>CAMZMU010000056.1:59706905-60306905 GCA_947311845.1 Poa pratensis
AGAGGCCATAGTCCGGAGATGTGAAGGATGCCAAAGGTTTGCCAAGCAAACGCATATGCCAGCTCGGCGCTCAAAACAATTCCTATCACTTGGCCGTTTGCGGTATGGTGTTTGGATATGGTGGGAGAGTTCAAACCAGCCCGAGGTAACATGACACACATATTGGTGATGGTGGACAAATTCACCAAGTGGATCGAGGTGAAACCAATCCGGAAGTTGGATGGTCATTCAGCAGTGACTTTCTTGAAGGAGATTATTCTGCGATATGGCTACCCCCATAGCATTATCTCGGACAACGGCACTAACTTTGCTGTTGGAGAGTTCGCTCGGTTTTGCATGAACAAGGGAATCCGGCTGGACATAGCCTCGGTGGCACACCCGGAGTCTAATGGACAAGTGGAAAGATCAAATGCTCTAGTGTTGGCCGGCATCAAGGCTCGGCTCATTGAACCACTGCTGAAAACGCCGGGGTGTTGGATAGATGAGATACCAGCAGTACTGTGGGGTCTAAGGACCACGCCAAATCGATCAACTGGCTATACGCCATTTTTTATGGTCTATGGGGCAGAAGCTATGCTACCCACTGACATCGAATATGATGCGCCCAGAGTGGCAATGTACACTGAAGCCGAGGCAAAAGAGGCTCGGGAGGATGCAGTAGATCTGCTTGAGGAAGCGAGAGAATTGGCCTCATCTCGGTCAGCAATTTACCAGCAAGGTCTCCGACGTTATCATAGCCGGAGTATCAACCCTCGTGTGTTTCACGAGGGAGATTTGGGCTAAGGCTGGTGCAGCGCAAGAAAGGCCACAAGTTGTCACCTCCATGGGAGGGACCGTTCGTTGTGAGCCGAGCTCTGCTCAATGATTCCTACTATCTTATAGATGCGCAGGAACCAAGGGAAGATGGGCTGGACAACCCCGGGTCAGAGGTCAGGCGACCATGGAACGTAGCTCTACTCCGACCTTTCTACTCATGAAAGGCGCAATGTATGTACCTCGGTTAATCCTTAATAAAAATGTCGGCACTCCGAGGTTAAAGCTCGGGGACTGCCTCGCTCTTGTGCTTATGTTTTATCTCTGTTTGTCAGTTTCGTTCATATGCCGAACTATTTTGAACCTCGTCTCAAACTTCAAGTAATGTGTGCTATGAAACTAATCTTGTGACTCGACTGGCATCTGCCTAAAAGGTAGTCAAGAGCAAAGAGGAAAAAACGTGGGAGACATGAAAATGAACTCGGGGACTCGGTCCAAAATATAGTTCGGCATGTGTCGTTTACTAACCCCTGTCTTTACCTTTCGTTTATGTCGGATGACTTTGAAACATACCTCGGAATTTACCAAGTACTGTATGCTATGAACAACAATCTTGTGACTCGACTGTCGAACGCCAAATGGCAGACAAGAGCAAAGAATGCCAAACATAGTAAACACGAAAGTAAACTCGAGCAATCATTCAAAAGGATTCGACGTAAAGCTTAGAAAAGCATGGTTCGAATAAGCATGATAGTAACAGAGGTAGCAAAAGGAACTACTTAAGTTTGATTACATCTGCGTCCCGGCATACCGGGGATTTAATGAAGTTTTTTGGCCAAGCATAAGTTCAGGTCGAGGCATCAGGAATTACGTCGGCAGCAGCCGATGCAGCAGGGATTTCGTCCGGAGCCGAGGTAGCCTGGGAGGTGCTGGCAACGTCGGCAGTAACCTCGGCACCAGGTTGGAGAAGCCTCGGTTTCTGCTTCGCGGGTGTCACCATCGTCACCTTGCTCGGCTTCGACGTCGGATTCTGTTTCGTATTCATCCTCTTCTGGCTCGTCATCTTCGGCGTCGGAGTAGGTGTCTCCCTCGCTCAAGTTCTTGGTGTTGGCATATCCAGCGAAGAAGGCAGCCATCTTTTCGCGCCGCTGGATGAGAATTGGGTCCGTGGACCAGGGCGAGCCTCGGCGAAGAGTGTCCATCTTTTCGAGGTCGATCTTCTCGCACCAAGTCATGATGAATTTGAGAGCGGCATCAGCTCCAGCGCGAGCCGAAGAGAGCGCCACTCTCGAATCTTTGTTCGGCTTCACGAAGCTTGGCGGCGAGCTCAGGCGTAGTATTGGGAGCATCGGCAAGAGGCCACAAGGCTCGGAAAGCAGACACACCTGCATCGAAGTTCGGACCCAATGGTTTTCAAGGGATGGATCCGAGCTTTGATGGCCACGATGTGGTCCTCAATGGTCCAGACGGGGTTCGTCTCGTTACGCCTCTTCCTGTGCTGATCAGTGATATTGCGGCCGAGATTTGGGTGTAGGTGAAGTGCTCTGCAGAAGGATAGCCTGTTAATAATGAAAGAAACAGTTCGGCAAAGAGCCAGTACTGTTGAGGACAAAGCAAGGATAAGGGGGGCAAGAAGCTTACCGTCCATTTCTTGGTTGATGCGTTCCAGCGTCGGGAGGAGCTGGTTAACCGAAGCTTGAAGGGCTTCATAAGCCTCGGTGGCCGAGGTGGCGCGGGCCTCGGCTAACTGGAGCGCATTCTCATGTTCCTTGGCGGCATCCTCCCGAAGTTTCTTCTCTGTTTCAACAACACTGGCCTTTTCCGCCTGCAGCTGCTCTTTTTCCGACGTCCGCAGCTCAGTGATGCGCTTCAGTTCCTTTACCAGACGAGCTACTTCGGCTTTCTCTTGTTGGAGCTTCTCGTCCAAAGAGTTCTTTTCTGCAAGGACGGCCTTGTGCTCGTCGTGGAGTTTCTTGTGGTCAAACAAGAGGGTGTGAAAGATGTCCGTGCGGACGTTCATAGTATTCTGCAAGGAAGAAAAACATAGCTCGGTTAGAAAGGCTATACCTCGACAAGAGTCTCGGGGACTCGGAGTCAAATCATTGGGAAAATGTTGCCGGGGTATGCCTCGACAGGAGTCTCGGGGACTCGTACCCGAGGTGCATGCTAGAGTAAGGTAAAATGGTTTGGATACGTCGGATGAAAATTGAAAGTTGAGATTCAAGCCAAACAATTTTAACTCCGGCGGAGCGTCAATAGTTTACCTCGAATCTCGGGGACTGGGAATGGTGGATATTAGATGAGATACTGCATGAAAGTAAAGAGAATAGGACTTACGTCGATGTTTTGAGCAGCACGCAGGGCAGCACTTGTAGGTCGTACGCTTCGGCCGCAGGCGCTGTTTCCCGCAGGATGCTCAGCCACCGGAGCAGCTAGGGAGGCCGAGGAGACCTCGTCTGCAGAATTCCAGTCTGCATTGTAGTGTTCCAAGGAGCCGAGGCTCTGGTCACTGTCAGTGCGCAGAGGATATCCCCACGGTCCGCCCTGCTCGATGCCCCTAACCGAGGCCTCCAAGGCCAAAGCAGCCTCGGAGCTTGAAGCAGGCCGGTTATCCAATAAAGAGATGCCCTCCGAGCATATTCTTCGGCCGGAGGGCAGTCTCATCAACGGGTGCGGCGAATGGAGGAATTCGGCGTGTCACCGGGGAGGAGACCTCGGTGCATCCTTGAAGGAGAAGAGATAGTCAGGGTGCCAGACCCAGATGTTGGTTTGGGGGTGACCTTAGACTTCACCGTCTCTTTCTCTTTCTCCTTGCCTTCTCCAACGGCAAGGTAGTTGGCGAACTGGTTTTTGGGGCTGTTGCTTGGGCTGCTGCTTGGGCTGTTGCTTCTGCTGATGCTTTTGTTGTTGCTGCTGTTGGTTGCGGGCAGTCTGGCTGCGGGGGAGAGTCGAGGCTCCGGCAAGGCGGTAGCCGGAGTTCTGGCGCGATTGGTCCCCGCATCCGTTTGAGGACGCGGAGAAGTCTGACCTCCTCGGGTAGGGGCAGATTTCTCCAAGGCCGGGCCAGACCTCGGTGGAGGAGATCGGGGCGAGAGTTCGTCGGGGTGGGCGTGGCTTCAGAGGCACCAACGGGTGCAGTCATGGAGGATACCTCCTGATCCACGTCTATGGGTCACTGCAACGAAGGGAAGATGGTTAAGTGTTAATACCGAGGTAATATGTTTAAGCAACAAACATGTTGGCTATAGAGGCAAAGCATTACCCATCCGAGGTAGGAAACCTCTTGCCCCCTCGGGCATGAGGAGGATTTCCGGACTTCTTCAGCCGACGTCTCTTGACCGGAGCCTCAGTGGGTCCGGAGGCTCCAGTGGCGGATGGTTCGGCGGCCGAAGTTGCGGCACCAGCGCGTTTCCGGCTGGTTGCTGGAGTAAAGTTCGGAAGGTGAGGAAGGCAGGAGATAGGTACCGCGTTTATTGGTTCCATGACGAGAAATCCCTCCTCGTCATCCGAAATCTCTTGAACTGAAGCTTGTGCTTGAGGCTTACCCGCGGTGGTGACGCGGGCCGAGGCAATGGGCATGTAATCCTCGTTGTCAGGATCCACGTTGGATGGTGGGTCCTCGACAGGGATCCTTGCCGAAGTGGTCCGCAGGATGGACTCCATCCTCGGCGGTCTGGCGGGAGAACAGCTATATGGCAGACATATGAAAAGGAGTTAGGAAGAAAATGGTCAAGATGAACGTCGGTAGCAAGACCTCGGTGGTAAAGGAGTACCGAAGAAAACGTCGGAACAGCGTACCTGTTTTGGTGGCTTGGTCCTGTAGTGGGGTTCCCTTCCCCATGTCCAAGCGTCAGATCTTGGACTTGGTGATAGCTCGGACTCGCCGAGCTACCGCGGCGTTGTCCAGTGCAACGTGCGTATGGCGGGTTGGATCATAAAGACCGCTCATGTGGCAGATCTTGTGAGTCCTCGCCTGGAGAGGGGAGACCCTGCGCTTCACGAATGTGCAGGCCAGATCGTCAGCCGTCAGGACTTTCCCGTCGTTCGCAGGGTCCTCCGGGTCCTGCCATTTCGCAACATACCCATGGATGGACTTGATTTCGCCGGTGAGGGGGAGTGTAGTCCCAGTTGAGCGGTTCTGTAGGAGGGCTGAGGTTAAACGCCGGCAGGTTGAGGAAGTCCTCTTCGCCGGAGTTCTTCACGTAAAACCACGTCCGGAGCCACTTGCGAACGGTGTCCGGAGTAGCGATACGTGGGAAGATGGAGTTTCGGCGAGGAGCTACGGCTGCTCCGCAGGCGGTTAGTAGCTTGGGCAGATCCTTGTTTTTCGGATCCGGGATCACTTGCCGCTTAAGTTGGAAGTAGCGAGAAAAGAGGTCTACCGTGGCTTTGAGGCCGAGGTATCCCTCAGAGAAGGAAACGATGCAGGAGAGAGTGGTGATGGCGTTGGCGGGGAGGTGATGAACCTGGAGTCCGAACTTGTCGAGGAAGCTCCGGAAGAAATCACTAACGGGCAGTCCGAAGCCGCGCTGGAAGTGCGCGACGAAGACCACCCGTTCCCCTTCCTTGACTTGAGGCTCGAGTTCGCCCTCTGGCAGGCGACACTCTACCCCGGCGGGAATCCGCCGAGTCGCCCTGAGCCACTGGATTTCGTCCGGAGTTACATCCGAACCTTCCCAGCCGGCTCGTTCTCCGACCTCCAGTTCGAGGTCTGGAACCTCGGTTTGTTCCGAAGTCTCAGGAGGAGACATCTCGGCAGAATCAATCTGCAGAAGAATGCACAGAAGTTTAGCAAAGAAAAAGTAAATCTGGAATCTAAGGCTATATCTGGCTAACTCAGGAGGAGTTGGACGGCTATCTAATGTACCTAGAGGCACATGCTAGGCGAACTCAGTCCGAGGTATGAAACTCGTTTCTACCCAAAAAAGTATGCAGTAAGATCTACCGGAGGAGGTAAATAGAATTTTATTCAAGAACATATGAAGAACCAAAGCGCAAGAGGAAGAAACCTAGGGCAATGCCTAGGGTATCAAGAAAGGGAGTGCATACCGTGAAAACGAGGTGCTGAAGGGCGGCGCCGGTGACGCGGTCGCAGCGGCGACGAAGGAGCTGCTCGTCGGCGGCGGCGGGAACGTTTCTTCTCAACCGGAAGCAGCACACTGGTTGCGATGGAGGCGAGAGGCGAGTGAAGGAGGAAGAAGATGGCGAAGTTGCCCGTGGGGCCCTACTTATAGCCGCGTGCGGTAACTGCCGCATTAACTGCGCCACTACCGCGCGGTTATCGGGAGGCGCGGGATCGTGTGCGGTGGGCGCACGGTTACGCGGTTTGTGGCCGCACGATCGGCCACATCGTGGGCCGCAGTGGCAACCGCCCACCCCGGATTTCCTGCGCTGGTCAGCGCAGAATCGAGGGGTCGGGGCGGTCAAGTACTTGAGTGCGCAGGTGCGCTGTTCGGTGGGTCCGGCTGACGAGGGCGGCGTGTGGTCAGAATCTGCTTGGCAGAGGTCCGGATTCCGAAGCCCGGGCAGAGATTCTTCGCCACGTACCTCGGAAAATCTTGAGGCAAGATGGTGCTGAGTCAGATAGCTCGGAGAGTTCAGTTCGCATATCTACCTCGGATTGGATGGTGGTGTGGGAGGTACCTCGGCGTGACTATGTTGGAGGTCGGTTTAGGAGGTGGTGTATGCTTGTTTTGAACCTGCTACGGCCCTCCTTCCGAGGTCGTAGGACCGCACCAGCTTCGGGGACTAATGTCGGGGGAGTATCCCCGGGTAGGGTCAAGGCTTGGCATAAGGTGGTGTTCGAAGTTGTGCCGAGGTACGGAAAGGGCCGACCTGTTTGGGCCTGGGAAGGTCCGAGCTTCATCTTGACCTGGAGAGTACAGGCCGACCTATTTTGGCCCAGAGGGGTCCGAGGTATACTGTTGGCCAGGGCCGAGGTTCACTGTCCGAGCTATGTTCTGCCGACCTAACTACCTCAGTGCGTGGTTTGTGTTGTGGTGCAGGAGAAGCTGTGGGAGGAAGTAAGATCCGACCTGGTAAAAGATATTAAGCGCAAGACCCGAGGTACGGCACGTCCGTGCCGAGCTAACCGAGGTGATGGGCTGTAGGTCGGGCAGGAGTCAATGCTCCTGTCACTTCCAGCCGGGTACAAGAGCGACTGTCAAGGAGCATGGCAGAGGCGTGCTCCGGGTTCGGCGGGCCTGCACGTCTCTGATCCTGACTACGCGAGGTCTGGGAAAAGGCTACGAGGTAGCTCTGCCAGGCCACGTCCTGTCTCGGTCAGAGGGGACATGCTAGTTCTGCCGTTAGGCTACAGGAGATGGGCAAGCCACGTCTTGTCCCTGACCGAGGTACGGTGGTACGGTGGTGACCGTTGCAGAGGCATGGCAACAGTGTTCTGCGAGGGGCACAATGGTAACCCGGCTGGCCTATATAGTGGGCTTCACCCCCTCCTGCTAGAGGATCGAAGATCGAAAGAGAGACCCCCCCGCGCTGGAACTAGTTGATCAAGAGGAAAAGAGAGAGAGAGGAAGCTCGGAACACCCGGAAACACCTCGGACTCAGCTCGGAGTGCCTTCTTCCTCCCGTCTAGCTCCATCTACCTCAGTTCTCACCTTGTATCATACAGCTCGAGGAGCAGCTTGTACTTGTCACTCTGAGCTATACACTGGCTAGGATAGTGCTGCAGTAGGGGTGTTACCTCCACAAGAGGGCCCCGAAGCAGGGTACATCGTGGTGTGTTTGTGTTCTTGCTTTCTTGGTTCTTCGTTCGTGTTCTTGCGTGTTCTTGCGTGTGCACTTCTTGAGTGCATAAACCCTCCCCGATTCCCCCAACGACCATTCGGCCCCATCTTAGCCATACCTATGGCATCTGCCGTGATCCCACCACGACATGCATCTTCCAGCTCCTTCTTCTCGCCTGGCCCAGCAAAATCACGTGCATTCAATGCTCGACAAAATCAAGCACTGCAAAAAGAAATTCAGCAAAACAAAAGCAAAAAAGGAGAACTCACGACTGAGCGCTCTAGCTCGGCGCGCATGTATCCCTCTCCTGCTCCACCTGGACATAAGCCTTGGCAGAATCTGCCAAGGTGTGGTAGAAGGGCTGCAAGCGCACGAATTCCGCAAAAATTCAAACTCTCACAGATCTACAACAAACGGGTCAAGCAAAAAGCTACTTACGTGGTTCATCATGCTCAGGAGCTGCGACTGATGTCCCGACATCTGGAGTTGCCGCCTTGGCTGCCTCAACGACAGCATCAGTGGCCATTGGCTGGCAGCCTCGTTCCAGTCGGTGTGTAATTCGAGTGTTCCAGGGTTGGAGCATTCTCGACTGGAGGAGTCCCAGGCTGATTGTTTTTCAGCGCTGTGGGCAACACAACAACAAAAAGATGGTCAGCACAAATATGGGACAGTACAAAATTCACATATCATAATCAACAATCACGCACCTGTGTTCCTCATCCTCCTCATCTTCGGAATCGCCAAAAATTGGGCCTTCAAAAGCTGGGGTACCACTCGACTGAAGAGGAAGAGTTGAGCTCGTTGAGCACGCACGCAAAGGAGCGGCTTGGAAAAGGTGGTGAGCCTGATTCCTCGTCATCCTCCAAGCCCTGCCCCCTCGCGGGTGAACTCACAGCAGAAGGCGCCTTCTTGGCCAGTCGACGCCGCTTCGGTGGCGCGGTATCGACTTCTTGGTCAGAGGTGGCCTTGTCTTCAGATTGGACCTCTTCTGCTTCCTCCTCGACCTCCTCCACATGTGAAGTGGTGGCAGAAGGGATGGGCGACTGATCCCTTTCGGGTCCACCACTGTGCCTGTGTTTCTTCAGTCTCGCCATTTTCAGGCAGAGGAGGAAGGGAGGCAGCAGTCGAGTGACCCTGCATAGCATACATCACAAATTGCAAAGTCAGAATCAAAAAACACATATTGTAGAAAATACGAGTGGCAAACTATTAAACTACAGACATACCTCAAGCAAAGGGTTTTCCGTCCCGTATGGCGTGACGGGACAATCGATGTTGCAAGGGTCGGCTGTCGTCAGGCTGGTGATGTGGCGCACGTGCGTCACAAGCTCGTTCCTTGACAGTTCCTCTGGGCTCATCCGAGTGGAGTCACTCGCGCCCTCATACGCCCACATGGGGTGCGCTCGGGCACGGAGCGGCCACACACTCGCCTCTTTACAAAGGTGGCGATCAAGTGAAGGCCCGTAACCTTGTCCAGCAGTTCGTCGATTCGAGTCAGCAAAGGGCGTGCTTCCTCCATTTCTTCGGCTGAGAGCTGGTGATCCCACGCCTTGGTCCTGACGTAAGCCGCAGTCGAGAAGGTGGCGACTCCGTCTTGCTCGACACTCGCATAAAACCACCCTTTCCTCTAGCCTTGCGCGGAGTCGACGGTCTTCAGGCGGAAATAGCGGGTCTCGCTGCGCACCTGGATGCCGCAGCCGCCACGGGGTAGGTGCGACCACCTCCTCTGTTGGGTCGCACCATGATATGGTCTTCCATAGCGCCCAGCTGGGTGCGACGCCAAGGAAGCACTCGCATAGCGTGATAAAACACGCAATATGCATAATACCGTTCGGGGTGATCGTGGATCTGCACCCCGTAGGCATAAAGGAGGCCACGAACAAAGTCGTGGAGGGAAGCGAAAAGCCCCTGGACACAAACTCCGCAAAGCAAACGCGCTCGTTGGCGCGTGGTTCGGGGCATACCTCCTTGGGCGATGGAGCGCGGACGGCGAGTTGCTCCGCGGGTGGCAGATATCCCTGCTCGCGGAGCTTGAGCAAATGGCGTCCTTGATGGTGGACCTCGCCCAATCCCCTGTTCTTCTTCAGGGCAGCGGTGGATGCAGATGTACCCGCCACGGTCTTTTTTGCCTGGCCGCATCGGTCGCGGCAGCAGCAGCAGCACCACGCTTGGAGCCCCCACCTTTCGCCATGGCAGCAGTGGAGGGTGTGGGAGGCAAAGAGCTTGGGCGCAGGAACAATGGAGGTGGGCGCGAGGAAGAAGATGAGACGAGGGGCGGCACAGGGAGCAAATGGCAAGTAAAAAACTCTGCCAGCGCCGTCCCCCTATTTACCACAGATCGCAAAATGATCGTAACCGTCAAAGCAGATGCATACGCTCCCGCGCGAAATCTGGCCATACACGTGGCAGCCATGGAGAGCAACCGTCGCCGGCCACTCCGCCCACTACGCACGAGAATCCAGGAAACCATCATCACGCCCCGTGAAAATCGCGCTAGAACGGTCAAATCAAGTCCACGCGGCGTCATCCCTGGTCAGTTCTGCAGAAACGGGCCCACAAAGCAGGGTCACGTCTTATCAAACATCACCAGCACGCCACGCTTGTCAGAAATGGCAGTCGCGAAAAAAATGCGTCATTGCTGACGTTGTTTCATCCTTCAGAACTGGCATAAAAGTCACTCGATGATATCTTCGGGTGGTCTCTCGCATAAGTCACGGTTGGTTCTTTAGCAAAGATCATAGAGGCCAGTCGAAATTCTTTCGACTGCAGTATCATACTCCCATCGGGAGCGTATCAAAAATTTCTTTGACTAAAATGTGCAGGGTAAAAGATTTTGAGATTATCCTCCATTGCAAGCAATAAAGCACAATCTCAGGGGCTACTCCCATCGGGAGCGCTGTCGCGCACCGATAGAATAATGGCAAAAGTGTCAGTCGACGAAACATTCGACTAAGTTCATAAGCAAAATCACACTCAAAATATTCCCGAGTTGATCCGACGATCCTTGGATGCTGCATGCATAGTGCAAAGGTAAGACCCACCGATCAGTCGAGCTGGGCTAAGGACCGCTCCAGCAGCGTTATCCTTAAATTTTCCGTGTCAGCAGACATCATGAATTATCCCCGACGGACGCGTTGGGTTGATTCAAAATTTATACTGCAGTTCGATTCCGTAAGACCTCAACGGCTGTTTCGAGTCTGTCCAGTTTGTTCCAGATTCGAGTCCGAGGACTCGAGTTTGATTGAAATCTAGTATGGTTTTGCCACAAATGATAGTTAACTGGCCCCGATCCGTCGTGTGTGCCGGGCCTGCTAAGCTAATATCCCTTGACTATCATAAGCAAAAACTCATAGTCGATGAAACACTCGACATAGCCAACATGTGCTATTTCATAAGAATTCTAAATACAGATGCAAAAAATGTAACGTGCATGATGTATGAGTCCATGCCGACTCTTCGAATCAGACAAGTACTCGGGGGCTACTGACAAGGGTATGCCTATCGGGTACCCTACCATGAGGGTACCTGGTGCACGTATCGACTAGACCCAACTATCAGAGCCTACATGAATCCCATGAAGGGAGGCCCACGAAGATGGAGTATCCTCCAAGTTTGGCGAAACAATAGTCGGTTTAGAGTTTCCTTACTTGTAAATCGAGTCGGTTACAAACACCGAGACCCAGCCTATTATTTAAGGACTGGGAGGGCCATCGAACCAGACCACGTACTTTCAGAGCCACCAAAACCCTAGCGAGATCGACATCTCGCCGGGACTCTTGTAACCATCATATTCACAAAGCAATAACAGATAGGCAGGACGTAGGGGTGTTACCTCTACACGAGGGCCCTGAACCTGGGTAAAATCTTTGCCCTGCTTGTCAGCCGACGATACTTCCAGCTCTACCACGTTCTCTCCCCCATATTCATAACCTAGGGATCTTAACCATGGGTCTTGATGAGTCTACCCCTCGTCAGACGCGTTGGGTACACACTCGAATCATTATCCTCTGTAAGACCTCCGAGGCCTGAGTCGAAGCTTCTTAGCTTTTTCCACTTCGAGTCTGGGGACTCGAGTTTGAAGTAGGCTAGCTCGGTTTATGCCCAAGCGTATTTAACTAGACCCGATCCGTCGAGTGATTCTAGGCCAGCTATATCACCATCCCTAGCAAATATCGACTAATATCAAAGCATGAACATATCCAAAGATTGACCACTACCAATCCTGCAACAAAAATACTTGGAACAGGTACAAGGCAGCGTGCACTCGAAGAAGGAGTCCTTACCCGAATCTTCAATTCAGACAAGCACTCGGGGGGCTACTGACGTGGTCCTACCTTTCGGGTGTCCCACTATGACATGCCTGGTGCATGCCAAGACTAGGGCCCAAAAAGGAGGCCTACTAGAACATGGCGACTAAGGCCAACAAAGAAGACTCGAAGACATTAGAGTACGCTCCAAGTTAGGCAAACCAATGCCGGTATAGAACTTACCAAAACATGTAAACCTACTCGGTATCAATCACCCGAGACCAGCCTCCCATATAAAGGCTAGGAGGGGACACCGATCAGGGACAACTCCTAGCTAGCCATACACCGCCACCCGAAACCCTAGCGAGGTCGACATCTCACTGGGATCGCCATTGTAACACCTCATCAAGATCAATAACAGACAAGCTGGAAGTAGGGTATTATCCTCCGGGAGCCTGAACCAGGGTAAACTCGCCTTGCTTGTCAGCCGTGGTAACTACCAGCACTCCAACTCTCTTCCTCTCAATCAACCCGGGGTATCCAACCATGGGACTTGCCGTGGCCACCCCACGTCAATTTATAAGTCTATTTTGTACAAGACCCCTCCTATCTGATAGAAAAGGGTCCCATGATCCCGAGCCGATGGTTCTGGCATTTGTTATCAGTATGGTATGTTCCTCTTCCCCAGCGAGGGCCGCCAGTCCTTCTGACCAAGATTTCTGTTCAGTTCAGTTCCAGATTAGGACGCTAACCCGTTAGCCCATATCTAATACTTAGTAAAGCCCTTCAACAACAGCGCGAAAGCCGTCGCGCTTGTTTGAGCGCATCCGTTTTCTAAAATGAAACTAATTTATGGTAATTTGTTTTTACATATGCTTGCGTATAATATAGATTTCATGCATATTTCATTACGGTTTATTGTGGTACTGTGTATATTTCATGAAGTTTTTCTCATGTATATTTATGATTGAAATATAACTTAAATAATTTACATGCGAAATACATGTAGAATGATTCTGGAATAATTGAATTTTTATATACAATTGTATTTTTAATATAATTTATTCAGGTTTATGATATTTTAGTATGGTTTATTGTGATACCATATATCTATAAAGTTCGCACATCTGCATACGTGATTGAGGTATAAGTAGAATAATCCAAATATCTGTGAAATATATGTAGAACTTTTAGAAATAATTAATCTATATGATTATTTACAAAAAAAAATTTGGAAACAATGGCATATCATTGAGATAATTATTTTCTTGAAAAATACTAGCAAACATTCTTTGGCTGCCCTTGTGTCGAATCAATAAATTTAGATTTTACTTCACTCGAAGATTATTGCGATCCACTACACTTGTGGGTCATCAGGCTCAACGGACGAAATTTTGGAGGGAGAAATCTTCCTTCCTTTATTACTAGATATAGATATATAAATCTTCCTTCCTTTATTACTAGATATAGATATAGAAGATATAGAAATCTTCCTCCCTTTATTACTAGATATAAATATAGAAGGTATAGAAAACTTCCTCCCTTTATTAGTAAGATATAGATATACGGAGTAGAAGATATAGATATAGATACAGATATGGAAAAGATAGATTAGTATATTGCATAGTCGGAATATATACGTAGGCATTAAATACGGCGCTGAGTATAAGGATACATCCACGGGTGGCAGTTTTAGTTAATTCACTCTACTGTAAAACCATTTTTGGACTGGATCCAAAGATGACCATCATCTATATAGACTGGACGCGAAAGAAAACCAGAGATCGACACCACACCTAGTTGGTGACAACATCGTCTAGATGGCGAAGACGTTTGTGCTCTACCCATCGCTGGGCGTCGGCCACCTGAATCCATTTGTGGAGCTGGCCAAGTTTCTGGCCCGCCACGGCCACAACGTCATCGTCGCCATCGTCGACCCGCCAGACAGCGATGCCGTCTCGGCAGGCGCCCTGGCACGCCTCGCCGCGGCCAACCCTCGCATCGATTTCCGTCTCCTGCCCGCTCCGCCCATCCCGGACCCCGCCGCGCACCCGATCAAGCGCATCCTCGACACGGCCAGCCTCTGCAACCCCGCGCTCCGGGAGCTGCTACGCTCGCTCGGCGGCGCCGACGCCCTCCTCCTCGACATGTTCTGCGGCGACGCGCTCGACGTCGCTGCCGAGCTCGCGGTCCCCGCCTACTTCTTCTTCGCTTCCGCGGCCGGCGCCCTGGCCGTCCTCCTCAACCTGGCCTACAGCTACCCCGGCATGCCATCGTGGTTCAAGGACATGGGGCGGGAGACGCTGGTGCGTTGCCCCGGCATGACGCCCGTCCGCGCGGTGGACATGCCAACGACGGTGCGTGACAAGGAGAGCGAGCTGACCAAGGCCCTGCTGCACCAGTTCAGGCGCATCCCCGAGGGGAGGGGCGTGCTGGTGAACACCTTTGACTGGCTCGAGCCCAGGGCCCTCAGAGCGCTCGCCGACGGTGTCTGCGTGCCCGGCCGGCCGACCCGAGGGTTATGTGCATTGGGCCACTGGTGGACGACGGCGGCGGCGAGAGGAGCGGCGCTGACGACAAGTGCCTGGCGTGGCTCGACGCGCAGCCGCACCGGAGCGTCGTGTTCCTCTGCTTCGGAAGCAAGGGCACGTTCTCGGGGGCGCAGTTGAAGGAGATCGCCCGTGGGCTGGAGATCTCCGGGCACCGGTTCCTGTGGGTGGTGAGGAGCCCACCGGAGGTGGAGCTTCCGGTGGGTTTCTTGGAGAGGACGGGAGACAGGGGCATGGTGGTGAAGGAGTGGGTGCCGCAAGCCCAAGTGGTGCGGCATGAGGCGGTGGGCGCCTTCGTGACGCACTGCGGGTGGAACTCGACGCTGGAGGCCATCATGTCGGCGCTGCCCATGATCTGCTGGCCGCTCTATGCCGAGCAGGCGCTGAACAAGGTGTTCATGGTGGAGGAGATGGAGGTCGCCGTGGCGCTAGCGGGGTACGAGGAAGGAGGAATGGTGGAGGCGGAGGAGGTGGAGGCGAAGGTGAGGCTGGTGATGGAGACGGAGGAAGGGAGGAAGCTTAGGGAGAGGCTGGCATTGGGAAGGAAGATGGCGTTGGACGCGTTCGGACATGGCGGGTCTTCTCAGTTGGCGTTTGCCGAGTTCCTCGCAAATTTAGAAGCTGTGTCTCCTACTGGTACTAGTTGAATGACATGCGTTGTTGTCAGGGCGGAGTGTTGAACTTAATCCTCCTGCACACTTAGTGTCCGGTTCAGTTAGTTTCAGAATAACACTGACGGGCAGTGTGTATGTCCACATCCGATTCAGTCCAAGTTTGTTCCTATATTTCAGTACAGTAGATGGCCGCGACCACGTATATGCGTTGTAATGGTCGTGGTGTCCGTAGTGGCCGGCATGCGCACGACGAGCGCCATGGGATGGCAGCTGTCGTTTTTAGTTAGCGATTTAGGTGGATCGTCTGTATCCATATAAATAAACAGAAACAGAAAAGTCGCAGCAGTAGTACCCAACGCAAAATCTCGTGTTCATTATCTCTGAGTCTTCTCTCTGTTTCGTGTGCTCTGTGTCGAGTTCGTGAGCTCCTGCAACGACACGGAGCAATTTGAATTGTCGTGCGGTCGATTGGTCGAAAACAGAGTTCTATATAACAAATCATTGTTATCTTAGTGAACACTATGCAAAACCGATTTGGAACCGAAAAAAGCACTAGGTCTTGTCTAATATTAAACCAACTTTTCATATGATAGCTTATTATCAAGCTAACAGACCTGACTAAATTTGGCGTTTGCCGAGTTCCTCGAAGATTTGGAAGCTATTCTCTACGTTCCTATATAAGATGTTTTAGATGATGTAATATGGATTTTTTACATACTAAAATAAGTGAATCTACACAATAAAAAACGTCTAGATGCATACCAATCTGAGAAAACTGAGTATTTAATTTGTGTCTCCTACTAGTACAATGTATGAATGTGAATGTGAATGTATTTATTTTCCTTCCTCCCCTCATCCACCATGTGCATCATTAGTTCTTACACAGAGCACACAGTAGGGCACCTTTTGGCGAAAACCTTCACATGTGCATGTTTTTGTGAGCAATTTGAATTGTCTTGTGGTAAAAAATGGACTCCATATGACGGAGGAAGGGAGGGCGCTGAGGGATAGGCTGGCAGTGGCGAGGAAGATGGTGTTGGATGCGATTGCCCAAGGCGGTTCTTCTCAACTCGCGTTTGTAGGGTTCCTGAGAGATTTGGAAGCTATTTAATTACCCTCTACCATGATCTGGTTACCGGTCGAATTATCGTGGTTACCGGCCAGCCCTCTTACAAATGAGTTCATCGGGCAAAAAATCCGAACTGGAAAATTTTGGACCAAATTCTTCCTCTGAAATTTGGTTTTGAATTTTTTAGCATCAATGAGACTGACATTTTGGATCATGGTTAAGCATGAGGCCACTGTTGATGTCGATGTGAGAGACCCAATCATTACTGAGAACTAGCAGGGTTGAAGGCTCCAAGGAATTATATTGTGTTTTCATTGATATCACATTATGTACTAAGAACTAACATGGCTCCCACCACAAATTTAAATATGACATATACCAAACAACATTAATTTGTAGGCAAGTGATTATTACGTCATTTCTATAACACCCATATATGTTATTTGTGTGATATTATATTAGTAAATGTAACTATATTTCCTATATGATGTTAGATTAGTAGGCGAGGTTAATGTCGGTACCTTCCAACATCAGCAAGTCTGCCAAGCAATTGTGCCACCTCAATCAGATATTTTTTGAAACAAAGTACACTTTAAATCTTCACGACTTCGTCTCCATTATGGGGGCCGCCTTCATATCTCCCTCTCTTAATCTTTCCCACTATCTCCTCCATGCACAAATTGCTATAGAATCTGCTGGGTCCTAAATAGTCTCTATGGGCAACCCAAGTTACTGAAATAATTTTGATAGGAATAAAAATAATTACCTTTTGGCACAATTTTATAGAGATTTTAGTGATAGACATACATTGAAACAAAAATTTCAAATATATGATCGAAATTTGGCGGATCCTTTGGATCCACATAAGCTGCAGCATCCCACAGCCTTGTGTCTCGTGTTTTATTGTAAGCAAACACACAACATGAAAGACGCGTATAGAAGGAACCTGAAACTCTAGAAAAACAGGACAAGGACCAACAAGAAGAAACCTGAAACTCTAGAAAAACATGACAACGATCAACAAGAAACTACGTGACGTATTATTACTCCACCAGCGTGGGGGCGTGGAGGGCTATGGTCTCCACTGGAGCCATTCCCCCGCCGTGAAGACCAAACTCCTCGCGCCAAAGCCGAAGAGCAGCCCCCGTTGGGGCCCTTCCCCCGCCGTGGGCATCCCCTTCTTCTCGGGCCTCTTCCTCATCTCGTCCATGGCGAGTATGACGCACGAGCTCAGCATGCTGCCGTGTTGCTCCACATTTTCAAAACTTGAACAATTTTTGAATCCGAACTTTTTCAAAATCTGAACATTTTTCAAAAAAGATCATTTTCAATTCTGAATATTTTGGGCCAGCCCATTAATAAAGAAAATCCGCCAAAATGGCCCACCCATCAGCGTCGAATACGTACAAGTCGTACATATAGGCTGCGACAATTGTTTTTAGAATCGGAGGAAGTATAAGATTTGCTGTATTTTTCTGGAAGCGAGAGGACGTAACATATGTTGGGCCCGAACCAAGTTCAAAGGCCAACTGTCGTATCCAAACGAAATGTGTGGATTGACTCACATATGTTGGGCTTCGAGAAAAAAACAGCAAATCAAACCAATCGCCCAAAATTTGAACCGGATCCGCTCCATCGCCACCACCGGCACCAATCGCCGCCTCCGCCTCGTCGCCGGCGGCGGCCATGGAAGTCGCCCACCGCGAAGGAGCAGGATTCCCCCCGCAGATCTGCGCCGGGACATGGCGGCGCTGCGCGCGGCGTGCGACCGGCGGATCGCGCAGGGCCGCGAGCGCACCGCGGCAGCCGGCTCCGCCTTCCGCGCCGCCCTCCTCTCCGCCCGCTCGCTCGCTGACGAAAACGTCGCCCACCGAGGTACGCTCGTTCAGTCGCCCGTGACCCATCCACCCTCTGGTACCGCCTCTTTCGTTTCCATTTGGGGGCCGGCGGTTGTGCGTCCATCCATCTGTACGGCGCACACGGAATTTGCCAGCTACAACTAGGCAATTACCATTAACTACGTACACACTTCTCTATTTATTTGTTGCGGGTGTATTAACCACTCAGTTCATTCATGATTGTCACCACCACCTTAGCAAATCTCACCGCCAATCTATATATGGTGAAGTTTTGGACGACTAATTGATTGACTTGGGTTCAAGTACGATCTGCGACTTGAAAGGACGAGTTGTCAATTTTACTGATTTGTTTGTTTCTGGATGACAGAAAAAACTCAACAGACTAAAAGACCAGCTCAGGGGACTTGAAGCAGGTCTTGCAGACGCGCTGTCCAGTAAGCATTTGTTCGCTCTTGTTGCACTTTGCTGTAGTGGAACGTATTATACTCTGATTGCTTCTTTTCGTTACGAATGGTTCAGTGCTTGTACTAGTTGCTTAATGTTCGACTTGTCCTCTACTGCATTTGATGGAAAGGCTGAAATGTGGAAAATTATCTCTGCAGCCCAGCAGAAGAAAGGATCGGAATGTAAGCTCACAAGCGAGTCTATTTCGAATGCGACGACAACAAACGAGCAGCTCGGCAGCTTGGTCTTGGATAAGAGGGCTAGGAGAGATGAGTATGCGAATGCCATATCACATCAGCTTCAAGGTGAAAATTTATAATCTGAATCACGCTTCTAGTAAACAATAGTGTAAAAGGGTCGCAAGACCTGTAAAGTCCAAACCGGAAAGGAAATTACAAGTGCTTTAGTCAGGTTTAAAGATATAAGTCCTCATATTCCAGTCGGAGTGCTTCTTTTGAGATCTTAAGCCCAGCATATCTTTTTCCACATGATTTCTGGCTACGTAGATTCCAACATGATTCTTATGTTACAATGTTTTCCTTGGCTACACAGAATGTGAAACCTACTTGCCTTGATACATCTTCTTTTGATGGCAGCTACTGAAGCTCTTGAAGCTAATTTTGACGCAGCGGGTAAAAAAAGCCTAGACGAAGCCATTATGTGGTACAAGAAGTTTCTTGGTTTTCAAGTTGTTGCAGGAGAAGGTAATTGCAATTTCAGTAGCATGGTCCATTATATGAGCTTCAGATCATCACGTGTGACATTTCCCCTATTTTTCTTGAAGTGGTTAAATTTGTCTTCAACAAAATTGACATGCAAAGTCCTGACAATGAGTATTTGTTTTGCATAAAGGTCAACAAAGATGAATACAGCTGTGAGTTACAACTTTGTTTTCTCAGCTGTCTAATATTCATATTGTCTGAAAATGTATAGTTATTGAAGTTCTCATTTTCTTTATAACAGTAATTCAATGTATTCCATTACTAAAAGACTCCGACGAGCTGGTGAAGGATTTGAACTGCACTAACGATTTGTTCAAGTTTGTTAGAACCATGAGAGCAAGATTCCAAGCGGCTGAAACCAAAGGTACCTCATAAATCTGACATGTTATCACTACAATACTGTATCAAGTCAATTTTCTCTGAAATGCCATTTAATAGAGTTTGGCGTTGTCTTCCCCTAGAGTAATTATGTGACTGGTTGCAATACTTCACTCTGTCTGTATTGAGTATTTATCTAAATTTACATCTATTTTCTCCCAAATTTCGTTGTTGCCAGCGCCATATATGACAGCATGAATACATGCCTTACACATTTTTGCCTATTCTTGATCTTCTGAAAGTGAACTATGGAAATGATTTTGCTTGCCACTGCAATGCTTATTAGTTGTTATATGCTAACTTATATTTAACGATAATAATGAGCTACATAAATCTTTGTCCTGCACTACCTCATGAAGTCTTAAATGCGCTTAATGCTGTAATATTTCTTTCGTTATTCATTTATAGAGAGTTCAATTTGTACTGTCTGTAGGGGCTCCTCCTGCAAGTTTATTGCGCACAAGCGCATCATCCACGATGATTTCATCGCCACCAGGTTTGTCAGTTGATACCACAGGCGAAAGCACCACCAATGAAAGCCATTCTCGAAGTCGGTCAAAGAATCAAAATGCTAATGCAAAGAGTGGGACCCGTTCCCAGTCAACACGATCTCCCGTTAAAACACCATCTAGCACACGCCGCTCCCCACGTTTTGCGGTAAGTGCACCGTATCACCCTATGAATAAATTCCTAGGTGGTTATTGTTTTGTACGTACTCCATAGAGCAGCAAAGCAATATCAGTGCTAAAGGATCAATGTGGATTTTCCCTTCGCAGGCTTGAGATGCAGGCAATAGGCGTGTCAAACACCACTTGAGTTTGGCGAGCAAGCTCCTGCGATTCAAATCGACTGCAGATCCTACCTATGCGGCGTGTTAGAGCTCGTGTCTAAGCGCTTGGCTCACCCTCCCAGCGACTAGCCGGGTCTATTGGGCGGTATAGCAGCAGGCATTATAGCTGTAGGAATAGATGCATCACAATTTCTGTGGTCATTGTAGGAATGCTGCTGATGGAGCAGATCCCCAGTAAAACTGAACTAGTAGACGACGCTCGCCAAACTCAGACAAATGAAAGATAAATCCCACTTGCCATTTGCCATTCATATTCGCAGTTAACAATTCAGTTTAGTCCTCTACTGTCCCAACTTGTCTTATTGAACGGAAGCTCTGCGCAACCTGTCCTAGGAAGAATCAAACAATGACTACTCGTTTGGTCAATTGTTACCGTCCTCACACCTGATCACACTTTGGGTTTCTTGTTTGACTTTCGGCAGATGAGACCTGCATGCTTAAGGCATTCATGTGCGCGCTTCTATAAACTATGCTTGGCATCGCCGACATAACTGGCAAGTGGTGCATGATCCTAAACTATGCTTGGCTTGCTGTCGAACGACTCAAGCACGCATATATGATGAACCCACCTAGGGGGTACCTATTTTAACATTTATAATGGCTTGAAAGAATATGAAAAAGAATCATCAACACGCATACAACATGCATGTACATGCCACGTCACAAATTTTGGAGTTCAAACTCAAGAAACAAAAAAGACAAGTTTTTGTTGTGAATAGTATGAGTAGTACTTGATAGCTACCCGACATTGTTCTTCTAGAACATCATTAGTTTCTTTCAATTTTTATCTCCATTATTGAAGGAATTGATTTAAGTTGTAGGGTTTGAAATCCAACTGCTCCACGTGAATCTGTATGTATGGGCGTCCAGCCGTCCAACCTGTCCATAACATGCCAAGTTTAGATGCCATCGCCAACATGGCAAATGGTAATCCGTCCTATCCTCTCGACAGCTCGACTAGTATATATTTTGCCTTCCTGTCCAACTCAGTGATGCAGTGACAGAGCTTAGTTTTTGTCTCCATCGATTAGTGACTTCCAGAGGTTGCCACCCTGCTGCATTCCGGGCGACTCGTCGGGCTGGAGCACCTCCTCCCATCCCAACTCCGGTATCTAGACATATTTTAGTGTGTAGATACATCCAAATTTAGATAAAGTTGAGACATCTTTTTATGAACGGAGGGAGTATCATTTATAGAGAGTTCAATTTGTACTGTCTGTAGGGGCTCATCCTGCAAGTTCATTGTTCACAGACACATCATCCACGACGATTTCATCGCCACCGGGTTTGTCAGTTGATAGCACAAGCGAAAGCACCACCAATCACAGCCATTCTCGAAGTCGGTCAAAGAATCAAGATGCTAGTTCAAAGAGAGGGACCTGTTCCCAGTCAACACGATCTCCCGTTAAAACACCATCTAGCACGCGCCGCTCTCCACGTTTCGTGGTAAGTACATTGTGTCACCATCTCGTTATATTCCCAGGTGGTTATTTTTGTTACTCTATAGAGCAGCAAAGCAATATCAGTGATAAAGTATCAATGTGGATTTTCCTTTCACAGGCTGCAGATGCAGACAATAGGCATTAGGGGGCGCGCCAGAGCACCATGTTCCCACCCTTCCAGCGGCTAGCCTAGCCTGGATGATCAGCGACCCGTCTATCGTGTTTCGTAACAGCAGGCATATGAAAGTTTTAGGAATAGATGTATCACGATTTCCGTGGTCGCTGTAGGAATGATGCTGAGTTATAAATTGGTAGATGTTCCTGATGGAGCTAGCAGGTTCGGTTAGACAGCCAAATTGAACTAGTGCCGCTGTATCCGCCTAACTACGATGCTCGCATGACATGTACAGTACGGCGAGTATTGGTCTCGCTGTTGCAGCTGGGTGACAATGTATCAAATAAATCCTCCCCGAACATTGTAATTGTAGTTGTAGGTAGTTTTGATGCGCTCCCTGCTATAAGATTGTAGTGTTAGAGATCCTGTTAGTTTGGCAGTTTCTCAAGGAAACTCACAGTATGCGGTCCAGCTTGTGTGGACTTCATAATAATTTCTGGTATTGCAACCATGGTCGAGTTTTCTGCTCCTCCTATTTGTAACTCCACTGTTTTTTGTTGGATTGCTCTACAATTTTGCCATCAATTATAGACTGAAAACTTTCTACGCTGTGTGTACATTTTCTGACCATACCGGACTCGCGGGTGACTGTCGTTACTCGTTAACAGAAGATGCAAGAATAGTTCTCAGTATTTCTACTGTCGACTCGCGGGTGACTCTCCACTTGCCCGCCCTATATTTCTCAGTATTTAACAATCCGACCTGCCGTAGGATCACGATCTAAACCGACCTTGGAAGGATGAAACTGTTAGAGTAGATTGTGCATATTGTATTTTGCCCGTATGTTAGGGGCCTTCCTGCATATTCACCTGTACATGTACTATATATATGTGGCCTTTGGCCCCCTGGTAATACAAGCAGTCTATTACCCTAACATGGTATCAGAGCCTGGTTTTAGGGTCTCTTTTTCCTCTCTCCACGTCCGTGCCGCCGCCGCCGTCGCGCCCCCGGCTCCTCGCCGCCGCGCCCCGGCCGTTGCCGCCGTCCTCCCGTCCCGCCCGTCGCTGCCGCCGTCCGCGTCTTCCCGTGCTTGACATCCCCGTGCTCGGTCGAGCTCGTCTGGCTGCTGTCCGCGATCGATCTTGTGCTGGTTCCGCCGCCGGCCGTTTCGTGCTTCGCTCGATCTACTCCTGGTCCAGTTTGTCTCGTGCTGGCCTCCACTCCCCGTACGTCGTTGTCTTCTCTGCATCAATTGCATGACAGCCATGCTAGCAATGGATATCCTGATCTGATCCGCTGCATGACGTCCACGTTGATTGATCTAGCACTGCTCCCTGCTGCTCCACGTTGATCAACGTTCTGCTGCTGCTGTTGCTCCCGTCTGGCCAGGTCCAGGACCATTCTGCTGCTGTTGCGACATACCGGCAGGATCTGACTGCCTACTCTCAGTGGATAGATGACGATGCTCGTGCTGCTGCTGTTCTGACTTCCAGTGTCCTGCCTCAGTATGCTGCTGAGTTTATGGCTCTTCCCACTGCTGCTGCTCAGTGGGCCTTTCTTCGTCAGCGTTATCAGCCGTCTGGGGATGCTCTTTACCTGTCTGTGGTCCGCCAGGAGCATGCCCTTCAGCAGGGCGATTTGACTATTGATGAGTTCTACACTCAGAGTGCTGCTATTTGGCGTCAGCTTGATTCTCTTCGTACGCCTGTGTGTGCCACCTGTCCCTGCTGCTTGATTGTTCGCGCCGACCTGGAGTTTCAGCGCGTCTTTGAGTTTTGTCGCGGCTCCGCAAGGAGTTTGAGCCACGCCGTGCACAGCTACATGCCCGTGGTCGTGTTCCGCTCTCTGAGGTCCTGTCTGAGCTTCGTGCTGAGGAGACTCGTCTTCGTGGTGCTGGTCTTCTGGAGGTTCCCTCTGTTCTTGCTGCTCGTGGTCCTCCTGCGCCGTCTGCTCGTGGTCCTGCTCCGCCACAGCCTCCGTCGCGGTCTTCAGTACCGCCGATACTACCTACTCCTCAGGTCCAGGGTCAGAGTCAGCCCCCGCAGTCTCGTGGTTCTCGTGGTCCTTGCACCTACTGTGGCAAGCCTGGCCATGATATTTCTGGCTGCTGGCAGAGGGATCCCAGCTTACGTCAGCAGTATCTTGCTCGTCGGAGGACTGGTTCTTCAGGATCTTCAGGCTCTTCAGGTTCTTCTGCTGCTGCACTGTCTGATCAGGACATTATCCGTGGTCTTCGTGGTCTGCTCGCTGCTTCGGCTCTTCCTTGCCGGGTTCTGCTGGTTCTGTGTCTGGATCTTCTGGCAACACGCGACCACCACCTTCTACACATCAGGTATGTCATCCCCGTGGTATCTGGATTCTGGAGCTTCTTTTCATATGACTTCTGCGTCTTCTATTCTTTCTGCTCTTCGCTCTCTTATTTCTCCTGTTCGTGTCATCACGGCTGATGGTACCTCTCTTCCTGTTTCTAGTCGAGGCACCCTCTCTACTTCATCTTTCTCTGTTCCTGATGTTTCTCATGTCCCTAGCCTTAAGATGAACTTGTTTTCTGCTAGTCAGCTTACTGATTCTGGTTGTCGCGTCATTCTTGACGCTGATTCTTGTGCTGTTCAGGACCGTCGGACTCAGGCCCTGGTTGGAGCTGGCCCTCGTAGTCTTCAGTCTCCGGGGCTCTGGGAGTTAGACTGGCTTCGTGTTCCTTCCGCTGCTACTTCATCTGCCAGTTCTCCTGCGGTTGCTGCTTCTGTCACTGGCTCTTTCCAGCAGTGGCATCATCGGCTGGGTCACCTTTGTGGCTCCCGTTTATCGTCATTAGTTCGTCGAGGTCTTCTAGGGTCTGTTTCAGGAGATGTGTCTTTACATTCATGTCAGGGTTGTAGGTTAGGTAAACAGATTCAGCTTCCCTATCCTACTAGTGCGTCTGTATCTCAGCGACCTTTTGATTTAGTTCATTCAGATGTTTGGGGTCCGGCTCCCCTTCAGTCAAAGGGGGGTCATCGATACTATATTTTGTTCATTGATGATTTTTCTCGGTACACCTGGTTATTTTTTATGCGCTCTCGCAGTGAGGTTCTCTCCATTTATAAGCGCTTTGTTGCCATGGTTCGTACTCAGTATTCCACGCCTATTCGTGTCTTTCGTGCTGATTCTGCAGGTGAGTATATCTCTCAGCACTTGCGTGGTGTTCTTGCTGAGGAGGGTACCCTTGCTCAGTTTTCGTGTCCCGGTGCCCATGCTCAAAATGGTGTCGCCGAACGTAAGCATCGTCATATTCTTGAGACTGCCCGTGCTATGATGATTGCTTCCTCTCTTCCGCCACATTTCTGGGCTGAGGCTGTCGCTACATCGACTTACCTCATTAACATTCAGCCCTCTGCTGCCCTTCAAGGTGGCATTCCTCTCGAGCGTCTTTCTGGTACCTCTCCAGATTACTCGGCTCTTCGTTTGTTTGGTTGCGCTTGCTATGTTCTTCTTCCTCCCCGCGAACGCACCAAACTGACCGCTCAGTCTGCTGAGTGTGTTTTCCTTGGGTACAGTGATGAGCATAAGGGCTACCGCTGTTGGGACCCTGTTGCTCGTCGGATGCGCATCTCTCGTGATGTCACGTTTGATGAGACGCGCTCCTTCTATCCTCGCCATACCTCTGGCACTTATCCGGTGGATGATATTTCTTTTCTTCTTTTTCCGGATTCACCTCCTGCTGTCTCTTCCCCATCTCCTAGTTCTCCATCTTCTACACCTGGTGCGCCTCCTCCATCTTCGGAGCCATCCTCTCCTCCGTCTAGTACCCCTAGTACTCCTCGTTCTCCTGCCTCGGCTCCTCCTTCTCCTATTCCTTCTTCCTCTTCTTCGGCTCCTCCTTCTTCCTCTTCTTCTGATGAGTCATCTTCTGCTGATGCGCCTTCCCATTCACGGCCTGTTCGTCAGCGTCGTCCTCCAGACCGTTATACTCCTAGTAAGTATGGTCTTTCTGTTGTCTCCGAGCCGACTTCTTATCGGGATGCTGAGCGTCATCCTGAGTGGCAGCTGGCCATGGCTGAGGAGATTGCTGCGCTTGAGCGCACTGGCACCTGGGATCTTGTTTCTCCCCCTTCAGGTGTTCGTCCTATCACGTGTAAGTGGGTCTATAAAATTAAGACCCGCTCTGATGGATCTCTCGAGCGCTATAAAGCGCGTCTTGTGGCTCGTGGCTTTCAGCAGGAGCACGGCCGAGACTATGACGAGACTTTTGCTCCTGTCGCTCATATGACCACTGTTCGTACTCTTCTTGCTGTTGCTTCTGTTCGACGCTGGTCTGTATCCCAGCTTGATGTTCAGAATGCTTTTCTTAATGGCGAGTTGAGTGAGGAGGTTTACATGCAGCCTCCTCCTGGGTATTCTGTTCCCGATGGGATGGTTTGTCGTCTTCGACGATCCTTATATGGTCTCAAACAGGCCCCTCGTGCCTGGTTTGAGCGTTTCTCCTCTGTGGTTATTGCCGCTGGCTTCTCTCCCAGTGCTCATGATCCAGCACTGTTTGTCTACACCTCTTCTCGGTGTCGCACCTTGTTGCTTCTCTATGTTGATGACATGATCATCACTGGTGATAACCCTGAGCACATTGCCTTTGTTAAGGCACGTCTACGTGAGCAGTTTCTCATGTCTGATCTTGGTCCTCTTCGCTACTTTCTTGGGATTGAGGTTTCTTCTACAGCCGATGGCTTCTTTATCTCCCAGGAAAAGTATATTCAGGATCTTCTTTCTCGGGCTGATCTTAGTGATGAGCGTACCGCTGAGACTCCTATGGAGCTTAATGTTAAGCTTCGATCCACTGATGGTGAGCCTCTTTCTGATCCCACACGTTATCGCCATCTTGTTGGGAGTCTTGTTTATCTCGCTGTCACTCGCCCTGATATCTCTTATCCCGTCCATATTCTGAGTCAGTTTGTCTCAGCTCCTACCACCGTTCACTATAGTCATCTCCTCCGTGTCCTTCGTTATCTTCGTGGCACGATTACTCGTCGTCTTTTCTTCCCTAGTTCCAGCTCTCTCCAGCTCCAGTGTTACTCGGATGCCACGTGGGCGAGTGATCCTACGGATCGTCGTTCACTTTCTGCTTACTGTGTGTTTCTTGGTGGTTCGCTTGTTGCTTGGAAGACGAAGAAACAGGTTGCGGTTTCCCGTTCGAGTGTTGAGGCTGAGCTGCGGGCTATGGCTTCGTTGATTGCTGAGGTGACCTGGTTACGGTGGTTGCTTGCAGATTTTGGGGTCTCTGTTACGACACCCACTCCTCTTTTGTGTGACAGTACAGGTGCTATCAGTATTGCACGTGATCCGGTCAAGCATGAGCTGACCAAGCATATTGGTGTTGACGCTTTCTATACACGTGCTCAGGTGCAGGATCAGGTTGTTGCGCTTCACTATGTGCCTTCAGATTTGCAGCTGGCAGATTTCTTTACAAAGGCACAAACTCGAGCGCAACATGACTTCTTACTCTCCAAACTCAGTGTTGTGGATCCACCCTGAGTTTGAGGGGGGGTGTTAGAGTAGATTGTGCATATTGTATTTTGCCCGTATGTTAGGGGCCTTCCTGCATATTCACCTGTACATGTACTATATATATGTGGCCTTTGGCCCCCTGGTAATACAAGCAGTCTATTACCCTAACAGAAACAATGACTGCTCGCTTGGTCAATACTTAGCAAAATAGCAATGACAACTCGTTTGGTCAGTACTTGGGCTTCTTGTTTGACTTTCGGCAGATGAGGCCTGCTCAAACAAGAAGTAGCACCGATAAAATGTTACTCCCTCCGTTTTTTAATAGTATAAGATGTTTTAGCTTTTGTCCACATTCACATGCACACAAATGTATGTAGACACATTTTAGTTTATCTGTGCATTCATTTTAGTGTGCATATAGACAACATGTGTACCACTAAAACATCTTATATTAAAAAACGGAGGAAGTATTTATGAAGAATTATAACATGCCTATTTTTCTGGAAGAGGCACTTACATATACTACGACATTTCTCAGGAACAAGTTTACAAGCAGAAGAAAACCATTCCCAAATTCACGAGTTATTGTCTACACAAATGGTAATCTAGCATTATATTACTAAAAATCTAATTAGTTTTGCAGAAGATTTAAAGTCATTTTTAGTGCGTGGAGGAAGTAAAAGGTTCAAATGTCTAGACTACAAACAACATGTTCTTGTTAGCTATCTTGCGGAGTATTGATTCCATATTAAGTTTTTTTCAAGATTGGGATTCTATATTGGACAGCTTCCATTTGATAAACCAGTTGAGAGCGTAGATAGATGACAAAATTGAGATGGCATCGCCGACAAAAACCATGTGTGGGTGTGGCCGCCTAAACCATATTAAAGCAAGTGGTGCGTGATCCTAAACCATGTCCGGACGCCTAAACCATATCAAAGCAAGTGGTGCATGATCTCCTAAACCATGTCCGACCGCCCATCTGTCGAACTACTCAAGCACGCATACGGTGGTACCTTGAGTTGTACTATTCTTCTAGAACATCAATTAATCAATTTCCAACTGGTCTCGATCCATAAACTGGAGTGGTACATTGACCTCCAACTGCTCCACGTGAATCCGTATGGGCGCCAAGTTTAGATAACATCGAATCCGTCCTATCCTATGCATGGACTTGTATATATTTCCCCTTCCTGTCCAACTCAGTGAGGCAGTGATAGAGATTGACTTTGCAGGCCGGCTCCTCCCTTCCAGAGGTTGCCACCCTGCTGCATTCCCGTCGACTCGTCGGCTGGAGCACCTCCTCCCAACTCCGGTGAGAATTTCTCCACACCACACATAAGAGATCGCATTGGTCGACAGAGTCCTGAATCTTTTCCCCTCAATAAATTTTTCGAGCAGATCAGCCAAAGGTAGGCCGCAGCCGAGAGCAGAGTGCAGAGCAGGGCAGGCCTGATAGCATGGAGTCGAAAGATCTGACGCAGCGGCTACCCGAGGACGTGCTCGTGGCCGTGCTCCGCCGCCTCCCGCCGCACGGCATCGCGACAGCTCGCTGCGTCTGCAATGCGTGGCACGCCGCCGTCGACGCTCGCCGCCTGCTGGACCTCTTCCCGCCCTCGCTGGCCGGCTTCTTCATCAACTTCTTCGACCTCGACATCTCCGAGTTCTTCGCCCGCCCCTGAGACGAGGCGTCGACACCGCGGTCAGCGGCAACCTCGGCTACGTGCCCACCACGGACGATAAAACTAGCATTGTCGTGGATCACTGCAACGGCCTTGTTCTGCTTCGCTCGGCGTCGGCCTCCTACGTGGTCAACCCGGCCATGCGACGCTGGGCACCCTTGCCACCGCCGCCTCCTAGGCTTGAACATGGTTGTCCTTGGTCTGATGCCGCCATACTTGATCGCTGCTATGTAGTGTTTGACCCTGCTGTCTCGCCGCACTACGAGGTGCTGAGAATCCCGTCGATTCCGTGGCGCACCACTGGGTTTGAACTGCAACAAGAATGGCCTCCATCGCCATTTCTTATGCACGTCTACTCCTCAACAACAGGGTGTTGGGAGGAAAAGTCATTTGCTCGGCGAGGGGATGCCATAGGGACTGTCGCCCATCTGCAGCAGCTCGAGAAGCGGTCCTTGGTGGTACCGCAACTCTCTGCCCACTGGCGTGGATACCTTTATGTGTTCGACCAATTTGTTATGAGGTATGATCCAACTAGTACCATTTTCATACTCTGCCTAACCTGACCAATTATGTGGTTAATTTATTGATATCGGTTTTATTGTCAATGGTTCTATTTTCGCCAGGATATCCTTATCAAGCGGAAGGTATCAAGCAATTCACCCGCCGGTGGATGTTGGTACGCGCGATCAAGAGTTTCGACTTGGACGGTCAGAGAATGGAGTTTATTTCGCATCGTTTGATCCTCATTGTCGGCTTCGAGCCTGGATCCTTAACGAATTGCTTGGCGAGATCGAGTGGGTGCTGAAGCATGACAAAAACCTCAATCATATGTTGTCACGTGGAAGATATGATGCACAAGTTCAAGGGCCGTGGGTTATAGAAGATATCAACTACAATTTGAAGCATTCTACTTCTCCAATCGATATGAAAGAAGTAGAAGAGGAAGAATGGAACTCGGACAATGAGAATATTCTTGAAACCGGACATAGATTTAGAAATCCATACAATGGAAGTATCTCAATCCTTGGATTTCATCCTTACAGAGAAATTATCTTCCTGAATGAATCATTCAAGAGGGGATTGGCCTATCATCTCAATAGCTCGAAGCTTGAAGACTTGGGCAGCATCTACCCGAAAGATTACTCTTCCATGGAAATGTTTATTGAACAATCTTTTCCGTACACACCCTGTTGGATTGGGAAGTTACCTAGCAGCATTTAATTTGAACTTCATAAGCAGTTCTAGTGGGAAGTTACACAAGATAGATCCTTATTTTTGTTAGAGTTATATTATGTGTCCATGTATACATGTATAGTTTCCCCGTTGTATAACGGGTTTCCTGCATATTTGTCACCTGTACATGTACTATATATTGTGGCATTTGGCCCCTGGAAATACAAGTTGCGTATTTCCCTAACATGGTATCAGACCTAGGTTTCTTTTTCGCACGCGCAACTCGTGCTGCTATCCAATCTTGTGCGCCGCCGTCGTCTTCCGGCGCGTGCTGCTCCGGACCTCAAGCGCATCTCGTGCTGGCTTCCCGTCAGCCTTACGCTTCCTCCGCCTCCAGTCCGGTTCCTTTCTTGATTTGCTTGCTCTGTACAAGCTGAGGGTCCCGTCGTCTCCTTCTGCTCAGATCCGCCGTGGTCTTCTGCTGTTCCAGATCGGCAGCCTGCCGTCCTCAAGTCGACAGAGGCCTTGCCTGGTTCCGCTCTCCCGACGCCGCCCTCCGTTCCTTGGCTGCCGCGGCTGCCCAACCTTCCGCTTCTGCAGGCCGCCCTCTAGGCTGCACCTCCTGCGGTTCCCAGGCCGCCCGGACCTCTGCGCCCCCTGCATCGTGCGCGTGGTGTCGTGTGCTAGTTTTCCAGCCAGTGCGTGCGTTTTGGGTGTTGATTCCGATTCGTCTACTTAAAAAAAAAACAGGTACAATGTCTTCTGCATCGGGCTATGTCTCCATCCCTCGCTGCCCGGTGATTTTTGATGGTGCTAACTACACCGAGTTTGCTGGCTTCATGCGCATTCATATGCGTGGTCTTCGTCTCTGGGGAGTGCTTTCCGGCGAGGTCTCGTGTCCGCCGTGCCCCATTGCTCCTACTGCTCCTATTCCGTCGACGCCACCAGTCCTTGCTGCCGATGCTACTCAGGCTGCAAAGGATGCAGCTAAGAGTGCGGATGATGTCGCCATTGCTGCGTATGACCGGCAGGTCAAGGAGCATTCTGACGCCCTTGAGACCTACCGGCTGGATCTGACTGCTTACACCCAGTGGATTGATGATGATGCTCGTGCTGCGGCTGTTCTTTCTTCCAGTGTTCTTCCTCAGTTTGCCTCTGAGTTTATGGGGCTCGGTACTGTCTCTGAGATGTGGGCTCATCTTCGCCAGCGCTAACAGCCATCTGGCGATGATCTCTACCTTTCAGTGGTCCGTCAGGAGCATGCCCTTCAGCAGGGCGACTCCACTATTGATGAGTTCTACACGCAGAGTTCTGCTATCTGGCGCCAGCTCGACTCTCTCCGTACTGCTGTTTGTGGTACCTGCCCGTGCTGCCAGATTGTGAGGTCCGACTTGGAGTTTCAGCGCGTCTATGAGTTCTTATCTCGGCTCCGCCAGGAGTTTGAGCCTCGTCGTGCTCAGTTGCTTGCTCGTGGCCGTGTTCCTATTTCGGCTGTTCTGTCTGAGCTTCGTGCTGAGAAGACTCGCCTCCGTGGTGCTGGTCTGCTTGCGGTTCCCTCAGTCTTTGCTGCTCGACCTCCTGCTACGCCGTCTACAGCACCAGTGCTTCCTCGTCCCAGTGCTCCACCGCTTCTACCCACTCCTTCTGGTGGAGATGGTCGTTCTCGTGTTCTTCCTCATTGCGGCTATTGCGACAAGGATGGTCATGCTGAGTCTGATTGCTGGAAGAAGCAGCGCAAGGAGCGCAAGGAGCGCACTTCTTCTACTAGGCCTCGTGCTCCTTCTTCGACACGCTCCGATGTCTCCTTCACTGAGCAGGATATTATGAGGCTTAAGCGTCTGCTGGCTGCTTCAGGTTCTTCTTCGACAGGTACTGCAGGCTCTGTGACTGCTGCTTCTAGCTCTGAGCGACCACCATCTACACAGTCAGGTACATCTCGTTGGGTTCTGGATTCTGGAGCTTCCTTTCATATGTCTTATGATTCTTCTGCTTTATCCTCTCTTCGGTCTCTAGATTCTCCTATTAATGTTCTCACTGCCGATGGTACTCCTCTTTCGGTTACTAGTCATGGTAATCTTACCACTTCTACTTTCTCTGTCCCTGACGTTTCTCACGTTCCTCGTCTTACCATGAATCTTTTTTCTGCTGCCCAGCTTACTGATTCTGGTTGTCGCGTCATTCTTGATGTTGATTCTTGTTCTGTCCAGGATCGTCGCACGCGTGCTCTGGTTGGGGCTAGCCCTCGGCTCCGTGATTCTCCGGGGCTCTAGGAGTTAGACTGGCTTCGTGTTCCTTCCGCTTCCACCACTACAGCCAGTTCTTCTGTTTTCGTCGCTTCAGCTACCGGCTCCTTCCAGCAGTGGCATCATCGACTCGGTCATCTTTGTGGCTCACGTCTATCGTCATTAGTTCGTCGAGGTCTTCTGGGGTCTGTCTCAGGAGATGTCTCTTTACAGTGTCAGGGTTGTCGTCTTGGCAAACAGATTCAGTTGCCCTATCCTACTAGTGAGTCAGTGTCTAAGCGTCCTTTTGATTTAGTTCATTACGATGTGTGGGGTCCGGCTCCCTTTGCTTCGCAAGGGGGCCATCGCTACTATATTATTTTTATAGATGATTTCTCTCGCTACACTTAGCTTTATTTTATGTCTTCTCGCAATGAGGTTCTCTCTATATATAAGCGTTTTGCTGCGATGGTTCACACTCAGTTCTCTACGCCTATTCATGCGTTTCGTGCTGACTCTGCTGGCGAGTACATTTCCAAGATGTTGCGAGGTTTTCTTGTAGAGCAGGGTACTCTTGCGCAGTTCTCTTGTCCTGGTGCTCATGCCCAGAACGGCGTTGCTGAGCGCAGCATCGCCACCTTCTTGAGACGGCTCGTGCGATGATGATCGCCGCCTCTCTTCCGCCTCACTTTTGGGCTGAGGCTGTTTCCACTTCCACCTATCTCATCAATCTTCAGCCTTCTGCTGCTCTGCAGGGTGGTATTCCTCTTAAGTGTCTTTCGGATTGTTCTCCTGATTATTCGGCGCTTCGATTGTTTGGTTGCGTTTGTTATGTTCTTCTAGCTCCCCGTGAACGCACCAAACTAACCGCTCAGTCTGTTGAGTGTGTTTTTCTTGGATATAGAGATGAGCATAAGGGTTATCGGTGTTGAGATCCTGTTGCTCGTCGGATGAGGATTTCCCGGGATGTGACCTTTGATGAGTCTCGTCCCTTCTACCCGCGTACATCATCCTCGACATTTTCGGTAGAGGACATCTCTTTTCTCACCTTTCCCGATACACCTCCCTCAGTGCCTCGTATTCCTACTCCTCTTCGACCCACTGTTGATTCTACTCCATCCTCTCCTACATCACCGACGTCTTATTCTCCCTTGGCGCATGACTCTCCACCTCCATCACTGCCGTCTTCCCCGTCCCCACCTCCATCACCTTCGGTGATTCCTTCTCGTCCCTCTTTTCAGTTCTATTACACCCGTCGTCCACTTGTTGTGGATGAGTCCACTGATGCACCGTCTACTTCTGGTGTGTCTTCTTCCTCTTCTCAGCCGACTTATGGTCTTCGGGCTCGGCCTTGTCCTCCCCCTGACCGCTACTCTCCTGACCGCTATGGTCTTTCGGCTGTTGTTGAGCCGACCTCTTATCGTGATGCTGTTGTTCATCCTGAATGGCAACTTGCGATGGCAGAGGAGATTGCTGCCCTTGAGCGCACCGGCACATGGGATCTGGTTTCTCTTCCTCCTCGTGTTCGTCCCATCACATGCAAGTGGGTCTATAAGATTAAGACTCGTTCTGATGGATCTCTTGAGCGTTATAAAGCTCGTCTTGTGGCTTGGGGTTTTCAGCTGGAGCATCCCCGGCTCCCATGGTGGCCGGCAGCTCGGCCGCGAGCGACCGCATGTTGAAGCTCCCTGGATGGCTTCCTGCTGCAGCAAATCTCCAACCTAAATTTCGATCTCAAGCAAGGTGACGTGCTGATTTCTCCCATTTCTCTTTTTCTTAGATGTGCTCTCTCGTGCTTGATATTTTTTGCCATTGCAACGGGAGGTATCTTCTTACTCAGAGAGCTCACTGATATGTCACCTCCAGGTTCATGGTGGTATGCTCGCTAGGTGTTCGACAAGTTTTCCAGATGAGCTAATGTGTTTTCTCTGGTTGCAGTGCAGGCTGGACAAGAGACCTAGAGGGCCCGCCGAGGCTAGCGTGATATGGCATCATCAAAGTACTTTCGTAATGGTTCTGTGTGGTGATATATAGATCCTTATTTGTACTCTCAAGTTTGAAACTTATTTTCTTTCTCAAGTTTTCAGCCCAGCCAAGCTAATTGTATATATATTTTTTCTGAAATATCTTTTGAGCAGGATGCAAAAGATTTTAGGCAAACTGGCAAGGTTTTCACGCATCCGTTTCAGATTTTGACGGACATAGGTAAGAGATTGTTTTCCTCCCAGACTTTGTAAACTCTCAAAATCTCTAAACCCAAACCCATTTTCTAACCTTCATGAAGTTACACTCTGAGGAGGTTGTGAATGGGGATGCAACGACTGCTCCTTAAAACTGAAATGTACAGATACTCGGAAAAGGTTAAATTAGGGTCTCACAGGGTACTCATTTTTTGTAAGATGGGCTTGCTATTATCATTGAACACATACAGTGTCACACCTGTGTTTCTTCTCTATCAAAGGTTAAATCTGAGATAAACAAGTTTATACCATGCTTGTGTGGTGCGGCCCTTTCTTGAACACATACAATTTTTCATTTAAATTATAGGGATGATCTTAGGTTGTTCCTTGGGGACTATTTCTATCCCCTGTCCAATTTATTTATAGTTGTGATGCTTATTGTCCATGTGTAGAGGCAGAGTCGGCTGCCATGTTCATTAGATTGTGCAGCTTTATAAATAGTGGTGCTTGCTGTCCCTGCGTAGAGATAGATGAAATGTTTCGGTGGTTGCTTATCAGTGGCCAATACTCATCAGCATCATTCATATTGCTGGGTCTCCTATAATTAATACTTGGATGTTTTACTTGCTGATGAGTGCCATCATTCTTAGCTTTGGTTGTGTGTTTTGTTTAGATGATTAGAACATTTTTATTCTTTGCTGGTCATTGGTACAGTGTTTGGCTGTATGTGTTGCGGTGTGTTTTTCTTACACGAGTTCTAGGCTTTTTCACCTTTTGTAGGTTCCAAGATTGTCACTTGGTTTCTTGCTTTTTGAAAATTTCCACGGGTCAGCAAGTGAGTACTCAAGCTTCTGCTTTATGTCTGTATACATGCCTTATCTATACCTATTGTTGATATTCTACGTATCTGCCCAATTATTTCTTTTGCCAGGAAAGGGTTTTAGACGCTTCATTTCCCGGTTGCTTGCTATTACATGCTGTTACAGGTTGGACACTGCTATTTTCTTGCTTTGGGATATTCGATGCCTCCCTTTTCTAGCTATTGAGAACTGATATCTATATGTTACCTTTTGTTATTCTAGATTTAGGATTCTCATTTTGTGTTCTCCAATGAAGATCTTCGAAAATTCAGATTTTCATGTTTACACGCAGTCGGGTGGATTCACCAATGGTCTGTGTTTACGTAGATGCATCTTTCCTTAGTAATTTTGATATTTAGTCACCAGACAACGCCAATTTGCTTTGTTCATAAACTGAACCTTTTATGAGCTGCACATGACCATTTAATAATTGTGTTTTTCTGACAAGGAATGCTTGATCGGTTTCTTTTTAGGTTCTCTGATTCTAAGCTATTCATGTATATGTGATGCTACCTTTCATATGCACTTGTTCCATTACAATCAAATCATGTATCTATGTAATGTTACCATGTAAAATGTTGTCAGGAAAAGAAGAGTGGGGTTCTTATGCCTCGCCGGGCCTCATTGGATTTTAACTGTGCTAATCCTCATGCTGACATTATTTATGTGGTGCACATGGCTATTAAATATTTAACACGAGGTAAAATCAGCTCCATAGTCGATTCATCACTTAAATGGGTGGGTACGTTGTCCTAGACTGATCAGTGTAACTTTTGCTTCAGCTTCCGTTTCATTAAGCACCTCATGCACGTCATGAAATCAACTTATGTTATGCCATAGAACCTCTTCTTACATATTAGGCGTGTGATGGTTTGCTTGCTTGGCAGCATAGTATATTCTCTATATCATAATAACAATTTTAGTACCTCGACATTTTTATTTCTATGCCATGTAACTCCTGTTGTTGATGCAATCTTAAAGATTAATTACAAGGATATTTTTGAGGGGTTTCTGCAAATTGTTTGATTCAGCAACTAATTCAGTATAGAGCTCTTGGTGTTGAATGCCAAACGTTCTGCCATGTTGTATGTTTACATGACTTTTGTAGCTTTTCTGATGTTGCAGTATTCATTGTCTGCTGAACATATTACCACTGGGCAGTCAAAACTCTTCTACAGGTGATACTCTTGCTATGGTTGCTTCTTATCAAAAGGTATAACACCATTGTCCTCAAGAGGGTTCCCTATTTGGTTCATTTATTTATTTTGTAGGTTGGTCAAAATCACTACTTGCTAGCATTGATATATCTCATATGCATATTATTTTATATATAACGGAAATATTTGATTTACCCAATCATTAGTCTGGTAGCTTATGCGGAATACATTATTTGGCATTCTCTGCAAGAAAAATCCCAATTTGTAGTGATAGGTAGCCTCTTTGGCATCCTAATTGAATAATTCACATATTCTTCCTCGTTGTAGGTGTTTGAAATTCAACTCCGTGTGCTCTCTAATTGACATGTTGAGCTAATAGGGAAATTGGCATCCAGCAGGACAAATCCATCTGTCCATCGCAGGACATATAATTCACTTGCTAGCTGTCCCAATTTTCGATTTTTTCTTCCAGCTCTAATTCAGTAGCATCCTCATGATTTAGGTGCTTATGGTTTCAATTTGTTTTTAGTGATGTTTCGCACATCATGAGTTGCAAGCATGGGCACCAGCTCCAAGAATATGCCATTCAATCTATCTATGCCAAGTCTGCTACCTGGCACTATCATCTTGCTGCCAGCTTCTGCATGTACGGGAGCTTTGTCCATGGTAACCATGTCTCCTTAATATATTTTTTGTGTCAATTGTTTATTCCCAGATTATCTTTGTTTAAATCTGCGACAATGGTGTGTCCTTTCTTCAGTTGCTGTTGTGGTATGTTATTCGATTGCATTTGGATGCCTAGCAATAGTGGTGCTGGGTTCAGGTTAGTTATTCTTGTGTTACCCATCAGGGTTGTACTTTTCCTACGATCCAGTTCTATGATGTGTTTTTTTACATTTTAGATAGTTGCTTTTGGTGTGCAGGCTCAAGGTGGAATTATTCTTCCGGTCATCTCAGGCTTTGAACAGGAGGAGTGCGCGGTGTTGTCGTCTGTGCTTCTCCCCCATCACTGTAGTTGGGCCGAGCACCGCGTTGTCCACCCCGGACCCTCTTTTTCATGCAAGGCGACAACAGGAGGCCCGGCGGTTTCCCAAGGTTTGCCGCCTACATCCCTGGCTCCTCTCCCTCATGTGTTCCAGTCTGCTAGAGACGGTTTCCTGTACCCACCATCCTTTTTTGCGCACAGGGTAGAAATTGCCACTGTAATGGTTGACTAAAAATGCAGAATTGCCACAATATCGTTGAGTAGATAGACTATTAATCTGGTCATGTCTTTAGACCAATCTTTTCTTCTTCTTTTACTTCATGAATCCATTGCATCTTTGTAGGCCTGAAGATTAAGCTCGGTAGCTCACCATTCACACTCCGAGACAATATTATATCAGCCCTTGGCAAGTAGCTAATATGTTTCTACTAACAAGGTGTTATAATAATACTATCTCATTTGCTGAAAATGTCTGATATGTTAAGAAATCAAACATCAAAGCAGTACAATAATGCAATTTGTGATTTCTTTCTGCTTCCATTCAAGAGTGTGTGATGTTTCTGTATTTGAAATTATCTCTATTCTTTCTTTGTAGCTGCTATGCTTTTGTGAAATTCTTTACACACGATACTACATTGTCGTGATATAAACCATGCGTCTAGGAAGGTAGGGAAATAGGAATCATGTAATATCATAATAAAATAAACTAGGGAGTATAATCCTTCAAAATAAGCTTGAGAATTGAAACTTACGATAAACCATGAATAGTCAAGCTCATTCTTGACATATTTCTCTCCGAACACGCTAAATTCTAAGTTATGTATCTTTTTCTTATCTGTAGGTGAAAGACCATCTCACAAACCATTGGCCAAAGTAAACTGTGTCAGGCAGGAGAGCAGCATTAATTGTGTGTCAATAGAGACATACAAATTTTATTGTAAGTTGAACAGTACCTCCAGTCATTTTCTATCACATATATATATATTGTGTCATTGCGTCGCTATGAAATATTAGTTGCTCAGATGATCACGTGTAGCCTACTCAAACTTAGTTTGCTGATATATTGTCTCACATACTATAACCAGATAACAAATGGAGTTACTATAATTCTACAACAAGTGTTATCGATCTCAGATGTCGCAGGTGCCCCTCGCTACAGGTACGGATTGTCCACCGAGGGATGCTACTTTCCTTTGGTTCATGTTCTCTTATTCAACTTTTTTTCTTTTCCTTTTCCCAGTGACATGGTTGCTCCTGTTCTGCTGGAGGCTCTGTTGCGACCTGGAATACTGGTGTGTCGAAATCAGATGCACGCTACATCCATTTTTCTATCAGCGCTTTACTTTTGTTGGAGATGGAACATACAGGTGTGTCGTTGTCTAGCTGTTAATCCATTTCTTTCTCTCTTTCAGTGAGACACATACCATATGATAGATATGCTCATGTTCACCAGTCCATGCACGGTATTGAAATGAGATAAACTGTTAATTATTGTTGACATCATCTTATCTTTGATCTCATAATGATAACTTTTCCTAGAACAGGGAAAAAGATCAACATCCTCTGTTCCATGCATGACAACCTTTTTTCCAACATAGGCATGTTCTAGAGCTGTAATGCTATTGTTTGTGGATGAAGATAATTCTCCTGCCTATATATAAAGAATTTGGCTGCTATAATAAAACTTTATGTAGTAATAACTGCAATGCACACCAATTAACACCTGTTTAGTTATGTTGCTCAAAATAGATTCCCCTTTCTAATAACCTTTTATTTTTATGAGTGAACAACCGTATATGATCGGTACTTCTTGTGGGCAGTAATTTGGTTTATAGAGGATCTGTACCGTTTGTTGTATAGCATTTTTGCCTACCTAACTTACGAACACTTTTACCTCTTTCTCATAGATAGATTGTTGTTTTCGGTGGTGTACATTGCCGACACTTCTTTTGGATTCTTTAGCACACAACTCTGCAATTGTGCAAATCAGGTAGCTATTTATTCAGGAGCGGCATTATACAACAGTACACAAATTATCCTATTTTCAGGTTTTGATGCACGATGAATGCGCCATCCACCTTTGTTATCTTGACACTGGCATGCTTCAGAGTGCACGATATTTTGCATGTTAGAAAGATCGATGAAAGCCATTGATGCAAAAATGTGGGATATTTAGCTTAATTTTGTATACCAATGCCCCTGTAGTAATTCTCGAGTGGCGAGTTTAACACAGTGTTCTTCATCTTTTTCTGATTTGTTTCCTTGCAGGTCTTTGATTTCTTTTTCCAGTGTCCTCTCTGCAATGACTCCCTTGAGGTAAAGGACTACTTTTCTCTTTCCTGGTCAGAAACAATGCATTTCCCCTTCTTTTTATTTGTTAACAGAACAGTTAAATGCCTGGGTTCTCAAGTTTACAGACTGGCTGTAGGTAAATATGAACATTACTGCTGGTTCTTGTGTTGTGCTATGGGCTCTCATAGTATGACAGGAAGTTAATTTCCATGTGGGTCTAAAATTAGCTTTTTGGATGTTTGTTGCCATTCGGTTTAGTAAAACATGATTAATAATACCAAAAGGGGAAATATTAATGCAGAGATGTTTTCAACTTAATTAGCTTTTTGGATGTTTGTTGCAATATTAATGCAGAGTGTAAAAAATGCAGAGATGTTTAACTTAATTAATATAAAGTTTTCAACTTAATTCCTTTGCTTTTTTCTATAGCAACATAATGAGTGGCCTAGCATGGCAGCTCCCCTTTTCATTGTGTTGATTAGAGCTTGAAAATAAATCTCTAGCAGAGATTCTATAGTTATGTCAATTTTACTCGTGCAACCCGTCTCATAAGAAGGATAGATGAGATGTTCATAGAGTAGTCATGCAGATGCTGTATCATGCTTTCTGCACTAATATGTCACTTCGGTGTTTCTTGACGCTATGTGTTAGCCCACTTGATCTGTTAGATAGCTTTCTTCCTCTCCTACTGACCATGCATTGGCTTCTATTTTAGTAGTGTGTGACCATGTGTTGTGAATTGAAATGATGCATCCCTGGGTCCATGTGATTCACAAGGATTTTATAAAATCATGGTCAAGTGAGGAGAGACACGTCACAAACCGCAAAAGGAAAGGGTATATGATCTTCCTCATCACGTATTAACACAATTTTCCTTCTGTTATTTTACTGGGATTATTGCTTCTATTTTTTTCCTTCGGTGTTTCTCATTTCAAAAGTGTTCGAATAACGTGACTTCGATATACAGGTAAACGGCATGCTTACATTTTTAGTCTCTTTTCCAAGAGGCGCTAAATCCTAGGCGTTCGCTAAATTGTGCATTTAGTCATCAATGCCTAGCTATCTTACTAGAAAGCAGAGATAGGATGAGGAAGAGAGAGTGACTAGATATATTTCCATGTTTTTGGTAAACAACTCATTAATTAATTATTAGCTCATGACCTATAAAGTTTTGACGAGTTGTGATCCCTCCTTGACTGTGTTCTTCCTTTTGCTCATTGAATATGAGAAGTTCCTTTAGCATACTTCGTGCAGCAACTTAAAAAAGATCATTTGGAAGAGAATGAAAATAATTATGAGCACTGATCCTCAACCTTAATTTTAGCACCGATTATTCAAGAACCGAGTGTCCATCGTAACAATTTTAGTAATGTGTCCATCATAACTCTCCAGCGCAAAAATATGCATTCAGGCATCCTAGAAAAGCATTTGTCATTCATGTGTTTATTATAGTAACTGGTGAGAATTTTCATCAGACCGCGTCGGTTCCGAGCATTGTATACTAAGAAGTATAATCCCAATTCATTGTATTTTCTACTTTGTGCAAGCGGTTAAATCTGACAATTTTCATCGGAAAAGCATTTGTGATGCATGTCCATGTGAATGTATTGTACCTTTTATTTTCTGCTCTTTGTCTGATTATATGTACTTCTCTGTTCTTAACTGTGGGTGTATTCATCATCCAGGAAAGGTGCAGCTATCGTGGCAGCCAACAAAAACATGTCTAGGACTGAAGGCCCAGTGTGGTGACCCTGTCGAAGCATGATCATGCTTAGTACTAATTCAAAATTTGCAAGAAACTGCCACCACTCTGGACGGTGCTATTTTTGCTGGGTTGCTATACGAGACTGGTGATCAGCTCCTCTAAAAATGAATTCCTTCTGAAGACCATGTTTCCACTCTTATCTGAATTTGATTAGCAGTCTGTGATTCAGTACTTTATAGAACATGGTTATCCTATGTTTTCGATTTCCATCTGAGAATGTGTAGTGGACCTTGGTGTATCTACTTTCACTCCGTGTGCCCATGGTGCTCCTATCTGCACGTTTAAATTTTTGTTTGCGTTGTTAAGTTGGTGCTCTTTGTCACATTCACACACTATCTTAGTTTGCTCGCATACTCAGGTAGGTTGGTGTTCCGTGGTCTCGATACAGCTGCCATACAGTCATCATATGCTATGTTATTATGATGTGAACTTTTAGGCTGTGTGCTATAACACTGACTGGTATGTTCGTTCTTTAAGCATTATGATGTGGACTTTCTATAAGTTGGTGTTTTGTGGTTTCAACATGTATGTGCTATAAACATTTTTGTAGCTTATATATATTAGGTATTTAACTTCTTATTATTAATCTGTACAATATGTGAAAATTACGGGCGGAATATTATTTGAACCAACAAGTGTTGCTCTCATTAAGCCTAGATGCACTCATGAAGCCACCTTATGTTATGCGAGTGTAGTCTGAATTTTTATATTACTTTCCCTCTGTATTACAACATTGCTCTGATCTTAATTCTAAGATCTTTGTACATATGCCAAATATGTTATAGTTCCGAGTAACAACTTCTCGACACGACTGCTATTGCCATCCTGTGTCGCTTATACATATGGGTATTACTCATCTATTTAGTAATCTGTACAAACTGTGAGAACCACGGGTAAAAAATTTAAAGAACCAACATGTGGCGCGCGGCGAGCCGCGCCGTTTGAATCTAGTAGACAACACCCATGCGTGCATCATGTAGAAACTGACGCGTGGATGCATGGCTGAAACGGGCATGGATCCTATGTACTTTGTTCCGTTTGAAAAGGAGAAGCGTTCGGTTGGCATGAGTATCCGATGTAGATCCATCGCTAAATGCTGATCTGAAGCATCTAGACGTTGGAGGATGTCCGAGTATCTCGCTGAGCTTCACGTTGTCATTTTCTATTGATCCACCATTAGATAAAATGTTAACTAAACCATGTCACCGTTTTAACCATCTACTGTATTACTCTGGCATCAGAACCAGCTACGAGGAGCTCTTCTCTGCCGAAAACCGTCCCATACAAGATTCAGACAGGGATGTTCAGACATCATTTCTGTCAATGCTAAATTTGCTTATTCCCAGATGAACCCTAGACTGAAAGAAGGAGAATAATGTTGGTAGCATATTTGACAAATCTAATCAAACAGGAATCTGGTGACAACCCATCAAACCGAAAACGGGAACTGCCTTCCGACGTGTGATTGAAGGAGAGGGGCACCACGCATCCCCTGCTTTATGAAACCCATCAGCTGGCTGACAGCTTGACACAATCATATCCAAGATACTGTTGTGCAAGCATGCATTCCACTAACTCATGCATCAACCCCAGAAATGGTTACCTGAAATTCATTCATGGTCCAGTGACGTACCACCGAAAAGCAACAACACCTAATTTAGAGTGCTAATCCATCATTTTGTGGCATATAATTAACACCATTGGTGCCCAGCAAAGTGCTCCTTGTACTACTACACCATGTCCCTAATCAAACAATGGCCTCATCGTACGGTAATCCAGCACCCCATTATCAATTTCGAGTGCAAAGCCTCTCCCAAAGTCCAATTTGTGAGACTGATTAGCGAAAACAGGGGCAATGATTGATCCGGGCATAAAACAATGCTGGAGTCAAGACGTTAGGATGACTGATTGTGACAGCAACGACGATTGGGAAAACACGGGCCAGTGTGTCTCTGAATATTGAGTTTCATGCAAATAGCTTTGAAGATTAGAGAATGAAGAGGGTAATTTGGGGTGCTGTGTTGCAATGTAAAAAGGTTGTTCAAAGCGCAAGCACCACATAGCTTAAGCCTAATTTGGTATCAAAGTATTTTACAAGTATTCAATAATACTACAGTTTATGAAAATACGACAGTTTCAAATATTTTGATGCGTTTGGCTGTGATTAAATATTGTAGTATTACTACTTTAGTATCTCTCAAAACGTGCTATTTTTGAAGTATTCAAAAAACAACTCTGGACCTGTTTTTACGAATCTGAAGTATTACTATGCCAGACACGTAAATATAATGGTATTAGAATATTTCAGTTTTAGAAAAACTTTATTGCCAAACTAGACCTTAGTGTTTAGGTTATACTACCTCAAAATTTTGTGAATTATTCCGAGAATATACAATCTTGTATGCATCCATAATTTTACTGGTGCTAAAGTTTTCGCTTATGATTTTGAATGCATTACATTTAGGAGATATTTGAGTGAAGACACTTTAAGTCTAGGTTTTTGTTCCAGTTAAATCTTGCATACCTATTTGATTATGAGAAGAGTGATTTTTCCTTATGAGATTTTAATGTTGAGATTTTCTCTAAAGATCAAAGAGTTTATTTCGTTGGTAATTAAAGACAAAATATTTGTTAAAGTTAATTCCCTTCCGAAGAGTTGGAGCTTCTTGTGCTTCAATGAAGCTCTAGGTGAATGTTGCTCGCAACACCTTGACAAAGCACTAGACTTTTTTTTGCGAATTTGACGAAGCACTAGACTTGTGACCGTTGTATTGCTTTAGGTGAAAGGACATATTCCACCAAAGGCTAGTTTCTGTGCGCGCCTATAAATAGGGCCCTACACTCCCACGGGTTGGTTTTGTGACTTTGAGCTGAAATCAAGACATGAGATATACTTTCATGTCTTGCAAAGCTTGCCTCTCTTGTATTCTCGAAAAAAAACTTTGAGAGAAAACGGGTGAGCATTGTAGAGCATCAACCGAGCGCACGTTCTATCCTTCGAAGACCTGCTTGTTAATTTTGGAGATTAGGCATTCTGTCTAGGTGTCACCATTGAGCCTCCAAGTTGTGGATTGACCGCAACCTGTTTGTGAAAGTTTGGTGGTCACCTTAAGATCAACCCGAGAGATCGAGCTAAGTTTCGAGAAACTTGAGCTAGCGGAGAAAAAGGCTAATCGTGACGACTTGGGTGCACGCGTGTATAGCCGCTCCAAACAAAGACGTAGAGCTGGTTCCAACAACTTGAACGTCAGCAAGTACATTGAGCGTCTTCTCCAGCATCCTTCGGTTCATAAAGTATGTGTTGATCTTGTTTGAAGCAACATTTTTTCTACATGTCTTCTGGTTTTGATTTTTTTTGCTTCATTGTCTTATACTCTAGACCTATTTTTTCAACAACTTACTTGAAACATCTTTTTATTGATAACTCCTATTTATCCACTCTAGTCGTATTTTTCGATATTTCATTTGCTTAAGTGAGAGTTGCTAGATATCACCCATGCATATATCGATGTAGTTTAGTAAGTTTTGTAGGCTAACACATTTAAAAGTAATAATTCATAATCACCTTTTCTCTATATTGTTAAAACACTTTGTAGATTTTTTTTGCCCAAAAATGTCCTTATATGTTCAAGTATGTAAAAGAATGTTTTTATATAATGATTTTTTGTACGCTTCCCATGAGAAAGAATGTTCATGTATGCCAAATAAAAGTTTCACGTGACCTTTAAAAATTGTCCGACAATAAAAAAACCTTCAAGGATATTTCTCCGTGAAATATATTCATGTATTTAAACAAAATTTCATGTAACTCTCTACTAACATTTAGTACGAACAATGATAAATATACCACAATTATACCTTTTTGTTCCTTCAAAATAAATTGCTTGAAAAATTAGTATAAATACATAAAATTACATATTTCGTGATTTGTTTTACAAAATAACATACACAAAATTATCTATCATAACATAAGCGGACTAGAGGAGTGTAAATCTGAAAAAAGGAAATGATAAAACGAAATAAAGAGAAAAGTTTCAAAATAAAATAAAAAGAAGCTAGAAACGCTATTAGGCTGGGTCCATCCAAGTAAGGGGAGGCCTGGGCGTCACGGAATCAAGCCCTCCCAGCCCCCCCTGCCGCTTTGCCTAGAACTAGGAATTCAGCCCGGCCTCTTCCATGGCCCATGCCCCAGTTCCTGAACCTGAACGTAGGTGTCCGGCCGCCGGCACACCTAGGAATCGTTGATGACTGACTGTTACCATTCTCTTTCCATGTTATCGAATTCCCAGACGCAATCAATTAGACCATCTTCATCTTACTGGTCAAGTAGTTATCTGTTCATCTCCCTGAAAGTGGATGCACTTGACTACCGAAGTTACTGATCTCGAAGAGACGGACACCAAACAGTCGCAGCTCTGTTACCGAAGGGCACGCAGTTGTACGTGTGAACGTACTCTGAAATCACGCTGGTATAACTTAAACGCGCCAGGAAGACGAGTGGGTAATCCATACGAATTCACCTTCTTCCCGCACTAGTACTAGTTAGGGACATAATGGGGAGGGGGCCAACGCCCCCCACCCCATGCATATGGTAAGGATGTAAGATCCAATTCAGATGATCCCTTTCTTCATAATCTTCACGTGCAAGCCAAGTGAGATACGACTGACTCATTAAGGAAGAAGGAAGGATGCAAAGGCACTTACTCAAACATACATAGCCAACAAGTCAGTCGTAGCTATCCTCATTACGACAATCACCTTTGTCGTTACTTTCACACTACCTGGAGGATACAACCGTGCAACTGGAAGCGAGGGACGTCCCATCATGTCAAAGAAGGTTTCATTCAAGACATTTTTTATCTTTGACACCTTGGCAATGTGCTCCTCATTTGGTGTTGCCTTCATATGCATCGTCTCAAGGTGGGAGGAATATGAGCTTTTGATCTAGTATAGATCATTTACCAAGAAGCTTATGTGGTTTGCAAACGTGGGAGCTACTACTGTTTTTTTCAACCGGGTTATATACGGTGTTGTTCGTGCGTCTTCGGTGCTTGGCCATTGTTATATGCATTAATTTAACTTTGTTGACCATTATTGCTGGGCAAATGACATGCCTATAAGGTCATATTCTGCTTTCTGATACTATTTTTCAAGTTTATCTGTAATGGATATTGTTTGGTTACTCATATATATTGTTAACCCATCAGAAAAATAATGTACTGTTAATGTTTGTATTCCATTCAAATTCTATCTAGAGAGATAAGCATGCCATCTCTAGTGGCAATCACCATGGCTTATTAGGATTATAAAGATTAGAGTTGCCACAAAACGAGTGAAAGAAAGCACCATGAAATAATATGTGAAGAACAACTCAGTATATTTACGAGCACTAAAACTATGAACCTATTCACCTATGAGTTGGGTGTTGATACTATTGATCAATGTAGAGAAGAGCGACATTAAGATTAATTAAGTCTTGACAAATCGTGAAGGTTACCTAATGTTCTGTTCTACGACACAAGAGGGTTTCTATGGTGCTATCGGATCAACCTGATTAAGGTGTCATTAGATCAACCTGATCTATCTGGAGTTCAAATCACGAAATTTCATAATATTGTCAATCTTGATGCATGAAAGAAAAAGAAAACTTATATACTTAGTGTCTATTAGCCCACTGGATATGGTCCTGCTCATATCCGGTGGGCTAGTTGAGCCCAGGCTCGAGTACCTTGCATATTTAATTCTCTTTTGTTTCTCAATTTTTTGGTCTATTTTTTCTCTAAAAATATTAACAGTCTTTTTATACCGTTTACAAAATGTTTGATACATTTTTCCATTCTTAGATGTCTCTTGTATCTTTAGAGTTTAGACAGCCTTTAATGGAGCAAATCCTGGGTTAGACAAACTACATAAGTAAATACTTGATCATGTTTTTGATGTCTCTCGTGGAAACTAAAATTAATGGTTGACCCTCTATTCCTATGTTTGGTTGAATTTCTTGCATATCTGTAATCCCAGTGCCAACGAGATCGAAGTAACTTCCTAGATTAAGTTACACCAGCAGTCTCAAAGATGTCATGTAATTAATTATCATATCATGATTTCAAAGAATCATCCAACAAAATATTAGGTCCTGATGGCTATATAAGTTACTCAGTGAGGATGGCATATGGCAAAAACTTCTGAGAAAAACAATATGTTGGTTCAAAAGTTATCTCCAACTTTACTGGAAACCAAGGAGTTCTCACTTTTAGGCAGGTGTAATGGCGAAAATGCAAGAATTCTTCACTTTGGATCTTTCCTCGTAAGTATGGTCCAGATATTCGTTTCTGGGAGGACTCATGGCTTGGCAATGCCCTTCTCATGGGATTCCTGGGTTGTACAATATTTGATTTTATTTTGTTTCTAATGGGCCATATCGAGTGGGTTAGTTGAGCCTAGGTTCGAGATAATTTTATGTTGTTTCTCAAATAAAATTGTCCTTTTCCCCTTTAAAAATGGGCGAATGTACAACAAGTGGAATGTTGGAAGGGTTTCATTATGAGATTCTACTAAAAATTGAAGCATTGAGATCTTCTATAAAACCATTTACAAAGGCTGCCAAACCGAGGTGCTTTCTTTTATTAATCAACGGGGAAAAGAGAGCGTCTGGCTTGAGCATGAACCAAATAAAAAGAAAGAAAGGAAATTTGATATGTGAGTTTGGAATAAATACTTAAATTAGTTGGAATCCTTTAGAGAATTTTTCTTTTTGCAGAATATCAGTTTTCCTTTCAGTGCAATACATAAGTTTTGATGATCCAGCTGCCGTTGTAGATTTGCAAGTAAACTGAATTAGTCAACGTACGTAGGTGCTATGATCAAGTGTTGTCAAACGCGAGCATCTTAACGTCTCTCCACCTGGACAAATCAGATCAAGAGGCGGACACATGAGAACATGTACGTTTGCGGCAATGAGCAGAGTAACTAACATTTGGGCCCAAACCTCCACCTATGGCAAAGAGAACGCCTCCGCATGCGTCTCTGCCTATAACGGCCCGCCTCGACTATGAAAATATCTTTTACCACTCAACTGCCTAAAAAGGTCTTCCTTGTGAAGCAAACACAATAAATATGGTACAAACTGTCATAACTATAATTTACAATAGTATTAGAACATATTTTAGCTCTACTGCCAAAATATTTTCAGCTTTCTTAACATTCAGCTATAATTTCCTACTTATTCACATTTTATACAATTTATTGAAAGTAACTAAATTGGAACTACATGTGTGCTGATCATATATGAAATTCTCTCTTCCTCGCAAAAAATATTCACATTTTATACAATTTATTGAAAGTAACTAAATTGGAACTACATGCGTGCTAAAATTTGTCCTAGAAATCGTAAAAATGCATATTCATGTAACCATGTTAAATCTATGTAAAATCAGATGTCCTTGTATGAAAATGTGGACCGACAATTTGCACATGTCGGTGTTCCCACTGGACTATGCTGGACCACACCGTTGTGGGGACTGCTCCTCCGCCGCTTCCATGGGCGATGGAATGGATTTGGAATTAGGTATTTCGTTAGGGACTTTGTACTTGTAGCGAGGTAGCCGTTAGATGAGAATTTTAACGGCGGAAAACATAACTGTATAATGCCGTGAAAAGGAGACACTCTGATTATAATGCATTTTGTGAAGGCATGAAGAAAACATGTATCGACTGAAGTTGCCGTTTATTCGTATGGGCATACTGTTTTTACCTTTGCACGCAGGACTGGATTAACATAAACATGTGTGATACTGTCAAAATTCAAATACGGACACGTATGAACTTTTTTTTGCGAAAAGAAAACCTACGAACCTGATAACAAGCGCTTGTACTATGTTCACTGACAAACATGTTTGCACTAGGACACTTGTTCAACAAACATGTTATGTTTACCCGAGTCAAACCACGGTGACATTTCTGAATTATTGGAGAGTGGATGCTGTACTCCGTGCATGACTCCACTCTTGAGATCCGTCGCATTTATACCACGTTGCGTCGAGCTGAAAAATCGTCCCGTCTCGATCGATCATGTTGGTTGTACTTACCTGTTTCTAGTTATGACAGTGTGTGTCTGGTAATTAAGAAAATGAAAAAGAAAGGCGGTGGGGACACACAGTTGCCTGCCCCATTCCCAGCGCTATCTGACGCCCAAATCGATCCCCAAATCGCCCGTTGCATTGCATTACATCTAAGAGAGCAAGCAAGGAACAGCAAGGTACGTTCTTGTCGATTGCGTCGATCCGTTTTCCGTTTGGATCGAGGAATCTTGTCCTTCACCTTGCTTGCCTGTGGTTCCCTTGTCGCATCGTGCTGACCTCGCTATCCCAAACATGGCAGCCGGCACTACAGCAGCAGCCAGTTCATCTATCTGGAGATGGACAAGCGGCTCCTGAAAGCATCCACATCTGGTGATTCCACATCAATGAAGGCCATGGCTTCGCATGATCCAAGCATTCTTCTTGGAACAACTCCATCTGGGAACACCTGCCTCCACATAGCCTCCATCCATGGCCACAAGGGGTTCTGCAAGGATGTGCTGGAGCTACAGGAGTCTCTTCTCGCCACCGTAAACATGGACGCGGAGACGCCACTTATCGCCGCGGTGAGATATGGCCATGTCTCCCTGGCTTCGTTTCTACTCGGACGCTGCCGTCAGCCAGCAATCCTGCAACAAGACAGGTACAGATTTAACGCACTGCACCATGCTATTCGCAACGGCCACAAGGATCTTGCGCTGGAGTTGATAGAAGCAGAGCTTGCACTGTCGCAAGCTGTGGCCAAATGCAACGAGTCACCCCTGTTCTTGGCGGTGATGAGAGGTTTTGCGCATGTCTGTGAGAAACTAATGCAGAATCCTGCTTGTGCTTATTCCGGAGGACAACACGGTTGGAATTTTTTTTTTGAAGCAACTTCCTGGATATATTAATAATCATGAGAATACAAGAACCATCCAGAAGCAGCACAGCTGTTCCAAATTTTACAGAGAGGACCCTGACAAACAAAAAAATTACAACCAGGCCCTCGGGACCAACTCTGCAGAGACGATTCCGCCGCCGCTCGCGCTGCCATCGTCGCACCACCGGAGAAGGAGACGAAGACAACCAAAGCCGCAGCTGTGTCGCCGGATCGAACCTTTAGAGGTACACACCTCGTTGTAGTCGCCGCATGAGCCACCCGTCGCACCCGACGGGAACTTGAGACAGAGCTATCCGCATCGGCGGGGGCGACGCCCCGATTCGGCCCGACGGTCAGGCCGCAGACGCCGGCGAAGACCGACCTGCAAGCCCGCAAGCAACCAGCAAGGAATAGCAAGACAAAAACCAGAACCAGCAGCACCTTCATCTCCCTTCTGCCTCCACCACGAAAGCAAGAACTAGACACAAAAGCCTGCAAGCTCTGCTTCAAGGACGAGCTTATTGAAGGAGACGCCGGCGCCGCTCCGTCGAGCCACCTGCAGCACCTCGCCGCCATGGCCAACCAGAGCACCACCGCAAATCGCCGGACGCTGCTCGCCCGCGCCCACGACACGCTCCAAACCGGCATAACGCCATACGCCACTTGGGCAACACCTATAGCTAAACCTACAGCTACTATGTACAAAGAAAGCCAACCTCCTAATCCATCCTCTGACCGGCCGGCAGCGCCGCCGGAAAGAAGCAAGGACAGGGGCGGCGGTGGATCTGAGCGGCTGACTCTCAAAGCAGAGGGAGGAGGAGAAGTCCCGAGGGGATAAGGTAACGAGAGACCCCTTTCCCTTTCGCCCTAACACGGTTGGAATTGTCTACATGCTGCCGTTACAAATGGCGATCATGGTGAGATATATATATAATAGTATATGGAGTGCAAATTACATCAACTTTGTCATCTCACGCTGGCTCGTTTGTTTCCAGGCATTGCTAAAATTATTATAGAGAAGCATCCTGAATTGGCCAGACAAGGGCGACAAAATATTGTGTACTCCAGTAAGACTAGCTGTTCTTTCTGGCAAGATCGACGGGTTACGAGTAATGCTGGAACATGATTCGACTCTAGGGTATGAAATCGACAGCTCGGGTTCTCCTCTCCTCGATTCTGCCGCATACCGAGGTCAGGTTGCTTCTGCTCAAGAGCTTCTGAAACATTGTCCCGATGCTCAGCCCTATAACAAAGAAAATGGTGACACGATGCTTCATACGGCTACATGGAGCTCCTCCCCCTCTCCTCTCGACCCCCTCGCGCCGCCGCCCCAGGGCGACGCCGGGGGGACTCCAATCCCGCGACGCCCCTCCCCTCCTCGTCGCCGCCCAAGCCGGCCGCCGCTGCCGCCGGCCTTAGCCGCGGTGGTGGCGGCGCCCGACGCCTCGGCTTAGGGCTGGATGAAGTGTGGCGGATCCGGGCGCGACTGGGGCGTCCCGGGCAGTGCGCCGGGCACGGCGGCCAGGGCGGCGGCGAGCGGCGGCGCCCCCATGGGCGGCGGCGGTGGCCGTGGATCTGGATCTCGACCAGATCCGTCTTGGCTCGGCTTTGGCCGGCCGGGATGCGAGATGAGGCTGGTGTGAGGCGGCAGGAGGCCCTCTACCGGTTTTCCGTTGGCGTCTTTCGTCTCCATGGCGACGACTCTCGCGGATCCATCCAACAGCGAGTTTTGGGCGACATGGTCTCCGGTGAAAACCGCGCCGACTGCGGTCTTGGCGGACGATGGCGGCGTCTCCGACGTCGTTCCCTTCTCGAGGCATCGTCGTTGCAGGTCACGTCACCAAGCTCGGGATGTTCCGGGGGAAACCCTAGATCTGGGTCTCCCGGATCGGATGATGACGGCCTTTTCAGGGTCGTTCTCCCTCCTGGGGGCATCGTTTTGGAGCAGCTGCTGGTTGGGACGGGCAAGGAGAGGTGGCGTGTTGAGGCATCTAACACGTCGTCGACGGCGAGTCTTGGCGGCACGGTGCAGCGGAGTCTCGGCGCTGGACGTGTGATGATGGTGACGCGCAGATCGGATATGTTGTCTGGCATCGTGGCGATGTCGATGGCTGGCCTTGCAAGGCCATTACGTTGATCGCTCCTGAAGATGGGATGGCGGAAGATGGTGGCAGCGGCTTCTGGTGTGCGCGTTTGTCGCGTACGATGAAGATCGGCTGGACCGGTTTGTGCTTCTGGCGCGCTGTCGGGCGGCCTAGTTGAAGCCTCCGGATTTAGATGATGTGCGTTGGTGTGTATAGGTCAGGGCATCGGTTCTGATTGTTCCACCCCCTTCATCAGGGTTGTAGGTGTAGCGAGTTGTCGCTAGTTTGCTGGTTCGCTTCCGGTTGATCTTTGTAATTCTCTTGTAAGGTGTTGTTGAATAATTGCGGATGGCTGTGTGCATCACTCGATGCAGAGGCCGGGGATCCGCACCCCCTTTTCTAAAAAAAATACGGCTACATGGAATGAACAGGCGGAGTTCGTTGAATTTGTCCTCAGAGAACCACTACTTCACAAACTTGTTAACGCGCAAAACAAGAAGGGAAAGACCGCTCTGCATTATGCGGTCCGAAAGTGCAATCCTAGATTAGTGGTTGCTTTACTGTGTCGCCAGGATATAGATGCAACGGTGCTTGACAACCGTGGTGTTCCACCAGCTTGGGAACTGTCAGGCGTCTGGGAAAATGCCAAGACTTTAAACTGGGTACGTACATATATTAAAAATAAATATTGACCATGTATATAAGCAGAGTTGTTGGCTGCTACTCCCTCCGTTCCATAATGTAAGCCTTTTTAGCAAGTTAAACTAGTTTGGCTTATATTGCGGAACAAATGTAGTATTAAATCTCACGAATTTCATCTCTGCTAATTATTGCTGAAATAGATTCTCTTGTTGGTTATTTATGTTGTGTAATACTCTCAAGTTTATTATTATGCATAGTGTAATTAAATATCTGCTTAGGCATTAAGATCTTTCATGGTCAGTTTAAATAAAAATGGCTCTAGTTTTTGGCTGCAATTTTTTAATATAATAAACCATGATGAATAACACTATTATTTACATAGTAGAACATATCATATTTATTATTCATACTATGAGCTTCATCCGAACCTTATCCCTTTGATGCATGCAGAACGAAGTGATCATGCTTATGTCCAAAGCTTATCCACAAGGTGCTCTCTCACTTCATAATCTTCAAGTGACGGCCAAGCGAAAGATGGCTGACAAATCAAGGAAGGATGCAAAGTCACTAAATCAAACATACACAACAAATACCTCATTAGTATCGATCCTCATTACGACAATCACCTTTGCCGCTGCTTTCACTCTTCCTGGATGATATAGCAACGATGCGGGAAGCGAGGGACTTCCCATCATGTCTAAGAAGTTTGCATTTAAAGAATTTTTGATTTTCGACGTTTTAGCAATGTGCTCCTCATTTGCTGTTGCCTTCATATGCATCATAGCAAGGTGGGAGGATTACGAGTTCTTGATATATTACAGATCATTTACCAACAAGCTCACATGGTTTGCATATGTGGCAACAACTACGGCCTTTTCAACTGGCTTATACACGGTGCTTGCACCGTGTCTACACTGGTTGGCCATTGCTATATGCGTTCTTGTAGCTTTTTTGCCCATTTTTACTTGGCTGCTGGGCAACTGGCCTGTCTTGAAACTCAAATATGGTTTGGTAAAAGTTTCAACTCCGATCTCCTTGACATGGTGTGACCTCAGCAATTTGTCTTATGGTTCTCATTTCTGATACTACCTCCGATCCATAATAAGTGTCGCAGTTTTGTACTAACCACAGTTCAAAACTGCGCCACTTACTTTGGATCGGAGGGAGTAACACTTTGTAATTTATATGTAATCGACATTGCCTGGGTACAAATATTGTATTGTGAACTCATCAGAAAAATGTTGTAGTGTTAATTCTTGTATTCTATTCAAATCTGTCCAATTAATCTCCTTGGTGGTGGTCTGGACTAATCAGTTTACCGTATTGTTCTGTTGTTTAACTATATAATTTTAAATTTATCGGCAATAGCTATTATCTGGCTACCAATATTGTAGTACAGTTTATTCATCACAATAAAAATAGATTTCTGTTACTTATATGGCTAGAACTTGAAGCATGTGCATTGTCATAGATTTCAAATAATAGCTGAAAATGACTATAGCAGAAAGGTAAGGTTGCGGTTAATGAATAATTACGATAAAGTCGACATCGGTTCTGCGATGAACATCTCCAACAGGAGCATTAAAATATCTCTCCACCTGAACAACAGACCAAGAGACTGCTATGAGACAACCAGTGTAGAACACTGCTCTCGTGCTCTGAGGCGGCTTCCCCCCAGGCAAATGGAAGGGCCTCCTTATATGTCTTTGAATTACAAACAGGCACTGAGGCGAAGCTTGTGAGACTTTCGGAATCAACGCGGCCAAAAAACTGCAGTTCAGACTAAGGGAGCAAATTGGAAGAAACGTAGTGCTAGGCTGCTAGCTTCATCAAAGAACCAGGATCGGTTTCTTGGGCTGTGACCAGGACAGTTCAGGACAAATCATCTCATCCGCCTGGGATGTGATCCCTCACTGTCACACTTTAGGGAGGATAAACAGGTGGCACAATGAGATTGCAAAATTTAGCCGTGTTTCTTGTCATGGTGGTGTGTGTGAAGTCTTCTCCTTCTATTTTTTTTTTTTTTTGACGGGGTCTTCTCCTTCTATTTAATTTGCATGTAAAATTTCCAAAAAAAAAAAAAAACTGCAACCAGCCCCTTTAAGCTGAAATAGCAAACCCACCACGCTAACACTATGACCCAACCAGTGCCAAGTGACAAGGAGGATTCCAGATGACCACACTAGACTAAATCAAGAAATCAATCATAATTACGAGTGCAAACAATCTATCCACATTACGGTTACAGCTTGACGATGTTGTTCTATAGTACATCCACGGTAGCCAATTCTACAAAAGGGCGAATGAGTAAACAACACGATGCTTCTCAGAAGTGAACCAAACTGTATACCAGAGTCCATGAAAGCTGCAAACGAGCGAAGGATCTGTTAGTAATCAACATCACCGAGCTTACTCAACATGCGGGCACAAAGAAGCAAGAATTTTGAGGAGTCGATGTATTGTTACAAGCTTGTGTTGTTTCTGTTAGATATTTGTTGATAAGTTGTATTACATTCTGCTTGTGCTGTGGCTGTTTAGGAGCAAAATGGCAAAAACAAACATGGAAATAATTCACTATCAAAGCAGGTGCTTGTGTGGCCACATGAGTCTGATGTGGGTGCAAATAGTAGGAAGCAACGATGGAGCAAAACATAATGATGGACGATGGCTCTATATCTTTACCAGGAAAAGGGTGAACGAAGCAAAGAGACCCTCCTGCAGTAGGGCGGCATGGCCTCCAAAGTCTTCCTCATCGACCTTGAGCAGATACGCATAGTACAAATGAACTATCACGGTGGAAATAGTAAAGAATCTGCAACATAGCAAACGAAACAAGATACAGGGTCAAACTGGGCTGAAAGAGGTACACCATTCTGCATGTATCGAAAGAGGTACACCCTTCTGCATCTATCGAAAGAGGTTAAAAGATATATCCTAAGACAGCTTGGAAATCTGAAAACAGGCACCATGCTACTAAGTTCTCCAGCTAAATTACAAAAAACCAACTAAGTTATTGTAATCTTGCATTACTGACAACAAAATACAATTGTAATTAAACAAAGAGGCACATTACTGGGAATGGAGAGTGTGGGGTCATGAACTGGTGATTTTAAGTGTCTGAACATAGAAAATGCTCAGCTGTTGAACAAAGATCGGTAATAAAGCAATGTCACCACTCACAACGCAATTTTGCACCAGAGCGTATCCCCTGGTGAAGGGAGCAAACACAATGAATAAAGGACACTCCATATTTGGATGGCAAATATCGCATTTGGTTTGAGAATGTAATCTTTCCAAGGAACACTAGCACGCCAAGCAAAGCATGCCAAATTATTCACTAAACAGCCACCTAGAAACTTCATATTAGGATGTCATAGTTCGCATCTGGTTTGAGAATGCAGATCTTTCCAAGTTCCTTCTAGCAAGACGCGGGCGGGCAATCATACATCAGCACTTTGCCAATTTATTCACTAACAACCAGGTAGAAGCTCCATGCCACTATACGCGCTAGCTGTGTTGGTTTGTTTACCGGCATGCCAAACAATGCAGAGATCACTTGAACAGCACATACAACATCTAATCTAAAACAGGAATAAAGCGAATAGCCAACGAAATCCTCTTGTTACCCAGTCGTCAGAAACAAGACGGAACGCGCAAAGAGAGAGCTAGTTTGATTGATTGGGTGTTGGAGGAGGGAGGGAGGTAGGGGAAGGTACCTCTAATACAGGACAAAGCGAATAGCCAACCAAATCCTCTTGTTATCTAGGAGTAATAGGGAAGAGAGAGCTAGATTGATTGATTGGAGGTTGGAGGAGGGAGGGAGGGGATGGTACTGACAGGGCGATCCAGAAGGCGCCGACGAGGGGGAGGGCGCCCCAGAGCAGGCCGCACGCCAGCCCCACCGCCTGCCGGATCCAGTGCACCGCGTCCAGCAGCTGATCCTGCAACCAGAACACAGGGCGCAACCACGAATCAGAATCCCATCATAGAGTTCCGGCGGCGTCGGCGGCGGTAGAAGTAGAAGTAGCGCGCATACCTTGTCCCAGGAGGCGTCAGGGTCGAGGTACCTGGCGAGCTTGGAGGGGAGCACGTGCCCGCTCTGCGCCGCCTGGCTCGGCTGCCTCGCCGCCGCCGTCGTTGCCGCCGCCTTGGACTTCTTCATCTTCGGAATCGGCGGCGAGATGGGATCGTTCGTTGCTAATGCTGGTGGTGGTGGACTTCCTCAGTCGTGGTTTACTAGCGGGTCCACGGCGCCGACGCCTTCCTCCTGGTTTCCGCCTTCGAACATGGTTCGCGTATTCCATCCTTTCCGTCTAACTCCACCATCCATCTCAAATCCTTTTTTTTCATGCACGTTCTAACCGTCCCGAAATTAGAGCATTTCCAACAGACACTCAAAAATTAGAGAGGTGCCCTAAAAAACTTTTTAAGGTATTTGGGCGAAAAAGGGGTCTACAACAGGTGTCCAATCCCTAAACGGTGCCCAATTTTATTTTAGGCAGCCAAAAAATGGCCTCGCATGCCTAAAACATTTCTCCAGCCGCTCATCACCGACCGCTTCTAAGATTTTTTTCCCTGCCGAGTCGCGCATCGCGTCGGCCACTGTATCGCGCCGTTGTCGATTCCGAACACCCCCGCCATTGTTGTTCACCCTTCCCCTCCCAAACAGAAAGATTAGGTCCTCCCACGCCGCGACTCCGGCTACATCCCGGTTCGCGCGCTCTTCTATGGCCACCCGATCCACTCCTCCGTCCCGTGTTGACTCCGATGGGTGGCCGCACCGCAAGCCCAAGGTGAAGGGCAGCCCCGGGCGATCGGTAGGTCACGGCCGCCGAGGAGCACCGCCGTGGTCGAAGATGAACTTCCCCGACATCGAAATGTTAGAGGCCACAAATTTCGTCGCTTTGGTTTCTCGTGTTGTTTCACGTGCCACGCAGGACGAATAGTGCAATGCACTGCGGTAGATCAGGGCCGAGCAGACGGATGCAGCGGCAATAGAGAGGTTCCGTGAGGAGAACCCGATCTTCTAAGGACGGAGTACGAGATTTGGCCGAGCCGGGATGCGAAGAAGAAGAAGACCAAGGAGGCAGGCCCCTCCATGGTTGTTGGGCCCTCGACTCCGGTTATCAAGATCGAGGATTCTGATTCATCAGCAGGACTTTCAGAATTTTCTTGCGGTGATGATGAATCAGGTGTTGATTGGAAGTCACTTTGGAATGAGCGCTCCGTGGCCCGTAGACGTTCATAAGAAGAATGTTTAATTAGCATTTTCTAGTTTATTTGTAAAATGTAGTATTGCTATCTATATTTGCATGTTTGTAGTTTGAATTATGTATGTATGAATGGTTCCTAGTTTGAAATATATGAAATATTATCTATTTTGACTTACCTAGAAGTTGACATAAGCCGCGTTAAAAAGAGTGACACATTAATTTGTGTTTTTTGTTGTAGGAAATATAATCAACCACTTTTCTACCATGCATATGCTCATAAAATACATGTTGAGGTTGCTAAGAAAAACAAGCTAAATTAACGAGACAAGCAACTAATGATTGCAACAAAGACAATGACTAGGTTTTCTTTTAGTCTCAAAGGGACTGGAACTACATTAATCTGGTGCAAAAATTATAGAGAGGACCCCAAACATAGCTCCCTAAATTTGCACACAAGACTCTGGAAAAGAATTTGAAACACGATCAAGACCTTTTTGTTCACCATCCCACCACCAAGATCTCGAGACGTAGTATTTGGCAACACCACTGGGGACGTACCACTTGGGGCGGAGCCGGCGAGCAACCCTACATCGAGATTGGTGAAGATCTTCTTTGGCCACAAGAAACGGCAGCCCCAACAAGCCGACATTGAGAAGCTCTGAGTTTTGTAGGAGCTCAACAGAGACATCTCCACCGAGCATAGCGAATATGAAGAGCCGTGTCCACCACTCGCCTCCTCCTTCACCATGAAGGCCAGAGGAGAAAAGCTAAGCAGCCGCACTCACCACCAACCTACAAATCTGGAGATGAAGACATGCGCTTATTAACTAAACCACATTGTTCTCATTACATCCTGCCTAGAGCACAGGTTCGGAAATAAAACGGGAAATTAAACTAGCTCTATGTAAACTGTTCTCCAAACATGGTGCAACTCAGCCATTAGAAAAAATCCATATGTCTTCAAATCTTATGAATCTAATGATGTAAATAGTAAATATTCCAAGGATCAAAACTCTAAAAAATCCTATAAAATCACTTCAAATCAATGGCATGTGGCAGAAAAATAAATCCTAAAGAAATTAAGATGTCACCAGCGAAGGTGAGATGGGATCGGAGGTGTCTCCACAATCAAAAATCAGTTGGATCAGATCATCAAGGTCGTCGTCGTCATCAATTTTCTTTAGAAAAGTTGTGTGGTTGTCCCCCCCACCAAACTAACGCCTATTCCATATCTTATCGTCCAAACTCCTAGCTATACGAACCGACCACTACCTAGCTAGCTACCATTCATCTCTTCCCAATCTACAATAGTTGTTAGATTTGGAACACGTATACGATCTCTTTATTTAAACTGTGTTAATCTGTGTGCTACTACAAATTAATTCGTGTGAATTATTTTCAAAGCAGCTAGCACAAGTCTTGATAAATTCTGCTCACTGAACCAACTGCAGATTCAGATTTGCCCATACTGTTATTTTTGTTATTGAAAAGAAAGAAAGAGTGTCATGACACTTATTAACAAGAGATAGCTAAGCTGAGTTGAATCTAACTTTTAGTTGAAGATGTCACACCAGTTGAGCACTTAATTAATGCATTAATGCATATACAACTACACAAAGTACATAGTACTACTGAATAATTAGACCGCATGAATATGACAAGCATTTTGATTGATTGACCTGACATGAAGTCAATGGTCGACAGTTACATAAACTGTGGTGTTTACTGTCCATATGTAGAGTATTAGGCATTTTTACAGTATGGCAGTACGGAACCAATTCAGCCCCTGTGATACATACACATATTATACTCCAGGATGAGGTGTACGTCAGTTGATCAGGAAGCAGGTTGTTGGTGACCTTGCTGGTGCATGTGTGGGCCCACATGGCAGTGCCTCAAGCAAATTACATGGTACATAGAGATAGTCTAATCCACAAACAAATCCTTATCTACTCCATCCATGTGTCCTCCATCCATGTGTCCTCTCACCACACATCATAATCCATGGAAAAACACATCTCCATCCCTGTCACCTTATCCCAATGCCAATTTTTAAATAATGAGATGGCGATTTAATTCAGACCAAAATGCATGCACAAGTCTTTTTTGCGAGCTTCTTCCACATATATGAACTGCCTTATATTGACAACGACATGCTTTATTTTCAAGTTTGGCCAAGGAAGTTATGGTTGAAAAAAACCAACATATTGGCCCATTTAACGGAAACTGCACATATGCATTTCTTTCATGCTTGTTAAAACTAACCTCATACTACAAAATTGGAAAGTTAAGTATAATTGTCCAATGTATGAAAGAAACAAGTTGACGATGAATTAGCTTGCCCTTAATTTATTCCCGGGTTTGCAATAATCCTTTGTTGGTTAGCATAGTTAGGGACACACATTTAGTAGCAATTATGTGATGCTCAGTAAGATGTGGCTCACGAAATAAAATATCAACATACATTCTATGTTCAATTATTTATTTTGGGAGGAATCATTATAAGAGAGATTCCTTGCTTCGAAAGCGATGCGCTACCATTCACAGAGACATTGCGCACCACAAGGGAGGTACAAGGAATTAAGTTGTTGCTCATAGTCAGTCTAGAAGAGAATGGGAGGTAGATAATAACTTTGAAAAAAAAATGTACCAGATATGTGTTTTGTGTTTGGGCACTTACAACTTCTTTGTCAAAACCAAAGCCTGCGACGCGCGACTAACATTCTCTACTTCATTCAGCTTTGTTACCCACTAAGTTCTACTTTGACACCTAATGCTGTAAATTTTAATGGTGCTGGATCTTCTTATGCACAGCCTGTCTTAGCCTAATACAAAAGCAGCTCCGCGTGTCTGCTTGTGCAGTATGATCAATTAGTTAACAGTATATCCCTGGCAAGTCTTGGGTTTTTTAATAGCCTTACAAGCTGATGACATTAGGGCTAATATTTAATCAACAAAGTATTTTTGTCCCATGTAATGTGCAAGCTAGACAGCTTTAGTTTCCTCCCATGGCCAAGAAAGAAAATCTCACCCACCTTTTTGTTCTCAAATAAAACAAAAATAGGTAAAGTTGATCTTAAATATTGCATGCTGTATATAAAGAAAGTGAGTTTGATTTGCTCAATTCAATCAACATGGTCATTTATTGTGCAAATAATGAAGCAATTATATTTTCGGAAATTCGCTTTGGAGCTCGGGCTCATATGCTCCCGTTATCTGCAAAAAAAATTCAAAATTTGAAAACTCATCAAAAAAATCTGAAAAAAATCATGCACGTACCTGACCATGGTACGCACCACCGTATTTTTTTTCGCGCCGAAATGACATCGTACGCGCTCTGTAAAAAAATGACAAATTTCCTGTCAGAAATTCAAAATTTGCATCTCATTTTCTGACAGGAAATTTGTCATTTTTATACAGGGCGCGTACGATGTCATTTCGGCACGAAAAAAATACGGTGGTGCGTACCATGGTCAGGTACGTGCATGATTTGTTTGAGATTTTTTTGATGAGTTTTCAAATTTTGAATTTTTTTTGAAAATACCGGAGCATATGCTCCCGGGAGCCAAAACGGCGCTCTTATATTTTACAAAATGAAAGAAACAAATGACATGCGAATTCATAATTCCATTTAGCACAAGCTAGTGCACCTACCATACCCACCAGCTACTAGCTAGTAGGAGGTAGACACGCTACTAATCAACCCTGGCCTAATTATTAATTAACACTGCATGCAGCAGTGTTTTTTATCTTATTTTATTGATATGGACTTATAACCCCACATGAGCATGTATACATGCATTTGTGACACATCAGATCTGATTGAGCTTAGACCAGGCAACAAACTACTGAAAAGGAGGATAATAAAAACCAAAGTAGATCCAGATCATACCAAACCTCCTCTCCCTACAATAGTAACCAATGGTAGATCTACACCCACTGACCATGTAGTTAACAACTGCCACAAGTATACTCCAACTAGAAGTAACAATAAATCATTGCCACTTATTAAATAAATCTACCCCAAAAAATGGAGCACATTTTTGGTAATTTGTGTTTAATTACTTGTATTTACTCGCATGTACTTTGAACACTTCTTTTTTTATATAGTTACTTTGAACACTTGATGCAACAAAAAGTAAGATTAATCAATGCCACTTAAAAGTAGCACTACCGGTGAAAAGCAAAAAAATAGCAATTTTTCTTTAATTACTTATATCTATATAGTTCGAACGGGAGGGCTAATTTGCAGTCTCCCGATCGCGGTTAATTCCAACTTCATAAGACAAAATGGCATGTAGCGGGAAAGTTACAACATGAGCCATGTATGGTTGCTCACATAGAGGACGAATGCTCATACAGGAAAGTGAACTCCTGCGTCTGAAACCTGGGGGTTGCTCCTTTGTCTCACTCAAGTGAATAGGTTTTGAGAGCATCCCGCCACTTTTTGGCTACTTTCTACCATGATCAATCAATTCACTCATTCTCGAATCTTCTGCTTGAAGAGAGACAGGGCTGTAAGGCGGGAGATGATTCAGTTTGGGATTGTACCCAAGGTTTACCCAGTTTCAGACTCCCCGACGGTGGAGGGATCTTACGTGTCGCTATCAAATACTATCGGAGAATACACGTACATGTTACAGAGATCGATTAGCGTAAGGTTCCCATGGTATGGTTTTATATAGGCGGCTAGCTAGACCTAGAGTCACAATGAGAACCGTCACCGATAAAGAGATAGAGTAGTAGACTAATCTTCTTAAGGTGTCGTGTCTTGTACACCAAGGCGCATAGTAGTTGGGCTTCTGGCAGACTCTGTCTTGGACCTTCCTTAAGGAGAAAGCACGCACCACAATCCCATCATAGGCCAACGATCTTCGGTGGCATCATCTTCGACTACAGCGACGACGACGGCGGCGAAGTCGGCGAAACCACCGAAAGGTGTTTGGATCCCCTCTATCGTGACGGAGGAAGATCGATCGATGCTTCGGCGAAAGGCCTTCTTCCGACGAGGAACACTTGTGCCCGGCGTGCGGCGACGGAAGATGCGCCTCCTAATCCTCAAGACAAAGAAAGAGTAATGCTAACAAAGCACATCCTCCGCGGCTTTCTCGTTTCTACCCTCAGACTTTTTTCTCGAGGTACTTTATCACTATGGTTTTCAACCTCATCACATCATCAATACCATCTTGGTTGTCGCCTTTTCTCCGAATCCGGCGAATCTAACGCCTCCCGAATCGCGCACCTCCATCGGCCTAACCTCCCGCGACACCTTGTCGCCACACGCCACCGGTCTGTTACCTCCCGTCCGAACATTCGCATAAGCCCCCCACCTCCCATCCGAACATCCGTATAACCCCGGTAGCTCCCCACACCCACCCACCCCCTAAGTTCGACGTCGACAATAGCACTGGCACCCCAACCCTAAGTTTAGGCCAATACTGATTTTGAAGTCTTGGTTCAATCCAAAACAATGGTTAAACTTAAAGATGCCGGTTCGACTGGACCGGACCAACGGGCCATCCGGGCCGGCTCTAGAGAGTGAGAAAAAAACCGGTGGAAGGGGAGGATGGGAAAAAATGGAGTAGGTGGTATAAAGAAGAGGATAGCCGAGCCGAGGGTTTAAGCACGGACAGGGATTCAGTGACTGGCCTCTGGCCAGTCACAACGTGACTGTCCCCCACACATCCACTCCTCGTTTTCAATCCAACGGTCCAGATTGAGCCAAAAAGTGATCTCGAAATTCAAATATTTCAGAAAAAATTGAAAAAATTCTAGTAGGTTGTACATGGTCCGTTATGTATTCTGTGAGATTTTCGTGTCATTTGGATGATTGGTTTATTTTTAAATAGCTTTTCAAATTTAAATCTTAAAACGCTAATAAATCATAAACGGACAATCCAAATGACACGAAAATCTCGCAGAATATATAACGGACCACGTACAACCTACTACAAATTTTTCAATTTTTTCTGAAATATTTGAATTTCGAGATCACTTTTCGGCTCAATCTGGGCCGTTGGATTGAAAACGAGAGGTGGATGTGTGGGGGACAGTCACGTTGTGACTGGCCTGGCCAGTCACTGAATCCCTGTCCTTAAGCACACACAAGAGAGAGAGAGAGAGAATCCACAGGGGAGAGAGACGGTGAAGGAGGAGGTTTTGCTTCTTCCAGCCAGGACGGAACCGCCGCAAGGGTATGTACCTATCTATGGCACCGCCGGAGATCTTAACCGGTAGAACAGGGGCGAAAATTTCGATTTTTTCTTGGCAATTTCTCCTCCTCCCTGCGAATTCTTCCTGGACCCCCCATCCGCCCCTCCTCTCTTTTGGTAGGTCTGCTTTGATTTGATCTGGTGGCCGCGTCCCTGGATTGATTCCGAGCGGATCGAGCGCCGTTCTTCCGCCGGCGCAGGGGAGTCGCAGTTCCGGTCCCGGATTTGGGGTTGGAGCGGCCAGTTCCGGCTCCTGGATTTGGGGTCTTAGAATTGTTTCCTCCGTCTAGATACGTGGCCGCCAGATGCTACCCCGACCAACCGTTTCCTCATTCTGTATTTGATTTGAGGAGATCTGTGCGCCGAATTTGGCAAGAACCGACCGAATTATGGTCCGGGATTTGGTTTCGGGGTCAATTTTGACTTCATGGTTTGACGAAGCTTCCCAATTCCCTGCGGATTATCCCAGTCCTGTCCTGAAATGAACACAACGCTTGCCATTTCAGGCTTTTCTCTTGGCTTAATTTTGCGATGTTCTCTGATGTTTCACTCCTGGTCTCTTGGATTTGATTGGGGTTACGATTGGTGCAAGGATTGTTCCGTCCTTCTGCATCTTCCAGCAAAAAGGATTGCCTCTGTTTAGTGTGACTCCCTCATATGAATGATGTGGTTGGGATTTGGGTTCTTTTCTAGTTTTCTTGATTCAGAATTTGACCTGCTGTGATGATGATCCATGTAGTATCTTTCTTGGATCTGTAACCTTGCCCTGTTGATTCCTCTGTTCCTTCACACAAGAGAATTTTTCCTGCAGCTGAATAATTTTTTCACGTCTTCTCTATGTATTTGACTTTGTTTACAGAAACCGATGAAAAGGATTCCTGCAACGCAGGTGCTCATTCTTGGGTGACTCTTTCCAGATGCTCCTTGGAGGTGATCTTACTCTCCCATAAAAATCTTCACCGTTTCTTGCTGCTATGGCAAGTTCTACCGCATCAAACCATCCGACTTCAGGTTGCCCTGGCATACATACATAACTATTGTTTGCTTTGCTGGGATTCACCACCAAAGATGGCCTCTTTCCCTTGTAGACTTGCTGTCTTCTATGTTCTGGTTTGGGGCTCAGCAGTTCCAGCTTTGCTGTTTCAGCAATTGGTAATCAGGAATCTTCACTGAATTCGGTCTAATTTGTTGCAGATAAAGACCATCTAACTGTTCGTTTACTGCCTGTGAAAGCCGTTCTGTTAAGTGAGATCAAGATATGGTGGTGCGGAAGAGGTTGGATTATGGATCTCGCGGCCACCAGGTTCCCGCTATGCCGCGTGTTCCAACCACAGCCCGGGTACATATCTCATCCTGTGCCTGCCCTGTCTGTCATGAACCACATTTTGCGCATTGGATATATGTATTAACGATCCACGGTAATTCAGGGGAAACGCTCGACGAGGGGGAGAAAGAAAGATGGGATGTGCGCATTTGATCTGCTTGCGACCGTTGCAGGATCGCTGTTAGTGGACCAGGAGAACTCGTCTAGTGTTCCTGACATCGGTACATCGGCTTCGAGCTATGCCAGGAGAAGGAAGTCGGTTAAAGCCGAACAATGTGTTGATGTTCCGGTGCTCGAAACCATGGTGGGTGTGGGGAACTGTATAGTGGGTTCTGGTGATGCCTCTGCCTCCCCTAGGCAAACTAACATCTGCTTGGCAGAAAACTCGTCGACACTGAATGGAACTGACTCGGTATTAGAGTCGCTAACTGTGGAACCAAATATGTTGATTAAGGACTCGTTGTTTAGCTGTACAAAATCGTGTAACTGCGGTCCTGGTTCTGCACTGTCACTAGAGGCTAACCGAGTGCAGGTGCAGCAACCTATAGACGGTGACACCGCAGCTCTATACAGTTTGGTTAGCTCTGTGGATCTAGATGGCAGACCTCCTGCTCTGGTTAGCTCTGACAGTAGCTCAGGAATGCCTTTGTGCAGCCATGACAAGGATCACAACACCTCCCCCTTATGCCATGCTGAAGTGCAGCATGCTGCAGATAGAGATGATGACGAAAACTCTTCCGGATGCACTCATCCATGCACCACAGGAAATAAAAGTGACTTGCCACATTACACAGGTGACAAAAGCATGAGACAATTGTTTGCCTCCAAGTTCAGGAAGGCTGCTCGCAATAAGATGTGTGGGGACATGTCCAATAAAGGTATTCAATCCTCACAGAGTTATCCATTCGCTTATCCACAGGCTTTATAGTTGCCATATATAGAGAAGCACAATTCTTTTACTTCTCTCCACCATTATGGCACTAAATATTGCTGGAATTTGACTGAATAATGGCTACTGTTTTTTCTATCATTCAACTAGGTAGCAAGCAAAATATCTGTGCAAAGAAGATATCCACCACACGTCAAAAGGTGCAGAGAGCAATGTTCAAGAGAAAAAAGATAGTCCGCCGTCAGTTTAAACCATCTGCAACTAAACAGATTCTAACTGAAGGTATATTGCGTCACCAATTCACCGTCACCTACATTTATTATGTTGCACAGAGCCATTAAAACTTGCCTTCTGCCATTTGGTAGCCTCAATCCTTATTTTGGTATACTTCCTGAAAGAAAATGCTGCTTGCCATTTCAGCCAGCGGGGCATCATTTTCAGTGGAAGGTCAAAATCCCGGATCTGAGGACTACAATGGTATTCTTGGATGTATAGATTTGTTACTTACTTCGTCAACAATGATAGCTTATCATTTTTTTGTCTTCTTTTCAGTTAAGCTAAGAATCAAGTCATTCGCTATTCCAGATCTGTTCATTGAGATTCCTGAAAATGCAACAATTGGTTCATTGAAGGTAAAGGCTATATCGGCTTCTAGAAGTTAATCTGTTAATGATATTTCATTATTAATTGTTATTGGTGAAATCTGCAATAATTTTTCGTTAAACTAGCTTTTTGTACTCTGTTCACATAGTTGTGTACATAATTAAGGAACACATAAGTTACTTCATGTAATTGTTGAGTCGCAAGGCCATGGTCAAATTTCTCAATTTAAGCAACTGAACAAATTTATTACATAGTAAAATTTGTCTTCTCATGATAGTCTTTAGTGTTTTCCAGTTGCATGTGTTTTCAGGTAAATATTTCCTTCTATGAATGATTCCCAGTAATATTCTTCATTTTCTTTGCAGAGAACAGTAATGGATCTTGTTACTAGTATAATTGAAGGAGGTCTCCGGGTTGGTGTTCATCTCGAAGGAAAGAATATCCTAGATGAGAACAAGACACTTCGTCAAGCTAGAATTTGCCACGGAGGAAATCTGGATAACGTGGACTTTACACTGGAATGTGAAGCTGCGCAAAATTCTTCCGCTGGGGTCAGAACACCAGATGAAATGGATTTTCTTGGTGCAGATGCCATGAAACCGTTAGCTATGTAAGGCAAAATGAAGTTATCTCTTGTGCTTTCATATGGTAGTTTTGGTTTAGGAAGACAATTGTGAAGATGCATCTGGCTGGAGCATAACCAAATCTGAAGACCGCTGATGGTTTTAATATCCCGTGATTTGCAGGGTAAAGTGTGAAGAGCCTTTTTCTGAAACTAAGGCCAGCGATAACAGCCGGTATTCTTTTGTCAAAATGACGATGCAAGAAACATCAGCGAGCTCACAGGCCATCGTCCCTGTCGCCTCTCCAAAGTCAGAGGCCCTAGCCATTGTGCCTGTTGGCAGGTCAAGGCGGGCAGTTATTGGGCAAAGACGCATAAGAAGGCCCTTCTCTTTGCCTGAGGTGGAGGCGCTAGTGGAAGCTGTTGAACGGCTCGGGACAGGAAGGTTTGTGCCCAAATGTTAGCTACTCTCTTTGCTGGTTGGCACACGGCCATTTGCCACGAACGAGTTCTCATGTGTCGGCCTGTTGCTCTGTTCTGTTCAGGTGGAGAGACGTTAAGATGCTCGCGTTTGACAACACTGATCATAGGACCTATGTTGACCTTAAGGTAATTCACTAACCACAACCTCACCTTCGTGCCAGTTTGTTTTGAGCTATTACTGGTGAATCTACGACGGCAGCTTTGTGCTATCCCTATCGTTTGATTTTTTTTTGGGAACCTTCCCTATCGTTGATCATGAACACTTTATGTATTGCACTGCTCATTGTCTAGTGTTAGCTACCTTTTCATTTCTTCCTATTAACATAGAGTATATAAATGGTTGAGATTCAGACGTGCTAAACTGTGAAATGTTTCATGGATGAATCAGGACAAGTGGAAGACCATAGTGCACACCGCGAGCATATCCCCGCAGCAGAGGCGGGGCGAGCCGGTGCCGCAGGAGCTGCTCGACCGCGTGCTGGCGGCGCAGGCCTACTGGTCCCAGCAGCAGCTCTTGAGCAAGGCTTCAGGACAGGGCTCCTCCAGCTGCTGAGAGAACTGATACTACTACCACTCCTACTTCTGTAAAAAAAATTGTCCAAAGGAGGCCGTGACTAATTTCTGTACTTATTCCAAAACTCACAGATCAAATTTCTTTTCTTTCCTTTTTATTTGGTTCATGTTCAAGCCTGGTGCTCTCTCTTTTATCTGTTGATTAATAAGAGAAAGCACCTGGGTCTGGCAGCCCTTTGTAAATGGTCTTATAAACTATTTGGATGCTTCAGAATTTTTACCAGAAGCTCATAATATGAAACCTTCAACAGTTCCAGTTGTTGCGCATTCTCCCTCTATAATTAGTTGTTGTACAGTCTTAGTTTGGAGATTTTTTTTGAAGAATTTGGTAATTGGTACTCACTCCGATTGAAAATGATTGACACAAATTTATCTAAATACGGATGTATGTAGACATATTTTAGTGTGTAGATATATTCATATTTTGACAAAAGTATGCCAACCATTTCCGATCGAGGAGGGATTGGAGGGAGGCACTTCTTATTATACTGGAAATGTATCAATTTGAATAGGAGGTTATATTATGGATGCAATGTGTATTTTTGTTGTGATATTTAATTACATGACGCATGTTCATTCATGAATTGCATTTCATATTATTCTGACGACTACGCGCTATACTAGTAAAACGTTAGAGATAATACCTTATACATTTCATATTATTCTATCTTTTGTACAGACCTCAACAAGAATGAGCCCGTGTTTTATCATTTTGCAGCACCCTTTTTTCTTTGCTGTAAAATCAAGTCATTCTGTATAGATGAGTAGATGGAATCATCAGATGCATTCTGAGAAAAAAGGAGTACGATCGAACATGAGGCCAACACAAATGAATACATCAATACAGCCATACAGGGAGTGAGCTGAAATGAAATCTTGTTGGTGTGGACAGTGCTCAGTTCTTTCTTTCTTGGTCGACAACTTTTGTTGTTTACTTAACACTAGGAGTACAATTCGTATGTCCAATACTCGTACTTTTTGATCTGTTGTTTAATAGAACGCTAATCTTATCACATAGGATATCCTGTTTTTGTGCTGGAGAAATGCAAATGCTGGACTACCTTCACTGCTAACATATGATAATTTTGAATTGGAAGTCGAGAAAAAGAAACATGGAATTCTTGTAAAAAAAGACCACATAAGGGGTGTTCTACAAAAATAAACTGTACTTAAGAATATGTTAGGACTGACACTGTGTTGTTCTTATCTTGATAGTGAGTAATGATGCAGCTACCAAATTGTAACATCAAAAGTTACCATTGTCCAGCTGACTGATTTACCGAGTTGTCCAGTGTAGATGCACAGGCGCACAGTTTCGGCGGATGAGGCCTTTATTTACATGGGTTTGGTGCTACTTATACATTATTATTGTATTGCTAATTCTTGTCAAAAGAATTCATTTGGTCATGTTAACTGTTAAGCGAGTGGCTATGAGAGATCAAGGGAGGCCAAAGAACTAGCCTTACCCAAAAAAAGTTCAGAGATTGAGGAACACCACCACAATATTTTGACTGGCAGGGCTGATGGGAGGAACGCTCCAAAGAGAGACAGAGAAAATGCCGTAGCAACTGTGGACACCATGATGAAGAAATATTTGTCTGCACTGTGACACATCAAAGATGCGGAGTTCTTCTGACTGAACATGTATGCTCTCTGGGCAATATCAAGCTCTGTAATGTCAATGTATTATCACAACAGATCTTTTGCCATGTGAACTGTATTACACTGAACGCTGAGAGCATATATTTCTTTATTACTGGGACAAGTATGAAGAAAGTGACATCAGTTCTCTGTAACGATTACCACATGTTCTCGTGCTAATATATTAGCAATCTACACAGACAGATAGTGCATAGACTCTCTCTGATAATGACACAGCTTGTCTCATGTGCTCTTACGCCTGAAAACGAGACAGTTCATGAGAATATTACGCGATCACGGATGTCTCGATCCCGACCTTGCTGGAGTTCCTGACATCCTCATCCTTCACAGCTTCCTCCCACAGTTCAGGCAACGCTTCCTTTATGTTGTGGATGCTCTCCAAGGCATGGTCTGCGCCTTTGATTCTTTCAGAAGTTCCAACCTGCCAGGTGCATTGATTCAACACACTAAAATTAGAAACACTTGATCTTCAACCGCAGTTGCATAGCATTAACCAGACGTGAGATTTTACCAGGACAGTGTGCATTCCGATTTGCTTCCCAGCCTGAATGTTCCTGATGCTGTCATCGAAAAATATCTGTGTTTCGTATTCAGTTAGAGAACCATAGAACATGAGGTACCTATGAATCTGGGAGCATGACAAGTGAGTAATTTGGCACTTACGGTTGTCAGAGGATTGATGTTGGCAAGCTTGAGGGCATGCAGCATTGCGTCTATTGATGGCTTGCAGATGATTGGTGACTTTGGTGGTTCAACCCCAGGCTCTGGATCAGCCAGATACTTCATTATATCAAAGATTTTGGCTTCATTGGCTGGCACAGGAGCAGGAGATGTCGGGTTCAGAGTCTCAAAGCACAAAACGCCTTCGAAGCAGTCTTCGATTCCGAGCCTCTTTAGGGCCCGTGATGCATGGAGCCTATCACCATTTGTGAACACCTAGTGGCACAATTATAAGTACATTACTGAGCACCTCAGGAGAATGTTCCTAGTGGCACATAATATAAAATCCTAGTGGGACATAATATAAATTCTTGATCTTGTGATACATACAACTTTGCGGATGGGCAAGCTCAGGAGAATGTTCCTGAGCACCGGGTCAGGCTTGAGTTTTCATACGCCAGCCTTCCATGAACAAAGCTGCAAAACAAACAACTCCATTAAGAATGTGGCTTCCCCTTCCCCCAAATTACTGGCCAAAATAAATGCTTAGAGAGAAGCAGGTTAGTTACCCGTGAAAATCATCGTAGTCGAATTGGTACCCGACAGCCTGCACCACAAGAAACGTTGTCAAGAGCAGATTCAGACAAAAGAAGCAGTCTTTTACCAGGGGACTCAGATTCAGACGCACCCGCAGACCGGCCATGGTGGTTCCGTACTGCTTGTAGAGGAGGATGCAGAGCTCCAGGCTGACGCTCTTGTCGACGCCGAGCTGGTCGACCATGTAATCTGAACAATACAAAACATCAATAACCCAGCCATCAGTTCCTGCAAACAAACTGAATTTCCGTAATGCCGCGGTTTGGTTAGTGTGATGTACAGTACGTACCTTGGATGTTCTTGGTGATGTCGACGCTGATGCCGGAGTTCAGCGGGTACAGCGTATCATCCAGGTCTGAAAAACAGAGCAGAACACATACTCCATCAGATTACCACACAAGACGGTCTGAAACCCGATGAAATTCGGCAGATACTGGGTGCGTACCGAAGAGGAGGCAGTCGCAGTTGGGGCGCTGGTCGTCGCCGTACTTGCTGCTGCCCTCGTGGCCCATTTCGCTGCTCTACCGAATCTGCAACCAATCAAGCAACAGCCAAGAACGAATCCCCAATCAGTGAATCGATGAAGCGACAGGAAGAAACATCAATAGTGTCGGTTGGTTCTAGATCTAAATCGATCTTTCGAACTGCACTAACTACATTACAAGCCGCGGCGGTCGCGAGGATGGAACTCTAGATTGGAGCGGAGTGGAGATGGCAGCGGTACCTACCAGATTGAAGGAGGCGCCGGGAGAGGAACCTTCGTCGACGAAAGGAAATGGCGGGGGTGGATGGGGAGTGGTGGGGATTGGAAGGGAGACGAGAGTATACGTAGACCGGAGAAAATGGCGTTGGGAAGGTAGGGATGTCGGCGGCGTCGGCGTGGGAACGGAAAAGGGAAGCCGTTCCATCAACAATATATTTTTTAATTTACTCACTCCTAGAAAATTGGAAAATATAAGTACTCCACAGTTTTTCTTACACTGCCACATAATCCTCTACTCGCACCATGGAAAAAGGAAAAACATTTTGTTTCACGGATTTCTCTCGTCTTGGAAATTCATATGTTTTGATAAAGAATTGATACATATTTCTAATATGTTCGGTCAGATCGAAAATGTGGCATTTTAATTATTTGGCGAAAAATAAATAATTGCAGATAGCAATACTCGGGCGCGCACAACTCTATATCATGAATGACATGTTTATTTCTGTCTTTTGGTTTTTTGATTTTAAGCCACAAAAGCAAATTGGCTTTTGGCTTTTTTACTTGACAATGTCACATGATGTTATAAGCCAAAATTAAAAGTACCTCGAGTTTTTATGACTCATAAGACAAACGCTAAAAACCAAAATTAATCCGAACCAAAGAGAGCCTGATATAGTAGACGAAGCTACCAGCGCAGTCAAAAACTTTGTTCTGTGCACAATTTGTCTATTTATAGACTACTATAGAATGTTTAAATGTGGCCGAAATTTTAAGCCGATTCATCTCCACCCGACAATCTAAGAATTTTGTTTGTCGAAACCTTTTTTTTTCCTTAGAAGATAGTAACGCTGGTGGATAGAAAAAGAGCAGTTAGCTGTCCAAATCACAGATCAGCAGTTCTCACTCACTCTGGGTCATAATCAACTCATGGATTTCTTGCTCTGCAACACAAGAACAGTAAACTCTCAAAGGCTGTTTGCCGTTAACTTAGGCGTGAAGCCAGGAGCCAGGACAGCATCTGCATCTCTGCTCGTCTCACAACCACTACTCACGGGGGCGCTGCCACGTGCACGGTTCTCCAGCACAAAAAAGGAATTTCTCGCCAGATCAAAATAGTACTACAATATCACACATCAGTCAGTAGTAGTATTATTAAAAAAAAATGTGAACACCGTCCACGATCGACAAGGTCTCCTTCCCATAAGGAAAAAAAAGGTTTCGACACTGCCCGTCTCCCCTTCTGCCGGTCTCTAGAACCAACACGTCACACGTACAGGATCTCATACACCACCTACTCATCTTTATGGAATGACATGGTCTTACAAACAAGAAGAAAATAATTAATTCCCAAACAAGATTGGGTGTTCATAATCATGTTCTATGTGGCCCCGTACAAAAAAATCGCGCAAAAAAATGCGTAAAAAGATTTTAAAAACCTCATAAAAAATTTAATTTTTTTACACGTGCCATAAAAGTATATTCTTTCACGAAAGTTTGTGTGCGCACTTACAACAAGGAGGTTAACACTAGAAAAATCAGGATTTTGATCTTTTGATTGAGTTTCTCGACCGTGCGAGAAGCTGATGCTACGAGTCAAATGCATTTTTGAAATATAGGCTGATATGGAATAACTTAGTTTGAGATTTCACATAAGTGTTTTAGTCCCTAATTCTTTACTCATAAAAATAATATGAAATGACAATTTTCACCAATCAACGTGACCTCTGTAACCAAATATCAAAACAAAAATACATATTGTATCACGTATATAATGTCTTACCCAAAGATACAGTTCATCAATGTGGTCCAAAAAAGGTGTCCCTGTCCACAACTTCTTCCGATCACTAATCCCTAAATCCAAAACAAAGACTAGTCATTTCAAAGCAACTCCAATGTCAAAGTAATTTCTTTAACTTACTCCAACATCAAAGTTTACAAAAGAAGTGTCCCAAGCGATTACACTTTTTTAGATAAAGGGTTTTATTACTTAAAGTTTAAGCATTACATCCAGCCTCTGCATAATAATGCACGCAGCCGTTGTCCAACAGGAAAAGTAAATAAAGTATAGCACTAGCCGTATTACAATCATCAGACATGAATAAAGTAAAACGCCTGCGCAGGATGAATGCAAAAGCCTATGGGAGATCAATCCGGCGATCAAGCGGCCATCCGTAAAAATATCCCTCGCCACTTATTACAGTCGTGCACAAGCCTCCGTAAAGAGGCCTCGATGCCCAACCCGTTGTAAGGTGGACCACAAACGGAGGATATTTGTGCAAAAGATTACACTTTCTCTTGTAAAAGATATAATCTAGTCATCTGAATATCTCAAGCTTCTGGCATTCCACATGATTCATGTAAAAGTAAAACGATGGCCAGAGAAAGTTCAATTAATTGCTAACAAAACAACATATGGATGGAGCATATAGATTGAATAAACTTCACGCAATAACACTCTACCGCATGTTCAAGCCACGAATATCCATATCCAATTTCCCGTTCATTAACTGTAAAGTCGGTTGTTGAGAGGTAAAACCACAAAAATAGTCGCCCCTAACTTTTTCCTTCTTGAGTTCCACTTTTCCATCTTGGGATTTATGTGCTCGACCAATTTTTCGTCTCCACCGTTGATACATATTTCCTCAAGGACCATCGCATTCTCAGCGAAGAATTTTATGGGCTTGACACCAAGACAGTCTGAATTCTCTAACTGGAATTGCAAACCCACTCTCCTGAGGGAACTCTGGAGAAAGTATCCAGTGGAAACCCTGTTTCGGTGGAAACATGGAAACCGAAATATGTGCCGTTGGATCGTGAATGTGTGGTCCAGATCAAGCATCGATCTGTTCCATGCATTTTACAAAGAAACGCCCGCTGCCTAGGTGTGCATTTTGCAGAAAGGTCCCCGTTTTTTCTAACTATGCTGAAACGAATGTGTGAGGAGTGGCACTAGTCTGTTCTTTCAGTCTGAACCTGCACCTTTTAGCACTACATTTGAGGTCCAGTTAAGAGAAGAATTCATACAAAAAATATTTTGATGTTGGTCCTATTATCACTAATGCATTCTTGCCAGGTAGAAGTATTTTTGTGTAATTTCTCGTGCAAGATGTACCAGGTTGTGGCCACAAATGTACCATGTTGCTTGAAACAAAATATGCATCTTGCCCTCAACCTGTACCGCTTCACATTTCGAAATTGCAGCACGGTTTATTGTGTCAGTCAAATAATGAAATATCATTGGCTGATCCAAGAATAAACAAAAGAACTTATCCAAGATTAGACTAATATGACGAATGATATTCCATAGACCAGGATATACCAACAAACCTTTAAAATGTAAGAAAATGAATTGTCACAGCTAGAGATCTCAGGTGCATATAGATAGAAGCTTAATCATCCAAATATAAGTTGGACAGAAATCAAGTACATACACAAATATATGAGTATCTAAAGGAGTTCACGTCTCTTCCCATCTTCTGCTCCACAAGACATACATCAACAGTTAAAAATAACTCAGAGAAAAGCCAAGAAAGTAATGCAGGTGCTTTGTACACAATGAACCAAACCGTTAGAGTTCTGTCATCCAGTATGAAAACTAAAAACCTGCATTAACAAAGAAAGTGAGAGTCGGTTAGAAAAAATAAACAGGAAATTAATAAAACTTATTCATGTGCACATCCAACATTATCCAAACCCCCAAACCTACACGAAGAAACCAGCATGCCACAGAACAGAAGTCCCAATGCAAGCACTATGGCAATTGAACAATGTACTCATTGCCTTGAAGTTGACTTTGCTGTTAGACCAAACGAATTGCTACTTACTAGGCGACACAAGTATATGTTTATGTAATTGCTCAAAAACTGCAACGATGTACCTACCATCTATTGTATGCTTGATGGCAATTTTTTACCCGTACCCACCCCTAGTAATTTTCTCTCACACCTCCTTTTGGTGGCAAGTTCAGAAATTATACTACCATCTTCTCCTCGCAAAACCCTTCTTTTCCACACCTGAATCACTTGTGCGTCACAACACCATTGTTTGACTTGTGTTGCCCTACACGGACCGAAAACCAATATACCTCGTAGAATTCTTTTGCCGTGTTCACATCAGAATTTGCATCCTGATACTTGGTGGTATGGATTCATCACAGTCGGGTGTGTACAATGAGTCCTGCATTGTGCATCACAATCTCTCGTTCGGTTCCCGTGGTCCAACAAAATTTACAAAAACAGAAGAAACGAATAGTTTAGATGCACTTACACAAGTAGGCCTGCTTGTGGATTATATTGGTGTGTGGTACACCCTCTACCGAGAGGCACATTAATTAACTTGGGAAGTTGATTCTGCATGAGATTGCACATTACTGAACTCAACAGCATAGCTGCTCGCCTCACCATCAGACTCCATTTTTTGCTGCAAAATGTTTATTGTCTAACCAGATATAAGAGAATGCCCATGTGTGTGATAATACCCGTGGCTGAAATGAACTCATCCACAAACTTGGTAGTGACAAAAAAATAGCATGTGCATACATTTGTCTACGTTTCGTACAAAATCTTATTTTCAATTTTTCTAGCTATATAGAATAAGAGGGTCTCCCCCGATTTCATTAGTGAAACCACGAGCTACAGAATTCATCCAAAACGCATCCAACCACCGGTACGCGAACTAAGTACAGCCAGTTTTTAACTCTTACAGAAGATGAAAAACGAGAGAGAAAACAGCAAACTACTCTTCTACTCTCACACACATCTCCCTACAAGCATTTCTGGCTAACCATCTTCAAACTTCAGTCTTTTTCCCAGCTTTCTTCTCCTCTTTTATTGTCTTTCTCTTCAACATCTTTCATCAGCACGTCAGCCTGGGTACCCAAGACGCCCAACTCCTTCTTGCTCCAAAGACCTCCTTTGCAACCTTTTCCAGTAGTTAGCGAAGTACACCAGACTTTCCTTTGCGTCCTGTTTCACCTGCAACAAACTCCACCATTGGATCCAATAGCAAATTTTGAAAATCACATCGCAAGGTTCATTTGGCCACACTTTATCAAAACAAGCAGAATTTCTAGTTTTCCAGATCCCCCAAAGAATCGCAGCTACTCCTATTGTAAGCAAGCTCCTCTGTTTTCCTTGTCTTTTCAGCCATTCAGAGACAACATGCTCAGCTGATCGAAATTGGGAATCTATCCCAAAAGCACAGCCAACCACGTTCCAAATGTATCTAGCTAGTGGACATTCGAAAAAGAGGTGATTTATTGTTTCTTTTTTGCCACAGAAGAGGCACCCTTCCTCACAATCTCCCCCTCTGTGTTTCAATACATCCCTAGTTAAAATGCTTTTTTTGAGCACTAACCAGATAAAAGTTTTAATCTTAAGAGGGAGTTTCACTTTCCATAAGAATTTGTAGGGTACGAGTCTACTGGTCTGCATTGCTGTGTAGAAGGATTTAACCGAGAAATTCCCAAGGTGGTTATTTTCCAAACCAACCTATCCGGTCTTTCTGTCAGTATTACCCCAGCTAGCATTCAAAGTCCTCACCAAAGCTCTCCGAAACTGCAAATTACTAAAACCTACTTCTACAGCTGTTTTGACAGTTAATTTCTTATTGAGAGAGGTATCAAATAGTCTAGGGAAAGTTTTGGACAGAGGTTTATCTCCAATCCAGTGATCCTCCCAAAGACTGGTTTTCTCACCATTACCCAAGTCGATTCTGCAGCAGGACCAGAAAAGGTGTTTAATTTCCATCAAGCCTTGCCAAAAATGTGAATCACCATTTTTTTTAACAACTTGACAGAGGGTATCTTTTTTCAAGTATTTAGCTCGCAGAATTTGCTGCCACAACCCGTCCTCGTTGAAAAGTTTCCACAACCATTTCGAAAGTAAAGCAATGTTCATTACTTCAAGATCTAGCACTCTAAACCCCCTTGGTCTTTAGGTAAACATACCACATCCCAGCTAACTAGGTGGTATTTCCTCTTCCCTTTTTCTCCTGACCAAAGAAAACCACTTCGAATCGAGTCCATCCCTTCTTTAACCCCAACTGGCACTCTATAGAAAGAGTACATATACAGCGGGACACTAGACAAGGAGGAGTTAATGAGTTCTACCCTTCCTCCTATCACCAGGAATCTCCCTAGCCAAGGACAGAGTTTTTTTCCTCATTTTTTCACTCGGCGGTCTCCAGTCCGACACTTTTATTCTTTTCTTGTCAATTGGTAATCCAAGGTATTTCATGGGTAGACTGGCAGCATTGCAAGTTAAAATTTCTTCGAATTCTTTCGCTCTGCTGGCAGCCTCTCCCATGCAATATATATATATCACTTTTATGGAAATTTATTTTTAACCCTGACATTTGTTTGAAAAGACACATAATTATTTTTAGATTTCTAGCATGTTCTACATTATCTTCCAGTAGCAAGATCGTGTCGTCCGCATACTGGAGTATCGACACCCCTTTTCCTACTAAAGAAGAAACGAGACCAGCTAGCAAACCTTGTTCCTGCGCCCTGTCTATAAGAATGGCTAAGACATCTACTGCTACATCAAAAAGTAGTGGGGACAGGGGGTCACCCTGCCGTAACCCTTGATGTGTAGCAAAGTAGGCTCCTATCTCTCCATTCACTTTCACCCCAACTTTGCCACTAGCCACCACTTTCATAACCAAATCTATGAATTTCGTCGGGAAGCCTTTTTTCTCTAAAGCCTGGACTAAGAAAGGCCATTTGATTTTATCAAAGGCTTTCTCAATTTTTCTAGCTATATAGAACCAGAGCAACAACGATCAGGAACAACCATCGTTTCATCCTATTAAGCTTGATTACAGATCTAAATAATGCTCTAAGCAAATATTAGAACTAGCTACGGCCCGGAGCCACCCACGACGAGGAACTAGCTACATCTCCGAACACGTTAGAACTACAAGAAGACAAGAGCTTACTAAAAAGCCAAAAAAACATCCTTTGAACAAACAACGCATACCTGTTCAGCAGGTGATTTGACGGAACAACCAACTCGAAGAAGACCTTGACTGATGGTGAAACAAAGCAGTTCAAGCCAAGATCTCGACTCCTAGCTGTTTCCCTCTGGTGCAGCCGCTGCAATTTCCCGAGGCGAAGATGCCGCCGCCGCTGCAGTCTTCTAAGCAGACGCCTTTGCAGTCTCCCGATCGGCCGCCGGCGCCGCCGCTGTAGTCTCCCGAGCGGCCACTGCCTTCTCCAGATCCCCAAAGCTGAAGGTGTACAGGTCGAGGGTAGGATGAATGATTTGAACATGTGCAAGGGGTTTCTGTGCTAACATGCCAGCAGCAAGGCGGGCGTCTTTTTGCAAAATGTGCCGAACAGAAGGGAGATGGATCTAGACCAATCATTTTAGATCTGACGGTACATGATACGGTTTCCATGTTTCCATTGAAACTGGGTTTCCACTGGATACTTTCTCGGGAACTCTGCAAGCATGGAAACCAGTGGCGTGGACCCAACATGGAAGCGATCTAAATTTCCTTTTGAGAAACTCGCGTGCTTAGCCCTTTTTATTTGAGACGCCCTCGTGCTTTGCTGTGAGGTTGAACCGTAGGGCACAGAGAACGGGACAGCAGCGGAGCATGTTCAAGATGGCCGTCACTGCCGCAGTCTTGCTTTTTGTCCAATGTTCTCCTTGAACCTCGAGACGCTGGAGCCGACTGAACGCATGTAGGATCTCGAGACGCCTTGCCTCGCTGAGGACGGCGATATCTTGGAGGTGGTTCACCCTCAAAATCAGCTCCCTTGTGCTGGTGAAGCTCCCAGCAAATCGCCAGAAAGTCTCTAGGTCACGTTCTGGACCTTTTTGTTCACCTCCTTGTAGTAGTCATATCCGAGAAAATCTAGATCCACTTGTTCCAACTCTGGTGGTCGTGAACTGAATGAGAATGAGCAGAGTGGCCCCTTATACGTCAAGCAGTGCAGTGTCGGCGCGTCGATCTCGTAACCAGAGGGGTGGCGTTTCTTCTCCTCCCACGTCAATTGTCTAGCACGAGCACGTTGGCAGCCGGGCATCGGAGGCGGAGTGTTGTGGCTTGTTTGCCTTCATCGTCTGTTGGGTCGATGAGGACGGACTCGAGGCAGACGGCAGCGAGCACCGGCGCCGCGTCGATAATGTGCTGGAGAGAGCTTAAGTGCTGGACGCTGTGGCTGAGCCGCAGGGAGGACAACCGCGGGAGCACGACGGCGGCGTGGTGATGGCTCTCGTAGAGGATACCCTTGCAGTGTGTGAGTTTGAGGACCTGGAGTGTCTCCAACGCAGGGAGTCGAGGTGACCCTGTAGAGGCGTCGATGACTGTAGAAATAGTCGTCGTCGCTGGTTTCATTGGCGACGAGCCGAGCTCCTCGACGCGGCGCGCCGCTCGGTGTGAGAGCACGACGTCGACCACGTCTGAGCGTTTCAAGACCTCCTCGTCAGTGTGGCGGCGCACGGTGAGCCTCGTGACGGGGGCGTCGGCGGCACCGAGCGCGCCCATGGCCGCGGAGATGAAGGCGTCGCGCCGGGTGAAGAAGCGGTAGTGGCGGTGGGGTGGTAGTAGCTCTCGACGCCCGTCTCGAGGTTTACAGCGCCGGAGGAGAGACAGAGCGGCGCGCGCCATCGCCTCGAGAGCGCGGTTGTGGAGGCGGCCTCCTTGAGCGGGGCGAAGTGGAGGATGCGGCGGCGGAGGTCGTCTGGGAGTTGGGACAGCCGGTCGTGGCCACCGGCGGCCATTGTTTATTTCGGCGGCGCTAGAGAGGAGCGGTGCGATCAGGGCAATCTCGATGGGTGCTCTCTAATAAGTGCTCCTACAGAATTGTTGTCGGAGTCCGAATAGTAACCGACAAAGGAGTTTTTTTGTGTTTTTTTAACGAGAAAGGGTATTACGGATCTAATCCGAGTATGTGCTGGCCTCGTAGTGGTACCCATGGTTTTAAAATTCGGTGAGATTTCAACGAAATTCACTGAATTTCAGTGATTTCAGCAGACACTGAAATAATTACCTTTCGATCAAAATATTTCAGCATTTTCAGTACTACACATGATTTCAAAAAATATTTAAAATATTTTTTATTTTTTCAAGTACTTAAATGAATTTAAAGAGAAAACAACATACAACAACATCACCATATTTATGATTTTGTATAAAGAAAATACTATATATGTTATGATACAAAATGTCATCTAAATCAACGGGTGCACATGTATACTCACAACTTTCGGTTGTTCAATATTGGAAAATCTTTATGCTCTTTCGAGGCTAGCATCTCAAAGTTTGGCGTCCACTCGTACTCCAACGTGACCGCCACATCATTAGTACCACGGTGAGCTGTCCACCTCCCCCTACCGCGGGGAAGGCTCAACTCTAGAGATTCCGCAAGCGCTACTACTACGCCCCACCAGCCTTCAACAGAGTAATTGGTGGCCACAATCATCCTCTCCAGCACTGGCGCGCTCGCGAGCAGCAACTGCAACATGTCGACGCAGGAGTACTCCTGCCCAGAGAAGCCGCGAATTTTCACCTCGCGGAGGTGTTCCAACGAGAAGATGTCGTCTTTCCAGCTCCCACGAAGGGCACAGTCGTTGCACCCCTCCTCGCAGACAGGGTCATACTAAATTTGGTGGTGATCAATTAAGATTGGAAAACACAAACAAATCAGACCTTCTCATATCTGACTTCGATCATCTTAATAAAACAAATTTATGTACGGTATATGTTTGAGAAAGGTATATAAGAGACTCACCGGGTTAATCATGTAATCTTTTTTTGAAACGATTAATCATGTAATCTAGGTGGAGGTATTCGAGGTTGCTGCATCGTGCTAAGAGTCCGCTGAGGATTGCTCCCAAATAGTGGGTGTTATTTGAGCATAACTGTAGGATCAAATTTGTGACGGCAGGGAGCTTAGGCATCTCCAAAATCGCTTCATCTTCTTCCCGTTCTGTGTAATGGATCGAAGAATATTTTCTTCAGGGAAATAGTAGGATTTTTATATGGGAAAGTATGTACTACACGAGCTACTCGGTTTGCGAATTAATGGTTTCTTCCATATTTGCATGAGAGAACGTATACGTACCTCCGGAACTTGTAAGCCTAAGAGGTGGCCATGGATGGGGCGGCATTGCTGCAGCAGATGGATGGTGTGAAGCTGGAGTTCGAGCTGGATGTAGCCGAGCGCGAGGGTGGCATCCAGTTTCTCCAGCGCCGGCGCCCTGACAGTGATGCTGCTATCCTTCTCACGGTGACGGTAGAACATGAAGTAGCTGTCGACGGTGAGGGCCGAGAGCCGCGGGGCGTCCACGTCCAGCCGCCTAACGTCGAGGCGCTCCAGGTACAGGGTCTCCAGCGCTCCTCCGTCCAGCCGGAGGTCGTGCACTCCGTGCAGGTTCGAGAGCTTCAGCTTCCGCAGCCCCGGGCAGCACGACGTGGACGAGAGCAGGTGGCCGAGGCGGGGGCTGTCTTCATCGGAGAACCATATGGTGCAGAGAGCTAGCTCGGTGAGCGCGTGGAACTGGACCGCGGGCGGGAGAAGGAGGACGGCGTAGTCTAGCTCCAGCGGGAGAAGGAGTACTGGCGTGTAGTGAATGTCAAGTGGGAACTACTGAAGCAAATGCATAGCACATATATGCTCCATTATCATTGTAAGAGTGGCATCTACTCCCTCCATTCCAATGCTTAAGGCGTAAAAAAAAAATCGATTTTACACCAGAGAACAAGGCGCGGATAGGCAGTTGTTGCTAATCTTCCCACGAAAATGCAGTTCCTCATGTATGTTGGCCCCCCGGGCTTATCTGTCCGTCCATTGCGTTGAGATCCAACGGTTGCATGTTGGTCAAACTATTCACACGCAATTTGCAAAACGAACCTTGTCTTTCCAACCTTCTACAAGTTGCTATTTTTCTTTCTACTCACAGATCATAGTTTTCATCAATTTTCTTTTCCAAAATAATTAACAGAATATTCAACAAAATCTGAATAAACAATTTTTTCAACAGATTTTTAACTTAACATAATATTCAACAAAAATTTCACAGTAATTCCAAAACCATTATAGATTTAACAAAGTTTCACCAAATATCCATTTTGTACAAAAGCGAAACTAATAAATTTTCAAATCTTTTTCACAGAAACTAAGAAATATTCATTTTTAAAGATTTGTTGAAGAGTCTTTCAGAGAATATTTCTTCCTAGAAAATATTCAACAATATGAAAAATATTGCTTTTTCAAGAATATTCGATAACTTTTAGAAAGTTTCTAATAATATTTCATATAGGATTTTGGTGGACATTTTTTCAATAAACATTTTTCAATTTTTTTTCAAGAATATTCAGAAAGTTTCAAATATATTTAATACAAGTTTTATAGAACATTTCAGAGAATATTCATATAATTTTCATACGCAACCCATAGAGTATTCATACAATTTTCCATACAAGTTTTGTTGAACATCTATTCATACAATTTTCTTACACAAATCACAGAGTATTCATAATAATTTCCATTCGACTTTTACAGAACATTTCAGAGAATATTCATACAAATTTCATACACAATTCACAGTCAAAAAATAGATGTTCCGATCTGTATCATACAATTTTCACAGAAAATTGCATATAGATTAATAAGAAAAGGACATAAAAATACACAGAAAAACGAATCTCCAAATGAAACACTGATCCAGAGTATGGACTCATCCGGTACAGTTACATTCTCGGTCTCCTCCTGCTGCTCTCGGTCTCCTGCCAAGATCTAGATTAATTTCACAACTATTTCAGATTAGTTTCACAAATATTTCCACAGGAAATCAGATTCGAATAAAAAATTCCAAACATAAAAAGGAATAAAAACAAACAATAGATGCATCCCAACAAAGGAAAAAATTCCTTCCGCATTTGCTTAATTTTCAGAGAAATAAAAACCCAATGAAACGGCAATGAATATACACGTAAACAAATCAAGAAGCTAACAACATATATACGCCATACTGGATTAAAAAAGGGCAGTCCCAGGCCTAAATCGGATTCGAATCAAAAATTCTAAACATAAAAAGTAATAAAAACAAACAAAAGATCCATCCAAACACAGGAAAAAATTCGTTCCGCATTTCCTTAATATTCAGAGAAATAAAAACCCAATTTAACAGCAATGAGTATAAACGTAAACAAATCAAGAAGCTAACACCGTATATACGCCATACTGGATTAAAAAAGGGCAGTCCCAGGCCTAGATCGATTCCCTGCCGAGACCATTCGTCAATCAAAGAAAATGCATGCATGAACATATGACTTTACTTCGTACATGCACAGAAAAACCTATTCAGTGCTCAAAACAAGAGATAATTTTTGCTAGCTTCAGCAATAAACATTTCTTCTTCATCATCTTGGTGACCTGCAAGAGATAGAAAAAAAAGACAAGGACGGATTAGCTAGGCCCAGAGATGCAGTAACTAACCATTTTTGCTAGCTAGGGTAATTTGCAGCAGGAGAAGAAGCGGAAAGCAGGACCTTTTGCGAGCGGGTGTTGGAGATGGTCGTCGGTGGGCATCATCCAGGTCGGCAGTCTCTTCCTCTTCCTGGCTGCGCCGTCCATGCTTCTATGCGCCCTTTGGCCGTCCAGATGGGAATGAAAACCGAAGCTGTCCTGCGAATATAAAGAAGGGCGTGAGCAATGGAATGGAAGGAGGAGGCGATGTCGGGAGGAAAAGAGGAGGGGCTGACCTAGGAGGGGCGGCCCTGTCCATGGCGGATGTATGGGGTTGGTAAGGGCTTGAGCGGTTGCCGGCGGCGGCCGGCAGGGTGGTGACGCGAGATCTGGACGCCGCCATGAGCAGGTCCCTCCCGCAGGGATGGAGAGGAGGAGGCGGCTCGACGACCGGAGCCCACGGAGCCGGCGACCGGAGGCACGGATCCGGCAGTCCGTGGCGTGGTCGCCACCGTCGTTTCAAGGTGGAGCGGAGCCTCGAGCCGGTGGACGGGACGGAAAGGAGGAGGCGGCTCGGCGTCGGCGGCGGCGGCGCGGTGGAGAGGAGGCGGGGATCGGCGGCGGCGGCGGGATGGAGAGGAGAGGAGAGGAGGTGGTGGATTCTGGGTTAGGGTTAGGGTTGGATGACTATATATAGGCATGGTGGACTGCGGGTTGAATTCAAAGTTTCACAGGGGCTAAAATAGAAAATGATGAAAATTTTGACCTGTTGACCAAAAACTGAATATGGACGGTGGAGATAAGCGGGGCGGCCAACCTTTCGCGAGTTTGCCTCGTCTTCAGCGTTTGATTTAATTCCCCAGCATCATATCTGTGGCATGGAGTACTCCCCAATGAAAAATGAACACCTTTTTCTCCGATTGGGCAAAAGAAATCCTAATGGATTATGGCTAAAGGGAGAGAGAGAGGAAACTCATACGGGGCTCAGCTAATTAGTTGTGCATGGCGCATGCGTACATGCGGAGAGAGAGAGGGCACGATGGTGGGCGGCAATTAACGATAGAGAAAAATAAGGAGAGATGTGTGCGCATGATGAGGGGCAATATTGGAAACTTTGTATCCTGATTGTTGTGCCAGATTCCTCCTTAATCGCCGTGCCACAAAATTTACGCCTTAAACATAAGAACGGAGGGAACCGATCAGAGCTAGACCACCATTCACTCTCCAAACAAAAGGAGCGACATTGTTGGTTATTTAGACAAGTTCTTAGTTTCTTACAATTAGACCATAGTGCTATGCATTGGAGCTATGATTGGTTAGCAACCGTTGATAGTCAACTATATAATGTCAAATTTTCACTAACCAAAGAATTGGTAGGAAAAAATAAATTGTGATGCTCTGCTCCTGCGATTTTCAACATTTACAATATTTGGGCCAACGGTGGATTCTGTCTCATGTGTTTTAGCGGAGGTCTCTGGCAGGCTAAAAGAAATTTTCATGGAATACCAAATATGGTGTCATAACTACATATTGTATATTCTTTCTTTTTGTAGAAACTACATATTGTATATTCTTTTTCAAATGAAGAAAATTCCTTTGAATATTTGATGTATATGGTGCCACAACAAGAGGCATTTTATTGATGTTTTGAAGTATTATGGAAGGTTTAGCAAACGGTTAGCCGTCGAAATCCCCAAACCACAATGGGACTAGTGAACTTTACTTGCCGCACAAACACAATGACAGACAGTAAACATAAACTACCATTTGCTTTAATTTATTTTCTACCATATCCCAAGCCCAGACAGATGCACACTGTTTGCTGTTAACTTAACGTGAACCGAACACAGTGCATCACCTATAATTATGCCATGTCACCATGCCTGTTCCGTGCGGTGCCACCACGTGCACCATTTCTCCAGCTACAAAAAGGGATTTTTATATCAGATCAAACTAGTCTTACATTAGACACCAGATCACAAAGTACTATTATATACTCCTGTTAGGTACACAACACAAAATTGTGCACAAAAAAAGAAAGATGAGATCCAGAAAAGAAGATTTGCATTTCAATTTAATACCACCTACTCACCTTCTATATGGAATGCCATGATTTTACATAGAAGAGTGCAAAATACACATGTTAGAAGTCATAATTAAATGACAAGATGATATGCATACATTTATCTGAAAAACAAAATATGGGCTGATTCATCTTTACTCTTGAGGTCTCCATACAAGATAGAACAACTTTGTTTCTATCAAGTACATGTAACATGTTTTTATCTCTAATATTTTAATATTAAGCATTGTGGACTAATGTTCATTGGTGATGCGTCCTACTTATAGCCTATTTTGAGGCCATTGAACAAGTTTGTTTAGAATAGCTTTTGTAAGATATAATCTAGTCATCTAATCATCTCAAGCTTCTACATGATGATTCAGGTAACAGTTACAGCCAAATGATGGGCAGTCAAACAGAGAAACTTCCTATTGTTAACCTAATAACTAACCTACTGGCTACTACAAATGATGGGAGCCATGGATGTGGAGGATTGCCTGAAGAATGCAGCTTGAATAAACATTACACGTTAGCACTCTACTAATGAATTCAAGATGTACCGGCACATTCCAACACGAAATCCCCTTCCAATAAAATAACAAACCCTTGAATAAATACTACATACCTAAATAGCAATATCTTGTCTCAAATTTTCCATTCTTGGTATAGTCGTCTCTTGAGAGGTAAGACTACAAAACTTATCGCCCCTAACTTTCTCCTTTTTGTGTTCCACTTTTCAGCCTTGGTATTCGTTTCCTCGCACAACTTTTCGTCTCGAGCGTCGATTAGCATTTCTTCAAGAACCATCGCCTTCTCAGCAAAGAATCTTATCAACTTTTCACCAATACAATCTGACTTGTCTAGACGGAATTGCAAGCACACTCCCCTGAGGGAGTTCTGCAAGCATTGGTAGAAGTGGCTCGGGCCCAACATGGCAGCGATCTGAATTTCCTTCTGAGGTACCTGTGTGCGTACCCCTTCTTTTTTGTTTGATGTGTCATTGTTCTTTGCCGTGAGGTTGACCCGGAGGGTAGAGAGAACGGGACAGCAGCGGAGCAAGTTCAAGATTGTTGTCACTGTTGCAATCTTGCCTTCCTCGACATGCAGTCCTTGAACCTCGAGATGTTGGAGCCGGTGGAACGCAGGCAAGAGTTCGACCCGCCTTGGCGCGCTGAGCACGGCAATATCCTCGAGTTTGTACACCCTCAACCTCATCTTCCTTGTGCTGGTGAAGCTCCGAGCCGCTTGCCAGAAGGTCTCTAAGTCACGGTTTGGATCCTTCTTGTTATTCCACTCGTACGGGCATGATTCTTGCTTGAAAAAATACACATCTACTTGTTCCAACTCATGCGGCTGTGGACTGAATGAGAAGGAGCGAATTGACCCATGGTACTTCAAGCGGCGCAGCCTTGGCGCGTTGATCTCATCAACATAGACGGTCTTTTTATAGTGGCCATCCTTCACCTGCCACGTGCAATTGTCCAGCACGAGCACATTGGCAGTCGGGCATGAGAGGCGGCGTGTTGTGGCTTCTTTGCCTTGCTCCGGTGTTGCGTCGATGACGACAGACTCGAGGCGGACGATGCGAGCGCCGGGCAGAGTCGATGAGGCGTTGGAGAGAGCCTAGGTGCTGAACGCAGTAGCTGAGCCCTAGTGAGGACAGACGCGGGAGCACGGCGTGCTGCCTGATCTTGAAGAGGATTCCCTGGCAGTTGTGGAGCTGGAGGACCCGGAGTCTCTGCAACCGCCTGTAGTCAAGGGTGACCTCGTAGAGGCCTTTGTAGTAGTCTTTGGGATCTTTGGCGACGATCCGGAGCTCCTTGACGCGGCGCACGGCCCGATGGGAGAGCACGACGTCGACCAAGTCTGTGTAGCGGTAGTCCGGCACGACGTTGCTGTTGCTGTGGCGCAGGGTGAGCCTTGTGACGGGGGCGTCGGCGGCGTCGAGCGTCAGCTTGGCCGCGGTGAAGATGTCGTCGGGCCGGCAGAAGAAGCGGGTGTTGTTGTCGAAGGCTGCCTCGAGGTTTAGGGCGCCCGATGAGAGCCAGAGCGGAGCGCGCCATCGCCTCGAGAGCGCGGTCGTGGAGGCGGCCTCCTTGAGCGGCGCGAAGTGGAGGATGCGGCGGAGGAGGTCGTCAGGGAGCTCGGACAGGCGGTCGTGGAGACCGGCCGCCATTGCCTAGGATCGGCGGCGGCGCGATCAGGGTGATCTGGATGGGATTTACACGTTAGCTGGGCTTTGGGCTTCAGGCTAATTAATACGTTGGAGTCCTGATTTGTTTACAACTGAAATCGTTCCGAATACGAAGCGACTAGGAAACTACACAGCGAAAATCAAACAAACGATCCACACGATGCCGTCGCCGGCAAGCCAAGGCGGCTTCTCGAAAATTGTCAGCACATGGCTTCTAAACTGTTTTTCGTAGCTGGCAACATGGACAGATTAATGCATATACGCTCCATTTTTACAGCCCAGGCGATGTGTCCTGACTCCTGAAACAGAAATGGTTGTACAGCAGCAGTAGATTGCGATTCACGAGCCCGAGATGAGTTGTACCAACTACAGTCGGGAGCAGCACAACCTTCCTTACATAGCCAGCCAAGAGGCCTTTTTTTAGCAGCTTTCGCATCCCTTTTAGGTGCGGGATACAAACTACAGGAGGTGGAATTTGACGGCCTATTAGAGCAGCCACCGTGTGGCCAAAGCCAAAATGCCACGTAGTTATCAATTGGCTACGGTGCCAAATTTGTTGGTTGTCCACAGCGTAGCCATAGCCAAATACCTTATAAAGTGGGCCCATACAAGAAAAAAATGGACAATTAGCTGAGATTCTCGGAGGTGCATGCATTAGTTGGAGAGAGAGAGGAGCAAGACAACAATTTTATATTGGGTGAACAAGTTTTGGCATCAGCTCTTGTAGGTGTGCCGGCTCCCAATTGATTTGGCTTTGGCAGCCACCACAGCGTATAGAGCTGGCTCCAAAAGCCAAAGACAACATTTGGCATCGCAATATAGCATACACTATGGCTGCCTTACATCGCTTAGAGCACTCCTAGCAAGAGCATGAGGCTCTTTGTTTTTATTTATTTATTCGAATGATGAGGCTCTTTATTTGAAGTTCCCCTTTCATGATAGGAAACACCTCGGCGGAATTCATGGACCTAGCCTTGATCTCATGAATAATATGGTTATATTAACCTATCAAACCATAAGTCAGGGTGTTAATAACTCGCAGACATCGAAACTGTTTCAAGAGTTTCAGCATTAGTTTTTTCCTCAAGAACAATTGTCAATGCTCCGAGGTATGTCTAGTCATACGAGAATACCACCGCTGCCACCGTACCCTCGTCATTCACCTTTCTAACGACAACATCAACATTACCCAGCCCATAGGCCGAAGAATCCTACTAGGCACCGTAGGGACAGTGTGAGAGGGGTTCAATTTTTTTTGTTTCTGCATAACCTCCCATTCCGCCATAAACTTCCACACGAAACATCTCGTAGATAACGGTATCTAAATGTTTTTTGTGGAATGCAAATAATTCACTAATTTTACATGTTTTTCTATTGTGTATAGAAAAATATGTAAAATTCGTGAATTATTCGCAAAACAGAAGCAATTGGTGTGCATGTTAGCCGTCGGTATCCCCCAACTAAAGTGGACTCGGCCCACAGCACAAGGACAGTAAACCATCCTCATTATTTCATTTATTGTGCTAAGATATGCTCATGTCCCAGCAGCTACGTCAACGAAAATTCATAAATAAATAAACATGTACGTCAACTCTCCAGATGCACCGTTATTTGCCGTTAACTTAGGACGTGCAGCCAGTGCAACGCTTGCATTTCTGGTGTGTTACCACGCCTCCTCGCTAGCTGCTCGTGCCGCCATGTGCACCATCTCCAGCTACAAAAACAGGATTTCGTATCAGATCATACTAGTATATTACACACCAGATCAGAAATTACTATTATACTTCTATTAAGTAAACAACAAAAACTTGTGCCAAAAAGAAAGATGAAAGCACCGTCCACGATCCATCCACAAAAAAAAGATTGGATTCCAGCTCTCTCACACACACACCAACCTGCAGCCTATATCCCTATTTACATTCTGTTCTCCACCGCCTCATCGCGTGTCCTGCTAAATGGAATCCCTGGATTGGACATTATCCATGGCCGTGGACTACATCAAGGAGATCCACTTTCACCGCTGCTGTTTGATATTGGCATTGACCCTCTCAACCGAACTCTGAGCTGGCCACCGAGGCAGGTTTTCTGCAGCCCATTCCTGACAGTTTGGCGTCGATGCGACTCTCTCTCTCTCTATGCGGATGACACGACAATTTTGTGGCACCAACCGCAAATGACATCTCTAATCTTGCTGAGACGCTTCAATATTTTGGTGACGTGACTGGTCTGCACACAAATGCTGCAAAAAGCTCCATATCCCCATCAGGTGCTCTGAGATTGACCTTCAACTGATCATGGCGGACTTCCCGGCTACAGTCTCGCAGTTCCCCATCAAGTACCTTGGGTTGCCACTGTCGCTTGGTAGACTTAGACGGGCTGACATGCAACCATACATCGACAAAGCCGCCTCTTGCCTGCAGCCGTGGAAGGGGAAGTTCCTCAATAGGGCGGGGTGCGCAGCACTGGTCAAATCGGTCCTGTCTTCGATCCCCATCTTCATGTTGACAGCCATCAAGGCGGATAAGCGTACCCTTAAGGCTTTTGATAAGCTCAGACGTGGCATGCTCTGGAACAATAGCGAGAAGGTGTCAGGGGGAAGTGCAAGGTTAGCTGGGACAAGGTTTGCCGACCCAAAACGCTGCGTGGGCTGGGAATTCTAAACTTGGAGAAGTTCTCGAGGGCGTTGCGCCTTCGTTGGCTATGGTTTGAATGGGTTGCCGAGCACAAACCCTGGGTGGGCTCGGAAACGCCTAATGATCAAACAGACAGAAACCTGTAAAACGCGGCTACTAAGGTGACTGTCGGGGATGGAAAAAAAGCCTCATTCTGGAGTTCTTCTTGGCTGGATGGCATGCCTCCAAAGGCCATTGCCCCGGATCTTTTCGAGGCATCAAGACGAAAAGGAAGATGTGTGCATGACGCTGTCACCAATCACACTTGGATAAATGACCTCTCAGTTGACAACTTCAATACTCAGCACATCGCTCAGTTCGTCCACCTTTGGGAGCTTCTCTAGGAGGTGCAGCTAACTCTGGATACTGCCGACACCATAATGTGGACCTTAACAGCTGATGGGAAGTGCAGTGTGAGCTCTGCTTATAAGGCGCAATTCTCTGGCGCCACCTCCTGTCCCTTCATGAGCATTGTCTGGAAGACTTGGGCCCCTCCCAAATGCAACTTCTTCGCCTGGCTCGCAGTGGAGAACAGACTGTGGACCTCAGATCGTCTTGCCATTAGAGGATGGCCCCATAACCCCACCTGCCAGCTTTGCAGGTGCCAACCAGAGACGGCTAGACACATCCTCTTCGAGTGTCGTTATTCCAGACACATTTGGACGGCGGCGGCGACATGGCTAAAATGTCCATCCCTCATGCTGGATATGGGACACGGCAGGCCGACGGTGTTCGATTACTGGAAGGCTGTCGCGGCTACGCCATCAGATTCTAAGAAGGGGCTTAAGACGGCGATTATTCTCGTCTCATGGGAAATTTGGAAGGAAAGGAATGCCCGATTTTCAACAACAAGTTCACTACACCGGCTCAACTTCTCACTCGTATCAAAGACGAAGGGAGGAACTGGATCCTCGCGGGTGCTAAAAAATAGGCGAAATTATTGTCTAACTCTCTAGTTATGTTTTTTTCTTTTATTCGGTTGGCCTAGGCCATGTTGTTTGCTCCTTCTATATCAATATAAAAGGAAAAGCTTTTGCCTTGTTTCTAAATTTACCGGCCTCCAGAAGCAACACGCACTGACAGGATAGAATATCAGCTACCCATCTGCTATATGGAATGACCTCATTTTACAAGCAAATAGAAGGGTGCTCCGAAATACACATGTTCCAAGCCGTAAATGGCATACAACTTGAGGTCTGCATTGGCGCAAACATGTAAGATGGTATTATGCCTCATATTTTGCTTTGCAGCATTTTTATACATCATACTTATTGCATATTTGAGCATTGGAAACAAGTTGTTTAGCACAAAATTTGGAAGATCTAATCTAATCATCTCGAGATTCGACACAAAACAGATAACAGTTACACAAACGATGGGCAGCAAAACAGATAAAGTTCCAACTGTTAACAAAAACAACCAATCGACTGGCCAACCCTTGTCCCTATGAGTGATGGCTCAAAGAAGCATATAGCTAGCTTGAATAAACGTTACACGGTACCACTATACCTATGAAGTCAAATTGTCCCAGCACTTTCTAGCCCGAAGTTCCCCTTCTATTCAATAGTATAAACTCTTGATAAAAATACTACCTAATTAAATAGGATCATGAGTATACGTACCAAATTCTCCATCTCTGTAGAGTCAACTTTGAAGAGGTAAGACCACAAATGTTGTCCCTCCTAACTTTTTCCTTCTTGAGTTCCACTTTTCTATCTTGGGACTCATGTGCTTGCACAACTTTTTGTCTCCACCGTCAATACGTATTTCTTCAAGAACCATCGCATTTTCAGCGAAGAATTTTATCATCTTGACACCAAGACAGTCTGACTTCTCTAGCGGAAATTGCAAGCCCACACTCCTGAGGGAGCTCCGCAAGCACCGGAGCGAGTTGTGAGGCCCCAACAAGGAAGCGATCTGAATTTCCTTCTGAGTAACTCGTGTGCGTGCACCTTCTTCATTTGAGGTGTCCTCATGGTTTTCGGTGAGGTTCATCCGGAGGCCACAGAGCACAGGACAGCAGCGGAGCAGGTTCAAGGTCGCCAGTGCTGCATCTTTGCCTTTCCCACAATACGCTCCATGAACCTCAAGACGCTCGAGGCGGCGGAAAGCCGGCAGGAGCTGGACCCTCCTTGCTTCGCTGAGAACGCCCATATCCTCGAGGTGGTTCAGCCTCAGCCTCATCTCCTTGGTGCTGACGAAGCTCTGAGCAAATCGCCAGAAGGTCTCCAAGTCACGGTCTGAATCCTTGTTATCCCCCTTGTAGCCATGCTCAGAAAAATCCAGTTCCACTTGTTCCAATTCTAGCGGCAGTGGACTGAATGAGATTGAGAGGAGTGGCCCCGTGTACCTGAAGCGGCCCAATCGTGGCGCATCGATCTCGTCCACACCAACGGTCTTTCTATAGTGGTAGCCATGGTGGTGGAGTCTCCTCTCCTCCCACGTGCAACTGTCGAGCACGAGCACGGTGGCCGTGGGGCATCGGAGACGGTAGGTTGTGGCTTTCTCGTAGTTTGTTGCATCGATGCGGACGTGCTCGAGGCGGACGACAGCAAGCCCTGGCGCCGCGTCGATAACGTGTTGAAGAGAGCTTAGGTGCTGGACGGAGTGGCTCAACCGTAGCGAGGACAGCCGCGTGAGCACGGCCGGCCTCTGGTAGAGTATTCCCCTGCAGTTAGTGAGTTGGAGGAACCGAAGCTCCGACGGCAGGGAGTCGAGGGTCACCGTGTAGAGGCCTACGAATTTACCATGGAGGTAGTCGTCCGGATCCTTGGCGTCGACCCGGAGGTCCTGGACACAACGCGCCGCCCGGCGGGAGAGCACGGCGTCGACCAGGTCCGTGTAGCGCGACACGACCTTGTCCGTGTCCTCGCGGTCGCGGTACTGGGCATCCCAATCGCCCACCGGTACGTGGAGATCGGACCGTAGGCGCATGGTGAGCCTGGTGACCGGGGCGTTGGCGGCGTCGAGCGCCACCGCGGCCGCTGAGTCGAAGGCCTCCCGCCAGGGGAAGAAGCGGGCTCTGCCATCTGGGCGGGAGCTGTGGAAGAAGTTCTGGACCCCGTCTCGAGGTTTACGGCGCCCGAGGAGAGCCACAGCGGTGCGCGCCATCGCCGTGAGAGCGCGGCCGTGGAGGCGGCCTCCTTGAGCGGCGTGAAATGGAGGATGCGGCGGAGGAGGTCATCGGGGAGGTCGGACAGACGGTCGGCGGCCATGGTCGACAAAGCAGTGTGGTAGTGTGGCTGTGGCGGCGCGAGAGGATGCGATCGTGATCTCGATCGTATTTTTCCCTAATTACTCAGAGGATTTTCTCCATGCATGAATCTGGCCTGCATGATGCGCCTGGATGCAAGATGGCATGCATAGCAATAATTAGCGTTATTGCCTAAATCGGTAAAAAATGGCTGGCTTAATTTGCCAACTAATTATTGAAGCATTAAATATTTTGATTTGCTCTCTTGATATCTTTTTTTTCGATATCTGAAAATGTGAGTTTGACTCTTTGTATACAAAAACCGGAGGGAGTACCACAAATGTTATGTCACAATATCACATATAAGATTGTACATGTATATACCTACACCCTAACAAATTCACATATTTCACTTGTTCAATATAGCGACATTTCTGCTAGTCGGGGCAGAATCGCGCTCGTCCAAAGAAACCGCCATACTTCACGTCACGAAGGTGAGCTTTTTAATGCATGATACTATGCACTCCCGGTGTGGCCATCGATGGGACAACATTCCCGGAGTAGTTGAATGGTGTTTTTGCCATTTTGGGGCTTCAGTCCAGTGAGAAAGAGAGTTGGGCTGGCCTAAATATTTGTAACATTGTAGTATTGCACGGTACTTTACCACATTTGATTTCTGTGAAAAAAAAGTACTCCCAAGTTCACTAAAAAATGTCATGTCACAACATCTTATGCAAAATTAAGGTGTTACCTACACCCTGACTAATTCACTACTTTCATCATTTTGACACATCTCCTGCGTTGTCCGTGGCAAGTATCTCCAAGTTTGGCATCCACTTGTACTCCAATGTTACCGCCGCATCACCAGTAGCATGGCAAGCTGTCCACTTCCCCCTGCCGTGCGGGAGGCTTGACTCCAGCGATTCCGCTAGCACTAATATCGGGCACTGCCAACCTTCCATGGATGTCTTAGCGGTCAGGATCATCCTCTCTAGCGATGGCGCACTTGCAAGCAGCGCAGATCCAACATGTCAAGGCAGCAGTGCTCCTGTCCGGAGAAGCCGCATAGCCTTACCTGGCGAAGGTGCTCCAACGAGATCACGTGTTTTTCAAGCTCCCACGGAGTTTACAATAACCACACCGCTTCTTGCAACGAGGACCAACCTTCATTCGGCGGTGATCAATTCAATTCAAATGAGTAACACATACAAATTAGCGACCTTAAAATTCTTGAATCAACCTTTAAATTCAATTTAAATGAGAAACATATATATCCCTGAATCAACCATAAATTTAAAGCAAGGCATATTTTTTTTGTCAAAAGTTCACATATAATAAGTTTGACCAATCATATAGACAAAACTAGACATCTTAGCGCGGCAACGCCGCGCCTGGTAGGTAAATTTTAAATTTGGAAATAGTTATATTCAAAAAAAAGTTGAAATATGAAAAAATTTGGAACTCAAAAAAGTTTGTGTTTAAAAAAGATTGTGAACTTAATAATTGTCTGTATTGGGGTGTATTTAAATTTGAATTTTTTCAAGTTTGGTGCACGCCACGGACATATGGTTAGAAGGGAAAGTACCGCGGCGTAGAAAATTTCATTTTGGAATTGTATTACTAAGAAGTTAGTGAGATTTGTAAACTGTCGAAATTTTTAAAAAAGTTTATGTTTTGAATTTTTTTTATGTTTTTTTAATGTTTAGATTTGGAAGGCATTAAAAATTTTAAGGCTTTCAAATTTGAAATTTAATCATATGCCATAATTAGGCAACATTTGTTTTTTGCAGTAATGTTGATATGTTTTCCTTTTTTGTCTTGACGGCTGGAAAATGAGGGAAACAATAGCTAAAATAATAATGTTTTACACGTCAAGGACGTCGGGAAATCGATTTTGTATTTACTGCATTACATATTTACCGTAGAGAAATACAGCTGCAAAAATATGGCGGGAATGGTAAGGTTACCTACCAAATTAAAATGTTCTATCAGCCATGTTTTATATGGGGAGAGGTCGGTGGTAACAAATATATTGATGGGATTTATTGATATAATTGCAGATAGTTCGTAGGAAGGAGAAATACAGAGTCGTAAAAAATTAAAATTTGTAAATGTCTGCATTCAAAATTTGTTTAGGATTAATTTGGTCGAAGTTACAAAAAAGAAGTTTGCACATATAAGTTGTTGGATTTAGTTTGCTTCTGAAAATTCGTCGAATTGAAATGTTCGATTATAAATAGAGTCGAAATGCATTTAGTAATAGCATTTGAAAACACATCATAAATCTATGAATTGGGTGATTTTGTTGCCCTAAATAAACATGGTCATAAGTTCTCCCTTAAATAAGCATGGTTATGAGCTGTTTAAACATGCATGAATTTGACATAATTACATAGAAATATTTTTTTTGAACATTTTGATGTATCATGTGCATTTTCCAGCATGTGTGACATGATAAATTAAGAAGTTCACTTTAAAGCTTTAAAGCTAGAAGATGGATAACAATTTGAATGGTGTCAAAATATCACTAAAAGCAATATTCGGAACCAATCCCATAATTAAAGGAAGTGGCATTTTAGTAGTTCTAAGCAAAACTTAATTTAAGTTGTTCAATCATGCATGAACTTGGCATAAATAAATAGTTCATATTTTTCTGAACATTTTGGTATGTTTCTCATAATTTTCTGAATTGCAGATCGAAAGATATGAATTTTACAATTTTTTTTTTGCAAATTTTTTTATTTTGCGAACCAATTATGGAATTGAAAAAATCAAAGAAAAAAACAGGCGGGGCCCGCGCTGACGCCAGCACTGGCGTCGTGCTGACGTCAGCCCTGGCCGGATCCATCCGCCGCGGCGGCGTCCAGCACGCCGGCGGCGCTGCAGCGCGCTCCGCGACGCGCGAGCGGCGCCCAGACGCGCGCGCGGACGCGCGGGCACCGGAGGTGGCGGCGCCGCCAGCATTTGGTCGCCGGAGCGCGGCCGGCGGCGCGCGGACGCGGCGGAGGGACACGACCGCGGCGGCGGCGATTCCGGTAGGCTCGCGCCGTGCCGCCACCCGAGAGTGGTCGAGGAGGGGCAGCGCGCGACGGCGGTGCTCCGCAAGGTCGCCGCTCCGGCGGGGGAGGCGCGGACGGGTGGCGGCGACGGCGACCTCGGCGTCGCGCGAGGAGAGAGAGAGGGCGGGGGATTTGCGGGTCGTTTTTGCAGAAAAGTCCTTGGGTTCTGGTGAAATTAGAATTAGGTCCTTCTCTTCAAAAAATTAGAGGGCCGCCGTGTAATTTCGGGGAGACCGCGTTCTTTTTTTGTAAAACTGGTGGCGACCGGGTGGAACCGGAGGGCAACCGGGTGACATGGCGCACGCCTATTGGTAGATATTCCGCCAGTACTGTAGCTTGCTACAGTAACTCGTGCGGGGGCGACGTGGGCGCGTCTGGACCGTCCGTTCTCGCTGATCGGACGGCTGGGGATTACAGGCGACGTGGACAGAACGAAACGCAGCGAATCCTGTCAACCTTTATATATGGATCTATATGAACATTTAGAATAGCAAATCAATATTGGACTCTCTGTAGAATATATTTTCATAGTATGTTTATTAAATCTTGTAAATGTTCATATATTTGTATATAAGATTTGTCAAGATGATACTAAGTTGATTTTTGACTAAAAATATACATCATATTTTATGTAACGGAGATAGTATGGAATGTTAGTGAGAAACTCACCAGGTGAATCAGGTTCTCCAGGTGGAGGTATTCAAGGTTGCTGCATCGCGCTAGGAGTCTGCTCACGATTGCTCCCATGTGGTGGGTGTTTTGTGTGTAAAACTTTATGGTCAAATCTTTGACGCCTGGGAGCTGTGGTATCTCTGCCATTGCCTCGTCTTCTTCATGTTTCTCTAGCTTCTGTTTATAGATACGAGATGCTCAGTTAATTTTGAGCAAACATAGCAAAATAGTCTCAGATTTTCTTATCATTTTGCTCTTCGAGATTTAAAAATTAAAGTGTATGTGAATTTGTGGTATTCTCTATTTCTCTCCGTTTAATTAGTCAGATATAATAAATTAATTTTAATGACTTTAAGCAAACCTAATTAATGTGCGTGTAATATGAAACGGAGGGACTAGCTAGTACATACTTCTGGAACAGATAGCCATAAGACGTGGCCGTGAACTGGACGGCATTGCTGCAGCAGATGGATAGTGTGACGCTGGAGTTCAAGCTGGATGCTGTCGACGTCGACGGAGGATATCAGTTTCTTCAGCGCGGGCGCCCGGACGGTGATGCTGGTGTGCTCGAAGTCACGGTACAACATGAAGTGGCTCCCGACGTCGAGCTCTGACAGCCGCGGCGCGTCCAAGTCCAGCCGCCTCACTCCTAGCATCTCAAGGTGCAGGGTCTCCAGCGCTCCGCCGTCGAGCCGGAGGTCGTGCAATCCGGTGAGATTCGAGAGCTCCAGCTGCTGCAGCCTCGGGCAGCACGACGGGGACGATAGGAGGTGTCCCAGGCGCGGGCCGTCGTCGTCGTAGAACCATATGGTGCAGAGAGTCAGCTCGGTGAGCCCGAAGAAGTGGACTGTGGGTGGGAGCACGAGGGCGGCGTAGTCAAGCTCCAACGACAACTTCTTCAACCTCGTGCTGCCAGGGAGGAGATGCCGGGGCCGCAGCTTCTCCGCCACGTCTGCTGGCATCATAAACTGTAAAGTAGCTACTAGGGTTTACTTCGATTACAAGCACGAATTCGATACAATCGCAGCTGCGAGACTGGATTTGGATTCAGAGGAAGGAAGAACAGAGAGACGTGAGGTACTCCCTCCGTTCGGAAAAGGATGTCACAAAAATGGTCTACCTATAGTTCATTTTTGAGACATCCTTTTCCGAACGGAGGGAGTAGAAGAGAAGCTAGGATAGGAGAGAGCCTTTCGTCCGTGATCCAACTGGATGCCCAGTCAAGCGCTGGCTTGTCCGCTTTGTAGTCATCGCTGCCAACTTGGGCCGAAGTATCTTGGGTTGGGCTTCGCGGGTCTTGTGGGCCTCGGGTTGTCGAGCATCGTCACGTTATCCGTGGCCTCGTGCTGTAGCTCGTCAGGTACCGTGCTGGATGGTACCCTGACACCCCCTCCCCCTTTAGCAACAGCGTGTCCCCAAGCTGGCGCTTCCGGAAATCTTCCCTGGAGTTCCTCGCGATCTTCCCAGGTTGCCGCAGCCGCATCGCCATTAGACCACTGAATAAGATTTTGAGTCACCACCTGGTTCGCCTTCTTTCGCAGCCTGGTTGCCAGAACCTTTTGTGGAAATGCCAAAGCGTCAGAATCATCTGGAAGAGACAAAGAAATCGGCGTACCCTGTTTGAGTGCTTTACGGAGTAAAGACACATGGAAGATGGGGTGGACTGTTGAGCCCTCAGGAAGCTTGAGCTTGTAGGAGGTATCGCTCACACGCTTGAGCACTTGAAAGGGTCCAAAGAACTTGAACAGTAGCTTGTGATTAGCACGGGGAGCAATAGAAGCTTGAATGTAGGGTTGTAGCTTCAGGAAGACCATGTCGCCCACTTCAAACTCCCTGAATGATCGATTCTGATCTGCATGCTTCTTCATCAGCTGTTGAGCACGTAAGAGATGTACTCGCAGTAGATCATGAACAACCCGCCTTTCAGTGATCCATGACTGTAAATTGGACGTCACAGGTGCTCCAGGCGCCTCCAATCCCCAATGTCGAGGTTCATGGCCATAAAGAACCACGAATGGAGATGAATTAAGAGTGGAATGATGACTGGTATTGTACCAGTATTCCGCCAAAGAGATCCAGCTACTCCACTTTTTGGGACAAGCATGAACAAAGCACCGGAGATACGTTTCCACACATTGATTTAACCTCTCCGTTTGTCCATCAGTGGCAGGATGATAAGCCGTGCTCAATTTAAGCTCTGTACCGATTGCATGAAACAGATCCTTCCAGAAGTTGCCGGTGAAAACTGGATCTCGATCTGAGGTAATTGTTTCAGGCAAGCTGTGCAATTTGAAAACATGATCTATAAACAGAGCTGCCACTTTGTTTGCTGTATAAGGATGTGCCAGTGGAATGAAATGGCCGTATTTAGAGAAACGATCCACAATGACCAACAAACAGTTATATGGTCCTGACTGTGGCAACCCCTCAATGAAGTCCATGGCGATGTGCTGCCATGGTTTCTTGGGTACCTTCAAAGGTTCCAAAAGCCTGGGCATCTTGACACGTTCCGGTTTGGCTTGTTGACACACTTGGCAGGACTGGACCCATGTTTTAATCTGTGGCTTCATACCTGGCCAAGAGAAATGTGTTTTCACCCTCTTATACGTAACAGGAGCACCAGAGTGTCCGCCCAAAGCACTGCTGTGAAATGCACGAAACAGTTTCTGTTGCAGAGAAAGATTATTGCCAATCCAGATTCTATCCTTGTGTCTGATCAACCCATTCACCAATATGTAATCAGGGTGTGTCGTGCTGTTGATGGCCAGTTGTGCCAATAACTTTTTGGCTGCTGGGTCCTGTTGGTAACCCAGGGCCACTTCTTCCAGCCAAGCTGGCTGACAGCTAGAAACAGAGGAGATAGCCAAGATTGTTTCATGTTCTTTTCTGGACAAGGCATCCGCAGCTGCATTTTCTTTGCCTTTGCGGTACACAATCTTGTAACGCAACCCTAGCAATTTAGCAAAAGCTTTCTTCTGCCAAGGAGTATTCAACCTCTGTTCCTCCAAATGCACCAGACTCCGTTGATCCGTGCGAATGACAAACTCAGCATGCTGTAAATATGGCCTGCAGTGGTCCACCGCGAGCAATATTGCCAGATATTCTTTCTCATACGTTGATAATCCACTGTTCTTGGGGCCCAATGGCTTGCTGAGATATGCAATAGGATGTCCTTGTTGTTGCAAAACTGCCCCAATACCTTGATTGCTAGCATCAGTTTCAAGCACAAACTGTTTGGTGAAATTAGGTATCGCCAAAACCGGAGCTGTGATCAATGCTTTCTTCAGGACGCGGAAAGCAGTATCGGCCACACTGGACCATTGAAATGCAACGTTCTTCTTGAGCAAATCGAACAGTGGACGAGCCAAGATACCAAAGTGTTCAACAAACTTTCTGTAATAGCCAATAAGACCAAGAAAAGCTCTCAATTCCTTCAAAGAAGTTGGTATTTTCCAATTCAATATTTCCTTGATTTTGTCAGGATCAGTAGACACCCCTGCTCCACTGATAATGTGACCCAAGTATGCTAGGCTTTGCTGGGCAAAAGCACATTTAGATTGCTTGACTTGCCATTTATCCTTCCTCAACAATGCCAGTACTAGCTGCAGGTCAATGACATGTTGTTGCAGTGTAGGGCTGTATATTAAAATGTCATCGAAAAACACCAAAGCACACTTCCTGAGCACTGACTGCAGGGTACTATTCATGGCTCCTTGAAACGTTGCCGGTGCCCCAGACAACCCAAACGACATGACTTTGTACTCGTAATGCCCAGAATGTGTATAGAAAGCTGTCTTGTATTCCTCGCAGGGAGCCATTCGTATCTGATGATACCCAGCCCTAAGGTCAAGTTTAGAGAACCACATAGCCCCAGATAGCTCATCAATAAGTTCGTCTATAATTGGCACCGGAAACTTTCTGGGTAGAGTCATGGCATTAAGCCTTCTGTAGTCAATACAGAGTCTCCATGTTAAGTCTTTTTTCTGCACCAAAATTGCTGGCGAAGCAAATGAACTGGTACTGTGTTGGATTACACCACTTTTGAGAAGCTCTGCAACTTGTTTTTCGATCTCATCTTTTACTGCGGGTGTATGCCGATAGGGTCGGATCTGAATTGGTTGTGCTCCCTCTATCAATTGTATTTGATGATCACAACTTCTCTGTGGAGGAAGGCCCGAAGGAGCGTAAAAAACATCAGAGAACTGACTGAGAATTTCTTGAATTTCAGGGGGTACTGAACTGTCATCTAGCTTTTTGTCAGGCTGCACCGCTTGAATTACCAGAATCTGTTCAATGTCAGCATTCTTGGAAATACCCATTAGTTGCTCCACACTAATTTCATGGCAGATAGGCGTTGCAGCTCCCATTCCTTGCAGATAAACCGGAAATCCTTGATCAGAGATCTTCAACCTTTTGGTTGGCCAGTCAATGTGCATAGGACTATGTTTATAGAGCCAATCCTGCCCCAGTATAACATCAAACACACCTAATTTGAGCAGCTTGAAATCTGTTGCAAACTCGTGGCCTTGAGCTGTCCACACACACTCCCTGATTTCAGGGAACATTGGAGCTCTCGGTTGTCAGCTACTTTCACCCGTATAGGAGTTTTTATTTCACTGCTTGGCGGCAACAAGTCCTTGAGCCTGATGTTAACAAAAGACGCTGTACTGCCCGAGTCGACCAATATTTGCACTGGTTGACCATTTATCCAGCCTTGTAACTGTAACACCGAAGGTGATCCTTCATTTTCCTGTACTGTCGCTGACAACGCTTGTACAGAGATACAGCACAAAGTGCCAGTTTCTCCTTCTTCATTTGTGTCCTGAGACATTCCCAAAGCATCTGCCCCCAGTACTTCCAATAGTTCTTCAACAATATGAAGTTGAATTGTAGCTGGGCACTTGTGATCCTTTCCCCACTTCTCTCCACATGTGAAACACAAGCCCCGAGCTCTTCTGTAATTTTTGAGCGCCGATAACTTGGAAGCTGCATCAGAAGTGTGTCGAGCTGCTTGCTGTCCCCTTTTGTCACTTGCTTCACTGCTATAATGTGGAGAATACGCCTTGACAGTTGGAGGCGGTAGAGCGAGTTGCTTGCCCTTGTATGAGTTCTCAGGGAATCGATAACCAGATGGCTTAACACTGTCTTCCACTTCCTCCTGAAGTAGAGCCAGAGCACAGGCAGTATCAAGATCTTGAGGCCGCTGGACGAGCACCACAGCTCGTATTTCCTTCTTCAGTCCCTCGATAAACCGTGTCAAAAAATACAAATGATGTATAGCATCAGAGTATGAAATGAGATTGTTCATAACTGTTTCAAAACGCTCTATGTAATCACTAACAGTATCATGTTGTCTAAGAGTATAAAACTGTCTGATCAGAAACTGATGTCTATCTCTACCAAAACGAGTGCAAAGCAAAGTACAAAAAGCTGTCCAATCTAGACTACCTAACTTTTTTCTAACCGAATGTAACCACACTTTGGGAGATCCAACAAAATTCAGAGTGGCCATGGGCACCCAATACGAATCATGGATGCCAAACATGCCATAGTACTGTTCTGCCATAGTTTGCCACATCTGTGGATTGTCCCCGTCGAACACAGGGTAGGGTAAAGAAGGATTAGCCTGCCCTAACTTTGCTGACAGCTGATTTGCTGAACACTCCATTTCAGTGAACGTATTGCGAATGTGTAACGGGGTTTGGAAATTGATCGCACCTGTGACCGGGGCAGACACTGGAATCGCAGGGATCCCAGTGGCTGTCCCCCGGTGGATGTTGAACTCGCCGTGGCCTTGCCCAGAATCGGTCCCGACCGACGGAGCGCGGAGCGATGGCGCGTTCGTCGGCGTACGGGCGTCAGCGAGATGAACCGCTGCTGGATTCCCTTGTCCAGGTAACGGATCGGTCCCGGCTGGCGGGGCGCCGAGCAGTGATTTGCCCGCCAGCGCGCGGGCGTCAGCGGCTTGAACCGCTGCCATATCCGGAGCGGGCGTCTACGATGAGGAGGCCCCCGAGCTCGCTGTCGTTACTTGTCGTTGCAGCGCCGCGACCGCCGTCTGGAGAGCGTCGACACGCCCCTCGAGTTGCGGCCGCCACGCGTTGATCTCGTTGGTGAGGTTGTCGAAGCGCGCGTCCATCTTGTCGGCGCGGAGATCCTGCTTCGTCTCCGACGTCGCCAACAGCCCCTTGAGCTGCCGGAACATCTCGGCGTTGGTAAGTTCCCCGTCCGCCATGGCGCTCTCCTGCGCTTCACGGACTAGTCGCTGATGCCGAGTTTCGATGATCGACCCCAGGTCGGATTTGGTGGAAAAAAATTGGGGGAAACGGTGGTAGGTCTGGCTCTGATACCAGGTGTAAAGTAGCTACTAGGGTTTACATCGATTACAAGCACGAATTCGATACAATCGCAGCTGCGAGACTGGATTTGGATTCAGAGGAAGGAAGAACAGAGAGACGTGAGGTTGAAGAGAAGCTAGGATAGGAGAGAGCCTTTCGTCCGTGATCCAACTGTATGCCCAGTCAAGCGCTGGCTTGTCCGCTTTGTAGTCATTGCTGCCAACTTGGGCCGAAGTATCTTGGGTTGGGCTTCGCGGGTCTTGTGGGCCTCGGGTTGTCGAGCATCGTCACGTTATCCGTGGCCTCGTGCTGTAGCTCGTCAGGTACCGTGCTGGATGGTACCCTGACATAAACCTACTCGAGTCCCGCGGCACCCTCACCATGAACGCTAAGGACGTCACTGTGAGCCGCATGCCGCGGCGGAGCCACACGTCCGCGCACGACTTTCCAGGCCAGAGCGTTGTGCGCATGCTGTGCAGGAAGTCGTTGAACCGGCGGTCGTCCATGCAGCGGCGGCCAAAGCACTTCCAGTTCCCGATGCGCAGCACCGAGGCGCGCATCCAGAGGCTGCGCCACCGCGTGGAGAGCACGGAGGTGCAGACCACGTCCCGGGCGTCCGGGAGGAAGCGGAGGATCTGGAGGAGGAGGTCGTCGTTGAGGTCGCTGATGTGGTCCACCAATTCGCCGCCGTCGCCCTCGCATGCCCGCAACGACATCGAGTTTCCGCGTGTCGTCGAATCTCCTGTGCAGGTTCCACCTGTGTCGTACCTAGTATTCGGAACGAACGGTTTTTTAGGGCTATAAGTTGAAACCTGGTTCACTTGTAATAATTTCTTTTTTTTAGGGTAACTTGTAATCAAATCCGGACTGCAACAATTTGGTGAGATCGATAAAGGCCTCAGGCCTGGGCCAGCTAACATGTAATGTCATCTTCCTTTCTTGGGTCGTGCAAATGGGCATTTCTTGCTCAATGTGCTTCTTCCCAGCGTGACCGCAAACCCTATATATCGCTCGGCGCCAGCAGTAACTTCGGTTCGCCCGTCGGGATTTCCTTACTGGCCGGCCCATTACTATCTCTCAATAGTGAAAAGGAAAATAAGGAAAGCTAGTTATGGACGCTAGGATTTTTTGAAAATGGTTCTTTTTAAAAATGGTTCCAATTTTGAAAATTTTCCATTTTTTAAATGGTTCCAATTTTAAAATATTAATTTTTTAAAATGGTTCATTTTCAATAAAAATATTTTGTTAACAAAAAATATACATTTAAAAAATGAACGTTTATTCAAATCTTAAATTTAAACATTTAATATCATCAAAAATCTAAAAATAAAGAAGAACAAAAATGAAAAAACATGTGGTTGATATGCTGCAAGTATCTTTTGTGCGTTGTATATCTCACGTTGTGAGCTAATGGCGTAGTGGTGAGGTTCCTTTATTCGTATTCGTACAGGTTGTGAGTTCGAATCCCTTTGACCGCATGCATTATTTTTCGTCTCGGATGGGAGCGACGCGCTTGGTCAAACGCCCAGGCCCATATTGTGATCGTGCGGCGAGTTGGATCTTTTGTCTCGTTAAGAGTGATACATAGGGATCCCCAGCGTGACGACCTCTACCACCGTGCCACCCTTGTGGCCCTCCCTCCTGACTGGAACTGTCGAAAACCCCGGTGAACACATCCTTCTTGGAAGCCACGCCCACACCTTCCGCTCCACCGCAAGCGCACCTCTCTTGGCCTCCCACTCCATCTGCGAGGCCCTCCCAATGCCACTCAAGATAGCCTCGTCCAAAGAAGTCCACCCTGACCCTGCCACTCCATTGAATCCAGTCCAAGCACAGGTTCTCCTCGAACGGCGATCATGCAGACACACGGTGAGAAGGGATGAATCGAACAGCGACCCAGCCTTCCAGCTCGTAGGCAGCGTCATTACCGGCGGATTGTCATTCGGTATCTTGTTGCTTGTTTGTAATGCTTGTGTTCTTTGTATCTTTCTCCCCAGCACTTTGTATCTCATCGGCCGTTTGTGGCTTTACTAATTTAAAGTTGGGCATAATGCCTTAAGTTTAAAAGAATAGAAGTGCGGTTCTACATTACCCACCTTATGTTTTACCCATGGCAGCATTTTCATGTTTCAACCAAAAAAATCGAAGGCTTGAGATTTGAGTCCTTAGTGTTGAGGAAATTTCTCGATTCAACTAGCATTTGAAAAGCCGCATTGCCTTTTGTTTTTCCACAGTTGTGAGATCTTCCATAGGGTTGAGTGCATTAACACAATTTGCAACTGAGAACTTGTCACCATCATGACTGGTTAAGAAGGGGTTTAAGGTTAATTCAAAGTTGGGTTTTTGAGTTCTTTGTCTCTTGTGTAGGGGCATCGGCAGCGATACGAATAAAGTGTTTTTCCTCCCGCCCCAGATCGATGTTCTTTTCTGGAGGAGCGTCAACGAGCGGTAGTCTGGAGTCGATCGTTCGGTATTAGGCCTGGCGTGGTAATTGTCTGTCTACGGCAGCGACATACAGTGGTGGGGGGATGATGTCGCAGCGTATTGGTATCCACAAGGTCTGCCTCCGCCTGATGAAGCTTATGCAGGTACGGTCTCGTTGGGGAACTTGCGAGTTTGATGTCTCCCATCTCCGTCTGGCCGGAGCTAGGATTATCTCCCGGACTTCTCGGCACTTACTTCTCCAGGACGGTGATATCTCGAGATCGTGGTCACCGACATCTTCTGGTCTACGTCGAACAATTTTCAAAATCTGAACAATTTTCAAAATTTGTTCAGATTTGAAAATATGTAAAAATGGAAAATCTGAAAAAAATTGAAAAATAAAACGAAACAAAACAAAAATATAACAGAAAAAGAAAACGAAAACTGAGAAGAAAATAAAATGAAACGGAGAAAGAAAATTCCTTCAAATGGCCGGCCCAGTAGCGAAATCCTTCAGGCGGCGCCCTTCTGCATCGCCGCAGGGCGATCTATAGGATTTGCCCGCACTCACGTTGGGAAGCAGCAAACTGAGCAAACAAGGCGCACGGGCCAAGCCAAGAAGACGATGGGCTGAGCTTCAGGCCTCGATCGATGAGTCCTGATTTGTTTACAAGTCAACGAGGATTCAACTTTGCCTACATACGAAGCTGCAAAGTCAGGCATCGACGGATCGACCGCACATCGTAAGCTACAGGTCGAACCTGCCCGGGAGAGTCCAGCAACGACCGGTATCGACACGGCGGAAACTCGATGCAGGCGGCGGCATGCGAAGCCGACGGCGGCGATGGCGTGGACTACATCAGCGACCTCAGCGACGATCTCCTCCTCCACATTCTCCGCTTCCTGCCCGACGCTCGGGACGTGGTGTGCACCTCGATTCTCTCGACACGGTGGCGCAGCCTCTGGACGCGCGCCCCGGTGCTCCACATCGGGAACTGGATCTGCTATGGACGACCAGCAGTTCAATGACTTCCTGCACAACGTGCTCGCGCGGCGCACCTACTACTTCGGTGCCGACGCCGACATCGACACGCTTGAGGTGCGCTCATGGAGCTGCTGGCCGGGCAAGTCGCGCGCGGACGTGTGGCTCCGCCGCGCCATGCGGCTTGCCATGACGTCCTTGGTTTTCGAGGTGTGTGTGCCACGCCCGCGGCGTAGGAGGACGAGGATTGCTATGATGAGTTCGAGATACCTGGCGATGAAGCTGCGGCCTCGACATAGCCTCCCTACTGCCACCAGGGTGGCAACGTTGTCGCTGGATATCTTAACCACGGCGCCCTCTTGCTCCCGCCTGCCGTCCAGTTCCACGCACTGACCGAGCTAACTCTCTGCGCCATATGGTTCTCCGATGACGACGGCCCGCGCCTCGGCCAGCTGCTCTCGTCCCCGTCCTGCTGCCCGAGGCTGCGGAAGCTGACACTCTCGCACCTGCATGGATTGCACGACCTACGGCTAGACAGTGGAGCGCTGGAGACCTTGCACCTGGCGAGCCTCGGCGGCGTGAGTCGGCTGGACGTGGACGCCCTGCGACTCTCAACGCTCAGCGTGGAGAGCTACTTCAGGTTCGATCATTACCGAGAGGACACCAGCATCACCGTCCGGGCGCCGGCGTTGGAGAAACTCGTAGCCTCCCTTACACTCGGCTACATCCAGCTCGAAATCCAGAGTCGCACGATCCTTCTGCTGCAGCAATGCCGCCCCATCCATGGCCACCACTTACGCCTACAAGTTCCACGAGTACGTTTCTAATATCATGCATGCACATTAATTGCAGACCTCGAACAAAACATTAATTAGACTAAAGTTTATCCTAAACCTTCTCATGATGTTTAGCGAAATCCAACTCTGAATTTTAAACCCTAAAGTTGCCACGCCAAGTTTAAACTCATGTTGTGCCTACTTAAGAATTTAATTAATGTTTAGGGCCCTATTTGGCTAACATCTATGAGATTAAGGTTTCCAATGAGTTTTATCCACTAGCAAAACAAGAAACTTTTTTGTTATATGTGGCAAAAACTGAGTAGTATGTGCGTTCTTTATTTTTTCTAAAACTATTCTTTAATTACACAGAAGCTAACGGAACGGGAAGAAGATGAGGCAATGACAGAGATACCGCAGCTACCCGGCGTCACAAATCTGACCATAGAGTATTGCTCAGATAACAGCCACTACTTGGGGGCAATCACGACCAGTCTCCTAGCACGATGCAGCAATCTGGAATACCTCCACCTAGACAACCTAATTCACTTCCGGGTGAGATTCTAATTAACGTTCCATATAGCTCGTCCTTACAAGTATTTATAATTTATTTTGGCAAGATGGTCAATTTAAGATTTCAGTGTCACTAATTTGTATGCATTTCTTGTTTGAATTCAATTGATCATCCAAATGAAGTATGGTCCTCGATGTGAGGTTGGGTGCAGCGATTGCGCCGTCCGTGGGAGCTGGAAAGATGAAGTGATCTCCGTGGAGCACCTCCGCGAGGTGAAGTTTGGCGGCTTCTCTGGACATGAGCGATGCTGGCTCGACATGGTGGAACTGCTACTCGCGAGTGCGCCGGCGCTAGAGAGGATAATCGTGACTGCCAAGGCATCTGTCAAACATTCGTGGCTCCCAAAATTAATGCTAACAGAATCACCGGAGTCGTGCCTTCCCCACGGCAGGGGGAAATGGACTGCTCATCGTGCTACAGATGATGAAGCGGTCACGTTGGAGTACGAGTGGACTCCAAACTTGGATATGCTTGTCACAAATGGAGCACGAGACATATCACAATATTGAACAAGTGAAAGTTTTGAATTAGTCTGGGTGTAGGTATACATGTAAAGAGTGGCGGAGGGAGGGGACAAGCAGGGGCCCTAGCCCCCCTAAGTTTAAACTCATGTTGTGCCTACTTAAGAATTTAATTAATGTTTAGGGCCCTATTTGGCTAACATCTATGAGATTAAGGTTTCCAATGAGTTTTATCCACTAGCAAAACAAGAAACTTTTTTGTTATATGTGGCAAAAACTGAGTAGTATGTACGTTCTTTATTTTTTCTAAAACTATTCTTTAATTACACAGAAGCTAACGGAACGGGAAGAAGATGAGGCAATGACAGAGATACCGCAGCTACCCGGCGTCACAAATCTGACCATAGAGTATTGCTCAGATAACAGCCACTACTTGGGGGCAATCACGACCAGTCTCCTAGCACGATGCAGCAATCTGGAATACCTCCACCTAGACAACCTAATTCACTTCCGGGTGAGATTCTAATTAACGTTCCATATAGCTCGTCCTTACAAGTATTTATAATTTATTTGGCAAGATGGTCAATTTAAGATTTCAGTGTCACTAATTTGTATGCATTTCTTGTTTGAATTCAATTGATCATCCAAATGAAGTATGGTCCTCGATGTGAGGTTGGGTGCAGCGATTGCGCCGTCCGTGGGAGCTGGAAAGATGAAGTGATCTCCGTGGAGCACCTCCGCGAGGTGAAGTTTGGCGGCTTCTCTGGACATGAGCGATGCTGGCTCGACATGGTGGAACTGCTACTCGCGAGTGCGCCGGCGCTAGAGAGGATAATCGTGACTGCCAAGGCATCTGTCAAACATTCGTGGCTCCCAAAATTAATGCTAACAGAATCACCGGAGTCGTGCCTTCCCCACGGCAGGGGGAAATGGACTGCTCATCGTGCTACAGATGATGAGGCGGTCACGTTGGAGTACGAGTGGACTCCAAACTTGGATATGCTTGTCACAAATGGAGCACGAGACATATCACAATATTGAACAAGTGAAAGTTTTGAATTAGTCTGGGTGTAGGTATACATGTAAAGAGTGGCGGAGGGAGGGGACAAGCAGGGGCCCTAGCCCCCCTAAGATCCTGAAATGTGCACTAGATCCCTGCTTTCCTGTGTAAAAATCAGTGTATTTGTGCGCTTTGCCCCCCCCCCCCCCCCCCCCCCCAATAGTGAAGTTTCTGCTCTGGTCCCCCTAATGCTTTTTTCTTGGCTCCGCCCCTGCATGTAGACCTATTAATTTTACATAATACTAGCATAATACCCGTGCGTTGCTACGGGTAGATGAATATTCAACACATCATTTTAGCAAAACAATTAGATTTTGTTATTACGGACGCATATTAGAAGTGATGAAATTGAACGATAACTAAAAATGGATACATAACAATGACAACATAATCTCTCTTCATTCGACAACAGCGATGACACTGGTGACCTTTCTTCACCCACCAGTCCATAAGTTACGGCGAATGAAGAAACATTAATACTGCAGCAAGTGATCAGGATATTCATCACAAAATACAATTCATGTCTTTGACGTGATTCACACAATGCTAGTAAGCATAATCCTTGTTTTGCACATAGTCTGAGGAATATTAATTATGTACACATATTAGAGCAAGTTTATCTTGTCTAAAAATAACAGAGAGAATCTCGAAAGATAAGTAAAAGGACCTGGTACGCTCCTTCAGTTTTCAGAGCATAGCGAGCTGGTATTTTGTGAACAAACTCAATAGAGTCGCCCTTTTTGTTAAGTAGTCGATGAAGCACATCAAGTCATTTAATCTTGAATATTTGTTTCTGGGTACATACCTATGCGTTCTCACGGCCACATGCGGCTGGTGCTGATGAAGAGTTCATTCGCACAATGCACATGCGAACAAATAGCTTTTGTTCCGCTGGTATATGGATCCTCTGTGATAAACATTTCAAGATCTGCCACGGAGACAAGATCCACAACCTACATACTAATCAAGTTGGAAATTACCACCAGAAAATGCAGAGCCTGCGCTAGAGACACATGCAGAACTGAAACAGATTAATTGGTACAGTACATGTAGAACATAGCAGAACTGTGAATCAGTGAATGGATGGATCGGTAGTAGGCATCCATGCACGGACGCAGGGGGAAGTGGAGGCCTCCGTGCAGCCTCAAGGGAGTGAAAGAATAGGAGGACGGTGGCGCTGGCGGACTCTACAAGCCGCCCCTCGGCCCTCACTGTCTTACATGTTTATGTTTCGATTGTGAAATGTTCGATCTACTATCCAGTGTGTCATATTGTCCGTTTTTTTTTCTGAAAGCAAACTATCCTAGCTAGATACAAGGACTGCAGGATTACATAGTCAACAGGGAGCACGACGGCTGGGGCCTGCCTCTGGTAGAGAAGTCCCCTGCAGTTGCTGAGTTCCAAGACCCGGAGTGTCTCCGACGGCAGGGAGCCGAGCGTGACCGTGTCTGTAGCACGATGAGCGATCCATTTCCCCCTGCCGTGGGGAAGGCATGACTCCAGTGATTCCATGAGCATTTGTTTTGGGAGCCATGAATATTCGATAGACGTCTTGGCAGTCACGGTTATCCTCTCTAGCGCTGGCGCACTCGCGAGTAGCAGTTGTACCATGTCGAGCCAACATTGCTCATGTCCAGAGAAGCCGCGAAACTTCACGGTTATACTATGGTAACCGGGTAGGCTTCTACACGGGGAGAAGCCGCGAAACTTCACGGTTATACTATGGTAACCGGGTAGGCTTCTACACGGTCACCCATGTAGAAGACTATGTTTCGATCCAGTTGGAGTATGAGTGGAATCCAAACATGGAGATGCTCATCGCAAACGGAGCACGGTCACGCTCGGCTTGACTAATTTTGCAAGAGGGCAGAGAAGAGACTCTTACCAGTTTATGAATTTTGTAGAAAAATGTCTACAAATGTAATTTTGCAAAATATGATGTACTCCGTTTACATGTATACCTACACCTTGACTAATTCACAAGTTTCACTTTTCACTATTGTGATATGTCTCGTGCTCCGTTTGCGATGAGCATCTCCATGTTTGGATTCCACTCATACTCCAACTGGATCGAAAGATTCGAAACATAGTCTTCTACACGGGTAACCGGTAGGCTTCTACACGGTCACGCTCGGCTCCCTGCCGTCGGAGACACTCCGGGTCTTGGAACTCAGCAACTGCAGGGGACTTCTCTACCAGAGGCAGGCCCCAGCCGTCGTGCTCCCTGTTGACTATGTATCCTGCAGTCCTTGTATCTAGCTAGGATAGTTTGCTTTCAGAAAAAAAAAGGCATGTGCACGAGTCTGTTTCTGCCATGACCGTTTCTTCCTTTGTTTTAGCTAGTTAGATCGAGCTGCTGTGCGCGTATCGTGGGATGGCACGAAGTCAAGCGCGCATGGCGGCATCGCTAGGACGTGCACGAGTGGCCGTGGGATGGCACGGCCGCATAGCTCGGACACGATCCTCTTTCAGGTTCAGAGTTCGCTATAAGTAATAGAGAAAACAGAAAACGCTGCAGGTTTTTACGCAGCACAAAACCACTGTCTCTCGAGTTCATTCTCTGAGTTGAAGGCCAAACTCCGTTCGAGGTATGGCATGGCTATAAGCCAGATGTGAGCTACTTACGTGTCTTTGGATGTGTGGCACACGTGAAGGTGACGAAGCCAAACCCGGCGAAACTTGACGATCGGAGCACTCCCATGGCGCTCTTCAGGTACGAGCCAGGATCGGCGGCATATCACGTCTACGACCCTGTCAAGAACCGCGTGCACGTGTCGCGCGACGTCGTCTTCGACGAGGGCGCACGGTGGGATTGGGAGAAGAACGGGACGGCTGCCGACGCCGTGCCGTTCCACGTCGAGGTCTTCACGCACCCGGCTGCCACGGCAGCCACGACAGCTGATCTCTCTGCCGGGCAGAGTTCATCAGCCCAAATCTCTGCCGGGCAGGAGACCACGGCACGAAGCAGCTGCACGCCACCACCAAGTACGGCCACGAGCTGGAGTACACCATGGACTACGCCATGGACCACTGCTGCATCTTCGTCAGCATCTGCAGGAACGGGCACGAGTGCGGCCTCACCGACACCACCAAGGCCGCACACCCGATGATCACGAGAGCACGTCACGGCATCGTCAAGCCCAACCCCATCTACAACGACTACGTCATGAAAGCAGATGCAGAGGAGCTCGACGATGATCTGTGTCTCGTGGCAGCTGAAGAACATGCGTCAGTGGACGCTGCACTGAGCGAGGCGTGCTGGAAGGACGCCATGGACGCCGAGCTGGCGTCGATCCACAGCAACGACACCTGGGAGCTTGCCACGCTCCCACGCGGCCACAAAGCCATTGGGCTCAAATGGGTATACAAGGTGAAAAAAGATCCTGCAGGTCATGTGCTCAAGCACAAAGCGCGCCTCGTTGCCAAAGGGTACGCGCAGCGGCAGGGGGTGGACTTCGATGAGGTGTTCGCACCGGTGGCACGCATGGAGACGGTGCGGCTGCTGCTAGCTCTCGCCGCACACCGTGGATGGCAGGTGCACCATATGGCTCGCGGAGGAGGTCTACGTGCACCAGCCACCAGGCTACATCGACCCCGACGGCGAGCACAAGGTGCTCCGGCTGCGCAAGGCTCTCTATGGACTTCGCCAGGCACCACGCGCTTGGAACGCCAAGCTGGACGCCTCCCTGGCATCCCTTGGCTTCGAGCGAAGTCCACTCGAGCACGCAGTGTACAAGAGGAACAGCGGCACGACCACGCTGTCGTGGCGTCTACGTAGATGACCTGATCATCACCGGCACGGACGCCTACGACATCGCCGCGTTCAAGGACCAGATGCACGAGCTGTTCGAGATGAGCGATCTCGGTCTCCTGAGCTACTATCTGGGGATCGAGGTCAGGCAAGAAGCTGGCACAATCACGCTGTGCCAGAGCGCGTACGTGGGCAAGATTTTGGAAGCTGCAGGCATGGCGGGCTGCAACGCCTGTCACACGACAATGGAGAACCGTCTGCAGCTGAACAAGGCGGGCGTCAGGGATGTGCTGGACGCCACAAGCTACCGGAGCCTCGTCGGAAGTCTCCGGTACCTCTGCAACACCCGCCCTGACATCACGCACGCCGTCGGGATGGTGAGGAGGTATATGCAGGCACCCACTGCTTCTCACTGGGCTGCAGTGAAGCAGATTCTGCGTTACATCAGCGGAACGGCTGGGTACGGTGCAGATACATGAAGGGCACCACAAGCGAGCCCGCACTGGTGGGGTTCATCGACAGCGATCTCGCTGGGGATGTCGATGATCGGAAGAGCACCACCGCGTCGTGTTCTTCCTCGACTTCGGCATCATCACGTGGACATCCCAGAAGCAATCGGTGGTGGCCCTATCGTCTTGGGAGGCGGAGTACATAGCAGAGGCAAAGGCAGCTTGCCAAGCCGTCTGGTTGAGCAGGCTTCTCGGGGAGCTGATCGGCAAGCCTCCGGCGACGGTGAAGTTGTACGTGGACAACAAGTCCGCGATCGAGCTGAGCAGGAACCAGTGCATCACGAACGAAGTAAGCACATTGACACTCGTTTTCATTACATTCGTGAGTGCATTGAGAGCGGCAAGGTGGACATTGATCATGTGAGCACAAATGGACAACTTGCCGATATTCTGACCAAGGTGTTGGGCCGTGTCAAATTCGCGGAGATGAGACTGAAGCTCGGCCTCATGGAAGTTTCAGATGGACTTCAGGATTAGGGGGTGATTTGTTGACTATGTAATCCTGCAGTCCTTGTATCTAGCTAGGATAGTTGCTTTCAGAAAAAAAAAACAATACGGCATGTGCACAAGTCTGTTTGTGCCATGACCGTTTCTTCCTTTGTTTTAGCTAGTTAGATCGAGCTACTGTCGCGTATCGTGGGATGGCACGAAGTCAAGCGCGCATGGCGGCATCGCTAGGACGTGCACGAGTGGCCGTGGGATGGCACGGCCGCATAGCTCGGACACGATCCTCTTTCAGGTTCAGAGTTCGCTATAAGTAATAGAGAAAACAGAAAACGCTGCAGGTTTTTACGCGGCACAAAACCACTGTCTCTCGAGTTCATTCTCTGAATTTACTGACACTCCCGCGGTTGTCCTCCCTACGGCTGAGCCACTCCGTCCAGCACCTAAGCTCTCTCCAAGATGTCATCGACGCGGTGCCGGCGCTCGCTGCCATCCACCTCGAGCACGTCCGCATAGACGCAACAGACAAGGAAGCCAAAGAAGCCACAACACGCGGCTTCGGTGTCCCGTGGCCACCGTGCTCGTGCTGGACGGTTGCACGTGGGAGGAGAAGAAGCAGGCAACGACCGTGCTGGCTACGGTTATAAAACAACTGTCGATGTCGATGCCGTCGAGATGGAAGCGAGAGGCTGCGCAGCTTTAGGTATAAGGGGGCCCTCCGCAAACTCTTATTCAGTCCACGGCCGCCAGAGTTGGAACAAGTGGATCTGGACTTTTACAAGCATGGCTGCAAGGGGAACAACAGTGATCCAGACCGTGACTTAGAAACCTTCTGGCGGTTCGTTCGGAGCTTCACCAGCACAAAGGATATGATACTGAGGGTGAACCACCTCGAGGATATCGCCATCCTCAGCGAGGCAAGCCGTGTTGAACTCCTGCCGGCGTTGTGCCGCCTCGAGCGTCTCGAATTTCATGGATTGCATTGGATGAAAGTCAAGAATGCAGCAGTGATGACTATCTTGAACCTGCTCCGTTGCTGTCCCGTGCTCTCTGTCTTCCGGATCAATCTCACCGCAAAGCACAAGGACGCCTCAAATAAAGAAGGGACGTGCACACGAACTCCGATCCTCAAAAGAAAATTCAGGTCGCTTCCATGTTGGGTCCGCGCCCGTTGCAATGCTTGCAGAGCTCTCTCAGGAAAGTGGGCTTGAAATTCCAGTTAGAAAAGTCGGACTGTTTTGGTATCAAGCTGATCAATTTTTCGCTGAGAATGCGATGGTTCTTGAAAAAATGTGTATCGATGGTGGAGACGAAAAGTTCTGTAGTAAGCATATGAATCCCAAGACTGAAAAGTGGAACTCAAGAAGGAGAAAGTTAGGAGTGACAAGCTTCCAGGTCCTACCTCTTAATAAGTGGCTCGACAAAGAACATCAAATCTGGTATGGATGAGTCCTCTTACTTAGGTACTAGTCCCTCCGTTCCTTGATGTAAGGTGTAAACGGATCGGATCGGATCGGATTTTGCCTCTACCACATCCTTTACCATATTTTTTTCTCGGATTCGGATCGGATCGGATAATGAACGGTTGCGGATTCGGGGGCGGATAGATATAATCACGGATTCGGAACGGAAACGGAGCGGATTCGAGGCAGAAAAAAATTAGTCGGATCGGTATGCGCAATGTATATCATCAACCCACATAACCAAAAACAATAGCTCAACAAGCGTAATAATCTAACAAGTTGTACTCTATTAGTTTAGACAAATAGAACTAACTACAAATTGTGCTCCACAAATGAACTTCACAACTCACTAATTGTGCTCTATTAGTTTAGACATTTCGGTAGAAAATCGGATTATTCGGATTATAACCATCGGATAATCCTAATTAATATTCAGATAATTCATATTCGGATGCTATTTTACATACCATATCCTATACCGTATCCGGGTGTTCAGTTCGGAATCGGATATCCTTATCCGGCAGATTCTTCGGAACCGGATATGGATTCTTTAAAACGGATTTGGCGACGGATTCGGTACGGAAATTATCCTATCTGTTTACACCCCTAGTAAGGTGTATAGTTTTTTGAAGAAAAATCCAAAATATAAGGTGTATTTGCTATTTTTAGACAATTTGACCCATCAAAAAATGAGACCTAGTCTCAAAAGAGGGACTTAACGGATTGTATTAATTTTGTGCCTATTAAGAACTCATCTATGACGATTTTGTCCAGAAAAAATTTAGTCCACTATATACTTTTTTAGAGAGTACGCATAGCGTACCTTTATTTTATAGAAGAGAGAATTTCAGTACAAGAAGTGACAGAACAAAATCTGTCATCAACACCACTCCCACCACACCTAGCTACACTAGTGCACTACTCTCGCGAAAGAATTGCTCCCTCCTAGCCCTGCAACTCTCCAGAGGTTCCAGTCAGCAATGATTTGCTCAACAAGACCGCAAACACTGAACTGTCCCCTCACATTGCCAAAGAACCTTGCATTCCGTTTTTTCCAGAGCCTCCAACATCCGATTGTAACAAAGGTATCGAGACCTCGACGATCTTTCCTACTAAACCTCCTGCGCTCCCGAAACCACCAATCTTGCAGGCTATCTGTCAATTGCGGCAACCCAATCGTAACCTGAAGCCTAGCAGCGCAATCAAACCAAACCTGCCGTGCATAAGAGCAACCGACCAGAATGTGGGCGCTGAATCCTCATCTTGCAGGCAGGTATAGCAGGCTGCTACTCATCATCCAAAGTCCAAAGTCTCCCTTTAAGAGCCAGCCAGATGAAGATTTTACACTTGAGAGGTGCCCAGCTTTTCCAAACACAGCTTGCACCCTCCATCCTCTCGAAGCCCTGACAAAGAGCCTTGTAAGTGTCCCTCGCTGTGTACACACCAGATGGGGAGCAGGTCCACCTGAATTGATCCGGAGCCGATGCATTCCTCTGAAAGTTGCAGAGATAAACGAACAGTAGACAGCACTGCACAATTCCCTCCTCCGTCAGAACTCCTCTCAAATCATTGATGCATGTAAAATACATACATGAACTTTGCACTATATTACTTATATTCCAATCATATTTGCATCATATAAGGGTTATATCAATGTTTTATAATGATTTTGGGAATATTTCATGATTTTCCTATTTTTATGGAATTAACCCTGCGCAGGCAGAAAACCCTATTTTCCATATTTTAATGTTTCAGGGACCCAAACGACGTCCAAATGACCTGGAAATTTACGAGCATCAGTTTTTGGAAGGAAGAAGACTTGGAGCGAAGGAAGCAAACAAGCAGAGGCCCGAGGCCCAAAAGAGGGTGGCCCACGCGGCCAAGGAATCTGGCCGCGTGGGACCCACCATCTGGAGCCTCGAGGCTCCGTTGCCGTCGATCTTTTTGCCCACGACTCCGTCTTGACCTAAAATCGACTATAAAAATATCCCCCGACGCCCTTTGGAAAGGAGCGCCGCAGAAACACAGAAACCACGAAACAGAGACCTGGAGTTGCAGATTGGAGGGGGAAAACTCGGCGGGGCGCTGCCGGGGTGGTCTCCATCTTCTCCAACGACTTCTCCACCATCTCCATGATGAAGGGGGAGTAGTCCACCCCCTGGACTTTGGGTTTGTGGTGGTAACTTGATCCAATCTCTCTATGTATGATCATTGTTGAAGTCCATATGATGTGCCTTGCATGATTATGGAACTATCTTTGTAATTCTATGGTGGATATTGTGGTATGAGATGATATTATGTTATGCATTTACCGTCATGTTGGAATTTCTATGGTTTGTCATACTTTGGAGATATTCTATGATACATGTGATGGTTTGATTTATGCATAATGCCTTGTTTATCCTTGTCATGAGGTGATTGACACCACCAAGTGTGGATAGATGAGAGAGATGTGGTCATGCACACGAATTATGAATCATTACACTAGTGTTTAGAATATTGTCCATTATGAAGTATGATGTATGTGGGTAGAGAGTGGCCTAGTGACAGAAGGCATAGGCATTAAGTGACAGTAATGTCGCCCAACATTCTTTATCCGGGGGTAAAAAGGAAGAAGTATGATGTGGGAGTGACAACAAACCACGCTAGCCTTACGAGGGTGACCTAGCAACACAAATGATTATTTTCTTTCAACTATGTGTTTTAGACATGTAGCCTTCATAGAAGTTTACCATTAAAGCATGACAATTGTGTGTACTTTTTATCTATAACATGATAATCACCATAGATGGGAGAGAGTATTGAGTGAACCCATGAACCCATGTCCATTGTTCCTATAAGAGAAAAGCTTTGTCTTGTCCTCTTGCATTGAAGAGGATTGGAACACTTTTACATTCTTGTTTTGTTACATTAAACTTCATCAATTAAATCAACCACCTTGTTCTTCAAACTTGTTTAGTGCATAATCAACTAAAACTTGTGACACTTTAGTTGTAGGGAACATAACTTTTCCTTCTTACTCCTGTGGATCGATACCTTACTTCCACATTGAGAGGTGCTACAGTGATCCCCTGCTCTTCGGGGTTATCAATCATTCACCCATTTGTGATCCTGCATGGCATCCTGGACTGTTCGTCTACTAGCACACCCATCCGATACCGCAGCAGGGCTAAAGGAGCAAAATCCTCTACGGATCTCCCATGAATCCATTTGTCTCTCCAAAACAGAGTGGATGCACCATCACCAACTTCAATCTGCACCAAAGCGTTAAACACCTTAATAGCCTCCTTATCAGGTAGCATTAGCAAGCCTTGCCACGGCCTGGAGGGATCAGTACGACGCAGCCACTCCCACCTGACTCTGAGAGAAAGACCTTGCCGCTGCAAATCCTTAACACCCAAACCACCAAATTTAATTGGCTTGCATATCTGCTGCCAAACCACTAAACACTGCCCACCATTAACCTGCTCCTTACCTGCCCAGAAGAAAGCTCTGAACCAGGCGTTCGCCTCCTCCAACAACCATGCCGGAGCATCAGCCACTAGCAAATGGTGCACCGGTCTCGCCGTCATCACATATTTAATTTGAGTTAATCTCCCTGATCGCTACAGCAGTCCTCGTTGCCAGGCAGGCAGTAAGCTTAGCAGCTGATCAAGAACAGGTTGCCACTCTGCCTTGGTTACCTTTCTAATAGCCAGCTGCAGTCCGAGATACTTGCAAGGAAAGCTTGACAGTTCACAACCTAGAACATGCTTTACGGTCATATTGTCTTGCGGCTGTCCTCGGATCACTGTTGCGGACTTTGAATAGTTAACATGCAAGCCGGAAGCAGTTCCAAAAATTCTGAGGATCACCTTAATTGCCACCAAATCTTGTGTCACTGGCTTGACAAATAGGGCCACATCATCAGCATAGATGGACACCCGCTGCAGACTTAGGCAGAGGCCTAGTGGTAGGAGGCACAGTGGTGCATCCTGCTGGCCAGAGTTCGATTCCTGTGAGGAGCGAATATTTGGCATCTCACCCGGGTGGGATTCTTGTATAAAACTAAGCCGCCGGGGCTAGTCCTGGCTGGTCACTTTTTAGTCCACTATATACAAAATACGTATGTCTTAATATTCGTGCAGAAAACTATACACCATACATTTAGGCACGGAGGGAGTAGTTTTTTTTATGATGTAATTGTTATTTTATAGAAGGGAAATTTTCAGTGAAATGTTCTGGTACATCGTCTTGGCTTCATAGATAGGGCTAACGTGTCAAGTTTAATCAAGCTGTCTGCGTAACTAGCCATCGCTCTTTGGGTTCGACAGTGGCTAGTAGATTTGTTATTTTGTTAACAATAGTAACTTTATATTTTTTGAGTGCCCATCGGTTGGGTGTAATTGTATCTGGATCATGTGGCATATAGTTTTCCAATGTAAGAAGTCCCCGAAGGGATTACAATGTCTTGTTACGTTGTGAATGTTCATTCCATGACAGGTTGTATTTTTAGTCTATTGATTTTGCGCTTTAGAAACAAGTAGATGAGCATAAGTTTTGTAAGATATAATCTTGTCATGTAATCATCTCAAGAGCATATAATCTTCTACATTACGATTTAGAACATCTGTAATTTGCAGCACCCTTCTACGAGCCTGTAAAATCATATCATTCCATATAAATACTATCAGATCATGTGTGACGTGTTGATTCTTGAGATCGCCGCAGAATTTAGAGGAGCCGATACCTACCAGCACAAGATTCACCGTTGATCCGTGCCCCAGATAAAACATGTATGGATCAAAAAACTTATAGATGTTTCATCTTGGTTACGAATCTTAGGGCACAAATAAATGGGGAGCCATGTGCCGGTACATACGGGCTCCTGCAAAAATGTATTTTCCTTCTAGAGACCGGAAGCATGGTCGGTGTGTGATCTAATATTGAGTTGAAACAAATCTTCTTGCCAAGGAGTAGACCTAGTGGATGGATTGTGGAAGCGTCGATGGTGTTCTCATCTTTATTTTTCTGGCCAAAATTTTGTTGTTGTATACTTAAATAGGAGTACTACTAATAATATAAGTGTACCTTTTGGTCTGGTGTCTAATAGTATAATATTACTACTTTGATGATCTGATATAAAATCCTGTTTCTGCGCTAGAAATGGTGCACGTGGCGTCGCCGCAGCCAGCAGGCATGGAGACGCAGCACAAATGTAGGTGTGCACTAGCTTAAAGTTGGGACTTATAGCAAAATAAATCGAGAGTTGATGTTTTTTATTTATTTTTACGGCAAACAGCATTGCACCTGGAGAGTTGCTGTTTTGTTTTGAATTTTTTGGCGTAGTTTTTGTCCATTTTAATGTTTGGCTGAACAGCTTATTCCTGTTTTCTGGAATATTTTTTGTTTCTAAATTAAATCGATGCTAGAAGCCTTAATCTGCAATTCAAGACACAATAAGATGTAGAACACCCTCGACACATTTTAGTGTTACTTCTCAGGTCTTTTCAACGTGTTGTGCTATGGTAACGAAGTGGTTTATCTTGCTAACAAATTTTCATGGTGCTTCCGCTGAGACAATCTGAACAACTTGCTCTCATTACTATATTGTGCCATGAGGTTGTAGTTCACTTATTGCTATCATTGAACATCTGCAAGTCAGTACATGTATACCTACTTATTCGCCGACGGAGGGAGTACATGTAAACCTACACCTGACTAATTAACAGATTTCACCTGTTCAATATAGCGCACATCTCTTGCTCCATTCGCGACTAGCATCTCCAAGTTTGGTGTCCACTCGTACTCTGATGTGACCGCTGCATCATCAGTACCACGGCGAGCTGTCCAGCGCCCCCTGCCGCCGCACGGAAGGCTCGACTCCAGCGATTCTGCGAGAACTAACACTGGGATCCACTCGAATTCGAAAGATGCCCTTGCGGTCACGATTATCCTCTCAAGCACAGGCGCATTCGCGAGTAGCAGCTGTAACATGTCGAGGCAGCAGCGCTCCCGTCCAGAGAATCCGCCAAACTTCACTTCGCGGAGGTGCTCCAACGAGGAGTAAATGACACTGACGGTCACACAACTCGTCCGCTATGTGCACTTAAGTCACACAACTGGAGAACGTGATTTTTTGGTCACACAACTGGACTTTTGGTGCACGCAGGTCACAAACCCCACATGTCAGTCCGTTTTCCGTTGCAGGAGTGCTGACGTGGACACGTAATTTTGCAGAAAACCCCTGTATTTTGGGACATTTCGCAAAAAACCAAAATTTGGGTCCAATTACAGGGGGTTTTCACCTCCAGGCGCCTTACGGAGGTGATTTGCCGTAGATGCAGGATCTCCAGCGCAGCGCCATCGAGCCGTAGGTCGTGCAGTCCAGACAGGTTGGAGAGCGTGAGCTTCCGCAGCCTCGGACAGCACGATGGCGACGACAGCAGGCGGCCGAGGCTGGGGCCATCGTCGTCGGAGAACCCGATGCTGCAGAGAGTCAGTTCTGTGAGTTCGTGGAACTTGACCGCGGGAGGGAGCAGGAGGCCGGCTTGGTCGAGCCCGAGCGACATCTTGGCCACCCTCGTGGCGGTAGGCATGTTCATCTGGGGCCGGTTGTCCCGCACATCCTCCATCATCCTCTCCACCCACGGTGTGGACACGTCGAACTTCAAGGATCCCACCGTGTGCCGCATGGCGCGGTCCAGCCACTCGTCGGCCCGCGACTCTCCTGGCCAGAGCCAGGCGTGCAGCTCGAGGCTGTCGATGTCGTGCGTGCGGGGTGTGAGCATGTTGTGCAAGAAGTCGTTGAACTGCCCGTCGTCCATAGAGCGGCGGCCATAGCAGTTCCAATTCCCGATACGAAGCACGGGTGCGCGCGTCCAGAGGCAGCGCCACCGCGTGGAGAGCATGGAGGTACAGACCACGTCCCGCGCGTCGGGCAGGAAACGGAGGACGTGGATGAGAAGGTGGTCGCAGAGGCCGCTGATGAGGTCCACGCCCGTGTCGCATCCCGCCGACGGCATTGTTCTCACCAAGAACACGTACCGTTCCTTTTTCTTCTTCTTTGCAACCAGGCAAAACTCCCGGCGTACACCACCCGTTGTGTATATCTCGTGTCCTAATTGGACTCGACCTACTACCACGTATGCACAAACTAGCAACTAGCAAGTCTAGCCGGACACAAAAAGAACTTGCAACAGACTAGTACTCAAATTTCGATCGTACAAGACCTAACCAAACTTAGCATAGTTATCCTACTAGTAATCGGACTCAGGGTGCATGTAACCTGACTAGGAAACTAATCAACTCTCTTATTAGGCTAACATGCATCATCGTTGGCTTGTGTCCCGCCGTGTATGCATGTGCCGTTGTTTTTTTTTTTTTTGACATAACACACTCCTTTATTGATTAGATAACATCAATACATAAAGTTCCCCGGATGCAATCCGGAACAGAATGAAAAACCTCACAAGTTTGTGAACTAAAACAAGACTTTGCAAGAACGTGTGCTGCTTCATTCAGGTGACGCTTCACATGGATGAAGGAGACCGATGTGAAAGAGGACAGCATGGTCTTCATACCACTGACTATAATACCGACGGAAGATCTGTCCATCATGGAGGAGTTGAGCCGCTGGACAAGAGAGAGGCAATCAGAAGCAAATATCACCTTGTTAAAGCCCTCCTCCAGCGCCAAAGAAATGGCACGGCGAAGAGCCAGCGCCTCCGCTTCCTCCGGGGTGGCGAGGCCTGGCGAATGTTGGCGGCATGCCACCAAGCAATTCCCGGCATGATCTCGGACGACAACGCCCGCCCCCATACTTCTATCCGCCTCAAAGACCGCAGCATCAGAGTTTATGAGAACCGTGCCCGGCGGCGGTGGATTCCATCGAGAAGAAATATTGGAGTCACACCTAGTAACCGGGGTAGGATTGGAGGTCTGCGATCGGATGAGATCAACATACGCGACAATCTTCGCACAAGTGCTCACTGGGTTTGGCTTGTCCGACGAGTTCCGAGCATTGTTTCTTGCATCCCAGATGTGCCAGAAGCTCACAGCCAACACAGTAGCCTGTATATCAGTAGCCCGATCAAGGAAGTCGAAAAGCCACTGGCCATTGGAGCCGAAGGACTTGCGGTCCAAGCGCAAATGAAACTGTTGCTTAACTGCTCTCCAAACAACCTGGGCAAACTGACAGGTAAGCATCGCATGCCCAATATTCTCCATGCGTCCACAAAACACACATGGACCAGTATCTGGGACGCGTCTCCGATGTAGTTGAACACCACTAGGGAGACAATCATGGGCAAACCGCCACAGATGGATTTTCATTTTTCCGGGCGCCTTGATGCTCCATAGCTTTTTCCACTGTTTTTCATTGTGCATCCATCCTGAGCTTAAACCAGTGCCCGTCTTGCTTCGCCACTGTAGGAACTTAGCAGAACGTGCAAGGTTGTAACCTGAACGGACCGTATAGGTACCGTGGCGATTGAAGGGCCAACAGGCAAAGTCCTCTCCCGCATGTCGAGAGATGGGAATCTGTAGGATCCGCTCAGCAATATCAGGAGCAAAGAAAGCCTGAACATTTTCCACATTCCACGAATTAGTCTCCTCATTCATGAGACAACTCACTGTTGCAATACTAGGAATCGGTGACTTGGACTTGAGCTTATCAGGAGGGAAACTAGGAACCCAATTATCCCCCATAATCTTGATTAACTTTCCATCACCCACAGCCCACCGCACCCCCTGAACAAGCAGGTCTCTCCCATGTAGCACACTTCTCCAGGTATATGAAGCCGACCGTGGTCGCGAAGCATGCCAAAAATCCGTGTCTGAGAAGTACCTTCCCTTCAACACCCGAGCACACAGAGAATCTGGAGCAGTGAGCAATCGCCACCCCTGCTTGGCCAACATGGCTTGGTTAAAGAGAGCGAGGTCACGAAACCCCATGCCTCCTAAACCCTTTGGAGTTGACAACCAGGCCCAAGACCTCCAGTGCATCTTTTTCTTGCCTTCCTCTAAGCCCCACCACCAATTAGCTATAATTGACTTGATCTTGTCACATGTGGCGATAGGTAGCTCAAAACAACTCATGACAAAGGTTGGAATAGCCTGTATTACTGCCTTTATCAATGTTTCATTACCAGCTCGAGACAGTGGTCTACCAGAGAGACCATTTAAGTACTTCCAAATCTTATCAAATAGGAAGTTGAAGGTAGCAGTGGGAGAGCGAGCCACCGAAGTTGGCATACCCAGATAGAAATCATTAAGGGCTTCACTTTGCACCTCCAACCTTGCCTTCACACGATTCTTTACTTGGTCAGGACAACGAGGACCAAAGAAAACCGATGACTTCTCAAGATTAATGCTCTGACCCGAACCATCACAATAAAGCTTGAGAGTATTTTTGAGAGAATCCACACTCTTATCATCACTTCTTGCAAAGAAAATGCTGTCATCCGCAAACAGTAAATGGGATATAGGGGGACCGAGTCTACCATTTCGAATACCATAGAGCTCACCTCGATCCTCCTTTTGTTGCAGCAAACTTGACAGACCTTCAGTGCAAAGCAGAAATAAATAAGGGCTAATTGGATCTCCTTGTCGAATACCCCTGGATGGTACAACCGGCTCAGTCAGCTCACCATTGACACGAACGGCATAGCGGACACAAGTCACACATCTCATTACTGATTGTATCCATGTGGGGTCAAAACCAAGCTTGCACAAACAGCCGTGGAGGTAATTCCACTCCACTCTGTCATAGGCCTTCATCATATCAATTTTCATAGCAAAGAAAGGCCTCTTAGCATTCTGTTGACGAATGGTGTGCAAGCATTCAAAGGCAATCAAGGCATTATCCGTGATCAACCTACCGGGAACAAAAGCACTCTGCTGCTCTGAAATAATATCCGGTAAAATCACCTTCAACCTATTTGCCAGAACCTTGGACGCAATCTTGTAGAGGACATTGCACAAGCTAATGGGGCGGAAATTTTTTAGCTGTTTCGGCTTGGCAACCTTGGGGATCAGAACTATAATTGAATCACATAGACCTTCCGGTATGTCCCCTCCACATAGAAAGCTCCTGACTGCATTACAGATTTCAGATTTGAAAAAATCCCAATGGGTTTGGTAAAACAGCGCCGGAAAACCATCAGGACCAGGAGCCTTAGTTGGCCCCATTTGAAAAAGCGCAGCTCCGATTTCTTCATCCGTATAAGGCTTACATAGATCACTATTCATTTCAGCTGTAACCTTTGTCGGAATAACATCAAGAACTGCATCCACTGAGTCACAAGGATCAGAAGAAAAAAGCTTTTCATAAAACTCATGTACCATACCTTTGATCTCCCCTTGTGAATCACATTTTGAGCCATCCTCTCGTAACAACGTGCTGATTTTATTAGTACGTTTCCGAGCGGATGCTTTTGCATGAAAAAACGAGGTGTTACGGTCTCCCTCTCGGAGCCATTCCACGCGAGACCTTTGTCGTGCCATGATTTCTTCACACTCAAACAGATCACAAAGTTTGTGTTCAATGTCTCGCTCCTCGTCCACATTTTCACTTGTGAGAGGTTGGCTTCTTAGATAAAATAATTTCTGCTCAAGCCGCCGGATTTGTTTCTGGACTGAGCCAAAAGTGGCCCGACTCCAGTCCTTCAGGGCCGGACCCATCCGCTTGAGCGTCGCCCACGTTGAGCCCAGCGAGGGTGAGCTCTCGCTACTTGCAGCCCAAGCCGCTTCCAACATCTCTTTATAATCAGGTGCTTTGCGCCACATCGCCTCATAACGAAAATTGTACGATACTGGCGCTTGTCTACCACTTCCTCGATTCTTCACAAGAGACACCATGATCGCATAATGATCCGAAGAGGTGGTAATTATATTGTCAACCGTGCAGTCCTCAAAGAGCTGGTTAAATTCGTTATTGGCCACTGCTCTATCAAGTCTCACTTTGACATGCGTATCTGCATGCTGTCTATTGGACCATGTGTACTTCGGGCCTTCATAGCCAAGGTCCATAAGACTGCAATCTTGCAAACAATCCCGGAACGCCGCAATTTGCGACTCAGTCCGATCACGAGGTCCCAAATGTTCATCTTGACTGAGCACTTCATTGAAATCACCGCAACAAAGCCATGGACCATCCCAGGATGTCTTTATCGAACGGAGGAGATCCCAAAACTCATGCCGAAGTTCACGTTTGGGCTCCCCATATACGAAGGTTGTTCGCCATGTCACTCCCCCCTCCGGTGTAATAAGAGCATCAATGCACCGGCTGCTGAAACCCTGGATGGAAACAGACATAGACGACAACCAAAACAGACCCAAGCCACCACTTAGGCCAACACTGCTTACAGCAAAGCACCCAGAGTAACCAAGTGACCACATAAAACTCCGTACTCTGGCATCCCTCATTTTCGTTTCAGAAAGGAAAAGGAGGGCGGGACGGTGAGCTCGCACAAGGTAGCGCAGCTCGCCAACTGTCGCGTCCGTCCCCAACCCGCGACAGTTCCAACATAGAATGATCATTGCGTGTGGCGGGGCTGCTCCACAGCTCCCGCCTGATCCGCCGATCGAATATCATCACTTTTCTTCAGCTTCTTGTTGGAGTCCGTACTCTGCTCTTCATCAGACAGCGCTGAAAGAACAGCTTGCTTGTTCGGTACCACCTGGCGAACAACCACCGCCAACGGGTTCACCTTCTCCGTCTCAGCCACCGTAGGAACTTTCACACGGTAAGCTTGCTGTGACTTACGTTTCTGTCCCACCGTCAAACTCCCATCAACATTAACAGGACCTTTCTCCTTGCCTTGGCCCCTACCGGACCTAGCACCAGCACGAGCACGCGGCTGCATTTTCTTCACAGGAGCAGGAACCTCATAGGGGTCCTCCCCTTTCTTATACTGTCCCGCCGCCGCGGCCTTGTTAGAAGACTGACCAGCCTTCTCCGATGGGTGCTGTGGAGAAGCCCATGAATGATCAGCCGAACCTGACCCACTCGATGAATTTTCCCCTTGATTTTTCTTTTTCCTCTCGTCCGGGGCACCCAAACGATCAGCCGAGTAAGGCAGCTTTCCTTTCTCATCTCGTTCACCTGGATTTTTGCACACCGTGGAGGTGTGACCAACAATACCACACGAGAAACAATAATGTGGAAGATGCTCATACTGCACATCAAACCAATCTGTGGCGTTCCGACGCTGGGAGAAGACAGTGACGCCCCGCATCAGCGGTTTGTCGACATCAACTTCCACCCGGACACGCATGTACCCGCCCCAGCATCTGCCGGTGGCATCACAGTCCACAACAGGAACACTCCCCTCAATGCCGAGCGACGCGGCAATCGCCGCACCATATTTCTTGTGCATATATCCAAAGGGTAGATTAATGATCCGAGCCCATATCTTCAAACCGTTGAAAACCATGTCTCTAGGCTTCAGATCAGAGTTGAACTCACGAAGAAGAACAGCGTGTTTGCCGACGACCCAAGGAGGACCATCCATGACACGCAGCTTGTCAGCTTTTGTCCCAAATTCGGCCACAAACAGATTGTCGCCGGCTGGATTCAGAATCAGACCGCGTGGGTTGCCCCACGCCGGCCGCAGCGCCGCGGAAATTGTGCTAATGTGTAGCTTGTTCGGGGCCAGGACCTTGCCGACGAGCGCCCACCGAGAGTGGACCGGGACCTCGTCGGAACCATCGTCCAGCACAACCGCCGCAGCCTCCGCTGCAGTCAGACGAAGGCGACCCATCATCTCCGAGACATCATCAGATCCGGCCGCCGCCCCCGTCGAGGAGGAAGCCAGGTGCTCCTCCCTCATAGCTTTTCCATCCGCTCCCATCGTGGCAGCCACCGCCACTGCCTTGCCACCGCCGATCAACCCTGACGAGCCCGTCATCGTCGATCCCTCGATCTCGCAGCCAACCAAGGGCGGGTAGCAATCTAGGAGAGCCCCTTGATCGCCCCGAGTCAGCACAGAGAGGCGAGAAGATCTTCTAGGGCACAGCAGAGAGACAAGAGGGCACCGAGTTGAGATCGCACTCGCAAGAAACGACTCAAACGTGGATTCAAACCCTAGACGCAGGTCGTCGCCATGGCAATCGCCCTAACCCTAGGAGAGAGAAACAAAAACGAGATGATGCCGTTGTTAAGTTGTAAGCAAATCTGGACTCTCCCCGGCAAAAAATAAAAAGCAAAACCAAGAATACAACAAGGCTTAAAGCCCAGCCCAGCCAACGGCAATTTTGACACTGTAGACCCTTAGACGAAACTTTAGCACAAAATGAACCTCGGCCGAAACTATTTCACGGCATTGACCCTTTTGAGTAGCGCCTCACGATCAGGCGCTACCCTACACAGGGTAGCGCCTCGTGATCAGGCGCTACACTAGTTGCCAGCGTGGCGAGCCGGGGCCACGGGGGGCCCAGTCCAGGGGGATAGCGCCTCGTGATCAGGCGCTATTGTGCGATTAGGTAGCGCCTGATCACAAGGCGCTACCCTTCTGTTAACAGGCATCGCGCCCACGGCCGTCCCCAACCCTAGCCACAACTTCCAAATCGACCAGAAAGAACAGAGACAGAGGAGGATGGCAGCGGCGGCGGTTCTCTCTCTCCCCTTCTAATCCTCCACCGTTTCCTCTCCGATTTGAAGAGAAAAGCGAGGGGATTCCGTCCCCAACTACTTCCCGCAGGTATTCTCCTCCGATCCCCCAATTTTTGTCCAATAAAATGACCCCATTTGGCCTCATTATGCATGTTTCGGTTCAACCCTAATTGGTAGTTGATTTGGATTTTGTTGTTGACCCATGGCATGCTTGTACGATCTTTAGGTTAATGCTAGTGCTTGTTAGGTTAATGCTAGTGCTTATTAGGTTAATGCTATGATTTAATTTGTCTTTTGTTGTCATTATGTTAGGGATGCCTACAATTGTTCATGTTCATCATGTGGATAAAGAGGCCTTTTTGAAAGGCAATATGGAACCGGATCCGGATGAGGTAGCCTTGGTGTTCGAGCAAAGTCCTACCTACGCCGAGGTTTTGAAACAAGTTAGGATTGATTTGAATTTGATGAACCAAGATGAGTTTGTAGAGTTGGAGGGAAGACATAATGCCGGTCATGGAGTGCATCTCCGTTGGAAGTTTTTGCGTATCACCTCGGAACTTCATTGGGTTGCATACAAGGAAACCGTGGCCGAATCGCTTGACAAGTCTCTTGAGTTATTTGCCACGGTAAAGTTTGATGCGCATGTGAACTTGTCCTCCAACGGACATGCCTCCCCATTTGATGGTAAGAGTCCACCACTCATGAACCAAAGTCCACCACTCATGAACCTAGATGGTAGGAGTTCACCACTCATGAACCAGGATGGTAGGAGTCCACCACTCATCTCAACTGATGAGTACGGGGATGATGAGAACGAGGACAATGAGGATGGGATTGACCTCCACGACAACAATGTTGGAGATTTGGACTTATATATTGAACAAGAGACCATGGAGCATGACATCCCTTATTCTCGATGCTATGCATCGGACTCGGATGACGATGGGCCCGATGAAGATGTGGATGAGGAGGGGTTCACCGTCAAGGAGGCCGAAGCGTTCGAGAAGGTAGTGGGACGGGATCATCGAATTCCGTTGTTTTCTGACCTTACTCTCGCGGATGAAGCGACGGTTGATGGCGGAAAGGGTATCGTGCTCGAATCTAGGCCAACTTCTTACCGGGATATGAATCATTTGGACAATGGGATAACTCCCGGTTTGAGGTTCGCAACCTTGTTGGAATTTCAGATATGGATCAAGGAGTACTCAGTTAAGTACCATCGTCCGTTTAAGGTGGCTCACTCCGATAAAAAGAAGCGTTACACGGTGAGATGCTTACAGGAAGGATGTCCGTGGGAGGTGCGAGCAAGACCTTTGAAGAAAGGTCCCGATTGGCACATAACTAGTTGTGTTGCAACACACATGTGCCGAGGCAAGAAGGTGGATGGCAAGGATGTGAAACCAGACCACCGTCAACTCACCTCCGAGTTCCTCGGTTATAAGGTTTCCAACTCCATCTCGACACTACCAACAATGAGTATTAAGAGTGTCATTGAAATTGTGGAGAACATATTTCACTACACGATCAAGTACGGGAAGGCATGGAAGGCAAAGCAAGCTGCTTTCAGAATGTTGTATGGTGACTGGGAAGAAGCATACAACCGAATCCCTAGGTTGTTGGGAGCCATGGCCGCGACTAACCCGGGGATGGTCCATGTGGTTGAGCCGTTTGGGCAAAAAACAAGGAGTGTGGACGGCAAGACTGTCCGAGTATTTGGCCGTGCATTTTGGGCATTCGAACAATGTGTCCGTGCTTTTGAACATTGTAGGCCGGTCATCGCAGTCGATGGCACCTTTTTGACCGGTCCATACAAGGGCACTCTATTGGTTGCAATAGGAAATGATGCGGGAAATCGTCTGGTTCCATTGGCTTTTGCTTTAGTTGAGGCGGAAAACAATGATAGTTGGGAGTGGTTCTTTCACTATTTGAGAACCAAGATAATTCCACCTCAAAGGGAAGTTTGTGTCATCTCGGATCGCCATCAAGGAATTCTCAACGCGGTGCAGATCGAGATCCCCGGGCATGCTCGTTTACACCACCGATGGTGCATGAGGCATTTTTGCTCAAACTTCTATAGGGCTTGTGGGAGCAAGGAGTTTTCCGATGATCTTCAAGATTGTTGTCTCGCCTTCTCTGATCGTCGTTTCGCAAACTTGTACAACAGATTGCTCGCTAACAGATCTTTGAACGCCGGGGGGCAAGAGTTTCTCCATAGGCACATTGAACTTAGATCGAAGTGGGCAAGAGCTTACGATGAAGATGGCCGGAGGTACGGTCAAATGACAAGCAACATGGCAGAATGCTTCAATAAGGTGCTCAAGGGTGTGCGTGCATTGCCCGTGACTGCAATAGTTGAATACACATTCACCAAGTTGAATGAATATTTTCTGAATTACTCACTCCAGACGGACCAACAGATTGTGGGAGACAACAAGCACAATCACAAGTACAAATTCCCACCAAAGGTTGATAATTTCGTGGAATTCGAGTCAAGGAAGGCGGACTCCCAAGTTGCAACACTATTTGATAATGAGGAGTTGATCTACCAAGTAAACGAACCGGGAGGAACCACGGCCGATGGTGTCCAACATGGTGGCCGGGCATTCAAGGTATCACTCAAGGATTGTGAGTGCACATGCGGGAGGCCACAATTGCTTCATCTTGCTTGCTCGCACTTGCTAACGGCGGCTCGTACTAGACATGTGGATGTTAATCACCCGCGCACCGTGAGAGAGTCCGAGTTCTCTATCGAGACCACGAAAAACACATGGGCTCCTAGGTTTCACCCATTCCTAGACCGATCACAATGGCCGGAGTATCATGGAGTTCAACTATGGCCCGATCCGGCTTCGAAGGTGGACAAAAAGGGAAGACGCAAAACAAAACGTCTAAGGGGCGACATGGATGGTTGGGGCAGTGGTGGGAGGGAATGTCGGAATGACCAATTCCAAGAGCCTCGTGTGCGCTCTCGTTGTGGCAAGTGCAATGTGGAGGGGCACAACATAAGGAAATGCCCCCAAAGGAAGAAAGCCAAGGGAAATGAAGCAAGCACAAGCCAACAAGGTGGGCCTAGCCAACAAGGTAGTACCCAAGCAAGAAATAGCCAACAACAAGGTCCAAGCCAACATGGTGGGCCTAGCCAACAAGGTAGTACCCAAGCAAGAAATAGCCAACAACAAGGTCCAAGCCAACATGGTGGGCCTAGCCAACAAGGTGACAATAGCCAACAAGCTCCAACTCCTCGAAGAAGAGGTAGCCAACAAGCTCCAACGCAACAAAGAGGGAGGCAACATGCTCCTATGCAACAAGCTCCTACCCAACAAGCTCCTACCCAACAAGCTACAAGGCAACAAAGAGTGAGCCAACAAGCTCCAAGGCAACAAAGAGGGAGGCAACTTGGGCTTACAAGAGGCCATGTTGGTTATAGAGGTCATGGTGGTGGTGTAGGCCGTGGCGGTGGTAGGACCGTGAGTATGATAGGATATCTAGCTGGGCCGTATCCGTATGTATCTCCATTTAATCCTTACTTTTATATTGTTTCTATCCATTATTGTAATTTTTTATCGCATATTGTATTCATATTGCACACTTTCTAACTTTCAGTTTATAATGTTTCTAGGTATGGCAGCGTCTCAACCCAACAAAGCAACAACCAAGCTCGTCAATGACTCGGGCTCATCATGTTGTGAGAGGCCGGGTTGGTTGGAGGTGGGTTTGAGAAAGGTGAGAGAACAAGAGGCTCGTCTTGCAACGGAGAGGGAGAGTAAAATCTTCCGGAAAAGAAAAAGGAAGGAGGAGGAAGAGGAGTGCACTTCCAAAAGGAAGGACAAGGGAAAGGGACATAGCTCGACACAATAGAGCTATGTCGTGCTCATCATGTTGTGAACTATGTGCCTTTTATTTTGAACCTTCTTCACATTTCGACTTTGCTATGTAGTGGTGAACTTTGTTATGTAGTGGTGAACTTTGCTATGTATGAACTTGTTGTTATTATGCACATGCTGTGAACTTTGCTATGTATGACTTTGCTATGTAATACTTGCTGAAATGTTGTATATTCCATCAGTTTGCTGGCACTTTTCTGCATGTGCCCAGTTTGGATGCATAGCGCCTCAAGACAAGGCGCTACCCTCATTGGTAGCATAGCGCCTCGTGGCAAGGCGCGACACATTGACTTAGGAATTTTTCCCCACGTTCCCTTGCTGGGCTCTCTGTTAGTTTCTGGAACAGAAGGGTAGCGCCTTGTGATCAGGCGCTACCTAATCGCACAATAGCGCCTGATCACGAGGCGCTATCCCCCTGGACTGGGCCCCCCGTGGCCCCGGCTCGCCACGCTGGCAACTAGTGTAGCTCCTGATCACGAGGTGCTACCCTGTGTAGGGTAGCGCCTGATCGTGAGGCGCTACTCAAAAGGGTCAATGCCGTGAAATAGTTTCGGCCGAGATTCATTTTGTGCTAAAGTTTCGTCTAAGGGTCTACAGTGTCAAAATTGCCCGACAAGAGGAACTTCCTTAGGGATGTAAATGGATTCACGGTCACCAATGGGCCCAGCCCAACTATTTGCTTTTCCAAATGACTGAAGCCCACCCACTTTTCTTCCTCTATCGCCAACGTCAGTACGCTGCAAGTAGCTGGTAAACAAGATGGATTATCATGCCTTGAAAATATACTCATCTTGAGGTCTGAACACACAGCCAGTCTCACAACCTTGTACTAGTAGCATAATTTAACAGTACATCATGCCCTCCTCCTCCTAATGCTATACGTATGTATGTCAAACGAGTACATCTGCAGAGTTACATACATGGGTTTCTACTACAAAGAAATGGCTCATGTTAAAGGGCAATCAATGATGGTAAGCTATGAATTAGGCCGCACGATGTACAAACCACTCGGAAACTGCACAACTATGTTTGTGCGCAAACACATCTATCTTCTTCCTGCTCCGGTCCCTGCCATGATACATAAATTCATCGGATGTGGCTTCTCGAGAACGACAAAAGCCCGGCATCGCGAGCAGGAGCCTGAAATGTAAACAAACAGAGCAGCGGTATACAAGTTAGAAGGAACAGAGCAGCGGTATACAAGTTAGAAGGTATAGATTCAGCATGTCCTGCCAATACTGAATGGTTCTGGTTGCTCAACAGGCCTACCTGTGTCTTCATTGACGGGAAAATGTTCCAAAATCTCAGGGTTTCGTCGCCGGCTCCCGTTACTATTGTCTGTAAATGGTAAGAATGCACGTGTTACATCTCGTGTCACCAACAATTTATTTCTGAGTAGGGTGCTATTTGATTCTGGAGTTGAAGATTTATTACCTGTCCATCAGGTGACGTTGCAAGATAAAGCACACGCAGCGTGTGTCCGGTCAGAGTTGCCACCTGGTATTGCAAACATATTCAATGGTCAATAACAGAAAGTTCGAACCCCCAAAAAAAACACAGAAGGTTCGAAGGGGTGGAGCTGGCCTTGCACTAGTATCCTAATATAAACTTTCCCCACTGAAAATTTAAATATTATCTAATAACATCATACAGATATTTAACGTTCGAAGGATTTCAGTGGCTAAACCATTTCTAGCGCATCTTAAACATTACAGAAAACTTGTCATAGATGGTACACAGCAATACTTACCTTGGACATAGATGGATACTTCCAAACCATTATTTGGTTCATACAGATATTTGTTCGAAGGATTTCAGTGGTTAAACCATTTCTAGCGCATCTTAAACATTACAGAAAACTTGTCATAGATGGTACACAGCAATGCTTACCTTGGACATAGATGGATACTTCCAAACCATTATTTGGTTCTGCGAATACCCATGGGTGCTCACAAGCTCATTCACATTCTTGCACCAGGCAAGATTGCAAACCTGCAACAGAAAGCGACAATGATGAGTACAAGGGTTCCAAATTCAGAGCAACATAAAACACAGATGTCTTGTTCAGAACTACAGTAACTTGCCTGGCTGCCGGTGTCAATCGAGTTCAGCATGTTTCCATTAGCCGTGTTCCAAAACCTGATACATCTATCAGCCGTTCCACCGCCTGATGCCACGAGGCTGTGCTGGTGTGGTGACCAGGCTATTGCTTTCACCGCGGCAGTATGTTTTGTCAGTCGCAACACCGGCTGTTGCGACCGTTGATTCCATATTAGAAGCTGGTTGTCATTTCCACCAGATGCAAGCTCACGGTCGTCATGCGACCATTTCAACCCACAGACCTGGAAAGATTGGACACTTCATGTTCAGAACAAGTACTGAAATCTATGTACTGTTCAACCCACAGACCTAAAATCTTGTTCTGAACAAGGCTCAAGGGATTTAATTCATATGAAGTCTCACCTCTGATCTGTGACCAGAAAATTTGCTGATGTAGTCAGTGGGGACACGAATATCATGCTGCAGTATGTTCTTGTCCCTGCTACCGGAGGACAAGATTGTCGAGTTCCACGCTAACACCCCAGCTCGTGTTTGGTGGCCTCCCATGTTTCTTATCCGTTTACAGCGAGAGCTATCCCAGATCTGTCAAGGTGCACTTACATGTCATATTGTGGACATAGAAGGTTATACCTACTTCAGAGTGTTTACTGAAACTGTAAGCTAATTCTTCATGCGGAAAATAGTTTCAAAGTGCAGGCAAAGAGATGTGACATGTTAATCAAGTTTCCATACTGATCTTATATTGTGATAAAATGAAACAAGCAGCTCCGTGTTGTGATGCAGTAAATACTTGAAGCAAGCCAACATTCTAATTCGCCTTGCTGTGAAGCTAATGCTTCATGCGGAAAATAGTTTCAAAGTGCAGGCAAAGAGATCTGACATGTTAATCAAGTTTCCATACTGATCTTATATTGTGATAAAATGAAACAAACAGCTCTGTGTTGTGATGCAGTAAATACTTGAAGCAAGCCAACATTCCAATTCGCCTTGCTGTGAAATTTTCTTCCAATGTACATCATAACAATGTTCTATCATGTGAAGTACTTCCTCTGTTCTCTTTTATAAAACAGAACAAGGGATTATTTTCGAGTCTGCATCACAACAATTTACTATCATGTGAACCAAACGAGCGGGCATCAGTTCAGAGTCCTACATATTTGGACTGCGTTTTTGATTTAGCAACATATCCTGAATTAATGATGCAGGCAGCCAGTGCAGTACGACGGTGAGGGAGCAAAGCAGACCTGGACATCCCCAAGGCTGGTGCCAATGGCAAGATAGGAGCCTTCACGCGTCCAGTGGACGGCGCAGACGCTGTCCCTCGGCCCCAGATCGCAAAGCTTGGTAACCTGGATGGATGTCGTCAACCAATCAAGATTCACCATTAGCATTCACAATTCACAAGAATACATTTGACGATCCATTTGCAGCAGGAAGAAAGAAAGAAAGAAAGAAAGAAAGCAAGAAAGAGGAGGTGTCCACATCTGCACATTAATTACCTTGCTGCTGGATGCCGACCAGAGGTAGACGCAGGTGCCGAGGCCGACGGCGAGCATGTTCTGCGAGGACCAGTCTACGAGGTTGAGGTAGAAGTCGTCCAGCAGCGACGGCGCGTCCAGCACCTGCACGACGATTCAGTTCAGGTTCATGGCCGGACCCGGGAGGTGTTTGTGGAAATGGCGAAAGAACAAGGAAAGCACCTTGTGCGGCGTCTTGGGGACCTTCCGGGGCGCCTTCTTGGGGGTGGAAGCGCCGGATCCGACAGCGCCGTCGTTCTTGTCAGCGCTGGTGAAGAGGGAGGAGGGCGCGGAGTGGTCGGTCTTGAAGCGGAAGAGGTTGTTGTTGGGGGAGTCGGGGTTCCCGCTTGGGGATGAGTCCGGGAAGAGCTCGGCGCGGAGGAGGCGGGTGTAGGGGGTCTCGGGCGCCGCGGCGGGGGAGTTCTTGGAGGAGGACGGCGAGGTGAGGTCGAAGTTGTGGAGGCGGGAGGAGGAGCGGCAGGGGATGAAGCGGTCGCTGTAGGTGACCTTGGACGGGGAGGGGGTCTTGGGGAGGTCGAAGAGCCGCGACGCCGAGGAGCGGGCCGGGGAGGCCGGGGAGGTGGTCGAGTCGAGGCGGAGGGATCCTGCCATCGCCGCCGGCACGTTGAGCCGCGGCTTGGTGTCCGTCGCCATGGTAGTGGAATTGAATTGGTAGCCTTTGCCGGCGACCTGCCTCTCTACCCCGGCGAGATTGGGGGAGCGGAGGAGGCTGCAACGGTCACCTGGATTTGGAGGAGCGATCTATTTTTTTTTTATACGGATCCTTTATCTTCTAGGGTGGACGGCGAGCTGTGTCCGGTAGAGTAGCCGTTGTGCCTAAGGACTGACTGACATGTGGGGTATCATCGTCGGAAACACACGCCATGGTTAGGGTCAACCTGCTATGTTCTTCCTTCCAATCCAACAATCCCATGGATTCCTCACCTTCCAATCTATGATCGACTCCAATTCAGAATGTTTTCATGGAAACTAAATTTGGAGTGCGCCATAGAACCCGTCCGCGCCTTTGTCCACCCTCCTCCTCCTCATCCTCCTCTACCATCGACATTCTCTTTCAGATCTAGATCTTGCCAACTCTGGTGGTGTTTAGTCGGCGGCGTTGCCGTGCCCCGATTATGGCATCTCCTAAGCGAGAGGGACGGCGGGTTGTCGTCGTGAGCCACACCCTTGTTGTCGTCGATGTCAAGGGTGCTCGTAAGTTTCCCATCTTCATCCTCATCCTTTAGCCGCTATGGCGTGATCCATCCGTTTCGCCTTCCTTAGTTTTTGGCGCGATAATTTGAAAACAATGAACTCTTTCTCGCCATCGGACTCCTTCGCGCCACTGAACTCCTTCGCGCCAATTACCGTACATTTATTATGTACCTTATTTGTTTAAATTTTCTATAAATAACGGTACCTTTTTTAAGCCTTAGTGTGGGCTTCATGTAGTGGAAACCACTGAAACTGGAAGCCACTACAATGTGGGCTTTACATCGTGGCCTCTCATGGAGCAAAGCCCACTACTATGTCCTCCTCGCTCGGAAATTCTCTTGCTCCTTTGAATTCCTCCTTTCCTTCTCCTCTATCTTTGCCCTCTTTCCTCTATACCCGATAGCATCTAGTTGGGTTGTTAACATTGCTCTACCCGTCCTCAGGTCTCTTTGTCTCAATTTTTCTTCCACCTCCTTATCTGCGGGGTGTGATGGGAACTCGAGAACTCCTTTGTTTTGTAATCCATTATCATGGATTTCACACCCTGCAATCTATGACTGGTTCCAAGTTAGAATGTTGTCATGGAAATTGAATTTGGAGTGGCGCGAGAGCCTGCCCGTGCATTTGTCCACCTCGCTTCACCATCCTCCTCTTCTTGTACTATCGGCATTCTCTTTCAGATCTAGATCTTGCCTCCTCTCGTGGTGTTTAGTCGGCGGTGTTGACGTGCTCCGATCATGCCTTCCGCTAAGTGAACGGAGGTGGGGGGTTGTTTTCTTGACCTGCCCTTGTTGTCGTCGATGTCGAGGGTGCTCGTAAGGTTACCCCTCTTCCCCCTCCTTCCTTGGCCGTTATCCACCCATTTTCGTCTTGTTTTTCCCCCTTCCTTTTCCCGGCAATAATTTGAAAACAATGAACTCCTTCGGGCCATCAGAGTCTTTCGCGCCACCGAACTCCTTCGTGCCAACTACCGTACATTTATTATGGATGAAAGCCCACTATTATGTTCTCCTCGCTCGGAAATTCTCTTGCTCCTTCAAATTCCTCCTTTCTTTCTCCTCTATCTTTGCCCTCTTTCCTCTAGATCCAATAGCGTCTAGTTGGGTTATTAAGACTCCAATGCCCGTTCTCGGGCCTTTGCGTCTCATTTTTTCTTCCTTCTCCTTATTTGCTTGGTGTGATAGCAACTCGCGAACTTCTTTGTGTTGTACAACTTCCTAATTAACATTCTTTTATGTAGGTCGAATGAATAAATTTTTTGGCACGAAAAAACCAAGGGCCTCCCGAGCCGCCCTAGGCCAGGAGGCCATCTACATCGCCGCCGCAAGGGGACTCCCCAGCTCCTCCATCCACTCCACCGCTGCCGGAGGAGGTCGTCTAACGGCGGAAAGCTGTGGCAGAGCTAGGCCTCCTCCCATATATTCCAATCCCCCCTCTCCCTCGTCCTCTCGTTAATTTTCCAACCACCCCGATCATCCACAGTCGGCGAGACGGGCCATATCACTGGTTCCAGCCGAGGTCACGACTTGCGATGCTGGCCAAGGTCGCCCTGGCTGACCCTCTTGGCGCACAGCGACCCGTATTCCCGCTAGACGCAGCAGCACCTACGTGCACTTGCGATTGATAGTTGTGGCAGAGCCATTTTTATTATTTTTGGTCATGTGCATCCGTGATGTCTGGACTAACTCCTCCTGACATCACATTGTTGCAGAGGCTGGATGTAGTTAGTATCATCTCTATATTAATATGTTTCCCTTATCTAAAAATAATAATAAATAAAGTTTCTATAAACAAGTGTCTATTTGTAAAACTTAATGTACTAAGTTTAGTACACAAATACTTTATATAGATTTTGTTCCGCTCCAAGATGTTTATATTTGTTTTCGTTGTGCACTACACAATCCATATGGCCGTAATTGTATAACAGTTAATGTTGTTTCTAAAGAGTGAGAAAGTAAACTTCCGTTGTGTTTATTAAAAGAGAACCATACCATAAATAGAAGGAAAAATTGTTCACAAGACTCTTATTCAAGGATCACAGATGCTTGGGTCTCCTGGAGGCCCTTCAATCTTTACTAGTGGAATTTAACGCGGTGTCACGCCGCGATTTTGTTAGTTTGTATTTTTTCATAAATTTGTAAGATAACTCCATAATTAAAGAATATGTATGCTGTGAGTATTTGTTAAATTTAAATTACTTCATAATTAGATGAAGTTCACGTAGATTGTATGTAAATATTAGCCAATTTGAATTGTTTAAATATGTTTGTATTTTGGCATTAATAAGTACCATTTTTTTTTGAGCATGTCGATATGTTTTGGAGTATTTCTAATATTTTAGTGGTTTGAAATGTTTAATTATGCTTCTATTTTCTAAATGATATTTAATTTAAGTATGTAGTTAGTGGTAATGCATATTTTTTTGATTCGAGTTCACAATTCGGGAAAGTTTACTTATATCGGCGTCATGCCGCGATTTTGTTAGTTTGTATTTTTTCATAAATTTGTAAGATAACTCCATAATCAGAGAATATGTATTTTGTGAGCATTTATTAATTTCAAATCCATAATTAGATGAAGTCCACTTAGATTGTATACAAATATTAGTCAATTTGAATTGTTTAAATATGTTTGTATTTTGGCATTAATTAGTATCATTTATTTCTCGGAGCATGTTGATATGTTTTGGAGTATCTCCAAAGTGTTCAAATATGTTTCTATTTTCCAAATAATATTTAATTTAAGTACGTAGTTAGTGCTAATGCATTTTTTTATTCGAGCCTACAATTCAGGAAAGTTTGGATTTTTATTCTTTAGTGAGAAAATAGAAGAATTATTTGGAAAACTAACCCAACAAAATTTAAACAAAATGAACATTTGGTAGTTCATGTGGGAAGTTCGAAAAATTCTTAATTTTAAAAATTTGTTAGTTTCACTTTTGTGTACAATGGTTGTTCGGTGTAATTTTTGTGTGGAAAGTTCAAAAATTTCATAAATTTGAAATTTGTAGGACGTCGTGCTGGCTGTAGTGGTTTGGATATGCTATGTATCTGTCTGCACAATTTGAATCGAGTCAATGCAGCAAAACCCATTCAGGAAAACAAAATTGGAGTGACATGTATGGAATGTATTTGAAACTTTCGTGAATATTGTTGAATAGTCTTGGTGAAATAATATTTTCATGTTTGTTGAATATTCCCTGGGGTAAAATACTTGTTGCGAAATTTTTGTTGGGAAAAATTTGGGAGAAGCTTGTTTAAAATCTATTTTGAAATTTATTAGAAATATTGAATGTTTGTTGCGAAATAATTGTTTTGTGAACTAAAATGTGTTGCAATTTGTTTGTTTTACCATTATTTCAATGCTGTTGTAATGCGAAGCAAAAGAAAAGAAAAAATAAAAGAAAACAAATACAAAGATTTAATTTCAATGTTTTTTTACATCTTTACTACAGCAAATTAGAATTCAAAAATGGAAATTGCAGTTGTTTTGTAAGGTAAAATGTGTTGAAATTATTTTTTCTTCATGGTGAGCAATATTCTGATGTTGGTTTGTTGCAAAGCAAAAGGGAAGAAAAAAATATATATATTGTATTAGCGTTTATTAAGTTCAATCCATATCTAGAGGAAATGAATATGTAATTTCTTGAAATATGCATATAGTCAAGCATTATTTAAATTGAACTACATAATTAGAGAGAGGTAAGTTCAACTTGAGCATTTATTAAATTGAACTGCATAATTGGAGGGAGTTTAGTTACATTATGTGTAAATATTAACCCATTCGAATTGGTACGATGTGTTTGTGGTTTGTCTTAAATATTTAGTTGAACTTAATAATCGGAGGAAATATGTTGTATGAGCCCTTATTGAATTCAGATTGAAATCAATCCATAGTTAGAGGAAATGAATTTGCATTTTCTTGAAATATCCATCAAATCAATGTTTTTTTAATGTAACTACGTAGCTAGAGAGATTTAAGGTGTATTATAGTCAAATAAGTTAGATAAATTGAAATAATTAAATATGGTTCCATTTTGCCACATTTTTCTTATTTAGCACCATAAGCTGAGAAAATATATTATGGTTATGTTGAAATGTTATGTTTGTATTTCGTCGTAAATATGTATTGTAAATCTTTGGTTAGAAGAAATATATTGTATTAGCATCTATTAAATTCAATCTATTTTTAAAGGAAAATGAATTTGTGATTTATTGGATTGTGCATGTAATAAAGCATTATTTAATTTTAACTGCATAATTAGAGGGAGTTAATTTCTGTTTGAGCATTTATTAAGTTCAATTGCATATTTAGAGGGATTAGACTGTGGATATTTACGAATATTAATCAATCTGAGCATTAGTTTTATTTTGGAAATGTATGAAATAAAAAAAAAGTTTTGTTATAAATATATAATTTAACACAACAACAGGGATTAATGCATTATATGAGCATCTATTAAGTTCAAACATATTTAGAGGAAATGAATTTACATTTTTCTCCAAATATGTATTTATGTAGGCATTTTTAAAATTTAAGTACATAATTAGAGAGTTTTAAGTTATATTATCTCTAAATATGTTAGCCTAATTGGAATGATTTAGGTTTTATTATTAACTTTACCATAATTATCTTATGTAGAACCATAATTAGAGGGGTTATATTGGGGACATCTACAAATATTAACCAATCCGAGCATTAGCTTTAATTTGGAAATGTATGAAATCAAAAATATTTTTAGGTTTGAAAATTATTGGAATTCAAAAAAAATCTTTATGTTTAAAAAATGTTCAGTTTTTTTAAAAATTGTTTATGTTGGGAAGCTATTCAGGGATGAATTATTTTCACTTTAAAAAATGGACAGGTTTGGAAGTCATTTTTAATTTTCAAATTTTGAAGTTCAATTTCATGACATGAATAGTTTACATTTTTTTATTTGTGGTTATTTGGATATGTAATTTTTTTCCAGTGGATAGATTTAAAGTTAATGGATTTGTAAAATTGTTTGGGTTTTTGAAATTTAAATAAAATAGTAGGGACCACCTGTTAGTCAAATAATTGTTTTTCTGGAAATTCCTGTGAAAAGAAGAAGACCCTGACAGCTGGGTCCCACGCCGACGTCATTAAATATTTTTTCTAGAATTTATTGTGGAAAAGAAAAAGACCCTGACTGCTGGGTCCCACGCTGATGTCGTAATGACGCCAGCATTGACCTGGAATGGCACTGCCGTGGAGCACGCTGGCGTCGCGCCGCCGTGTTCTGGGACTCGCGCGTGGGCGTCGCGGATGCGCGGGGTCGCGGGGTGGCCGCAGGCAGCGGCGCCGCCTCTTCTGGGGCGCCGGAGCATCGCCGGTAGACTTCGAACGCGGCAGCGGACGCTGAGGACGGCGATGTTGATTCTGGCGAACTCGCGGCGTTCCAGCATGCGGCTGTCCGCGAGGAGGGAGCGAACGCGGCGGCGGAGCTCGCCATGTCGCGCGATTTGTACATGGAGGAGCACAGCGACGGCGGCAAGCGTCGGTGGCGGCGGCGGCGACCAGCCCGCGCGGGAGAGAGAAGAGACGGGGGGATTATGTGGCATTTTTACAAATAAGATCCTAGAGTCTCATATAATTACAAAGAGGTCCATCCTCTCGAGGAGATGTGTTCTGCGAGGTTCAAATGGTAATTCTCTGAAACTCCGGGGACTTTTTTGCAAAAAAACCGGCGGGCACTGTTCAACAATGTAGCTACTGTTCATGAACAGTAGCCCCGAGCGCGGAGAGGCCGCGAAATCGCTCAGCTTTCATATAGGTAGTAATATTATCCCTAAATAAATGATCAAAATGGTGCAACAGCGTCCATGAAAATCACCCATGTTTCATGTATTTCAAGAGATGTATTAACATGGTCACCAAGGCCATGTGACTGCAGTTTTATGTTTCCGCTTACATAGAGCATAATCCTCATGATACATGTCAATAGCAATAGAAGAATGATTCATTTTGAGGTGTAAAATGCATTTCTAACCTGTTTCTTGGCGGTGACATACAATAAACATTGAGAACCACCATGTGGTTGGATGCATGGTTAGGAGGGTGGTTGTATTCTCGGACCATAAGAGTTCAAATCTCAAGTTTGACACTAGTATTTGTCATTTAATCAGAATATTCTGTTAATAGGATGCGATGCTCCCATCGATAGCGAGACGTGTGTGGTGAATTTGTCAAACTCAAGAGCCGACTTGTCGGTTCAGTTTTTCACAGGTGCTCATACGGGTAGGATATGTACTTGTGTGCGTTCATCGGGATAAGTAACTAAGTATATTCGCGTGTAAGTGGACTTGCGCACTACTTTGTGTTTTGCAAGAAAAAAATCATAAAACCGTTTTGGGTTTTTAGGGCACAAAAAATGTTTTTCATGGTGTCCCGCAACTCTCGAGGGTCAACATCAACTTAGGTCAAGGATCACCTCCTTCCAACGGCTCATTGATCGCCTGGTCTATTTTTATGTTTCTCTTAGGCCAGGAATTTACTTCATTTTTTCTTCCCGGAAAATGTTCTTTGCTCCCAAATTCCAGTGCTCCCTCCACTTAAAAAATTTAAAAATTATATTTGTGAGTTTCAAAAATTTCTGAAAAAATATATTGATGTAGCCAATGGTGTATCCCATAAACGTTAAAAATGCCAATTTTAAATACCTTATATTATGATCTACACAAAAATAATAAAGTCTGGTAAAACTTAGATATTTGACAATATGCATATTTAGATCCACAGTTTATCATTTTTGTGCATTTCAAAATAAAAGGTATTTGAAGTTGGTACATTGTACAGTCATGGGATATGCTATTGGCTACACCTAATTTTTTAATATTTATTTTGAAACTTATAATTTTTGAATTTTTTAAATTGGAGGAAACACTGGAACTCGGGAGAAAAAAAAGTCTCTACTCTTTTCTTCCCCGATCAATTAATTCTAACTCAAAGCCCAACTTGAATATCCTGGGCCGTGTCCAAGAAAAGTATCTTGGGGCCAAATCCCACCACTGCTAGTTTAACGGTGTTCCTCTCTTTCTAAAAAAAACCGTGTTCCTCTGTTATAACAAAACAAAAAGTCGAGGTGGGATGCACCAAAATTATGGTAAGCAGCGATTGCATGGAGGTTATCAATACGATGAAGGATGGAGGTAATTCGGCAGGGCCAGCTGCGGCAATCTACGAAGAGTGTAGTTTCCTAGCTAGAGGATTCGCACATGTTGTCTTTGAACATTCCTATAGAGAAAGTAACTCAGTGGCTCATACTTTGGCTTGTAAGGCGGAGGGACCCCAGTCAGTAGTCTGGCTGGAGGATCCGCCAAATTTTATTTCTGAGCTGCTTGTGAACGATGTAACCTTGTTTGATGAGTAATAGAAGGCGGTGTTAAATTCAAAAAAAAAAAAAAAGTCTGCTTCTCCAATGTGAATAAAGTTGTTTTTTTAGAGGGGTATCATGTCCTTTGTTTTTCCTCCATATTCTAGTGTCAAGGGAAAACAACAAATGGTTAATACACAACATATATATTTCACCATCTTCACCGAGACAATTCTTTTTGCTGCAATGCCATGCACAACCACACGGTCTGAGCATTTCTCACATCATGCACACAATTATTATTCAACACCCCCTGTACTAATTGTACTATTACTACTATGCTCACACAAATCCTCATAACCAATCTAGCTATTTAGCTAGATCAAGCTACTATAGTACTAATCACACATGCACCCTTGCTTGGTGCACACATCCACAAGTAATTTAATTTACTAGCTAAAAGATGTTGGAGAGAATGGCCATGTCGATGTACGGCGACGCCGGGGTCCACGACACGGACGACGACGTGGAGGGCGACGGTGACGACATAGGCGCCCCCGCTGGCGACCCCGACGAGCTGGTCGTGGTGGCCCCGGAATTGCACGACGGCCGCCGGACCAGCAGCGGCACCATGTCCTCCAGGAGCCCGCCGCCGCCGCCGCCCGGCATCATCATTCGCTCCTCGCCGTTACTAGCGAAGCCACCGTCGAACAGATACGACGAGGAGGAGCAGTTGGGCACCGCGTGCTCCTCCAGGGGGAAGCCTGCTGCATCGCCGGAGTTTTGGCCACTGTCGCCGCTGCTGTCTGCGGCACCGGCCGGGACGACGGCGCCGTCGAGCGGCATGGACGACGGCGGCGGCGGCGAGGTTGTCGTCGCGGGGGCGGCGTGGAGGTGCAGCTTGGGCTTCTTGGCGGCTGTGGTGGAGGCGGCGGCCGCAGAGGTCGGGTGCTGGAGGAAGTGGGAGTAGGTGTAGTGGAGGTGGAGGCCTTCGTAGGTGACGACGAGCGTGTCCGGCTCGTCCACGGCGCGCTCCACCTGCTTCTTCGCGTTGCACCGCGGGTTCGTGCAGCGGTAGTAACTCCTGCCACATTTGCCATGCCAACCATCAGAACCCAGTAAAAAACACACTACTACTGATTATTATTTCGCTTGCCAAATTAGTTTGTACTCTGCTAAACACATGGCGTTTTATTTTGACATGAACACGTTGATCACCTCATAGAATAGAGTCAAATTTTTACAAAGAATCTCCATGTCAAGTTGATCACCTCATAGAATAGAGTCTTTGTATGGAGACAGCTAGCTTGCTTGCTCGACTGTTTCGTGGCAATTCCTGTGGGGGCTAAGTATTTAATCAATTCCATCTGCATGCATGATGCACCTACCTACCTCAGCAAATCCTTTGCATGCATGTCACTAATTAAGTTTGGCTATGACTATATATTGTGGATGATGCTCTTGTCCTGGGAATTTTTGGTTCTGGGAATTAAGTAAGGACAGTGCATAGCTAGCTAGCTCTGCCTTTATTTGGTTCACCAGCGTAATTGTTCCAGTGCCTGGAGTTTGTCTCATTTGGGCTGCGATGGTGACGTGTCATTCATCCATCCTTTGAAAAGTGAACGGTTCACACCAGTTAAATATACATGTTCTATCTGGTTTGTCAAGTGAAAGTGGTTGCAGTGGTAAATTAACAGTTTAACACTGCTTGCAAAATTAGGTATCTAGGTAAGATAAGGGCTACTAGTTTTGAAGATCAGGAGATAGATAGATTGCCAAATTGGTACCTTGGGTTGGGGCTGTTCTTGATGGATTTCTGGCCGTACTTCCTCCACTTGTACCCATCGTCGGCGAGCCCGTTGCCACAGGTCTTGATCTTCATCGTGTACTTGTTCTCCATCTTGCTCAGCATCTTGTCCGGCGAGAAAACCCTGAACATGTTAATCCACATGTATAATCAAGTAAGCAATCGATCATGTCGAATTATAGTTGTTCTCGGCCGTGCAGCTAGCCAGGTAGAGAGATAATCAAGCATTCAGGATAGATATAGACGTACACTGGGCTAGAGGTGTACTTGCGGCCATCGAAGAGCTGCTGCGGGTCGCCCCCGGCGCCGGTGAAGGAGAGAGCGCTCTCGATGTCGCTGAGGGTGGGCCCGGAGTAGACCGTCGAGATGAGCCTGTTCACCATCGACTCCCGGCGCCGAGCTGCCGGCGCCTCCTCCTCCCGTTCTTCCTCTTCATGGACACCCTTATTGGAAGAAGAAGAAGAATTGTCAGCGGCGCCGGCCACCATCGACGGCGCGTCGAGGAGTTCCCTCATGAGCTCCTCCCCGAAGCCGAAGTCGTCGTGCCATGGATACTTGCTGCTCTCGTACGCCATCTCCTCCATGGCTGACGGATTGCTACTAAATTACTAATTATGCACTTGCCTACAGCTAGAGATGGATTGAGATGATAGACACGCAAGCAAGCAAGCAAGAAAGGATTGTTGGATCCTTCGACTGCACCAACCCAGTCCCTGCCATGGCAGGGTGTATATATAAGGGGACTTTTCACTCCACGCCGAAATGACCATTATACCCTCAGGTGTTGACTAATTACACACCTAGCTAAACTATTATTCACCCTAGCTATTAACAAACTATATTACCCTTACTAGTCTAGGAGTGCAACTGTTGCAAGTGATCGATCAGCTAACAAGTGGTAGTAGCAGGTGCACGCTTGATTTGATATCCCCTAGCTAGCTTTGCCGATCAGTTAAGCTCTAATTAAGCTAAGGGGTTGGTTTGGAGTTGGGACGGTGCGTGCAAAGGTGGATGTTTATATTAGGGCACACACTCACATTAAGTTATTATGGACAAGAACAATCGAAGATCGAACCGACTGACCCAAAGTATATGTAACTATAATGCAATTGTCAACCACTAAAGCGCTTGTATATATGATTGGACCAGTGTCTATGCACAACTTTTCTCTATTCCTAGTCAACATTCTTCTACATCCTACCAGATCAGAAAAGTAAGGAAGCCAGTACGTGTAATCTCTGCTGCCCAACTTGCATGTGTGCAGATTTTGTTCCAACTGAAGGACTCATCTCAACATAAATTTAAGCACTAAGATGATAGGTGATGAACAGAGGTTAAAATTGATGTGTCGTAATTTAATTAGATTTCAGTGTCACATATAATATATGCATGCATGACTTAGTACTATAATATATTTTTGTAATATTTTTGTGAAATGATACTTTTGTATAAGCTGGATGTAACCATGGTTTCCCCAAGTTCATGCAAATGCTAAAAAATTCTTTTGGAGCAATGTAGAATCAAAAACACAAACGTGACCGGCTAGCTAAACTTTAACTAATATCCATTTAAGAATGTGTACTAACTACAAAAGTTTGTGGGGTGCTGAGAGGGCTCTACTTGAACTGCCCTGCCTAATTAGGGCAGTGACCATAAAACAAGGCCCTAAACTTCAGAGGAGGTTAATTAGGGGCCTGGATAAGGGGTCTCTATCCACAAAGCAACCACCACACTGAAGGGAGGAGCAAATGCAAAGCTGCTCTTGCACCTAATCATACCCTTTCCTGTCCTATAGATAGGCCTACAAGCTGCCTCGGCAACATTGTAGATTCAGGAACGAGGACAAGCCTATCTTAATCACCCTGGCCAAACATATTGTACACCGCCTTAATTTGCATGTGTGCCAATTAAGTAGCCATATGACAATTTTTTCTTCTGGTGGCAGCTTGGACCCTCTCTAAATGGGTATGCCTGCAGCCTGGTGATCTTTCGCACACAACACAGGGATTATGAAACTAGTACTACAAATAGGGGAATGTGGGATATTTGGACCATCCATATGTCATACCTTAATTTTTTCATTTTTGTGATATTGCAACGACAGGCATGCATGCAAGCTGGATGATCGAATTGGATAGTATTCTTGTGAACCCTATCACCCACCGAATCCAAGCAAAAACTGCTATACATATGTATTGGCGTCTTTCATTTGGATTTTGACTTTCTTGGCAATTTGATCGCTCCTTGAGACCTAGCTAGCTGGGTCGATCCATGGCCAAGCATGCACGCCTGAATATTTGTTCAACACACATATACCAATAAAATGAATAATTTAGTTATTGGGTTAAGCGGGGTCGACTTCTCTTAGAGCATCAACTTCATAAATATTATTCCAAGAAAAACACCATCACGTACTATACGCGACTTTGCCTCCTTTTCGACGAACAAAAAAAAATGCACAAACAATTTACAGAGAAATATGTGAAACAACTAGGATGTAGGTACAATCAACATGATTTGTGGCGCTATGATTGTAATAAAAGATCTCAATAAATCAAGTGTAGCACAATATTATGGAATACCACACAAACGGGATCGGAAGAACAAACAATTAGCATGCGGCTCATATATATCCTTTACAAACATGAATATATATAAATTTAGTAGTGCAATGTATGGAAGAACATATGAAAGTGAAACTTTACAAATCCATATAACTTTAGTACTGCAATGTATAGAAATTGTTTCTTCAGAATTTTGTACACAAACAATATATAAAAATCCACACCCGATATATAGTGTGAAATTGCCTAGCGTTGAGTTTATTTGATGGAGGGTAAGTGATAGAAAAAGAACTTAGGATCAACAACATGGCTCCACGACTTCGCCGTCTAAGTCCTACAAATTCCGATGACTCCAAAACCATAACTAGACGAACTTGAACTCTAATCACACTGATGTTGAGAGACAAACATGTAGTACCATGAATTGATGCCATGCCCGTTGATTCGTCTAGCTAGTAGCTCGAAATCATAATCGGTTGCCATCTAATCATTGTACCTATGGTTTTTTCCACCATTTGAAGCAAATTGTTAGAGTGTGTGCACGGTGATGGTCGCTTGTTTCTATGATCGCTAGATTTGCATGTCCCTACTTGCCCATGTTGAAACGGGAAATGTTGGGAAAGGAGTGACGAACGACTACGAACTCTAATCCTTAAAGTAGGAAAAGACATCACGGCAGATGATGCGGCTGATCGAGGTGTACTTCCACCCCAGTGAGGCTAGCACGCCCCTTCCATTTATCAATAACACACTAGTTATAGCAATAAGGTGTCACAACAAATTAAAGAGTGTTGCCACGGCGAACCTAGAAATGGGTGGTGGGTAGGGCTAGGCCTTATAAGCCCACCCAAAGCTGGCTCTTTATTCCATTTCATTATCAAATTTTACTATACTATTTAGTGATCTTTCAATGTATGTCCACCCCTAGATGTGACTCATCACACGCGACAGCATGTTACTTTTCTCTCTTGTAATCCACAACAATCTTGGTGTATGACATCCAGGGCCGGGATCCCTACCAACACTATGTTTCTCACACTCTTTGACACGCTCAACCCATCTTCCATGCTCTAGCCAATCTCGAATCTCATTTTCTTGTTTCATGTATGGTTCTCGACTTGACTGTCCGATTCTCACAAATTTTAGTGACTCCTAAACAGTCGCGGAGCCAACAGGGTGGAAGGGTGGTGCGGGCCCCACCGTAGGCCTGGCTCATATGTTACCTATAGAAAAGTGAGAAAAAATGAAAAAGGCCATGGGCTTGATTCGCCACTTCTCCTAAACATAACAGACTTGAACCCTTATCATACTCGTGTTGCCAGATAAAAGTTAGTAGTGCGTTGATCACATGCCCATTGACTCGTCTAACTAGTGCCTCCGAATGGTGTAAACAGTCGTAGATCGAAAAATCGAGACGTAACATAACAAATTACTGTATAAATTTGTCACCTTGAGACAATTTTAGATCTAGCAATCACATTTTGAAATGCTTGTATCATTCGATTAAGATCATCTCAAACTAACTTGGAATTTGGTATAAAAAGAAGCTGGATCTAGTAAAACTGTGCATCATATATCTTCGTGTGCTTTAGGTGGTCAAAAAGTATGAAAATCCAGGTAACTATAACAAAAATGTAAGGAATAAATTACAAAACACATAAAACTGAAAAATACCGATGCATCATAGACTGTACAAGATGGATCAGATCTATCGATCGAGGCAGCATGCAGGTAGATTCCACCGGCCGGCGGAGACGAATGAACATATATACGCATGATGCGTGTGACTTGTTTGCATGAGGAGTTGACCTTTGCGTGAGATTGATCATCATCATGATCGTAAAACGGCCAAATGGAATTATTCAGGGAGACCTCGGAGGCGGACACGGGATACGACAAGGGTTTGACGACCTGCAGTTTAGGGCACCCATCTCTGCCGTATCGATCCAGCTTCATTCAATGGAATGAGAGGTCAGCATGCAAATGCCTCTACTACTACAGTGAAAGGCTGACTCTGCGTGCATGTTCGATCCATGAACAGCTAGTCAGCTCGATCCATCGATCCGGCATCTCTGCATGAATGGGCCATCTCACTGCTCTGCTACTTTGTTTTACGTGTTGGCTTACTTCACACGGACTAATCCAATCCAACGATAGATATGCATGTGGTAGATGAAGAGATCCAAGGCACTGACATAGATCCTCAGCTAATTGAGATTCAGCTCAGCTCGTGCATGCATATTATGATCGAAAGTTTGATCAAATTGACCTTATGTATGAAAATATATATCATGATGTGCATAATGATATTGATTTGACTTTGTAGAGGGGTTGATTGTTTTCTCAAAATACTTAGTCAATCTTTATATATATTGTTTGACTTTTGTCCAAAATTATATAACTTGTTCTCATGACGGAGGGAGTACGCAGCACAGATCGATGGTCACAGGACTATAGCTAGGAGCCTAGGAGAGCAAAGGGTCAACGCGTACGCATGCAAGGCATCTACGTACCAATGAGTATGTCGGTCGTATGGCCTTTGTTTGCTTTCGTCACATGCATGTCAAACGATAAGATGTGCCAGCTGCTGCTATGCAGAGTTCCATATATGGATACGAGTGAAGAAGAGAGATCGATGGCCGGCCTATCTGAAAGTAACTAGCAGAAGCAGATAACAACTTTAGGCCCTTTTGGTTGAAAAGGAGTTTTCTTTTTATTCATAGCATCATCTCCGTAGGAACATCCCATAAGAATTTTGTAGCATAAATCCTATAAGAAAAAAGCATTATGTCGCACCTCATGAAAAATTTGTTCAGTACGATAAAAGTTAATTCTACTTTCCATAGGTTTCAACTACACGTGACATTCCAATCGTATAACTTTCCTATTCCTATACATTTCCTATCTTATGATTCAAAGGGTCCCAACATGTCTAGTACACATGCAGAAACACCAATGGTATAATACTGGTCGCGGAAAAAACGATTGGCTTCTCGTCGCATCACACTTACTAAGCGGATGGAGGGATATGTGTGAATCCGAGGTCATCGCGGGTCTCCCAAACAGGGCATCACCGAGAGAGGCGCCCGGCGGAAAGAACCTTAGACCGGACAGGATGACGGCCTTCCGCGCCTCCTCCACCTCTTCTAGCGGAGGGAGAAGCCGGTCGTCTCCTGCGTCTAGAGAGATCCATGCGGATCTACAAGGGAAACGGGTCTCCCAAATTTGACATCGCCGAGAAAGATGCGTCGTCCTCATCCCTTCCTCCGCTACAGTAACCAGAGAAGGCGATTTTTTTAGAGTCGCCCGTCGTCTCATCCTCGCCGCCGTTGAGGCATGGGTTCCTCCCTCTCAGTCGGCCGCTTCGGCGGCGGGAGGGTGGGGGAAGCCCGTCTCACGGTGTGTACATAGGTTAGGGTTCAGTGGGTCTCCGACCGGCAGCGTCTGGGAGGTGGAGGAGCTGTCGGTGCAGGTTTTGGTATCGGTGCGGTTCCCCTTCGGCGACGGTGCTTCATGGAGGCCGGTCGTCACGCGTGTGACTTCCCGGAGCCCGGAAATCGGTGGATTTCTTCGGCTTCGTTCACCACGGCCAGGTCCGGATGCGGCGGATCTGGTGAGTTTGATTCGGAGGTGGTTGCTTCAGATCTTCGCGGCGGCGCTGGCGGCGTCGGCAGTAGCCTCTTCGGAGGCGGTGTTGGAGACTTCCCGTCTGCCTCGTGGTGGGCTCCGGCGATCCAAGGCTTGCAGAGCTTGGGCAGCGGCGCGTCAACGGCAGTTCCGTCTTCGTCTTTGTCGCTGGGATCCAGTGGGCCTCATTGTAATTTTCTTTTAGTTCTGATCTATCTGTAAGATCGTTGATCTGATGTAATTCCTCTGTTCGCAAAAAAAAGACATCGCCGAGAAAGATAACCTGCTACCTCGCCATCTTGTTGAGGAGAGCGGCCGGCCACACCTCCTCCATCTCTTCGCGTGGTGCCGACACGTGGGTCCGGCTGCGGGATCGAGCCAGAGCAGCAGTGGAATGTGAGGCCAGCATGCATGCAGATGCAATGGGCAGGCCGGCTGACTCTTTGCGCGCATGTTCGATCCATCAGAGAGACAAACAGGTAGTCAGCTCGACAACCCCAAGTTGACTTGCCTGGACCATCGCTGGCTGCTCTGCTACTTTGTTTTACGTCTTGGCTTACTTCACATGGACTAATCCAATCGATCGATAGAACATATGTGGTACACACAAATAGTGACCACATGCATGGTGGAGATCAATTGCAATGACATAAATATACTCAATTATTTGTGATTCTGCTCAGCTCGAACATCAGAACATGCATACACAGCGCGGATCGATGGCTGAAGATTTAGGAGATCGAGCTAAGAGTCAACGCCTGCGCATCTCTCTACATGTACGTAGTTGTATAATTCTTATCGCGTTTTTAGTGTAAATTAAAAATCATACTCTCTCTGATCCGAATTTAGTGTCGCCAGCCGTATATAGATATGTACAGCCGTAACTCACTTTTCACGCCATTTATTTCGGACCAGAGGGAGTAATAAAAATTATGAAACGGATGAAGTATATAATAGGATCATTGCATACCAATATATGAGTATGCCCGCGTCACATGTATGTCACTCACATACATAAACATCCATATACCCAAGTAAGTACGTACAATATACAGATTGTATGTAGATCTGTGCGCCAGCTCTGTGAAACGATAAGATGCCAGCTGCTGCTATGCAGAGTTGCATATGTGGACGAGAGCCAAGGAGAGACACTATCGGATTCACCCACATTGCCAAGTGTCCATGACACTCGGCGAATCTCCGCAACATGGTATATGTCGAGTGGGAGCTGATCACGCGCGAAAGAAATCGATTTCACGGGATTTGGTCGCACACGAAGGCTGGAAGAACCTCGTCGATGCCGTTGATCTCGCGCGGAAGAGCTCGCTCTCACGGGGAGGAGCTATATATCGCTGGTGGTACAGCTAGCGCCGACTGAGATTCTTAGATGGGCTCGGCCCAATTAGTTGCAGGCGCCCCGCGAAACATTTTCTGCTTCGCTACTGTTTGTTTTTCAGAACTGCTTCGTGTACCGTTTTCTTTTTTGCTTATTAGGATTTTTGAAAATCGTTCAGCTTAGAAAAAAATTCAGATTTAGAAAAATGTTTAGATGAAAAATGTCCAGATATGAAAAATGTTCAAATTCGAAAATTATTCAAATTTAAAAATGTTAAGATTCAAAAATTGTTCACATTCAAAAAATGTTCAAATGAAAATTATTGAAATTTGGAATGTTCACATTCAAACATTGTTCAAATTCGAAAAATGATTTTTTTTAATATGAACAAATCTGGAATTGGAACAATTTTCGAATATGAACACATTTTGAATTGGAACAATTTTGAAATATGAACAAAATGTTGAACTGGAACATTTTTGAGATGTGAACAAAATTTGAATTGGAACAATTTTCGATTATGAACAAAATCTTGAATTGGAACAATTATTTAATATCAATGTTCAAAGAATTCGGTCAATTAATCAGTTAGCGGGCCAGTTAATCGCTGCTCGGAGGGTGCCTGATGCGAATAGCACCTATTCTTAACTGGCCTGTCAGACCGATTAATCGGTTCTCAGGGTGATTAATCGTAATCCAAACAGCCCCAATATTTGACCCCCGTGACCCATCCCGCTCCTAATCGCTAGGGTTGGGCCTCGTCCCGCCCTATCCCTCTCCTCACGATTCCCTCCTAGCTGGCGGCTGGTGGCCGGCGGCTGGCCAGCTCCTCTCTGGCCCCAACCACTCCAGCTGTTGAGGCTTATCGCCGGCCCTAGCCTCGCGCTCCTCGATGACCCCAGCACCGTGCTCCTCTCCGACCCCTCCCCGTCGGCTGCTCCCCATCCTCTCTTGTCGGGCTGCTCCACGAGATCTTCCTCCATGGCAGCATAACCTGCGAGCTAAGAGGTACAAGATACATCTCTTCCTCTTTCTCAATTTCATTTTAGGATTTTGTTTCTATGGCCCGATGATCTGATATGGTTCCGGCTGCTAGATGTGCTTGTTGTCTGCTACTAGCGTACTAGTGCTGCTAATTTGTGTAGCCGTGCTTGCTGCCTGTTGTCCTCAATGACACTATTTACTTATTATTTTTACACATTGATTATATTTGCAGGGATCTACAGTTGCCTCTACAGCGTGATAATATGGGCTGGGAGCATGGGAGTGTGGAAAACTGCATAGAAAACTTGATAAATGTTGGCATGTATCTATTTAATCTACCGATTAATGGTCGATCGGTTAATCCAGTTAATAGGCCGATTTACCGATTAATCGCTACTCCCATTAACCAGTTAATAGGCCGATTTACCGATTAATCGCTACTCCCAAGCCAAGCGAGCAGCTACCAGTTAACGATTTCCCGAACATTGTTTGATATGAAAAAATATAGAATTGGAACAATTTCATATATGAACAAAATCTTGAATTTGAATTTTTGAATATGAATTATTTTAAATTTGAACAATTTTTTAAAACATTTTTCAAAATCATAAAAAGTGCAAAAACTGAAAAAAAAAAAGAAATAGAAAAAATTTAAATAAAGAAAAAGGAAAAGGAAAAAAGAAACAAAAACAGAAAAGAAAAGAAAACGAAAAAAGAAATACGAAAGCAGAAACAGAAAAGAAAAAAATGAAAATGGGCAGGCCCAGCGGCGTGACGCTTCAGGCGGCGCGGCCGTTTAGCGCCGCTGCTGGGCGATATATAGCATTTAGCACTCTCAAGGGCGCCAGTCGCGCGTGGAGGAGTACACCCTCCATGGAACAAAAACGTATTTTTTTTACAAAATTTTGTTTACGAATATAAAATGTTTGGATGTACATCTTTTTATTAGACTTGAAAAAATGCGTATTTGGGAAGTGGGAACATATGTTGTGCGATCCATAGTGTGAATTTCCGACAGAATCTCTGCTTTTGCATTGTAGTAGATGGAATACAGATTTTCAAATCAGTCCTAGAAAATAGAGAGAAAGGGCAAACAGAGAGTGACATAGGTATACATCTCGGGTACCCTACCATGAGGGTACCTGGTGCACGTGACGACTAAAGGCCCAATAGCGAAGAGACTACTCGAAGCCCAAGGCAAGAGGCCCAACAAGATGGAGTACCCTCCAAGATTAGACATAGACATAGTCGGTTTAGACTTTCCTTACGTGTAAACTAGGTCGGTTACAAACTCTCAAGACCCAGCCTATTTAAAGGCTGGGAGGGGTGCCGATCTAGTACCAAGCCATACTCGAACCACCAAAAGCTCTAGCGAGATCGATACCTCGCCGGAGCTCCCCTGTAATCGCATAATTCACAATAAATACCAGACAAGCAGGAAGTAGGGTCTTTACCTCCACCCGAGGGGCCTGAACCTGGGTAAATGTTTGTCTCTTCTTGTCAGCCGATGAAACTACCAGTACTACCACGTTCTCTCCCCATAATCTCAACCCTAGGTACTTAACCATGGGATTTGATGAGGGTACACCTCGTCAGAGAGAAAAAAGAGGAACGAGACCATCGTCTAAACTAAGAACTCTAGAAGTAAAACCGCGAGTCTTCCGTCAAAACCGCGGAGACAGGACAAATGTCTCCTGAGTTTCAGGGAGCTCGTTTTAAAACAAAATCGAAAATGACATTTCAATTTTATTTAAAATCAGGTAAAATTCCAAGATGTTGATAGTGATATGATATGTAAGTGTGCAAAATTTTAAATCAAAATTCGTCGTATTATGGGCTGGGAAAAAATGACAAATGGGTTGTTGTTTCAGAAATTTGAAATTTTGCCTGATTTGTCTTTTTGTGTAGCGCAAAGTACAACGAATTTGGAGTTAAATTTTACACGCTTATTGATCTCGGCACTATCTAAATATGAAAAAAAAAATCTCAGTTTTTTTTTAAAAAGTGGTCATTTTTTATTTTTCAAAAACCAAGCTCGCTGGAAATCGGCTCCATTTGCAGTTTCTGAAAACCTGACACTACTCACGGTAGAAAAATAAAATGGAGCAAGCAAAAGTTACTCTGAGGACAGTTTAGCCCAGGATGAACATAAAAATATTCTTGGCCATTATCTGACATCAGAGCAGCAGGCCCAAAAGAATGGGCCGTGTTTTTTCCTTACAGGAAGTGGGAAGGAGGGTTAATCATGGATCGCACAAAATAAGTGGAGGCCCAGCATGTAACGGCCCACTGTTGCTACAGTTACTAGGATAATCGTTTGTGTTTCTCATAAGCATAGCTACGATCCTATGAACGATACTGTAAAACGGCATATAAGGGTCCTCGATGACCATATATCGGTTGTACAAAAGGTGAAAGTTAGAGACGAGCTGGACGTCTCACCCTCTCCCGTACTGTAGCAGAGGGGAAACTTTTGAGCTCTTCCGGCCGATCCACTCCGCCGCCGCCGATTCGTTGGATTCCTCGCCCTCCGCCGGCCGCTCCGGCGGCGGGAGGGCGGGGGATCCCCGTCTCGCGGCTGTACATAGTAGGATCTGGTAGGTTTCAGGCCGGAGGCGCCGTGGAGGTGGCGGTGCCGCCGGTGTGGTTTTTGGTGCAGGTGGTCGTCCCCTTCGGCGGCGAGGCTCGGTGGAGCTTCGCGGCGGTGCGCCTGTTGTCCTGCCACTCGCTGGTCTCCGGATCTGCGCTGTGCGGGTGCCCCTGGCCGGAGTCCGTGGTGCGGCGGATCTGGTGGTTGTTGAAGATCGTGTTGCGGCTGTTGCGGCTTGATGCGACGGCTTCGACGACGTCCACTGGTGTGGCCCTTTGGGGCCGGCGTTCGGTGACACCCTCGCGCGCTGGGGGGCTGCTCTCGATCCAAGTCTTGAAGGAGAGCAGGGGCGGCGACACGCCATCGACGGCGCCGTGGTTGAAGACGAAGCTGTGTAGCAGGAAGGGGTGCGTTGTAATTTCCGGGTCTTCGGGGTCCTTTCTGTAATCGAGCTGTATCAGTTGTCTCACTAGCAAAAAAAAACATTTCAGGTACTGGACTTCTGATCGCCTTGTCATCCGCGGGTGGCCCCATCAGACAACTTCCCAGCTTTGTAAGTATATGTGAACGGTGAACCTCACACTTTCAGCCACCTTTTATTCGAGTGCCACTACTCCAAGCGAATCTGGACGACGGCGGCCTCCTGCCTCTCCTGCCCAAACTTCATGACACACCTTGGTTCTGGTAGACTGACGGTGCTAGGACGATGCTGATTTGTGCCCGTGGATAAACATATGAAGTTTGGGCAGGAAACGACATACGAAGTTTTAGCTAGGACGATACTGATTTGTGTCCGTCGATAGACATATGAAGTTTTATTTGATACACTAGGACGATACTGATTTGTGTCTGTGGTACATATTTACAACCAGCATGAAGTTTGATACGCCATTTTGATATTCACTCATCGTAGAATGATGAGAAAATTCTATTATAAAGGAGAAGTTACAAAACATAGTAAAAGGACAACCTCGAATACATAGTTTGAAGCGCCTTCACTGTAGCACCACGTAATTGAAGATAAATCGATCCTAAATAATATGCCATTATACAAAATAATCCAAAATATTGCTATGACATGGTTGAAAACTACACGATCCCTCCACCACGACGACATATATTTCACACAGAGTAAGAAGTGCTCATTTCTAGGCCATCTCATGACTAGCAGGAATGAATAAAACAAAGTGTACATCACATTGCTATAGTGAAAGAAACATGTATGTGGTCTATACTAGGCTCATGCATAACTTTAGTGTTTTTTTAACAAGTGTTGGGGCCCCGAAGAACCCAGATATTGAAATATTTCGTCGGTGGGACTACAAATTATAACGACATCCAAAAACTTAGGAAAAATACAATCAGGACCTAAAAGTATACACAAAGTGCACTACAAATTAATTAGAACACGCAATCGAGTCCCTGGATCCTTTCTCCACTACAAAGCCATGTGCATCTCAACGCTCGAACTAGCGGCGACGACACTCGGGACACACACATGGGTCATCACCTCTGATGAACTTCCAGGCAGCGTTGAAGATCCTCCGCATTGCATTCTCCAGAGGCATGGAGGAAGAACAGCCAAAGCTTTGCTTGGAGTGGTGAAAGGGGAGAACATCAATCCAGTCTGCATGAGCAGAACAAACCATCAACCTCCAGATCTAGAGGCATTGCACCAGGGTTTATTGGAAGGGGAGGAGGAGGGACACCCTCGATCACACACGGATCCAGCCTCTAGAGCACCACAAGCCTCCATATCACCGTCGCGAGGCATCGGAATCTGCCTGTAAGTTCCGACCAAAACCACCCCATCGGCATGACACGCCAAACCAAGACATAGCCCGAGACACAAATCTAAACCTATTACTAGTACTATGGACAAGAGGGGGCCAGCCTCCTCTCACCCATCCACTCCGCTTGGCTAGAAGCAATATGACAGGGTAAATTCAGGTATTTGGTAAACCATGCTTTGTTTTCGAATATTTCAGGCGCCAAGCTGGCTAGAAATGTGCATGCCAGAGAACACTACGGGAGAGCTGGACTTTGCCGTGTGCCCAGCTCTTTGCCGTGTGCTGGATGTCGGGCACACGGCAAAGAAATCTTTGCCGTGTGTCACATACGGCAAAGACAAACACACGGCATTGTAGCAACGAAAACACACGGCAAAGAGATGCACACGGCAAAGGCAGACGAAAGCACACGGCAAAGAGGGACACACGGCAAAGAAAATGAACCCAAACGGATGCGTGGACGGCGCAGTCACGGAAGCTCTTTGCCGTGTGTTTGCACACGGTAAAGAATATTTATCATTTTCTCCATTTTCTAACACTAATAGCCATTCCCGTGGTATAATCCATATTATCTAAGACTATTTGCACTCATCTAATTTCCACACAAAGTAATACATATTTGATGGATAATCCAAAAGTATTACAATTTTTCTCGCTTTTTACCTAATTTCGCTTATTTAAATTCCTTTATGCCGATTTTTTGAGTAATTCAAATTTGAACTACAAGTGTGTGATAGTTTGCTCTAATTTTTTTACAAAAAATATTTTAAGGTGCAAAAGTAGTGGTTATATCACAAAACCGTCGATAGTTTTGGAAAATTCGACCACTTTCGACGAAAAGCCATGGTGGCCATTTTGACAAATTTTTCAAAAAAATCAAAGAAAGTGAAAAAAATGCTCAAAAAAAGAAATCCTTTGGCATGGAGTCCTTTTATGTGTATTAGTTGGTAGGGAAAATGATAAACTTGAGTTTTGACAAAGTTTTGAAAAAAAATCTTCACAAAAAGATCAATCATCTATAAACATGTATAAGTTTCGAGTCAAATGACCAATATATGACCATTTCCGTGGCATAGTTTACGATAATGTGCTCATATTTGACTCATGGGTGTGTCTTGTTATGGCAAACAATGTTGTTGAACTGAGTTTTTTCAAATTATGTTTATAAATATCTTTTTTTTATTTTTGAAGTGTCAAAAATGACATTTTTTGTGAAGCAAGTACATAAAATATGGTGTAAATTGGCACCCATACAATTCCGACACAAAGTAGAGCATATTTTATGGATAATCCAGAAATATTAGGAATTTTCTAGGTTTCTACCTAATTTTGCCTATTTAAATGACTTTATGCCGATTTTCCGAAAATAATTCAAATTTGAACTACAAGTGTGTGATAGTTTGCTCTAATTTTTCTACAAAAATCATTTTAAGGTACACAATTAGCTGTTATATCACAGAACCGTCGATAGTTTTGAGAAATTCAACCCCTGTAAATGAATAGACACGGCGGCCATTTTGATCGATTTTTCGAAAAAAATAAAAGAAAGTGAAAAAATACCCAAAAAAAGAAATCCATTGGCACGGAGTCCTTTTATGTGTAGTAGTTGATTGCAAAAATAATAAACTTGACTTTTGACAAAGTTTCCAAAAAACTTATTCACAAAAAGATCAATCATCTACAAACATGTTTAAGTTTCGAGTCGAATGACTAGATATGATCATTCTCGTGGCATAGTTTATGATAATGTGCTCATATTTGACACATGAGTGTGTCTTGTTATGGCAAACAATGTTGTAGAACTGAGTTTTTTCAAATTATGTTTATAAATATCATTTTTTATTTTTAAGTGTCAAAAATGATATTTTTTGTGAAGCAAGTACATAAAATATGGTGCAAAATGGCACCCATCCAATTCCGACACAAAGTAGACCATATTTTATGGATAATCCAGAAATATTAGGAATTTTCTAGGTTTCTACCTAATTTCGCCTATTAAAATGACTTTATTCCGATTTTCCAAAAATAATTTAAATTTGAACTACAAGTGTGTGATAGTTTGCTCTAATTTTTCTACAAAAATCATTTTAAGGTACACAATTAGCTGTTATATCACAGAACCGTCGATAGTTTTGAGAAATTCAACCCCTGTAAATGAATAGACACGGCGGCCATTTTGACCGATTTTTCGAAAAAATAAAAGAAAGTGAAAAAATTCGCAAAAATGAAATCTTTCGGCACTGAGTCCTTTTATGTGTAGTAGTTGATTGAAAAATAATAAACTTGACTTTTGACAAAGTTTCCAATAAACTTATTCACAAAAAGATCAATCATCTACAAACTTTTTTAAGTTTCGAGTCAAATGACTAGATATGATCGTTCTCGTGGCATAGTTTGTGATAATGTGCTCATATTTGACACATGGGTGTGTCTTGTTATGGCAAACAATGTTGTAGAACTGAATTTTTTCAAATTATGTTTATAAATATCATTTTTTATTTTTTAAGTGTCAGAAATGACATTTTTTGTGAACCAAGTATATAAAATATGGTGCAAAATGGCACCCATCCAATTCCGACACAAAGTAGACCATATTTTATGGGTAATCCAGAAATATTAGGAATTTTCTCGGTTTCTACCTAATTTCTCCTATTTAAATGACTTTATGTCGATATTCCGAAAATAATTCAAATTTGAACTACAAGTGTGTGATAGTTTGCTCTAATTTTTTAAAAAAAAATCATTTTACGGTACACAATTAGCTGTTATATCACAGAACCGTCGATATTTTTGTGAAATTCAACCCCTGTAAATGAATAGACACGGCGGCCATTTTGACCGTTTTTTCGAAAAGATAAAAGAAAGTGAAAAAATACCAAAAAAAGAAATCATTTGGCATGGAGTCCTTTTATGTGTAGTAGTTGACAAAGTTTGGGACTAGTTTTGACAAAGTTTCAAACAAAATTTGACCCCTATCAACCGTAGATTAAATCTGAACGGTTGAGAGGAAACACACCATCCGCGTCATTCTAAATGCTGCAATCTGATTGGTTGGGAGTAGTTGTTGTGGATCGATGACGTGGCATGTCCTTATCTCTCTCCTCTGCCCCACGCACATATCTCTCATCGTTCTTTTTCTTCCAGCCACACAACGCAGAGAAGAGCAGGACGGCCTCGCGCTTCTCGCCGAACAACGCCGCCGCCGTGCAGAGAAGACCACGACGGCTTGCACGGCGCCCTTCTTGCCGTCGCGGATCGCGTGCCCTCTGCTCTACCAAGGTGCTCCCGACCGCGGCGGCGGCGTCTCTAGGCTCTCCCGACGGCGGCGACTCCTGCCTCACCTTCCACGCGCTCCCGACGACGGCGAGAAGGACATCACAGGTGCTCGCCTCCTCCCTCGTTGCGCTCAGCCGCCGTCCACCCCTCTGGTAGCCTACCGTCGACCTCCGCGGAGCTGCCGCAGCATGCCGTCTACCTCCATGTCGCCATGGCCTCCCTGCCGTCGACCTCCGTCCGCGCCATGGCCGCCCTGCCGTCGACCTCCGCCTCGCCAACGACGACCTCCGTCCCCGGCCGCCCTCCGCCCTGCGTTGGCGTTCTCCCGTGCCGCCATCTGCCCTGGAACGGCGTTCGAGCTCGAGGAAGCGCGGCCTTCTTCTCCAGCGGCGCGGCACCGAAGCTCCTCGACATCGCGCTCGGCGCCTCCCCGCTGGACGAGGCCAGCACGCCTCTCCTCAACAAGTGGACCTGGTGCCCGCGTCGCCGCTCTGACCGTCGGCGCCTCGCCAATGACCGCCGCCATCTCGTCGACCTCCGGCTCTGGTCGTCGGCGCTGTTCCTCGTCCCGATGGGCGGGGATTTTTTTTTGACGACGTCATCCCTTGTTGCCGTGTGCTGAACACGGTAAAGTGAAGGAGCTGTGCCGTGTGTGTGCACACGGCAAAGAGCAACCTGCAGGCCCACTTGTCAGGGGACAGTCGTCGACGGCGTCAAGTGGCTGTGGGGCCCAGCTACCAGCTTTGCCGTGCGTCACGATATCTGGCACACGGCAAATCTTTGCCGTGCAATTCTTCCCCGTGTAGTCTTTGCCGTGTGCGGCACACGACGAAGACGTTGCCGTGTGCTTTTCAACCTTCACCGTGTGCTCAACGCACACGGCAATGATCAGCTCTTCCACGCACACGGCAATGATCAGCTCTCCCATAGTGGAAGAGCCAAGTACTGAAGTGCCAGTGGACGTGGTCGTACGCCTAGACACCATCTGCGCCAGATGCATGCACTGGGCAGCGTACGACGTAACCGGCGGTCGAGCCCAAATAATTGGCTGAACCAGTGAGCCGGCCTGCGTCGCCTGAGCTGGCCGTCCATCTATTCAACGCTCACCTTCTTGCTAGCTCTTGCCCGGGCCTGGGCAGGACAGGTCGTTTCAACACTATATACCCAGCGATCATGAATCATGCAAGCTCGACATCAGGGAACGACTATTCCAAATTCTTAGCCTGCAATCTCTGTTGCAAAGATTCATCCTACATACATACGTGTCGATCTCCTCGTGGTTTCTGGCCGATCCAAGAACGATCCGATTGGCTCTAGATGCATGTGGACTTTAGACGTATTGTGAGCGCTAGCTGTGTGGTCGTGGATGGTGTTAGAGTATATGTGTACGTGTTGTTATGGTAGTATAGGATAGAGATAGGATACGTATCCATACGGTCCTGACTTGACTTGTACTCCAAGATGATCCCTGTACTCCTATATATACTCGCCCATGAGGCTCAATAATACATCCAACATATTCCGCCAATCTCATAATTCTACATGGTATCAGAGCGGCACGACCTCTGACCTAGCCACCGCCGCCGCCGCGCTTCCGCCCTGCGCCGCCCCCGGGGAGATCGATCTCCATGATCTCGCTCGGGGGCCGCGCAACCCGTACGCAGGGTTCGTCCGCCGATCCGTGATCGGCTGCCATGTAAGTCTTTTTTTCCGATCTCTTGATCGGTTTTCTTTTTTTGGTTTACCGATCTTAGATCGGATTGAGTCGTCCACCGCCGTCGTCATCGCCGCGCCTCTACTCCGACAACGGCATCGACCTGCACCGGCCCGCTCCTCGACAGGCGGCTACCGCGGGCGACTCGCCGGCACCGACTCCACCGCCATGGGTCAGACAGGGCTCTGCCGCCGGCAGGGAGGCCGGACGCCGGCAGGGCGGCGCAGAACGACGTACGCTGTGTATGTACCCAGCGCCCAATGCCATGGTAACAAGTAGAAGCTAGCTGCTCCATCGGAGCCTTTAACACATGCAGAGCTGTGCGGCATGCCCTGCACAGCCTGACTTTCATTCTAGCGCTGAAACACATGCATGTCCTATATATACTATTATCCCTCCCAAGTCCCAACACGGTCACGCATTTTTTTCCGGTGTGGATATAATTTTTTTGTTTTTGAGTTTAAAATGTGGATATTATATATAGTATGGTTTTGGAAAATATAAGTTTAGCAACGATTTTTTATGTCTGAACTTCATGAGCTGCCCGATGTCTGTATTGAGATACATACGGCGACGCCGGGTGGATGCAATATTAGGTCTCGTGGCTTACACTGACGACTTTGACATAGGAAAGCCAAACTGAAGCAACAATATTTTATGTCTAAACTTCACCATTTCGAAAAAAGTCTAAACTTTCATTATTGAGCCAACGAAGTCTCCAAGTAAAGATTTGTGCGGTGACGGGTGGATGCAAGACTAGATCCGAAAACATTACGCCGACGACTTCGACATATGGAAATTTAAATCGAAAATATGTAAGCCTTGACTCAGGACTCTTATACATATCTTTCCTACTTGTAAAGCATATTCTGTCACCAACTATTGTATATGCCGGATAAACATCTTACAAAGGGCTTAACTAAAAAACAACAACCATCAACACAAATCATGTAAAAGACATCCAATAAACCTTGCACCATTATCATACCCATGACCAACCTTTTTTGCAAAACAACTCAAAATAAATAAATATACTCGTACTCTTATATAAACAAACACTCTATTGTCTGAAACCGCAAAACAGTTCCATGAAACCAAGGCTCTTCCAAAATTTCTCATGACCATAGCTAATATCTCCTTGTGTTTTTGTGTGGTTGTTCGTAGCAAAGCGTAGGCTCAATGCGGTAAATTTTAAACAAATGATATACCCTCCATAACTAATACCTATCAATCGAAGCAGAGATCTCTCGCCTCGAGCTCCACTTATCTCATTATTTTTTAAAATTCATAAATCATATTTCAAGTTTTGATAAAATATATAAATAATATGGATGTACTCAGTTGTTTATCATATAAACTCGTTGGATCTCAATTCAAAATATTTTGTATTCTGAGCTAAAAAATTGAGAAAACTGTGGATATGATTATATATAGTAAACTGTGCATATTTTAAAACTCCAAAATTTATCAGATTTTCTCATTTTTTGTTGTCTGGCCAAAGAATTTAGCGTTATGATTTTGCATGCTTGTAGGATACATCATCAAATGAGTCCAGGATTTTTTTCCAAAAGATCTTAAAACCTGTAAATATGAATTTTGATTTTAAAAAATTGATCGTTGGTGGAGCATGGGGGGCAAAGAGAGTTTTCATATCAATCTTTTTTCTTGTATGCTTACTAAGAGTTAAAATTTTGTTTTATTTTGTATAAATGAGCATTTTTTTGTGTTTATATCTTTTTTGCCATTCTTGTTCAATGAAAAAAATTGTACTCGTTTTAACAAAAAAAAATCCCAAACAATTATTTCCATTTTTTATATCATGACATTCCTAAAATTAGACTTACTCGTAGCATGAAAATAGATGGTATCATGAATTTAAGAAATGATTTCAAGACTTAACACAATTCATCCGAATTAAAATCCTTTTTGAGCATATGTTTTCGTTTCGGTGAGACCTAGAAGCGTCAAAATGAGCTATAAGTGGGATCCCACTTACACATTCTTAACTGTAGTTTTCAGATAAACCAATCCATTTTATTGGTAGTGTCATAAGAGCGAGGAAAAATATGGAAAAAGTGTACAGAAGAAAATACGGTAAATATTAGAAAAAGATCCACTAGGTAAACATTTCCATTTTGTGGGCTTCAAGTTCAATTCTTGCCCAGGTAAACAGTTTCATTTTTCTATTCGCATGTCAAGGATTCAATGTGGCCATAAACCTTCTGATCGGAATTACCAGCTGGAGGTTTACGATCGCCATGTGGGCGTCTAGCTGACACATCATTATCCAACAGGAGTCCCTCATGTCCGCATCCATAATGAAGTGCCGGAGCTGGAGAAGAAGGGCCGGCCGGCGGCCGCATGTCGGCATGTGTATTCTAATCTCATCGCAGTAAATATTTAACTAACATCAAGCCGTGTGATTTTATCCCGTTCCATGTTTGTACAGCCGCGAGCGCGCTCGCACAGTGAGCACAGTGGCCGGCGGTGAGATGGTCCAGTGAGAATTGGACGATAGCCGGCTCGATCGGCGAGGCCGGCCGGATTGATCACCATTCCAATCAAACTTCACCATCACCAACATTGCCAAAAAATAAAGATATGCGGGTTCTCGATCTCTAGCTAGATAGATCATAGCTATAGGTGTTTTGTTTTTGCCGACAGACACGAGATCGTCATCGGGCTACCGCTGTCGATCCATCCTACGTCAACGCTACCTCTCGATCGATATGCTGCATGCAGCGTGCATGGCCAGCTCAGCTCGGCAGCAACGGCTAGGATTGCTCCTGCTTTTTTTTTGAGGACAAGGTGGTCGATCCACCGCCCGAATAGATAGAAAGAGTTGACCCAGTTTATAAGGGAAACCGGGTCCAAAAACCATACAATCTGTACAAAAAAATGACACAAACGAAGCGACCCGTCGTCCACACGACCCAAGTCGACAAACGCCACAACACACACCACCCGCTCCGAGGCCGCCGCCCCGGCGTAACAACCAGATCGACCTTCGCATTGCCCGAAAGCGATCCAGTCATGGTCGACGAACCCTCTGCCCACGCAGTCTTCATCCAGGTTGCCACCAAAACCACCATGTACCGGAGCCGCCGCCCCGGAGAAGCAACCAGATCGACCTTCGCATTGCCCGAAGATGATCCAGTCAGGTCGACAAACCCTCTGCCCGCGCAGTCTCCATCCAGGTCGCCACCCATACCCCCGCTAGACAACGCTCTGCCTCATAGAACCGTCGTAGCGTGGGAGACCGAGGCCGCCGCCTCGACATCCACCACCATCCGGGGCCGCCGCCCCGACGTCCACCACCCACGACCACACGCACCAATTTGCACATCCGCCGCGAAACCGTCGCACCACGCAGGCCAAGAGCTCCAAAGCGGCGCCTCCAACAAGGTAGTGACGAGATCGTCACCGCCGCCCGCTCCCGATGAGCTAGATTTTCACCCGGAGCTCTTGGAACCACACGCGTTAGTCGAGGTCGAAAAGCTCCACAACAACGCCAACAAGAAGGAGAACGACGCCCGAGGGCGCCGCCGTCGTCGGCACTGACCGAAGTCCGTGCGAGCTTTCGCCCGGAGTTCAACCCGACCGCAAAGCTTCGGGGACACAGGACGGCGTCCTGGTCGTGTCGTCAACCGCCGAGCTCCACCGCATGCCGCTGCCGCCGCGGCACCTCCCTCCACGGCAGCTGGCATGCCCGCATCGATCCGGGGCCGTCGCCCGGGGGCCGGAGCACGGCAGCCGGAGGCCACCTACCGCGCCGGAACCACCACTCAGCCGCTCCGCCAGAGAGCGGCCACTGTCCGGGGCCGCCGCCCCGGCTTCCACGCCGCCCGGACGCCGGGGCACGGCGGCAGGAGAGGCTATCTCCTGCCTTCGCGCCGGAGTCTCCGCCACCTCCCCTTGCAGCTCATCCGGTCGCTGCCGCACTGGATCCCGGCCCCTGCCAGCGCCGGACGACGCCCAGGCCACCACACAACACCACATCGGCCGCACCCCGCCACCACACCAGCGCCATCGCCCCTGCCCCCAGCTTCGGGACCTCCACGCCGCCCCGCACGGGGACGCACAGCTGCCACCGCCCACCTACCGCCGGCAGACGCCACAGAGCAGACGCGGCCCGCTCGGCCCGCCCGCGGCCCAGATCGAGCCCGGGCGAGCGCCATCCGCGCCGTCGCGCGAAGACCACCTCCCGCGCCCAGCACAGCTCCACCCGCGCCACAGCACACCATCTCCCACCGCATCGGGCCCGCGCCGGCCAGCCGCCGACCGTCGCCCCAGACGGACCGGCCGGCCACCAGCGCCTCGAAGAGAACCAGGAGCTTCCCCCCCACGGCACCTTTGGCACCGGAGGGGGCCCGCCGCCACCGCGGCGCAGGGGCCGGCGGCAGCGGCGGCAGGAGGAGTCCGGCGAGGGGGCTCGGCGCCGCGCGACGGGGTCGTCCCGGTGTCGCCTGGGGCAGCGACACGGGGACGGGGTTGGAAGGAGGTCCCAGTTGGGACAGAAAGGTAGGATTGCTCCTGCTTCACGATGGTACTTCTAAGCTTTTATTTCTTTGAGAAACATTGATCTGCTAGTGAAATATGGCAGAGCTGACCTTTTTGTTCCTCTCTCTAGCAAAGCTACAGTAAACAATTTCTGCGTGTACGTAGTAGTATGTGTGTGTAGAGGGTGAGGAGGGTGGTACTGAGAGGCAGCAGGGACAGCGATGGACGCCCTGGATTGATGGATGGATGTGATCTGACGGATGGGCCCAGGGGTGAAAGGTGACGGGTGCAGGCTTTATATTTACTTTACTCCCTTGGCTGCATCCATGCATCATGTGCTCGCTGCTCGCTTTGGTTCCTGAACATGAACTGCATATGGTACTACACCATGAATCTTTTTAATTACCGCACGGACCTACCTAGCTACATGCATGCTGTAAATTTCGATTTTATTCAACCAGCGTCTCCAACAAGCTCCTAGATGGAGAACACCTACCATTTTTGTTTTCTTGAGCAATACAACACCTAACTAGTTACTCCATACATGTAACTTGAACATATATATATATATATATATATATATTTCGATTTTATTCAACCAGCGTCTCCAACAAGCTCCTAGATGGAGAACACCTACCATTTTTGTTTTCTTGAGCAATACAACACCTAACTAGTTACTCCATACATGTAACTTGAACATATATATATATATATATATATATATATATATATATATATATATATATGTATTGGCCAAAAACCCTTGAACATACATGTACATTTATACACGTACACACGAATGTCTAAGATGCACATAAAGAAGAGATAAAATCCGTATGCATATTAGCCTCTAGCGTATTTGGGACAACCACCGGTTAGCTAGCGTGTTTGAATAATATAACACAGATGCAACTGGAGGCCGGTGTTGACGTACGAATGAATGAGCCGAAAGGAGGCAGACCCAAAGCCATATATATAGTAGAACTACTATTGCAGTACAGTTGGAATATTCCAGCTGAGCAAACATCTATATATATATATATATATATATATATATATATATATTTCACCTTTACCAAGATAGATAGATAAAGAGACAGAGGGCAGGGTAAAGCTCTACTGCTGCCAGGAGTGATGAGGAGGTGACGGTGACGACGTGCGTAAAAGCTTATTTACTGCCAGGAAGGACTATGCAAGTTACGAGTAATATGCTCCACTTGAAAAGTGGAGAAACAAAAATCCGTAGAGCTAGGTAGATTTATATTCCCTCCCTGATCTCCAATCTCCATGCAGCAGCCACGTCAGCTTCAGCTGCCCACGCAAGCGGCACATGCATGCATGCACGCGTGTACAGGGTACTGTAGATGATCAACCGTGCATGCATGTGTCCATCGATCGTACGTGCCAATCACACGCGCACACACTACGTTAGTTGCTTCCAAGTGATCTGTCAGGCTCCTATACTAACTGAAACGAGCACGGAGCACCTTACTAGCTACAGTAGCCTGTAACGCCCATGCATGCATCAGTTGTACCTTTTCCACCTGCAGCCAGCCATATGACCATGTGTATATGCATGATACCATATCGTATGATCATGTGTATAGACATCTCTCAGTGTGTATATGTAACCATTTCATTCCGTATCTATACCATATTTGAAATAGCTAAACCATCTTATATTTGAAAATGGAGTGAGTATTTAACTTCAAAGTCATACATCCATTTGAAAAGGCACGGTACACGTGCATGTACAATATTTTTCTGTAGCACGCAAGACAGCTAAATTTAGTTCGCCACGCCCAAAAAAGGATTCAATATCACACGTCCATGTTATACTCAAAGGGCTACCATAATTATTTAAAAAGGATTCAATATCACACATCCATGTTATCTTTCCGGTTCTAGATGCTCCCCTCTATTGAGGTCGCGGACGTTCCTCGATGGTATCTCGCGGTTCACTCCCGTGGTGATGGATAGAGAGCGGAGGTGATTCATGGAAGGTTCCTGGATAAGGGATCCAGAGCAGCTGGGTCTGATGGTGCTGCTGGATCTAGAGAGAGGTCAGAGGCGTTGCGAAGGAGGGGAGTTCGAGCACTGTGGGATTACCTATGGCCAGATATCGTAGATGGGAGCAGTGGCGGACCCAAGAATAATTCAAAGCCCGGACAAACAGTGAATTTAGAGGCTAATAACACTACTTTTAATCAAGGTTGCTAACAAATTAGGCTGCACCGGCCAGAAGCCCGGGCACAGCCCGGGCATGTGCCCGGGCATAGGGACGGTTGGATCCGCCACTGGATGGGAGGCTAGTGCTAGGTCAACTAGGGGAGGCATGTCGGTGTTTCGGGAAAGTGCTGATTATCTTCATTTATTTGCAGTTCCAAGCTAGAGTTGTGACGTCGCTAGGAGTCAAAGGAATAACAGGGTCAGAAGGAATGTCTTCAAGCCGAAGAAATAGGTCGTAGGAAACCTTCCCTACATATTTGTCTTGTTCGGGCCATACGCGAATTCAATCGAGCATTAGATGGAATATGTGAAGTTTATGGGAAATGGGATACTGTAATTAGAAATGATATTAATTATTGTGCATTAGATATAAATCAATTACTTTGTTCAAGTTTCTAATATACTATTTCCAAAAATAAATAAAATTCTAAGATGAGATAGATATTTTTTGCACGTCTAGACATGTGACTTCTATGTACTGAGTCCATATATTTATATTGACACATATATTAGTTTAGTTTAAAAACAATTATATGTCTATATCCAGATTAAACAACACTTTTAATCAGCCAGAGGGAATAAATGTACAATGTATACAAATTGAAAAATAAATGAGCATCTATGTTTTTGCCCAAAAAAGGAAGGAGTGCCCCGCCTCTACATTAAGTGATGCACGAAGTATCTTGGAATTACATAAGAAATTTGTCGAGGAATTACATAAATGAGCATCTACATGTGAAAACACAATATTTAGCTTTTAGGGACTGCGAGAACCGTCGGATGTTTCAAGGCCTACAATATGACTCTCTTAAAACTAAGCTAGATACTTTGGTACACGCATAATATTGAAAAACTGAAGCAAAAGTCAAGTCATGCAATAGGGACTTGGGAGAGAAGTGTAAGTAATAGCAATGCTGTAGTAATGGTTGCACCCAAAGCTAGGACAGGGATAGCTAGCACGTAGGGTAACTATAAGCTGGTCCGGGGCCTGGCATCAAGCATGGATGCTCGAGTGAGGCGCCATGGATGGGTGATAGATATGGCAGCTAGCTGGTAACAAACGCAAAAGATGCGCTTGTTTCGTTCCCAAAATGCATAGATGCAAAGCTGTGTCCAGCAGCCATCCCTATGTGCCTAGCATAGCATCTGTCCATCCATGTAGATCGATAGGATGCATTGAAGCGAGTTGGTTCGGTTTCCTCCAAAGGGAAACATTTCTCTCCTCGAGCTGGAGCGATCATGCGTGACGTATGTTACAAGTGGCAAGTGGCCAAGGGCAGAAGCCAGTGAAAGCACCACTCTCTTTTGGACTCTCCCCTGGCCTATGAGCGACGGCGATAGCTAACCACCACTGCTCACTGCCTCTACTATTACTCGACCTCTGACAACGCATTGCATGTTGAGTTTTGTGTAACAGTCGGTAACTGTACTGTACTACTCAGCCTCCTCCTCTCTCTCTCTCCCTTGTGTGTGTTGCGTGTGTAGAGAGAGAGAGATCCTAGCTGGCTCATCGATCTATCTTGTTGTATTTATAAGCCACACTCCCTAGAAGCTTTGGCATATATCACCCAGTGCCTTAAGTTGCTTCCTCCTCCTCCAGCTACCTTCTTCCTCGAGAGCTCTTGCTAGTTTGTACCCCTTCCATGCATGAACACATTCTTGCTGGAATCTTTTCATCTTCTTCTTCGTACCATGCGATACATGCATGAACCATTTCATCCCCTTTCTTCTTCTTTATAGCTAGGATAGAGGGTCTACATGTTGCCATTTGTGTAGGTAATGTAGATATACAAATGCACAAGATGGAGTAGTATCTCTCGATCTGCTTGCTGCAGCAAGGCAGCCGGCCAGCAGCCAGCCGGTGATTTCTGGTGTGGCATCATCAAGATTCACACAATGCATGGCATGCATAAGCTAGCTTCCATCCTTGGATCTCCCCCATGTAAACTGCTGGAGTTTCACGGGAGATAGTTGGATCGAGGGGCTGGCTAGCCGGCGTACTTATGTGTGGGAATCTTGATGATGCTGCATCGGTGATCAATGGCTAACTTAACTAATGATCTTCACCTGCAAACCAGCTGCAGGCATGCACACGCGGTAGATCTGTGTTTAATCAGGCAGGCGTCCTCCTCAGATCTAGTCCGACTTGCAGGTAAAATAAAGTTGACATTCATATTATCATGCACTAAATTTGTGCTCAGCTTTCTAGGTGTACTCATGCATGTGTGGCTAGCTTAACTAATGACATGTATATGTTTCCAGCAGGTTAACACAGATGCACTTCATATATATAAATATAGATCATGCATGTCCACATGCTTGAACAAAGTTTTAGTTTTTTTTATTAACTCTATCTGTTGGCCAAGCTAGTTCAAGTTAGTGAGGCTCTATCTGCTATTATTAATAGCGATTTCTATTGTTGGAGAAAATGGTACTAGCTAGGGTGTGTAACTGAATACTATGAACTAGTACTATGGTAACCGCAATGCGCCATCAGCTAGCCGGTGACGCAGAGACACCGTACGCACTGCGTACTGCATGCTCAAACTCGTGACTCTATTTGATCGTGCAATTTTCAGTTGCACACATGCATATATGTACCATACCACACACTGACACACATATATATTTGAGTTAGATAAGGTAAGAATTTGTACTGGCTCTGAACCTATTTTCCTGAATAGGATTTTTTTTTCTGGAAAAGGAATAATAGTTCAGGACTTAATACTTGCATCACATGCATGCATGTCTGAGTTAATAAACACAGTACGCGAAAGATTATATCATGATTTCTTTGATTTGAAAATTACAAAACCACTCCTCGGCTTAAAAAAAATTATGCTGCTCTCTGTCTGCCATGATCTTGTTCTGTTCAAAGTTTTTATACACAAATAGACAGCCATATATATAGTTTTTTTTTTTGTCTTGGAGGAGATCTCTCTGCCGTCTTTGTCTCTGCACACCCGCCTTCCACGGGATTAGACTCATGTACGTACATAGCACTACTGTAGCATGCATGCAGGAGCTATCGATCGATTTATTTCTCAGCTCACTACTGCTCCTAGACTAGCTCGCTATTTCACTTCAGTCGCAGCAGAGAGCAATAAATCACATGTGGATCGATCGATCGAACGCGACGTTACATTATTGTTATCTGCAGTCTATACACGTACGTGTACCTAGGCAGGGTGTCGGGAAACCAATTAATTCTTGTACACGTTGTACACGATTCAATTCCATGCATGACCTTGTGATATACTCACTCTGTTTGGAAAATGATGTCTTACATATATCTAAATTCGGATGTATGTGTACACTAAACATATCTACATACATCCGAATCTAGACAAATCAAAGACATCCTTTTCGGACGGAGGGAGTATACATTTATTTCGTGATACTTTCAGAGAAGTGTGTGTTTTATGATCTAGCTCACACTTGCCATAGTTAAGGCGTTAAGCCTTTTTCTTTTCTTTTTAAATAAAGCGGAGGCAACATATAACCTTATTCCTTGATTAAGAAAAGAGTTTTTTTAGTTAATTAATTAAAAACGAGCGAAAATTGATACAAACATGGCCGACAAAGCTCACCTGACCATAACCCATTAATGCAGGTAGACTACTCCCAAATCACGAGGACAACAAAACAGACCGATAAACACTCCCAACCCTCCTGCAAGCCTCCCGCACGTGGATCTCGACAACTCAAAATGTGCCAACACGCAAAGGCGGCAACAACCATGATGGTCCGAGAGACTGAATGCCAACCATCAATGAGTCGCAAACGACTTCCCTATCACACCACTCTTCTTATTTTGTTCGGAATGAAATTCTCCGCCAAAATTTCGGAACCCCCTTTGTTCTTTTGCACAGCCTTAGCCTTCAGGAGGCAACTAGTCGTCTTACTAGATCCAAGGCTAGAAGTCTCGAAGCTAGTGATGAAGTCACAAAGATTTTTGGTGAAAAAGGGGCCCGGGAACAAGTACCAATGAAACGAAGCAACCGCCTTAGCACACACACACAAACCACCTACGTGATAATAGAGACACAATGTTCATGAAGGATAAATTGAAAATATCGAGTGGGTGGTCTAACATGTTGCTAGAAACCCTAAAAATTAATTATGACGAAGTTATCACCGTAAGTTTTATTCGGGTGATATCTTATTTTGCATCCTAGATTATCAAAGAGGATAATCGTTACGGGATTTAATGTGCATAACATTACAAGACATTTTGTATCCAAATCCAAGGAAGCAATGGGGCCCCAAAATTGAGGCCATGTTGCTCCAAAGTTCAGTCCAGCCAGCCTATGCTTGCACGCGTGCATGGACCCGGAAATATCATCGAGATATTCCAGGGCTCATCAATCTCAGCCGGCCCAACAACTCTCGGCCTTCTTTCCGTATCTGTAGCACCTGGTGCAAAGCATCGGCAAAGACGGATCAACTTAACTGGGCCTAGATAATCTCAACTTAACTGGGCCTAGCCCTCTTTCCGGGCCATCCCATGACAAGAGGAGTGTTCCAAAAAAAAACAAGGGCAGTGATATTACATCACCGACATGTCCAGTGGTATGATATCATTTTAAAAACATGACATCAGACATAGAACAGGGCGATACAATTAAACAACCAACTCAATTGGGCACCAAAACTATGAAGAATTTCTTGGAAAGACCAGAAAATATATATGGCATATCTGATGGATCAAGTACAGAGGTGACTAGCTAGCATGTGTGAGCCTGCTCTACATGTCTCCTCCTCGTGCTCTCTCTATCATTTTTCTGCCTGCAAATGCACTGCTTATCTTCCCCCACACCAACATTTCTTATGTTCATTTGAAGAGCCTACAGAGGTGTACCGTGGGCTCTAATCCCAGAAAAATACATTATCACTCAGATCCATATTCCCTCTTCCAATAATGTGGAGACATGCATGCAAACATCTTCTTTTCTGAGCACTTGTATCCGCTGGTTAATAATGTTGACCCATTTACGATGGGACGCATACCATCACTAATAAAACACGTCTTAATTTCTTTTTGGAAGAAAAATTGTCCGCGTCACTCATTTGCTTTGAAACAATAGGGTATGAGATTTTCAAACCTGACATGTCTGGACAGATCTACGTACTGCATTTAGAAACGCATGGATGCCTACGAGCGCCTGCGCGTATTAAAAATTCGACCCCTTAGGGAAATGTTAGAATGATGCTTCAACGGCACAGCTTTAGATGCTTGGCAGATTTGTAAAGAAAACGCTCTCGCCCCAGCGACAGCGCCGCCACCCTCCCTTCCCTCCCCTCTGTAGAGTAGTCGCCTGTGGCGGCCGCTAGGCTAAGCACGCGCGGGCGACGGCGGGGGCTTCTCCTAACTTCTCGCGGGTCGGCCGGGTGGTGTCGGGGCAACCAACCTCGCTGGGGCATGGCTCTCGATCTGGTCTCCGCGGCGTGGTGGTTGGTCCAGGGCCGTCTCTAGGAATTGGGGGCCGGTGCGAATTGCAAAATAGAGCACTAATATTTCCATAAAAATATAACTAGTAGAACCAAACAATATGTTCACTGTATAATACAACTTCAGAACATAATAATTAATACAATATTCAGAATATATCAATTGTTAATGCTAAAAGAGTAAATGTAGCACTAAAGTAATAAAAAAATCTCATATTCAACCGAAAACATCACCCGTCAGTATTTCTTGAAATATAAAATTATCAATTATATCTTTATAATTAATCTTCTCAAAGATATCACAGTACAACACATGTAGGATTTCAACAACTTAGAGTCTAGAAAAGCGGCGAGTACTGGCTCTAAGGAGATGTAGGACCCCCCCACCCCTCGTCGGTTGCCACTCCGCCCCCCGCGACCACTTTCCTACTGGATACTTACCACTCCGGTGCCAGTGACCACCTGTTTCTCCTATCTCCTCTCTTTCAGTTTGATGGTCATCTCATGGCGTTGGAAGGCGGTGTTTATACACTTTTCGGACCAAACGCAGAAGAGGGTTTATGAAGGTTAGTTATTAGTCTTGTCGTCGACTAACCGTATCTTTTGCGGTATCGTGCCTTTAGAATTCTCTCGAGAACATTCCGCGCCTCCAAGCTACGCCACTTACAATCGAGGAAAATGTTTCGGATGAGTCTCGGGGCGAAGAAATATGCTTGTATTTTGGCTAGGAATATTACTTGGAATCCCGGTGCCTCGGAAGTCGGCACCTCCTAAAACACACGAAAAACAATGAATATGGTATTTATGCGGTTTCTCACTTATTACTCTAGGGTTTTTCTTGAACCTGGCATCTTGGGAAGGATATTTGTTGATATATGATCCACTGTCAAGTTCATTTTAAATCATTTCCTCTTGTAAGACTCCTTTTATCATATATTTATAAATACACCGTAGGGGCTTCCCCTACGGTAGCACTTTCTAATTTTTTTAAATCATTTCTTAATAGTGTGGCTTTTTTACGACTCAATGCATTTTAAGCCTCTAGATCCTGGCAACACTTTGAGAGAGGGCGACCAGAGTTAGGCGGCCGGTATCAACACTGCAAAAATCGTGTGAGGGGAGAGGGGACCACCAGGAGCAAGAGGACCTCCACCACCTCTGCCGCTAGCACCACAACCACCGTCACGAGGTGAAAGGAATGGGGGAGGGGGCATAGATGGGCCAGCGTGCACACGTTTGAAATTGCATTTGCCCTCATGTGTGGTTTTGGTAATTAATGACAATCTCTATGGACTAATGTTTGCATTGAGATATCTTTATAGATCGTGTCCATGAAGAAGATTGGAGTTCATGTGTTGGACTCTAGAGAAGTATATGATGACCAAGGTTCTATCCAAGGGTTTATATGAAGAATGGTCATCTAGAGATGAGCTTATTGCAAGCATGGCTTCAAAAAGAAGATTGAGTGAACATTCATGTTTAGCTCCAAGCCATCTTATACATCAAGAGAAGAAGATGAAGTGCAAGTGGATACATGAAGACGGAGCTAAGCGAGGCTCTCCCATAATGGTGTAAGAAGTCTTCATCAAGCATGTGCTAGAAAGCGCAATCAAGAAAGGTGGTCCACTTGAAGAGATAAAGATCGTCATCATCTAGCTCAAGTGGAATACGCAAGGCAAAGGTATGATCTTGATAGGGTTTCTGTTTTACCGGTCTCGTGGTGTTAGTGAGAGACCGGGTTATAGGATAGATGGCGTACTATCAAGAGGGGCTCTCAAGTGAGTAACTTGATCGCATATTTGTGGAGAGCTCAAACCTTTGTATATTTGGCATATCATCTTTCTTGGTTCTTATTTGGCTTTTATCCATGTGAGAATTTAGAGCTTGTGTTCATCTCCATACCAAGCTCCAGTTCATCAAAAACGGATTTCATATGCATATCTTGTTGTGTTTTTGATATTGGAGGTTTTACCGGCTATCTTTTCTAGAGAAGTCAAACTCTCTCCTTGTGCTTTCCTCCTCACATGATGGACTATGATGTGTATATGCATGATCTTTTAAGGCTTGTGATTATCTTTGAAACAAGCCCAAGATCAAGAAAACGGAGTCTTGATGAATATCTTGTTGAGTTTTGATGTTGGAGAATTTACCGGTTGTTCTTTTATAGAGAAGGTTTACCTTTCTACATTTAGATTTATCCTCCCGTGCTGGACTATGATTTTTCTCTGCATGATCTTGTAAAGCTCATTGTGGTGATTCAAACAAGCCCAAGAACATCAAAAACGGAGTTTGTATGCAAAAGTTGTGCCCGTTTTGGTGTTGTTATTTCTACAGTTTTTACAAAGGGCGGTAGTACCGCCTCAAGCCCGGTACTACCGCATAAAACATTTTTTGGTAATGGATTCGAGTGGTTTTTAACCCGGTAGTGGCCCGGTAGTACCCTCTTCCCAGTAGTACCGGGCTTGACCCGGTAGTATCGCCCCGGGGCAAAAAAATAGCCCAACGGGCAGATTTTCGGGCACCTTTTTAAGGGCCCTTCTTCCCCAATATTTCCCAACAATTTGAGCACATTTTTCCCCTCTCTCTCCTCCATTGTTGACCTTGTAAAAGCTTGACTTCCTCTTAATCCCTCCCATGATTCTTGCATATCTTTGAGGGAAAGTGAGAGGAGATCTAGATCTACATTTTCACAATCCATCTCTCCTCTAAGTGAGGGGAACCTAGTGGATCTAGATCTTGGAGTTACATTTGTTGGGTTATTCTTTGTTCTTACTCTCTTCTAACCCCATAAGCATTAGTTGCTTTTGGTGTGATTTGAGAGTGAAGGATTTGAGCTCTTGGTGCTCTTGCCATTGCATTCTTGAATCGGTTTGTGCTCTCCACGAGGATTCGTGGAAGTGAAAGTTCGTGAGCTTGTTACTTTTGGGTCTTTGGACCCTAGACGCCTTTTGTGGCGGTTGAGCCTTTTGTGGCCACTTGGGAGCTCCCAATCCTTTTGTGGGTTGTGCCTTAAGATTGTTGTAAGGGACTCGATTTCCGCCCAAAAGGGAAATCAATAGTGGAAGGTGAACCGAGCTTTTGGGCAAGGTTCATCGGAGAATAGGGTGAGGCCATTTGTGGCGTTTGAGTTTGAAACTCACACCCCTCCAACGAGACGTACTCCCCTAAAAAGGAGGAACTCGGGAATACATCCTCGCTCCACGTGCCTCCGTTATTTCTATACCCGAGCTCTTTACTTATGCACTTTACATTGTGTTAGCCTTCGTGCTTGAAGTATTATATCTAGCTATCACTTTGTTGCTTGTCTTGCTTAGCATAAGTTGTTCGTGCACATAGGTGAGCCTAGTATATTTAGGTTGTTGACTTGTTAATTTAAACAGCTAGTTTTATTCCGCAATTATCAAAACTAAACCGAAAAAGTTTTAAATCGCCTATTCACCCCCCTCTAGGCGACATCCTTGTCCTTTCAACATTTCACCTCCACCACCGTGTATACCCTATATATCGGCGTTCTTGACATCGAGATCTTATGGGTTGTAGAAGTAATTCTTGTATTTGCCGACGATCCGGAGGGTCACACTAGTACAGAATGACACATCGGAAACGGGCCAAACCCTCATCAGAAACGGAGAAAGCATCCGTTTCCCCATCCCCGCTGCTGATGTGAAGAGCTCAATGGCAACTGAGTTGATTCACTTTGCCCCTAACATGGGCAACGGTTATTATATTACATCGTTACTAATATATTTCACATTACACACGGAGTGTTACTAATCACCGTTTTTAATAAGGGTTACACAAAAACAAAAAAAAGCACGGTGACGGGGTTGTGCTGTCGATGGAGCCCCGCTCCACGCGACTAGATGGCCGCCCGTTCGTCACCGTATTCCTGTTCGCCCTGCAGTACAAAAGTTCATCGGTGCGCGTGGCTGGGAGCCCTGCTCCTATGTCTTCACGACCGCTGGATGATCATCGACTATCTTCACTTCAGCTCGTGCTTCACAAAATGTACTGCTCCTAGTAACGGCACCGTGTATGGAGCCCCGCTCCTAGGTCTTCACGGCAGCGGCATCATCATCACCAGGCATCCACCAAGCGCTTCATACAACGAATATTCATTGTTAAAAAAGAGCAAACATAACTAATAAGCAGTAAATAGAGCAAACTAGCAAAGAATACAGAGCAAATATAGAGCTAAATAAGAGAGCAAACCGAGCTAAATAGCTAATAATACAGAGCAAATACAGAGTAAATAGATAAAACTAGCTAACAGAACAAATACAGAGCTAACAGAGCTAAATAACAGAGCAAACAAAGCTAAATAGCTAAGAATACAGAGCAAATACAGAGTAAACAGAGCTAAATAACAAAGCAAACTAGCTAATATAGCACATACAGAGCTAACAGAGCTAAATAACAGAGCAAACAGAACTACATAGCTAAGAATACAGAGCAAATAACAGGGCAAATATAGTATACAGAGCGAATACATCGGTTGTTTAGGCACTATAGGGTTTTGCCTTAGGCGAGGCAGGGTTGCTTACCGCCGTTTTATGCGTCCCAGGCGCCGGAGCTACTGTCCGCATTTGGCCCAGCGCCCTGGCCAGGGTGAAGAGACCGGTCCATGGCTATCCGGAGCTGCGTCTGGAACAACGCCTCCTCGGCTTCTTCCATTGCACGCTCGGCGACAGAGATGCATACTGCTCTCTGCATCGCAGCAGACCGAATGACACCGTCGGCGCGCTCGTCCTAAAAGGCAGCGCGAGAGGAGGATACTGACCTGCAGATCAGAATCCTCTTTGTCCGAGTACGCCGGGATCTGGGCGTCGGGGGCCTCCGACGCCGTGGATCCGTAGGGGATATGACGCTCCGTAAGAACTCGCGACCTCGGTCGCCGTGGACCTCAGTGAAGAGGTCAGGAAGAGGCAGATACGGTTGGCAACTCGGAGAGTTGGTGGAGGAAGATGACCTCACTATATCCGCCAAGGGGTCTGAGGGAATATGAGGGGTGGGTGTTGACATGCATCGCTGAGCCAGCGGGGAAAGCGCTGCGAGGTTCAACACAGGCCATGTAGTAACGTAAAAGTGGAGGGGGTTTGGCGTGGGGGAGAGACTGAGTGGCGGCCCCAGATACATCAGAGAGCTCAAGGAGCTAGAAGGCGGGCTTAGAAAACCCACCAACACAAGAGGGCCGTCACACATGATGTCAAAGGGCTATGATGAGTGGTCCTCATGGGGAGAGGATGGCCTGAACCAATAGAAGGCTTAGTGCACGCGCATGACAGAGAGGGTCCATGCAGCAAGCCCCCACGACTAGCTCACGAGTGGCACATAAGTCAAGCTTCGTTGAGTCGACAACGAAGCCACGGGCGCCGGAGGAGGCGACTGCAGAATACGCGACGGAAGTTGCGAAAACATCGTCGCAGACAAAAAAAAACCATCGAGAAGGTGGGAGAAGAGGAAGGTTAGGCATCGAGTCATGAGGTCACGTGGCGAGGTGAGAGGGGAGATGGAGCTGTTGATCCACATCACTGATGACAAGTCAAGTGGGGATCCCACTAGCGCTCGCCGAGGGAAAGAGGTGGAGGCGTCCGACACAAGTACGAGTGGGTCGAAGGTGGGAGGGGAGGCATGGCAGGAGAAGGGGAAGGAGGAAGGGAAGCGGTAGAGACAAGACTGCGATAGGAGGAGCAGAAGGGAATAAGCGATGACACATGTCGTGGTTGTGGGGAGGAGGGTGTGGCAAGGGACTAGAGCTCATCCTTGGGATTTGTGCTGGTACGGGCGTTCACGAGGAGGCAATGCTCTTTTTTGCATCGAAAGAGAATAGAAAGGACACTTTTAGCACAATATAATTTTGATTATCTATTGTTTTTTACGAGGGAAAAAATAGCCGTTTGGCTGGGTGATGATTACGGACCCCATGAGTCCAGTGCATCTCCGTAATCTAGACGTACAAATCAGGGTTACGATTCCAATAATTGGGGACACACGGCCTCTGTTTAGCCATATGTAGCAGCAGTGGTAAGTTTCCGTTAGACGTCCATGCCAAATGCGCGTCTCGTCGATCGATTGAGCGTGGCACGTCGGATGGTCACTTTGTGTAAGCCTGTAATGTAGTAAAAAGTAAGAAGTAGGAGAGGAAGTTACCGGTAGCATGTGCAACGGCTAAGAGACATGGACGATGATCGAGGTGATTGACAGTTGAATTTTGTACTCCGTAGATGTGTACTACTGAAACTGGTAGTGGCTCTGCGATGGCGGAGGAGACAGCGTAGGTACCAACAGAATTTTTAGAGGCGCGTAGGCTGCACCTCTGCTCTTGTTGCTTTTCCTCTCGAGATCGTCGACAGGTAGATCCGACGGACGCGATTCCGTTCCACCGCCATGATCACCGATGGAATGTATTTGCATTTGAGCATTTCCATGGCTTGAGCTGAGCTTGAGTGAGTGAGTGTGGTGGTAGCTGGAGCCTGGTAGGAGGACTTGTCTTGGAGCGAGACAGGGAGGACCCTCACTCTCACTCACTCACTCCTCTTCCCACTCTCACTCTGCTCTGCATCCTCTGCGCACCATTCACTCACCTCCATTTCCTTCCCTTCCTCTGCTCCACGGCCCTTCTCATTCCGAACTGTCCACCCCCGTCTCCATCCACATTGCCGGAGCTGTCCTAGCTCAGCTTAGCTGCCTGCGGTGCAGAGATCGACTCACAGGGAGTATGGAGTCGAGCGGCGGCGGCGGGGACGACAAGTGGAAGCTGTCCAAGAAAGGGCGGAGCAGATCGGGCAGGAACTACTACCACTACCCCGACGCCTCTGCCGCCGGAGCTAGCACCAGCACCAGCGCCGCCGGTGGGCTGAGCCGGAGCTACTCGGCCAGCGTCACGGCCACCAGGGACGGCGCCGGGAGCTCGTCGTCGCAGGAGCAGCAGCGGCAGGAGCAGGAGACGCGGCGAAGGCTGTCCAAGAAGTGCGTGGAGGCGGTGAAGGAGCACCGCGCGCGCTTCTACATCGTCCGCCGCTGCGTCTCCATGCTCGTCTGCTGGCGCGACCACTAGCTCCGGCAGCCACCGCCGCCCACATTCTTTCAATTGCTTGCTTCTTTCCACCTGTTGTAGCTACCGGCGTACATTGCTTTCTTTCTTCTTCTTTTTCCCACTTTGGCCTAGCCGACCTCTTGATCTATATATAATCTTAGCCTCATCTTCTTCCTGCCCAAAATCCTTTCTTGATTTTGCTTTCCACTATGATTTCGGTGTGTACATAAGTAGCCCATAGGGAGGCAGGCTGATCTGGTCTGTCCCATCACCATTGGTACTAGCTAGCTCTGCTGCTCCAATTTGCTCTGTTTTCGTTCTTATCCCCCTTCTCCTAGCGGTCAGCTGCTTTGATTGAATTCTTCGTGCTTGTGAGGGAGATCGATCGAAGAACAAACGCACACACACAAGATGTTGTCTTCTTCTTCTGTTGCTCGTGCTAGCTGGTCCTTGTTAATTACTACTAGCATTATTTTGTTGCTTGCGATCCAACCAATTAATTATTGAGCTTGTAGTTAGCTGGCTGGTGGTCAATTGACCAAATTATACACGCACGCGAGATTCAATCAGGAGGTAGCCACACCCAATCATTGATGTAAACCATTGATCGGTCGTCGTCGATGTGGAGCGAGCGATGGATGATGAAGAGAGTACACCTTAGTGGGGGATGCCATTGCCATGCGATGAGTTGGTGTTGTCAATTTGTTGTTGGAATTCAGGCATGTGTAGCGGTCCCCTCGACAGGCAAGGCAAGGCAATTTGCAAAGCACTTTGCATTTTGGCCAATTATACTTGCTTCGATTCAGTCAAGCCTAGACCAAGATCGATGTTTGGTTGTTGCTTAATCTTGCTGACTGGACCAATATGCATGAGAGCCGTCGCCATCACCGCCGCACGTCGCCGTCCGTCACCGTACCGTCGTCGGCCACCGCCATTCAGTACGAGCTCTAGTATATTTCTTTTTCACGAGGGCACTTTTTTACCAACGTACTTACTTACTTGAGCTTAATCTATTATATAATTAAAACACATGACAATCAATGGCTCAGATTAAGCACGTAAAAGCGAACGTCTCAGATTTAAAGAGCTACTATCGGGGAGAGAAAAAGGCTCAGATCGATTATTTAAGAAAGGCGGCCGATCTTATACGGCAAAAGTTAGAGACGTGCCCAAGCAGAGGATTAGTTCGTGGAACGAGGTTGACTTGCACACGGATCTGACTAAAAGAATCGTGAGATCTTTACGTTGGAGTAGAAAAGTCAGGTTGATCGGACTCGAATTAATTGGAGCGATTACGTATCAAGCCATCTAGCATGGTCACGTTGAAAGTCATGTTCGAATTGGAATAGGAGTCCTCGGCACATAAATAGCTATCGCAAACTTGAGATCTGGTCGCACAGATCGACCAAACGATCATGGAGGCCTTCCGGCGTGTGATGCCACCGCTTCCCCTATGCCCTGCCTCATCGAGGAGTTGTAGCAGCTTCTTCGTCTTCACGGCGCATGCCATGAGCAGGTGTGCTTGCTCTCCGGGACAGGTTGCAATTGCTCTCCTAGGCAATCAAGGAAGCCGTCGTCCGGCGGTTGATTGCTCTAGCTTCACGACGGCCGTCCGGCGGATTTGAAGATGGTAGTGTTCCTGCCCAGCATAAAGCCATCGATGAGCTCGAGGAGATGATGGCAGTATCACGCTGACAAAGCTACCTCGATACGACGACGGCGATCTCGCGTCAATATGTAGCAGACAAACTGCAAAGATGACCCGACCCTACCTCAAAGTCGCCGAGGAGTCTGTACCCTGCCGTCTCAGGCCGGCGGCCGCAGCAAACATCAGCACTCGACCATCTGCTCTCTTGACGCTAATTCTTTCCACGCCGATGAGACGAGGCACCACGATCTGCCGTCTAACATCAGATAAGAGGCCATCGGCAAGGAGCACTCGCCCATCGACATCCCCTACACCAGCTTGATTCGCTCTTCAAAAGGTGTCAACCACGCCGATAGGATGGAGAGCGGCGATCTCCCGTCATATACTCGCGGGAGGCACTAGAGAGCTCACCGTAGGTCTGGAGCACTCAACCAGATGATGGAAGGCGACGCAAAACAGCTGCATAGTCAGGATTCGCACGACAATACATATGTACGTATGCCGGTTAGAAAGCAGGAGACAAAGACGGTCAAGATCGATTTTGTCTGGCCGGAGAACATTGGAGCAAGTCTGTTTCGAGATAGTGGAAAGGCGATTTTTCCGGCCGTCCGACTTACTTACGCTGGCTTTCAAGTTTGGCTTTCAGGTTTCCAAAGCGATTAGCATCGCCTGGGACATCAACGTACTCATGCACATCGCCAGCACGCCGGCGCATGTTGTGCCGCCTCACAACGCTTAGGCGGCTGTCTCGCTAGCCGCATACATACCGGCGTATACTTAGATTAACTTGATTTATTACCACACTTCAGGTCTTCAACTACACCAACGATTTGGACGCAACTAACGCAAGTAGTTTCGTGTACTTAGCCGGCGTAGGAGGAAGATTAGAGCATATATATCATCGTACAGTAATGGGCCGGGTCGACTAATCATGCATGGTGCGTACGTTACCAGCTGTAACCAGGTAAGTTTGAATTTTTTGAAACAAAAGAAAAGGTGTGAGCGTGTTATGCATGATTGTATCAGCTAGCAACTACCTGACTTTGTATAAGGCTTCACTCCATCTATACCTCTTTTGTGTTCAGGTACATTTATGCTGAAAAAAAGGATCGCATAGATTCAAGTCACCATAGTATCGAATGTAGGTTTATATTGGTACTGAGGAGGTTTCCAGGTATAAACTTTGTAACAAACTCGGTCTGAAATAATAAATTAAAATTACCACGAGAATGAGAGGAAGCATGATTGGAGTTAGCAAAAAATAAGACCGCAATACGGCCATTGATGAATCATAGAGGAATATATATGACAAATTTTAAGCACGAGGATGTGAAATTCGTAGAAATAACTATTGGTGGGAAGGTACACACAAGGGATGAGGATTTGAAACTGAACTGAATATTCATATGCTATAATCTATGTTGGCATATCCGGCAAGCAGATCTTAGTACCGTTAATCTTATGTTGTCACTACAAAACGGTCCTTATAAAATATTGAATAAAATAAACTGAGCGCAAATATTTCTTAATACCGCAATACAATCATGTTCCTCGAGTCATGCAATTTTTGCTAAACATCGTGTTATACGTATATTTCGAATTATAAATAAACACTAATGTAGTAATGCATTGAGCTAAATAATATATATTCACAGAAAGAGAAGGTAGAAAATTCATATCAAATACTATATAAAATCTAGCCGCGCAAATGCGCGGGCCACCCAGCTAGTTACTCAGTAAATAACAGTTACCGTGCATGGATGGAAGAATGCCACATGCAGGGCACGTGCGAGATTCTCGTTGGCCGACAGACACGGCTCTTATCTCTACTATAAAAGTATGGAGTGTCCTGTCTCCTGCCGTCGTCCGTCATGGTCGTTTTGCATTTTAGTCCCTCACAAATATTGGAAATCAACCCGCAGTGCAGAAATTAAGTGCAAGTTTTACGTTTTAGCACCTGGTACCGCTTCGACAGACGAGACCGCAAATCCCCTCCTGCCCGACACAGCGTCGCCGCCCACGGCCCACCCTGCCGCCGTCGGCCGAGATGGGGAGGGAGAAAGCTGCGGTTCCCTACAGAGCTTCCGCCGCCATGGCTCCACAAGCGGGCGCCCATGGTTCTCTCCGGCACTCCGGTTCCAAAAAAATCAACACGCAGACAATCGCCCCCACCGATCTGAATCCTCCAATCCGTCCAGCCTTGACTCCCCGCTCCCCCCTCCGCCGCCGACCCGCTCTCCGGCCGCCGCCGCCCGCGGGGATGTCGGCCGGCCAGCAGCAGCAGCCCAGGAAGCGCCCCACCAACCCGTCCCTGCCGCCCAACCACCACCACAGATCGAGACCGAAGCGGCCGAAGCTCGACTCCCCGCCGCCGCTCAGCCTCAGCCCGCACGTCCGCCTCCGCTTCGACGGGGCGTCCCGCCGGGTCCTCCCCGCCGAGGAACAGATCGGTATCCCCTGGTCCCGCCTAGCCCCCTTCGTCCACGCCCCGCCGCGCCGCCGCGCTTCCCTCCTCGCCGATGTCGTGGCTCTTCGCGCTCGACAACCTCAAGCGGGTGCTCTCCTACGAGGTAATACTAATACTACTACTACTCTTCATGCTCGAACGCATCACCGTTCGGTCTCGCCCTGAGCGTCGCCTTAGCATCGCCCAGGCCAGCGCTGCTTCTCGCGGCCACACCGGCGGCCAGATTCCCGGCTCTTCGTTCCACTCTCGCGCTCCTCCCCGGCCTCTCTGCACTCCCTTGACCGTCCGCCCGCCTTACAAGTCGTTCCGTATTTTCTTGGGGCTGCAGCATGCGCCGGCGACGGAGGATTCCTAGCACGCCGCGGCTTGCCGGCTAGACTTGTGGCGTGCATCAAGTTCTACTCCAAGCTACAGTTTTCGAGCTGAACTTTGTTGTGCGTAGCCCCCTGCCCCCCTAGCAGCTGTGTATGCAGTGCTTTTCCTGGTCTTGTGACAATGCTTTGCGGAAGTATTTGCCATAGGTGTACTGCTGAGCCTCTCTTCCTCTGCTCAGCTTGATGCTGCTCTGCCTGGTGCACTTCTATGCTTTGGGCTGATGACTGGAGTGTGCAAAAATAAAGCCTTCAGATAACACACGGGTAGTTCAGACATAGTATTCAGAGAGAGGGCAGGTGCTCAGGTCATAGCGATTCAGAGAGAGCAAAATCGGTCCGCCTGTACAACTTGGGCAGCTCAACGGCGAGACTTTCTGTCCTGTCACATACAATGTTCATTCAATTATTTTAGGTTGAATTGTTTGAGGTTGCTCCAAGTTGCATTTATATTTTCTTACTCTAAGATTAATTTGGTTGTGGATAAGATAAAATAATGGATTCAGGAATATGTGTGATACATTTGACAAGGGATTTTATGCATGATGATTTCATAATTTTGGATACCTATTATATTTGTAAAGAAGATTACAAAGTGGTCACTTTTTGTTTTACTTTTGTGAGGATTCTTGTATAATGAGACATGTAAGAGAACTGAAATCAGATTTTATGCAATGATAGAACCAAACGGACGTTTATTTTCAAACATAAGATATTGATTTATTTTAAACCCGTTACAATGAAAATAGTGATCAATAGACCAGGAGAAGATAAGGGATATGATGATTCAAAATATCTGGCTTGCAAGATAATGGCAAAGTCTTTTGCAACATTTTTATTCATAATCCATAAAATGGCTTTCATATGGAGAAAACAAAATGCAACTCTAATTTTCCTATATGGTTGTGCTTGCTTGTATATATATCTCTGCTTTGCTTTCTGGTGTGCTTCTTTGTTTTTGTCCTTTCTATAGGTTATCCTCATTTTATTTCGCACTTTGGCTGCGTACTTTACAAGCATGAAAGCATGGTCGGATGTGAGCAAGGGCACATTTGGTAGGGACGTATTCCTTCATTCTTTATAACCACTACGTGCATGGAGTATGTTCGATTCGATGCCTAAGAGTAAAACATGTCACTTGAATGCCATGTTTGACATGGAGCATTTTGGTCTTTGAAATGCATGTCATGGTTGTCTGCTGGAAGCAGGCATGTGATAAATATCCGTTACTACCTAAAAGTTTCTATCCAATTAATAGTTTCTATGTGATAAATATCCGTTACTACCTAAAAGTTTCTATCCAATTAATAGTTTCTATTTTTTATGTTATGCGGTAGGAAATTGGTATGATCTTATTGTGGTTTCAATATTAGCCAATGTATGATCTTATTGTGGTATTTCACACCATAAGATTAGCTATTGTCAGTTTTAGATAACAGGACATGATACTTAAATTGCAGAATGTTAGATTCCCCATGGGAGCCTGCTATTTCCTGCATTCAGTCAGCACATTAAAACAGCTAGGAAACCTAAATCTGGTGTTCTGAATGAGCAAATTGAGGACATGAGGCAGCCTATAACGAGACCTCTCTCTAGAAGAGTGTGATCAAGCAGTGGGAAAACTTAATCGCTGCAAAAGCAAAGGACAAATCAAAGCAGGTCCAGCAAGTTCAAAATACTGACCAATCAATGACACAAGACTGCAGGGTAAGGCTTCTGGGTATTGGTTAGAGTAGGGTTTGATTCCCTTATTTGAATTGAAGTATTTCTGTTGTCCTGCTCTTTTTCATGGATGGTAGTTTTCTCTCGAAATTTTAGTTTATATGCTGTGAAGTTGAAGCATTGGAAGGAATAATTCGTTTTGTAGGTTTAAGAGCTGGCTAGGCTGTGAAGTTGAAGCATTGGAAGGAATAATTCGTTCCTGCACTCCATCATTATTGGTTGTGAACTAGGCTACTGTTGGTGAAACTTTCTGGTCGGAAGAGCATTATATGGAGAGAGGGGCAACAACCTACACGCACAACAGCAAACAGGTTTTAGGCTGGCACCTTTCACCTTATTTATCATCATTCCATTCATGGAGCTCTTCAAATTGATTGGTCAGAAGGTATCCAGTTTGCCCTAATAAAATACTTGGGTTGAGATTAAGCATTTGAGGTTTTTCGAAAATAAATCTACTTTTTTTAGGATTCAGTTAAGATAATACCAATGATACAGTATGCCCTTTAAATCTGATATTTTGTTGTGTACATTTTAGGACATTACAAATGGCCACTCTAGGAGGCCTATCGCCCTCAACCTTTCTTGCTCTTGCATTTTATAGATTTCTGGTCCTTTACACTGATTCTGCTTTCGTGAAGCTCAAGCAACTCTCTTGTAATGGCAAGTCATCTAAAACTTCTATAAGTTAAATTTCTCTAAAATCTTTGCAAGTTCCTACTCTCTTGTACCTTCATGCTTTATTTTTTTGGTAGTCATGTAAATCTTGGTAATGACAGGTTGAAGTGGAAAATGTATCATGGTAGTCTGTGTGTACTGTTCTTCAAATTCTTGCAAATAATGATTCATCCATGTTTTGCTTCAACCACTGTAGGAGAGCTACAACAAGAAATAGATTAATGAAGATCCGTAGTAGAAATGATGCCGTCAGCCAGGGTAGAGTATACTAGGTTCCTTCTCGTGGATATAACTAAGTATGCCATCTTTTTAATCTCTACTTTCTCATGGTAACTCGAGTTTCAGCTACAAAATGTTCGTCGATACATGTGTGCAGAACCTTTTTGCGTGTCGCTGATCGCTTTAATATAGAATAAAAAAGGGGGAATTTGTGCTATGATGTATCTTTTGCTACCCTTCAAAAACCTTTGTTGTAATGGCACATATAGATAATTATGCATGTTTGAAGTTATTCATTTATAGAAGAATCTTTTGTTATGATTTACCTTTGCTGCTCTTCAAGTCCCAATGGATCTCCATGTTGTCTAAAACAATCCGAGTGGTGGTGAAGAGGGTGGGAGAGAAGCAAGGTGACGTCTTATTTTCTTGTGGTTTTAAATGCATGTTTGCTAAGGTCTGTGTTATTTTCATAAAAAAAATTCTTTTGAATACCGCATCGGCCCACTAGGCGACTTCTTACATGAAAAAAGCAACATACAATTTCATCGATGCGCAAGAGTTGGAAAACACAGGGCAAGCAAACAATGTGTAGTATGAGAGGCCAGACAAGATATTGCACGGTGTTGACGTTAAAGTAGGAGTGCGAGTACATTTGTTCTAATGTTGTTGAAAACTACATGTGTTATTTTTGAAAAAAATATTATGGTGTAGAATTACTTGTAATTCAATAGCTAGGCATGGCAATACACAGGTCACAAGTGCACTCAAAATGGAGATTGATTGTTCACACAATTTTTGGACGTTTTTTAGATGTTTTGGGATATAGAAAGAAGACTGACACCCGTAGCAGCGCACGGGCATTCAACTAGTTTTGTTGTTACGAATTAACAATTTGAATTTCCTCGATGGATCTACCCTTTACTTTTTTCGTGCGCCTGAGAGACAGTGACAGTGAAACTTGTACTACCTCCGATCCATATTAGTGGGCACAGCTTTGTCTAGATACACATGTATCTAGTCTAAATACTTAACTAGATACATATAAATTTAGACAAAGCTATGCCCACTAATATGGATCGGAGCGAATATTATTATTATTATTATTATCATTGGAAGCTAACTGGTGGAAGTACAGTGATGGATTGTACGCGGATACTGTACATACATATGCGGTGGGCCCGGACGTACCCTTGCCTCGTGAGCACGCACTAGTTCCTTCTCTAAGCATGCATCCTGTCACGTCCACTGCTACCGAGCCACCCTTCCGTTTAATTCCCGTTCCCATGCATGGTAATCTAGCCAGCTTGCAACAATCACCTAGAGAACAATGTGTTATCTCTATTTTGAAAGCATGCCGCAGCCTCAACGGCGGCGAAAGTAGAAGCCTTAGCCGAGACATGCAAGTTCTTGTAGGCCGCCGCCGCTAATAACCGATGACACTTTGGACGACGAGGTCGTGGGCAGCGAACCAACAGCATCTATGTTCCCCATGCCGGAGTCGGGAGCGTCGCTAGTTGGGCTAGATCTACGAGATTAAATTATGTTTAAGTTTGTTAAATGTTATTTGTTAAATTTCGTTTAAGTTTGTTAAATATGCTTTAAATTTCAATGAAAAATATATTGAGAGCGACCTATGTGGGGAGCCACCCCCAATAGGGCAACAACGTGTACCGGCACTCACAATAGCATTTGTCTGGCACACTTGTCGGACGCTCTATTGTGGGCGCCGGTGGAGATGCTCTTATCTCTATTTTGAAAGCATGTTAGTACTACCTTCTTTTATTTTTGCCAAAAACCTCATGTCTACTGATCAGACACCTTGACGTCTTCTTCCTACTGGAGGTCCAATGGAGCACTCCGGCCCGTTGCCTCCCACTCCATCGCCGGAGCTACTGAAATTTCATCTCATAAATCATATCATATCAAAAGATCCACCATAGGGTAATATAGTTATGACTATAACCATGTAGCGTAGTGTTCAAAAGATGTGATAGCACATATAGAGAGATATACCAACCTACTACCACAAACTAGGCTACAGGTGGACTACTCCCTTGTCCCTTCCCTTCTCATCATAGAGACAATGGTGAAGACGATGTAGAGGCCATAGATGTAATCAGATGTTATTTCGGGAGTGGTTCCACCCTCCAATCTTCATCTATGGCTGTTGTTTAACTATTTATGTGATCTCGTGGCCCTCTCTTTAAATTAGCGAAAGTAAGGTCTTATATAGGCGTTTTTAGGCCAGAAACAGAGCGTGGGCAAAAGAATTGGAGCGATCGGATAGTTGAGGAGGGATATAGCCTCGTCGACGCACCTTTCCTAGCTAGGCATGTTAAGGTCCCAATCTGTACGAGGTTTCAGAATGGCTCCCTCCCCACCCCGCGGCTCTGGCGACTCTGGTGCCCTCCATGGCGATGGGGCCTCCATCACCATCTAGGCATCAATTAGCCGGCTATCATGGCAAGGGAGGGCATGGATCTCTTCAAGATCTTTCCTCCATTGCCCACCTTCTACATTTCTCCCCGGGTCAGTCAATCTGGACTCATGTTCATCATCTCTTGGAGTCCTCGGTGAACCCTTATTCCAGGTCACATCGCTTCTTCCTTGTGGTTTTGTTTGGACGCACATCTTTTCCCTACATTGGGATTGCTTTTGATGAGATTGATATTTTGAATCCTTCTGATCGGGTCTTCAAGTTTGCGGTCAGCAATAGGGCCGCGGGATTTTTATTCAGAATTTAAGACCTTATTCTAGTCAACATTTCAAATTTTACTTTTAGATGTGGAGGGCCTAACTGGATCAGAGAGGTAAAATTATGGTTGGCTGAATTTGAAGCTGAATGGTCTACGACGAACAGAAACAGTCGCAGATCTGGTGTTCAAGTTCTCATTATATTTTAGTGCATTCTGTTTTTGTCATATTTATCAAAACCTTGATCATGCTCAGCATTCAAACCCATCATATGTGCGGATTGGGATCCTCTGACATAGTTGTTGGTGATGTGGGGGTCGATGACATGTGGGCCCACCACACGTGAGGCCCACATGTCAGTGAATTGGTGCTAATGCTATTCCTATTGGAGGGCAGAGTGGTCAATTCGCCAATAATTTCTGCAGATCGTGATTCTGAATTTGATGGTAATTTGCGGATCACACCCGTAATTTCAGCACCTTCTCATAGCGGGAACAGTGGTCATTCAAACTCAAATTCTGCATGGGCCATCATCCCCCGCAATTCCGGCCAATCTTCAACAGAATACTACCACACCAATAAAAATGGTATCATGCATATGGACTTGAGTACTTAGTGCATTCATTTTCGACACAATTGATCAGCACTAACGCACAAGAGATTCAGTTCATGTTTCGTCTCACGATATGTACCTATTACGTACTTAGTGCGTTACCTTGGACATGATTGATAACCATGCAGCACAAACGCACCAGGGATATAGTTCATGTTTCGTCTCAGCTAGCAGCTATATATGGTGATCCAGCACATCACGATGGATCTAAAAGTTTGAATTAGACTGTATATATGCATGATCAAGCAAAGCAAGCACTATAGCGCCTGCAAGCAGATGGATTCTTTTGTTGTGCATGCACAGTACAACTCGATCTACGGCGTCGCCTGAAAGATGGGATCGATGCATATGCAGCTGGTGAGCCGATCTAGATCGATCGACCCGTTCGTTAGACATATGTAGTGGGTCGAACTGCTCGATCTGTGAACGATTAGATAGCAAGATAGCTAGAGCAAGCTCAGATGATGCCCGTTGGACTAGTGGATCGACTGTTCATCAGAGTACTATATTTATGTGGGAGCTGCCGGAACAGAGGGTGCAATTGCAAACTATAGTCAGTCAGCAGTGTATACGTACGGACACCAGTATATAAAGCTGATTAATCTAGTGGTCTTGACTCTTGAGCACCTCGGGCCTCTATGCATGCATGCTTATCGATCCATGGCCGTTTCTTTTTTTTTTTGCGGGTACAAGGAGCTGAAACAAGTTCAGCAAATTACAGAAAGGTCCCTACAAAGAACAAAATTACAGACCAAGCCTCTCTGTAACTCGACCACGTCGTCGTCGATGGCGCCGTCGGTGGCGCGCCGCCGCTCCTACTCTCCTTAACGCCTTGGAACGAGAGCAGTCTCCGAGCGGACGGGAAGTCGCCGATCGCCGGCCGCAGAGGACCTACACCAGCGGACGCCGTCGTCGTCGAACCGAACTTCATCAGCCACCTGCACAGAAACGCCGACGCCAGATCCGCCGTCCCACGGCATCCGGCGAAGGGGAAAACGCGCACGGCAGCTCCGCAGAGCTGCGAGCGCGGTTGCGGTGGAAGATCAGCAGCAGAACTCCGCGGAGCGCCGCCGCCGAAGAGGAAGTCCTCCACCTGCAAAAGCAACACCGGCCGCGCCATCTCCTCCCCCACGCCGCCGGCTGGAAACGAAAGACACCCTACACTATGTACACGTCGCGAATCGGGGTTCCCCCGTCCTCCCGCCACCGGAGCGGCCGGCGGAGGGCGAGGCAACCGCCGATTCGGCGACGGCGAGGTGGATTGTGGGGACCCCGGACTAGCTGTCCGAAATACCCGATTATGCTTAACACAACGATCCCGTGATCAGTCTGTCGTTGCACATAATCCGAATTGGATACCAAAGTTTACATCCATTACAATACCGGATTACAGTCTTACATAAATGGTCACACAGACCAAGTCTTACATAGGTGCCTTCATGGGCCAAACCAAAATAATCAGCGGAAGCTAAGGCGTAGAAGACCACAACTTCTAACAACGACCCGACAGGCAGCTGACTGATGGAGATCCTTAGTTTGCGTAGAAGTCGCCATACTCCTCCTCGACATAGTGCTCCTCCTCATAGCCTGGCTAAGACAATAGCCAGGGACGAAACCAATATGAGTACATTTGATTGTACTCGCAAACTACCCCAACATGAGTATGCACTAGTTTTATTTCAACTTACAACTTTTATTTGTTAAAACATCTCTATATCTTTATTGAAAAAGGTAAGAAGAGTTTTATAACTATTTTTAAAAGAAATCACCATCTCATTTGTTTCTCCAAAACCCTTCCTTTTCCTGACCAAGGCTCACCATGGTCCATTTATTCCAACAACTCATACCACTCCATTTGGTATAGTTGTGCCACACCATCTCCAGTTTCTTTTAAACTTAAAGCTTTTTCAAAAACTTGCACATGGTCAGAGGACAGCCTCCCAACCGTCCATGACCGAGGACTCGGCTATTCGAATAGTTTTACACTCTGCAGAGGTGGTGCACTTTCACCACACCAAACTGTCATTCCGCCGTGATCAGCCACGGTCCTCATACGACAGTATGTGGTGGTTCGGATAACATGATCAAAGCTTTTCACTATGTCGACCCTAGTATAGAGCCTCCTCTTCAGTGGGACTGGATTTCCCCGGCACCCAGTGGAGATGGCCATCGTATCGATCTGGTCTCTCCAAGCAACACTGCGCCAAGCCAGGAGGCCCACTGTTTGCAACCAGCAGCGAACCAGACTTAAACTGGATCCCGCATTTAGATAACTTGGTTCAGAGAACCTCGTTCTCCTAAGCATTTTGAGGCGCTCCATACTAAAATCAACAAGTTTCCGGCTAAGCCCTACCCATCTCAGGTAGTGTGGTTGCACGGGTTAATTGGTCGTCATAGTACAAAGACGTCATGTGCATTTTTCATAAACATCTCCATTCTCCATTTCTCCACTTCAACACCGACATCTCGGCATTTCATAACCACACAAGTATTTTCAAAGGAGTTTTGAATAATACCAAGTTTATTTTTCCCATCCTATAATTTTGTATAACTATCTCATATTTCTACAAAGGGTGGCAAAATAGTTTCCATATACTTTTGGGAAAAGGTTTTATAAATCTTTGCTTTAAAAGTGAAACATGTTATCAAAGTAGATGCATATATTTGGGGTGCAAGCTCAGAGAGTAGCTTGCCTTGCTCGGCAAAGTGACCTTGGTCTTGATCTTTTTGTTTTAACAGAACCACCCTCCTCGAATACTCCGGCAACGCTCTCGTCTAAACATCGTAAAACAACAGGACATACAATCACCACACAATTCGACCAAGCAATACTAACACTCAAGCTGAATATCTATAAACACCTACTGTTCTATAGGAGTCCAAACAATTGAATTTAGATCAATTTAATTTGTTACTAATTCCACCCACTTTTATTAATTTAAGAATTTAGTTAAACATCTTTTAATGCCTTATTTAATCTCTGTTGCTCACAAACATACAATTTAAACTCCCATAGCTAACCACTGTCATCTAGAAGGTTTCTTAATTGGATTTGAGTCAATTTGAGTTTAAATAATTTGATTAACCAATATTTGAATGTGTTTAAATTTATGGCAGAATCTAGTTATTCATGTTTAATTGCATCACTCAAGTTTTGTTGATCACAAAAATACAAACTAAAATTCTATAGAAAGCTACTGATGTTTAGAAGATAATACAATTGGCTTTGTTTCATTTGGATTTACCAATTTTCCTACACATTTGTTTTATTACAGAAACTTATTAATCAAGTTTTAGTTACCACTTAAGTTGTGATGATCCAAAAATTAAATCCTTTTAGGGGTGACTAAACATGACTAAATGTGATCTAACAAAATTGGTCCTAAATTATTTGGATTAACCAATAAACATTTATAATTGTTTTAGTCCAGAAAGGGTTTCTAAACTTTACTTTAATGCTAATTAGTTAATAATGATTAATTAATTCTACCAAAATTAGGGGAGCTAAGTGATGTCAATACTAAGTTAACAAAATTGGTTTTATCTCATTTGGACTAATACAACTCCAGAAACAATTCATATGGTGTTTTAAACCTTCTGTGGCATTTTAAATACCACAGTTTAATTATAAATCTAAATGATATGAAACCACTTTGGTTAGTTAAAGAATTTCATTAGCTTTCCAGAACATTTGAGTTTGATTTATTTGGATTCTTAAATCTAGAGATATTTAATTTTAAAGTGAGGTCCAGTACTAGATTTTTCAGTGTTCTAAATTTAAACAGAAAAATCGAATCGGTATGGCACCGTTGGATCGAGATCCAACGGTCCACGACGAATCCATCATCGACAACCAAGAAACGGCGGCGCTGCCGTGGACAGCGACGACGGCGAGGAGGCTGGGCTCACCTAGGGGCTCCTGGAGACAGCGGAGAAGGTGGAGGTCGAGTGCGGGGAGCACGGGGAAGACGATGGCGTGGTCGACGTGGCTTGGGGAGGTCCAGAATGGCGTCGGCGAACCGCCCGACGTGCACGACCTCGGCAACACGACGGCGAGCTCCTGGAGGGTCCCTGTGTACGCAAAGAGAGGGGGAGAGAGCTTGAGCGCTCGGTGGCGACAGAGAGCAAGCAGGACAGGGAGAGGAAGGAGAGAAAGAGAGGGAGAGCAGCACGGCCATGTCGTGTTCAACCTCGAGACGGCGGGGCTCGGTTCTGCGGCAGGGGAGTAGGGGGGGGGGGGGCAATTGGGCCGGCATCGCCGAGCTCTGCCACGGCGGAGCAGGGCTAGCATAGGGGAGAGGGAAGCACTCGATGCTTCTCCTCTGCGGGCAGCGGCTGCAGGGGGCGGTGTCGAGGGCAGACGCGTCCTGGGGGGGGGGGGGGCCTGGGCACGGCGCAAGCGGCGCGGCGGCCACGGCAGCGATGCCGCGTGCGCTACAGTGAGCTAGAGGTAGGAGACGACGGTGGATTTGCAAAAAGGCCCCTGACTTCCTTTTTCCCGTCACAGATAGGTCCTTTTCTATTTCTTTTATTTCCTTTTTAAAACCAGTAGGGTTTCAGGGATTTATTTGGGGTACTGAAACATTGTACAAAAATTTGAGAAAATTCAGGTAGCCTCCCTATACATGTAGAAGCTCCACAAAAATTGATGTTTGAAAATAAAATGTTTTGAACCATTTTTGTTCATAGGATTTAAATAAATCATTTTTGGTAAAACTAAATTAATATTTCTTTAATATTTTAAAGCAAGTGATAAAATATTGTTTTGAACTTTTGGAACTTTCTTGACAAATATGGTAACTTCAATTAAGTTATATTTTCATGGAGAAAATATTTGTTTGAAAGGAATAGAGAAATAGGGAGGAAATAATTTATTTAAGATCATTTCTTCATCATGATCTTAATTTCCTTTTTGGTTGAATGAGTGAGAGGGAGCTGAGATGATTATTACTTCATCTTATTCCTAGAAATTGCTTTTATAAGATAGAGGAATAGATGGAGAGAGAATTTTTAATAGGATCATTTCCCTAAATTTAGGATTTTAACTTAGGGGTGAATAATCTTGGAGGGTTTGTTGTTATTCAAGTCACACTCAATTTTGGTTGTCAAATGTGTTCTATTTTAGCATTAAGCACAACTGAGGAATTTATCCTCACAAGCAACAAACACAACAATATTAACATCACAACCAGATCACACAAATTAGACCACAAGAATTTAATCACACCACCATTTCCACAATTAACAATACTATCTTATGAAAATGATCATACTTAATGATGACAAGATGATGTTTAAAATTAACTCAACTCTACCTTTGTATTTTTGAAAGGGTTTTGAGCAAGAAAAAATATGTGGGGTAATATATTTCCCACTTGTGTTCTTTTTAAAATGTAATGATAATCAAAGCTTATAAAATGGGAGTTGCACACAGATGCAAAATATCAAGTTTAAAGGATAGATAGGAGATAGCATATAGATCTCCACATTTGTGGGAACACATAGTTTTGGAAATACTTTTACTTTCTCAAATAATGGGTATTAATTTTGGTGGTTGCTAAACCAAGTATCATTGAAATGGACTTTGGCCAGAAATAAGAATGGAAAAAGATGTATGGAATATTTTCTTGTCATAACATGATCACCAAAGTTAAATATATTTTTATCTTAGTTAAGTTCTTAGGTTTATATTTAGTGGTCAAACAACTTCAACATCAAATCTCACAAGGTCAGACATAGAAATGGGAAGGAATCCACAACCATTAGTGAAACATTTCAAAAAGTTTTTGTTGGTTCTGAATTTTGGTTTTGTAAAACTAAGTTTTTCTTAGTTCCAAAATTTGGGATGTTACATGGATCTCCTTCGGTCGCTCACAAATCGCCCTTCAACACTGTAGACAGGGAAGGGATACGGTCCAAGGTCCATTAGCAAATCACCATTAGGGTGATACTTTGCCAGTAACGATCCACGGCCGTTTCAAATGCAAGTAAAGCTACTACTAATTAAGTGGTGAAGAATTGAGCACTGGGGTTAGTTAAGTTCTTCGATGAAACTGCACTTGACCGGCCTTAGCATTTTTATAATTGCATTATAAATCGCAGATACTAAAAATCCAAGTAAATTGCAAAAAAAAAACACCACAATTGTGACAAACATATAAATGCTCGAGGAAAACAACTACTTTTTACGTATTTTGGTGGGACCCGGTAAGTGATCGACAAGTGGACTCACTCGCGTACATGGGACCCACGTAGTACTGTTCGGAAGGGTCCCGGGGCAACACAGAAATTCTACATGTTCGAGTGCCTACATGTTTCGGCGGTTCCTGTAAAAATGCATTCGTCGGAGCTGGGAGGCAACAGAGGGCACGACGCGTTGCCCTGTTGTTGTTGTGCCTATAAAACAGGGGAGAAGGAGGATGGGGAGACGGCTGGCGGGTGAGTAGCAAGGTGGGAGACTATGATGAAGAGAGCCATTGATCGGTCGTCGTGGATGTGGAGCGATGGATGATTTGTTTTTAGATAAAGGGCTTTATTAATCAAGAGTTTAAGTATTACACCCGGCCTCTGCATCGAACAATGCACACAGCCGCAATCAAACTGGGAAAGTAAAAGTAGTGCAACCTTAGACGAATTACAATCAGCATGATAATGTAAAACGCCTGCTAGCTCGACAGTCTATGGAGGACCAATCAGGCGATCAAGCGGCCATCCATGTTGTGAAAAAATGTCCCTCGCCACCTCTTTCAGTCGTGCACACGCCTCCGTAAAGAGGTCTCGATATCCCACTCGTTGTAAGGAGGACCACAAACGGAGAATACTTGTGCATCGGTAGAGTACCTGCATATGAGACACATTTTTATCATTGAAAACCTTGTCATTTCTACTAAGCCAAAGCGACCATATAACGGCAATTGCTCCCACCCTAATAACCGTTCTAAGCTTCTTATCTATCCCATGTAGCCAGTTGCTAAAAATATTTGCAACAGACTTGGGTGGATATAAGTTAGACGCTATTTGGATAGATGACCATATAGAACGTGCGAAACTACACTCGAAGAATAAGTGTTTTATTGTCTCTTGTTGTGGACAAAACACACACTTAGTACTTCCATGCTAATTCCGTTTGACAAGGTTATCCTTGGTTAAAATGACACCCCTACGAAGATACCACGTAAATATTTTTATTTTAAGTGGAATCTTTATTTGCCATATTTTTTATTATCATCTACTGGAATATCAGAATGCACAAGCGCTCTATACATAGAATCTACTGAAAATTTTTGTTCCCGCATAGATTCCACCAAAATTCATCGGGACCATATGTAAGTTGGACTGAATCCAACCATGCCAGCAAGGCGTTCCAAGATGTTAATCTCGGACCAAATAAATCTCGTCTGAACGTCACATTAGGTGGTGAGCACTGCATCACAGTGGCTATAGTATCCCCTTTGTGTCGAACAATATTGTATAGAGCCGGATATTGCACCCGGAGGGTGGTGTTTCCTAACCATTTGTCCTCCCAGAATCTAATATCCGTGCCATCCTTAATATTAAATACGCCAAAATGAAACAAATATTTCTTAGTCGCCATTAGGCCGGCTCAAAAGTGGGAATCACCAGGTTTCCACAACACCTGTGATATCGCCTTTGTGCCGATGTATTTTCTCTTAAGAAGTGTTTGCCATATACCATTTTCGGTTAACAACTTAAACAACCACTTCCCTAGGAGAGCTGGATTCTTGATACATAGATCATGAATATCCAGCCCTCCCTGATCTTTTGGTCGACAAACAACAACCCATTTAGCTAGTCGATACTTCTTTTTCTCACCATCCCCTTGCCAAAAGAATTTTGATCGGAAGTAATCCAGTTTATTCAAGACACGTTTTGGTAACTGGAAGAAGGATATCATATATAGTACCATGTTTATAAGTTCCGAATTAATGAGAACCAACCTTCCACCAAGGGACAGTAATTTGCCTTTTCAACTTGACAGCCTTGCTTGTAGACGCTCCTCGACATGTCTCCATTCAGCATTAGTCAGTTTCTGATAATGTATTGGTATGCCTAAGTACATTATAGGAAATTGACCCTGCTCACAACCGAATATTTCGGCGTACTGAGCAGTTGCGTCCTGTGCATCGGCGAATCAAAACAATTCACTTTTATGGAAATTGGTTTTTAATCATAATAATTGCTCGAATGCTGACAATATCAATTTCAGATTCGTCGCCTTATCAAGATCGTGTTCCATAAAAAGAATTGTATCGTCCGCATATTGAAGTATAGAAAGTCCCCCATCGACAAGATGTGAAACTACCCCTTCAATCTGGCCATCCTTTTTGCCCGTTCAATCATGATGGTCAACATATCTGCCACTATATTAAATAGTATAGGCGATAGAGGATAACCTTGTCTTAAACCCTTTTTTGTTTAGAAGTAGCGACCGACGTCGTCATTGACTTTTATCGCCACACTTCCTCCTGCAACAAAGTTAGGCGACGATGATGAAGAGAGTACAGCTTCGTGGGGGATGCCATTGCCATGCGATGAGTTGGTGTTGTCAATTTGTTGTTGGAATTCAGGCATGTGTGCTAGCTGGTCCCCTCGACAGGCAAGCCAATTTGCAAAGCACTTTGCATTTTGGCCAATTATACTTGGTTCGATCCAGTCAAGCATAGACCAATTATGCATGAGAGCCGTCGCCATCACCGCGCGCCGTACCGTCGTCGGCCACCGGCATTGAGCACATGCTCTAGTATATTTTCAAGTGGCTTGTCTTTTTATCTTTTCACGAGGGTACTTTTTTTACCAACGTACTTACTTACTTGAGCTTACTTACTCAGTAACTAATAATTACCGTGAATGGATGCGGGATTCCCGTTGGCCGACTGTACGAAGGCTTGACTTCTCTTAGCCATACACATCATTTAGAAAGTCAAAATATGCTAGTTATACAATGCATTATTTTTTATTATCATCCATAATAATTAATGAGAATCAATTATATTTTAGTAAGAAATTGTGTTGTTAAGGGAAGACATGTTACAATGGAGAAAATAGTTTTTCTCTTATTTCTTACTACCTTGTTTCGTAACAGGTCATCTCTTATCTAAGTGAACGCAGGGTTCTCTTTCGTCATTCTCTCATACAACGAGACAAATATCTTACGTTTTAACTCTAAAGAAAAAGCTGACGTCACTCTATTTTACATGATTACGAGTAACCATGCAGACATGTACATACGGCCTCTAGCTAACAAATACTTTTTTTTAATTTTCATGAAAAATTAACAATCTGTTGTACCTCGATGGATACACGGCAACATGATGTGCACCTCCAGCTCCATCTGTCTTTTACTTTATCTGTGAGCCTGAGAGACAGTGACAGTGAAAGTTATATTATTATTATCAATGGAAACTGGTGGAAGTACAGTGATCGATTGTACGCGAATACTGTACATACATATGCGGTGGGCCTCGTGAGTACGTCACGTACACTACTACCGAGCCATCCCTTTTGTTTAATTCCCGTTCGTAATCTAGCCAGCTTGCATCAATCACCTAGAGAACAATGTTATGTACTCTATTTTGAAACCATGCTAAGGCATCACTCAGTAGCGTCAAATCCGCACGAACGAAAATGGGCGCCACCGTACCACGTTGGAATCTGACGGGCACGTCCGACGAATCAGCGACACGACGACGACGTTAGAGTTAATGCACGACAGTGACAACGACTTGCCAAAACCAGAGTGGAAGGGATGCATGTGGCCATCAAGAGCTTTACTTTTTTTGAAAAAGAATATATATTAATATCGCGGAGATATCAGTTATACCCAGTCTCTGCAACAGCTGAATACCCTAATGGCACTATGGATGCAGACATCTAAAAAAGAAAAAAGAAGAAACTAAAAAAAAGTCTCGCTATACAGTTTTAGTCTTTGCAGCAGCACCACAACCATCACCAAGACAACACCTGACGTCTAACTTCTCCAAAAGCAACGCCTTCAAGATGTAAACAATACACAAGGGACGTCGTCGTCCGATCGTAAATCTTGGGCTTTCACCCTAGAGATAGTCTCCGCTCTTCCAACATTGCCTTCAACAAGGACATTGTCAGGCTTAACCAATTAATGACAGAACTTATATTTTCACACTAAAAGATAAGACTTTGAACCTCACCTGTGCTCGCCCCCACTAACATACCGCTGCCAAGGTTTGTCAAACTCCAAACAAGTTCCTCATTGCCATAAAGGATTCAATTACCATTACTATTCCTCCAATCTCGACTTTCATGACTTCACCATGGATTTGCCCATGCTAACAACATAAGCTTAGATTCGCACCGCTCCCTCCGGCGCGACCGGATCCCACTCGATCCAGCAGTCTCTAGGCTTAAGCGCCCATGGGGGATCGTCGGCGGAGCCTTCCGAAACCCGACACTATGGCCAGATCAAGGACGACAGGCGTTAAGCAGATCTTTGCCTTGTCGCAACAGGAACCCTAGGACCATCGCTTTTATGCAGGCCGAGCCCCCAAGTAACCGGCCATCACGCACGCCCGATCCACCAGAAAAGGCAGGCAAATCGAAGGCAAACCGGGCCACCATGCCCACAAGGTGACGAGCGGCCCCGCATGCTATCACGCCGTGCACGCCCCACTCCGGCCCAGCTTCGCGTGAAGCACTGCCTTCAGGGTGTGCCCACCAAACCCCCCCACCGCCAAGAGTGCACGCGGAAGGGGGCCGCCACCACCGCCGGCGATAGCGGCAACGGCGGCAAGGGATGCCCGATTCCGACGACTTTTCTCTAGGGTTTGGGCTCCTCTGGAGCCGCCCCGTGAGGTGCGACTCGGAGGAGATCTCCGGGCGACGAGGAGTGAAGGGGAGACTGGAGAGGCGGTGGCGACTTGGACTGGAGAGGCGGTAGCGGCTAGGTCTAGATAGAAGAATTAGTGATTTGGGGTATTGAAACGGCTGTGGCGAATTAGGGATTGGCTAGTTGAAAGTTCTCATTATATTCCAGTGTATTCTGTTTTTCGTTGTAGTCATCAAAATCTTGCTCATGCTCGATCAGCATTCAAATCCATCATCTGTGCTTACTGGTGCTAATGTTATTCCTGTTGTAGCCAGAGTGGTCAATTCGCCAAGAACTTGGGCAGATCGTAATTCTGATTTGGGAGCACACCCGTAATTTCAGCACCTTTAGGGTGCGTTTGGTTCAGTGGCTATGAAAAATTGGTTGGGGGTACCCCCAACCACCTGGTTGGTGGTAACCACTTTTCATGTTTGGTTGTGTGGGTTGGTTAGCCAAGTTTTGTGTTTGGTTGGAGTGATAAAAAGTGGTTATGGGTAGCGATGGTTTGAGGTGTGGGGTGATATGGTAATCTCTTTGATATGATGGTGAAAATACCCTCACAACATGAGCTTTGGCTACATAATCGATTAAAATATGGTATGAATAATAAGAATTTCAAAAATATAATATATTTTGACATCACGTTCCATTTAGACAGGAAGAAACAAAAATTTCAGCACCATGATTCAATAACACAGACAATTTCCAAATAGAACATGTCATAGTGAGAGCAGCGTTTTGGAGGACGAGCTATATGTAGCTCGGTTTAAAAAAAAATTGAATCCACATTTTTTTTCAAAAAAATGGAGAAAAATCCTACATATAGATAATAAACTCTTGATCTACCAGTACGTAAAGTTTCAAAGCAAAATTCTTATTATTCTAGGCTACATAAAAAAGACAAATATGGGAAAAATTCAAATTTTCAGGCTATGTACTACATACTGTTCCCGTTTCAATATCTCAAATTTTTCGTACATGTAGATATAAATATAGAGTACTAGTATTGGGCAACATATAGACATAAGATGGATTATTCCAGCAAGTATTCGGCATAAAATAACTCAGTTCAGCAACATATGGGAGGGTGGTTGGCCTCAACCACCACTTTTTTGGTGGTTGGACTCAACCACATTTTGGAGGGAATATACCCAAAATGTGGTTACCCCACACACCCAACACCACAAACCAAACGGGGACAATGGTCATTCAAACTGAAATTCTGCATGGGCCGCAATTCGGCCAATTAATCTTCAGACTAATCATAGTGGGGAGTAACATAGACTAGTAATATGCACATATTACTACGCTATGTTACTAACTCTATAGTGGGGAGTGTCATATGTGTGATAACATAGATACATGTATTTATAGCTTCATAGACTCAATTTGCATTGGGAAGTGTTATGTTACGGTAACTACCTATGTTACTCCATTTGTCTCTCCTCATTAATTAAATGCCACATCATCTTTTTTCTTTCCTATATGGCATCTATGTTACTATCTATGTTACTCCCACTATGGCTAGTCTCAACAGAATACGAATGCACCAACACTTGTAGAAAAAAGGGGTCTTTAGTCCCGGTTGGGAAGGGCCAAACCGGGAATACGCAATCGGGACTAAAGACCCCGTCTTTTAGTCCCGGTTGGCCACAAACCGGGGCTAAAGGCACTCCACGTGGCTGTGGTGGAGTGCTGGTCCTGGAGGACCTACCAACCGGGATTAAAGGACTGCTCCACAAACTGGGTTTTTTAATTCTATTTTCAATTCTATTCTTAATTCTATTCCGAAATTTCCCACTTAGCCACACACTTAATCTCTAATTACACATTTAATCTCAGGTTTACCCTGGTCAAACTTCCCATTCGGTCACCCATCCTCAAATTGCTCTAGCTCAAGCATGCTTAACTTTTGAGTTCCTTCCGAATTAGTTTCAAAATGAGAAGTTAAAACTTACTGATATTAGTATCCTATCAATCATATTAACCCCTGGGTCATGATGTTACACTTTTATATTGTTTAAATTTTCAAAAATTATTTGAATAAATAAGAATGATTATGTAATAATATTTTTTGGATAAATAACAATGATTATGTAATAATATTTTTTAAATAAATAACAGTGATTATGTAATAATATTTAATATGGAATATTTCATATCTTTAAATTCGTAAATCAGAATTTGACAAATAAAATGTCTAAATCGATTATAAAAGTGAGAGGAATTCAAATATGCCATCCATATCATCTTTTGCATCACATAAACATTGAATGACTTTTGCAAAAATGCCTTTTCTGAGAACCAAGTAAAACAATATGGTGCAAAATGGCACCCATCTAACTCTCACAAAGAGTAGTCCATATTTGATGTATAATACCTAAATAATAGGATTTTTCTTGATTTCTATCTAATTTTGCCTAGTTAAAAGATTTTATGCTGATTTTCTGAAAGTAATCCAAATTTTAACTACAAGTGTTTGATAGTTTGGTCTGAAATTTAAAAAAAAATCATTTTAAGGTACACAACTAGTGGTTATATCACAGACATATCGATAGTTTTAGAGAATTTGACCTCTTTCGATAAATAGTCATGGTGGCCATTTTGACAGTTTTTTGAAAAAATCAAATAAAGTGAAAAAACCCTCAAAAAAGATATCCTCTGGCTTGGACTCCATTTATGTGTACTAGTTGCTATGAAAAATGATAAACTTGATTTTTGACAAATTGTTCAAAAACAATATTCACAAAAAGGACTATCATGTATAAACATCTATAATTTAATTCAAGCCAAATGACCAAGTTCTGACCATTCCCACGACATAGTTTGTGATAAAATTCTCATATTCGACAAATAGGTGTATCTTGGTATAAGAAACAATGGTTTTGAAGGGATTTTTAAATTATTTTAATAAATATCATTTTCTTTTTCTAAGTGGCAAAAATGATTTTTTTGTGAATCAAGTACAAAAAATATGGTGCAAAATGGCACCCATCTAATTCTCACAAAGAGTAGTCCACATTTTATGGATAATCCCCAAGTATTAGGAATTTTCTTGATTTCTATCTAATTTCGCCTAATTAAAAGAGTTAATGTTTTTTTTTCCGAAAGTAATCCAAATTTGAACTATAAGTGTTTGATAGTTTGGTCTGATTTTAAAAAAAATCATTTTAAGGTACACAACTAGTGGTTATATCACAGTAGCTGAGTAGTACAAGAGATTGAGCAAGCAAAACAACATTACTCTCGGTACTACGGTAGCTTGTGGTTTCTATTAATGGAAATCGGGGAGAGATCCTTTAATTCATAAAAAAAACTCTGGGTACCAGGATCTGCTGTTAGCCGTACGTGGATATGGGCAATCGAAAATACTCCTCTTAAATATCGGTCGAGAAATCTAAAGGGGCCACGTGCCTGTGGTTGTCCTGTCGATCCGTCTCCATATTGAGACCGGTTTCCTGTTTAAATTCGTACGTTGTCCATTGGCAGTAGGAGTCCTACTCGTATTAGTATAGCACTAGACATCTTAGCGCGGCAATGCCGCGCCCGTTTGGTGAAATTCAAATTTGAAAGTGTTGTTATGTAAAAGTTGTGAAGATTTGAGATTTTTTGAAATGCGGAAAAAGTTTACGTTTAGAAATTGTTTAGTTTTCGAAATTTAATCGAATTGGGAAGTTATTTAGTTTTGAATTTTTTTTGCGTTTGCAAAAATGGGTAGTTTGAAAGACATTTAATTTTTTGGAATATTTAAATGTACATGGTATGCATGTGTGGGAAAATTCAAATTTGAAAATGTTCACATGTGGAAATCGTGCAGGTTTGGAAATTATTGGTATGTAAAGAAAGCTTATGTTTCGAGATTGTTAAGTGTTCAAAAATTATTCAATTTGGGAAGTTATTCAGATTTGAATTTTGTTAATGTTTACAAAAAATTTTAGAATAGAAGGCCATTTGTGAATTTGAAATATGTATCACTTAGTATTTTTTTTGGAAAATTGCTTAAATATCGCAAAACAATATCTACAAAGTATTTTAAATTATTTGGAGAATGTACTATTTTGAATTTTGTTTTCCGATACGGTTCTATTTATTTGGGAAGTAAGTTGAAAACAGTTAGTTGAAGTATTTAGTAGTTTTTGAAATTGTCTAAAAACCATATAACAATGTTCGCGAAGTGTTGAAAAGTTGTGCAAATTTTGAAAGTGTTCAAATTGGGAAGTTATTTATATGTGTATTATTTTTTACGTTTTTTAAATGTTTAGGTTTAAAAGGCATTAAAAAATTTAAAGTATTTAATTTTAAAATTTGATCATATGCCGTAATTAGTCCACGTTTATTTTTGTGTTAATGTTGGTATATTTCTTTTTTTTTACGGTTGGAAATTAGGGGGAAAATAGCTAAAATAATACTGTCTTACACGTCAAAGACATCGGGAAATCGACGTTGTATTTACTGTATGATATATTTATCGTAAGGAAATACAGTTGCAAAAATGAGTTGGGGGTGGTAAGGTTTCCTACCAATATATGCTGAGAACTTTGTGGTAACAAATATATTGATGGGATTTATTGATATAATTGCAGATAGTACGAATTTGTTTTGCTGGATAACTTATATGTCACGGAGAGTTGTATGTAATACCGGATTGCAAAATGATACGATCTTTCTGAGAGGTTGTACTTCGTGAAATTTTGGCAGCATTTTGTTGCTAATATTTTAGGTTATGGATAGAAGACAACATTGTGTAATTGCTGTAGTGTAAAACTTGAAAGCTATTTGAAGCTTTGTGATAACTTCAGGAGCAATGGTTATCTGATTTCTACTTAGTTATTGATTGCCGCGCCTGTTTGGTGAAATTCAAATTTGGAAATGGTAATATGTAAAAGTTGTGAAGATGTGATTTTTTTTTGAAGTGCGAAGAAAGTTTACGTCTAAAAATTGTTTAGCTTTTGAAATTTAATTAAACTGGGAAGTTATTTAGATTTTAAATCTTTTCGCGTTTATGATATGGATAGGTTTGGAAGGTATTTAATTTTTTCGGAATATGCGAATGTATATGGCACGCACGTATGATAAAATTCGAATTTGAAAATGTTCACATTTGGAAATCGTGTAGGTCTGAAAATTATTGAAATGCAAATAAAGTTTATGTTTAATAATTGTTCATATTTCAGAAATAGTTTGAAAGAAGAATTACAGTGGTGTCGAAAATTCAAATCTTAAAATGTTTGCATTCTAAAGTTGTTCAGATTTAGATTTTGCATTCTAAAATTGTTTAGATTTAAATTTGTATTTTTGGGAAATTCATTTCACGGTTGTTGAATGATCAGATTTGGAAAGTATTCTAAATTTTGGGACATTCAAATCTGAATGTTGATCATATGATATAAATAGTCAGCGTTTATTTTTATGTTTGTGTTGATATTTTTTTTTTCATTTGTGAATACCGTGGTGCGAAGTTATTGTTGTACTTCATATTTCTCTTATCTTTTTATTTTGCTGAAATAATACTCCTAATATTTGTGACTTTTTTAGAGAAACGGTTTTTAGATGAATGAATCCATTATTAAGAGAGATGTGGAACGTTTGGAGTATTGTTAAAAAATGGCTCCATTATCATTTGCTTAAGCAACTGGAAATGGATTTCGGAAAATATCTGCACTTGAGTTGTTGAAGGTACAAATATTGTTAAATTTGGGAAGTTGATCGTATTTGATTTTTTCGGACGTTTGTTAAATGCTTAGATTTGAAAGGCATCTGTTTTTTTTTTGAATATTTAAGTTCGAATTTTGATCATGCGTTATAAGTAATCAGCGTTGAGCTTTGTAGTCATGTTTTTTTGTTGTGTTTGTAGTTACCATGTTATGAAGAATTTAAATCTGGAAATGCTTATATCGAAATATTTTTCGGATTTAATTTTGGTGGGAGTCGAATTTTTTTTTGTATGTGTGGCGTCTGCGTGGGTTGTTAGAAATTGGTAAAAGTGGGAAATTCCTATATTTGAATTATGTTTACGTTTCTTAAATGCTTGTTTTTGAAAAGCATTCAGAGTTTTGAAATATTGAAATACGGAATTTGATCATATGGTACAAATAGTCAACATTTTGTTTTGTTTTCGTTGATACATTATGATTTAAATGTCGTTAGACAAAGAAGTACCGCCGTGTCGTCGTGAGAAATTATTGTTTTGTTAAGTTTCAAATCGAACTAATTTACAGTTTGGACGTAAAATATTTTGGAGAGGTTCGAATAATATAGTTGGGAAAAACTGAAATAATATATTTGCACCGAATTAGAATTTGTTGTTTTAAGTATATGCACATATTCAGCAATTTGGAACGTTTTCGCGGAAGCTTTCGAACTAATGTAAAAAGTTATATCAATTCTTTTAATTAAAAGTGTACAATTGAGTTAGAGTTCTTGAATATTTCCGAATATTCAGCAATTTGTGATGTTTTGACATAAGTTCTATAATTGGTATGGAAGAATTCGATTACTCGTTGTAACTAAAATTTTGTAAAGCTGTTTAAAACATGCATGAAAATGTCGTAGATAATTTATTTTGAGGCGTTGAATTTTAAAAGTCAAGTTAATTCGTATGTTTTTCGTTTTATGGAATTTGTGTGTTTCCCATAAATTTAACCAAACATTTAAAAACAATGAAAATTGGAAGTTTTCTTTTGTTGTCGTAATTATTTGTGTTTTCTTCTAGCTATTTTGATATCTTGTAATATTTTGTGGATGATCATTTATGGAAATGTTATTATTGTATTTTTTTTGAGAACTATGTAATATTTGAAATTTGCAAAACTTGTAATAATTTAGGGCAAAGAGTCTGGCTGTTTATTTTATTTTTTACAAATTGTTAGAAATTGGTTTCAATTTTTTTGGAATGGTATTTGAAAAGTTTTGAGAAGTTTGGAAAATGGAAAATCAAAACAGGGAAAAAAAAGGCCGGGCTAGCAGGCCGGCCCAGCAGGCAGCCCAGGCCCGCCGTAACGTCATGACGACGTCACCTGCAGACAGAGCTCCCGCGGCGGCGACGGCTACGCCGACGCCGATTATCGGCGAGCCAGCAAGCTCGACTGGGCGCGCTGGACGCGCCTCGGCGCGGGGTACCCGGGGTGGCGGCGCCGCCCCTCTTTGGTCACCGGAGCGCGGCCGGCGAAGCTTCAACGCGGCGGCGAGCGTGGGAGACGGCGGCCTCGATTCCGCAAAGCTTGAGGCATCCCGGCACGCGGAGCTCGGCGTTGGTGTAGATCCGGCGACGGCGAAGCTCGTCGTGCCCGCGGATTTGTGCGGGGAGGCGCCAGGAAGCGGGGCGAGATGACGGGGCCGGCGGCGACCTCCGCGTCGCGCGGAGAGAGAGGGCAGGGCGGGGGGTTCTGCGGTAATTTTTTCAAGAAAGTCCCTGGGGTTTGGCAAAATGTTAAGTAGGTCCTTCCCTTCGAAAAATTGGAGGTCCGCGGTGCAATTTCCAGGCGACCGTTTCCTTTTTTGCAAAACCGGCGGCGACCGGCGGGCTACCGGGTGATGTGGCGAAAGCTGATTGGTAGAAAATCACCGGTACTGTTCCTAGCTACAGTACCGCGCGTGGGCGACGACGTGGACGATTCCTTGGCCGTCGGATGCGCTCGATCTGATGGACGCGAATATAGGGCGACGTGGAACCTGCGCAAGCAGGTCGAATCTTGGTGTCCTTTATATATTGATCTATGTGTGTTACTACATGCCTCACACTCACGGCAAGACATCCATGGCGGTTCACCTAGTTTGTCTGCGACAACTACAATGAGGGCTTCAGGAATCAACGGATCTGCGTGATTCGGTACAACCTTGTCAATGACAAGGCAGAGATCATCGAGTGGCTGCCCCAAAACTGGAGAAGCGAGATCTGCACATGGCTTGTCCTCCAGCCCACAATGGCTCCAAATCAGGTATGTTGTACGCTATTGATACGTCTCCAACGTATCCATAATTTCTGCTGTTCCATGCTTATATTATACCATTTGCTACATGTTTTATATACACTTCGTATCACTTTTATGCATTTTCTGGGACTAACCTATTAACAAGATGCCACAGTGCCAGTTCCCTGTTTTCTGCTGTTTTTGGTTTCAGAAAGTTACTTCTGGAAATATTCTCGGAATTGCACGAAACAAAAGGCCAGGTCCCTATTTTTCCAGCACGTACACGGAGTCCGAAGGAGAGACGAAGGAGAGCCACGAGGTGGCCAAACCATAGGCAGGCGCGGCAGAGGGCCCCACCGCGCCGCTGATGACCCACAAGTATAGGGGATCGCAACAGTTTTCGAGGGAAGTAAAACCCAATTTATTGATTCGACACAAGGGGAGCCAAAGAATACTTGAGAGCCTTAACAGCGGAGTTGTCAATTCAGCTGCACCTGTGAATAGTCTTGCTTGACACAGATTATCAGTAGCAACAGTTTTATAGCAGTAGTAGCGGTGAAATGATAGCAGCAGTAAACAGAGACAGCAGTAGTGATTGCAGTAAACAGTAGGATTAAAACACTGTAGGCATAGGGATGGATGAACGGGCGCTGCATGGATAAGATAGCCATATAATAATCAAGACATAGGCATTGCAGATAATAATGATAAAGCATCCAAGTAGTAAGTAAACGTAGGCATGTGTTCCGTATATAGTCGTACGTGCTCGTAATGAGAAACTTGTACAACATCTTCTGTCCTACCAGCCGGTGGCAGCCGGGCCTCAAGGGAATCTACTGGTAATTAAGGTACTCCTTTTAATAGAGTACCGGAGCAAAGCATTAACACGCAGTGAACACATGTGATCCTCACATCGCAGCCATTCCCCTCGGCTGTCCCAATTATTGTCACTTTGGGACCGCGGGTTCCGGACAACAATATGTGTATACAACTTGCAGGTATGATTAATAAACAGTGCATATCATTATGAAACAATAACATGTTCAGATCTGAAATCATGGCACTCGGGCCCTAGTGACAAGCATTAAGCTCAACAAGTTGCAACAACATCAATAAGTACTAACAACGGATACTGGGCACCATGCCCTAATGATCTTATAGCTTATTACATGAACAATCTCATCCAATCCCTACCATCCCCCTCAGCCTACAGCAGGGAATTACTCACACATGGATGGGGGAAACATGGATGGTCGATGGAGAAGCGTCGGTGATGATGATGGCGATGATCTCCTCCAATTCCCCGTCCCGGCGGAGTGCCAGAACGGAGTTTCTGGTCCCCGAAATAGGTTTCGCGATGGTGGCGGCGTACGGTGATGTTTCTGGATGAAGTGGACGACCCCCCGACGTTTTTAGGTCAGAAGGGTTAAGTAGTCGAAAGGGGGACTCGGGGAGGTGCCCGAGGCACCCTCCTCATAGGCTGGCGCGGCAGGCCCCTGGCCGCGCCACCATGTGGTTTGGGCCACTCGTGGCCCATCTCCGCCTCCCCTTCTGGCTCCGTGAGTCTTCTGGTAAAATAGGAGTTTGCGATCTTTTCTGGTGTTTTTCCCGAAAGTTGACTTTCTGCACAAAAACAAGGCACCAGGGCAATTCTGCTGAAAACAGCGTTAGTCCGCATTAGTTGTATTCAAAACACACAAGTTAGAGGTAAAACAATAGCAAAAGTGTTCGGGAAAGTAGATACGTTTTGGACGTATCAACTCCCCCCAAGCTTAGCTTATTGCTTGTCCTCAAGCAATTCAGTTAACAACTGAGTGCGATAAAAGACTTTCACGAACACATTTGCTTCATATGATGCATATATTCTCACTATATGTACAAATGCTTAAGCAATTCAAGATGAGGCAAATGCAAATAATGTCACTCAATAGGCATGTAAACTATGAAAAGATACCAACATACTAATAGCAACAAACATGAAACATATTAATTCACAAGATTGTAATGCTCATAATAGGATATGACAAGATGGTATCTCGCTTGCCCGTTTTTGTACAGCAAAACATAAATGCCCAGGCACCTCTGAAGTTCATGGGAAGACTAGAATCAAAGATATCAAAGATAAAAGCATCAAAGTTATATCATAGTTAACCACATTCTGGGACAAGCATTACACTAAGAATGACAACTATGCTCTCGAGAAAGTGCTCAAAGAAAGGATGGTGACTCAACATGAAAGTAAAAGATTGGCCCTTCGCAGAGGGAAGCAGAGATTATCATGTGCTAGAGCTTTTCATTTTTAAAACAGAAGCAAAATTGTTTTGGGAGTGTTTGTTGTTGTCAACGAATGGTAGTGGGTACTCTAACCCCCTTGTCAACCAGACTTTCAAGAGCGGCTCCCATGAAGACGTTATTTCTACCAGCAAGGTAGATCATCCCTCTTCTCTTTTGTTTACACATGTATTTTAGTTTCATTATGGGTGACACTCCCCCCAACCTTTGCTTGCACAAGCCATGGCTAACCGAATCCTCGGGTGCCTTCCAACATTCACATACCATGGAGGAGTGTCTATTGCAAAATTAAGTTGCTTACTGATAAATCAGGGCAAAACATGTGAAGAGAATTATTAATGAAAGTTGTAATTAATTGGGGCTGGGCACCCCGTTGCCAGCTCTTTTTGCAAAATTATTGGATAAGCGGATGTATATGCCACTAGTCCATTGGTGAAAGTCGTCAGAAGTAAATGACAAGATTGAAAGATAAAACACCACATACTTCCTCATGAGCTATAAAACATTGACACAAATTGAGAAGTACTTTGAAGGTTTTAAAGGTAGCACATGAAAATTTACTTGAATGGTTCAAAATGCCATGCATAGGTATTTATGGTGGACACTTTGGAATAACTTGGTTTTCATGGTTTTGGAAGCACGAGCAGCATTCCCGCTCAGTACAAGTGAAGGCTAGCAATAGACTGGGAAGCGACAATCAAGAGAGCAATAACCGTCATAATCATGCTTGCGACAAAATGAAATTAATTGAGACATAAAAGTGATACAAGAACTCTGAGTCGAAATAAATCATCAAGGCTTAATTGACTTTTGTTTTTCAGTCATACGCATGCGTGAGCATGTGCCAAGTCAATTCAAATGAATTCTTCAGAGGAGGATACCACAATGTCATACCCTCTATGAATAAAACAATGCAAGCAAACATCAACATAACATGCTACCACTATTAATAAATTGGGACCGATCATGAGAGAACAAGAACTACTAAGCATCCACTAAATGACATATACCTCACATGAACCAACTAAGCATGCTCACATAGATGAGTATATGTACAAAAATGAAAACAAATAGAGTTCATACCAGCTTCTCACCCCAACTCAAGTTGTTGTAGATCATCCTTATTGCTTTTTCACTTGTGTTGCTTCGAATGATAAAATGAAAATCAAGCTCCATCGGAGTCACGGATGGCTGTCCAACTCTGAAAACACTATACAAAACCAAAAAGAAACAACAAATATTTTTGGGTTTTCGAGTTTTTGAAACAAGAGCAAAAAGAAACAACCAATAAAGCAAAATATTTTTGGATTTTTGAATAACAAACCGAATTTTAAAACTAAGCAAACTAATATTAAAACTTAAAGAAACAAATGAAGAGAAACAACAGAAATATTTTTGGTCTTTTTGTGTTTTGGAATGCAGCAATAAAAGGTAAAAACTAAAAAGAAAGAAAGAAAACTGCAACATGGATATACAAAGTATCGACAAGATATGATATGTAAATGAGTGTGATGTCGATATACCTCCCCCCAAGCTTAGGCTTTTGGCCTAAGTGGAGATCAACCCCATGGTGCCCAGGAAGTGCCACTGTCGTGATATGATGAAGAAGGGTACTCATCCTGGTATGAGCTGACGACGCACCAGGATAAGTGACGGTGTAGCGATCACCAGGGCCTCTTCCTCCTCCTGATGCTGCTGGTGAAAGCCTCGCACTCTAAGCTGCTCCTCCAACGCCTCCTTGGAGTACGACCACGGTCTCCTGTGTAAAGGGAACAGATCGGCCTGGGGCAAAGGCACTTCATATTCATCCCCGTTAACAAATAAAACTTTGTAAACAATGTTTCCTAAATGAGAATTAGGTGTGACAAACTGATGGCCTTTCATAGCAGAAATATCAAGTCTGAAAGGGGTTAGCTTCTCATCATTAGGACTAACGGAAAGACCTAGATATGCGATAACTCGTGAAGCAACAATTCCTCCATAAATAGGTCCACTAGCAGCCAAACGGCGAGCAATAAGGGCACCAAGGTTGTAAGCAGTGTTACCATTAAGTGCAGCAGCAAGAAAAGCAAGATGATAATTAGAAATGTTACTGGTGTTTTCCCTACCAAGAATGCTAGTAGCAAGATAATAAATGAAATATCTAATGGCAGGGAATTGGATGTTCCTTATCTTGCCGCGCTGAGCGGTGCGGTCATCGTCGTTGGTCACTCCTCGGTAAAGTTCCACAAAGTCTTTGGTGTTCCCTGCAATCTTCTTTTTCTGAAATTTTTTAACAAACATTATAAAAATTGATTTTGAGACATACAAATGAGGGGAACTACTATATGAACTTGCTAGAGGACTAAACATGCATCAAAACTGATTATATCAACATAAACAAGCATGCATACTCACTTAACAAGTCACCTACAGCAGCAAAATACTCAAGGTATACTTACTAAACAAAATTCTACTTGGATAAGGAGGAGTCACATACCGGAGAGCAAATGGTCCAAATTTCAGCAACAAAGATGGGCTGAGCAAGGAGATCGAAAAATCTCGAGCAAGAGCAGCAAGAACACGGGTTTGAGCAATGGTGGTGTGTTTGGTCGGGAGAGAGAAAGAAATGAGAGGAAGATGGGTGAGTGGAGGGCCAGGTGGGGCCCACACCATGCCACGGCGCGGCCCACACCCCTGCCGCGCGGTGGGTGGTGTGGTGGCATGGTGGGTCCCCCTGGTCAGCTCCAGGCACTCCCACATTCCTCTTTAAAAACTAATATTTATGGTATAATTTTCAGAAATTTTTGAAAACTTTCATTTTGCACATTTTCTGGATATTTAAATAATAAACTTAGAGCAGAAATAGAATTTTATAAAGACCAGTTTCAACTAAAACTTTGCAAGTTCAGTAACACAACAGTAGGTAAAACAAAGTTGAAGAAAGAAATGTTGTTTAGCTCTTTTATGTATGCAAATACATTTGATAGCAAGGTTGATCAAGTCTTGGCACCAAATAAATTTACATGACACAAATGATTTAAACATCATGAACACTCATGTTACCTTGTATTGTATTGATATGGATCCAATCATAATGTTTTGATATCCTTCTTGATGATCATATATAGGGCAATCAATACTTCCCACTTTGATAGTTTTAAAATTGGAGATGGTATTGACTCCATAAATCTTGTCAACTTTCTTGGGGAAATAAACAGTATGTTCTTTATCATTAACATTGAAAGTTACTTTTCCTTTATTGCAATCAATAACAGCACCTGCAGTATTTAGAAAAGGTCTTCCAAGAATAATAGACATATTATCATCTTCAGGCATTTCAAGAACAACAAAATCAGTCAAAATTAAACAATTGTTAGCTACTTGAACAGGGACATCCTCACAAATGCCAACAGGAACAGCAGTAGATTTATCAGCCATTTGCAAAGATATATCAGTAGGTATCAATTTATCAAGATAGAGTCTCTTATAAAGAGAAAAAGGCATAACACTAACTCCTGCTCCCAAATCACATAAAGCAGTTCTAACATAATTATTCTTGATGGAGCAAGGGATGGTTGGTATACCTGGATCTCCAAGCTTCTTAGGAACCTTGCCATTGAAAGAATAATTAGCAAGCATAGTAGAAATTTCCTCATTAGGAATTTTCCTTTGTTAGAAACAATATCTTTCATATACTTTGAGTAAGGAGGCAATTTAATAGCATCAGTCAAAGGAATTTGCAAAACAAGGGTTTCATCCATTCACAAAATTTATTATAATGTTCTTCTTCCTTTGATTTTAGTTTCTTAGTTGGAAAAGGCATTTGCTTTTGAACCCAAGGTTCCCTTTCATTACCATGTTTCTTAGCAATGAAATCTTCCTTAGTGTACTTTGTGTTTTTAGTATGCTTTTCAGGTTCCTTTTCACTAACTTCTTTATCAAGAGCATCATTTTTATCCTTATCACTATCAAGTTCATTACCACTTTCAGTTTCAGCATCAGAGATAGATATACTATTAGGATCATTAACAGTTTCAGAGGATTCTACAACATTTTTATGTTTCTTCTTCTTCTTTTTCTTAGAAGGAGAAACTGGATTTTCAGCTAGTTGAGAATCTTGTTCAATTCTTTTAGGATGTCCCTCAGGATATAAAGGATCCTGAGTATGAGCTCCACTTCTAGTGCTAACATAGACAGGTTTTAATTTTTCCTTAGAAGCATTGGCTAACATGTCTTGTTGCACTTTAGTGAGTTGATCAATTTGAGTTTGAACCATATGGAAATGTTTAATAAGCATCTTAACATCATTGGAGGTTCTCTCCACAATATCATGCAACTTACTAATAGCTAGAGAATTTTCATGCAAATGATTCTCTACTCTCATATTAAAATTATCTTGCTTAATAACATAATTATCAAATTCATCTAAGCATTGATCAGGTGGTTTAGAGTAGGGAATATCTCCTTCATCGAACCTGTGGAGAGAGTGAACCTCAATTATGGATGGATGAGGAATTGGCTTACACAAATCTTCAATAGGTGGAAGGTTCTTCACATCTTCAGATTTAATACCCTTCTCAATGAGAGTCTTCTTGGCCTCCCTCATTGTTTCATCATTCAATTCAATCATACCTCCCCTCTTCTTTGATATTGGTGTCGGTGTAGGTGTGGGGGTCGGCGCAGGTAGAGTCCAATCATCATAATTCTGGCTGATTTTAGCCAATAATTCTTCAGCTTCTTCAGGGGTTCTTTTCCTGAAAACACAACTAGCACAACTATCCAGATATGCTCTAGATTCAATAGTTAGTCCACTGTAAAATATATCAAGTAGATCATGCTTTTCCAAATCATGTCCAGGCCGAGCTCTGATAAGAGAGCAAAACCTTGTCCATGCCTCTGGAAGTTTCTCTTCATCTTCCTGGTCAAAGTTATAAATTCTTTGCAAAGCATCATGTTTAGCACTAGCAGGGAAATATTTCTGAAAGAAAACATCAAGCAAACCAGTAGGACTAGTAATAGAACCAGGAGACAAGTTGTTATACCAAGCTTTAGCATCATCTTTTAATGAGAAAGGAAAAATCTTAGCAACAAAGTAGCTACGCTTCTTAATATCATCAGAAAATAAGCCACTCAAAGTAGAGAGCTCATTCATGTGCTCTACAGCACTTTCACTCTTAGTGCCACAAAAAGGAGTTTTCTCAACAATAGATATATGAGATAAATCAAGAGAAAAATCATAATCCTTATCTTTAATGTTTATAGGAGAAGTGGCAAACTTAGGATCAGGTGACAACTTGTATTTAACAGCATGTTGTGCAAGAAAATTTCTCATATTACTTGCACCAGTAGTAGCATTACATTTATCAATAAAATCATCATCAAGTTCCACATAAGTTTCATCAGGATCATCATCACAAGTATAATCCCTTAACTCAGGTGAATAAACAGGAGTAGTAGGACTTCCATTAGGTGTTCTAGTATTTTCAAGTTGTTTAGACTTAGCAATAGCAGCATCTAAAAGTGGACCTAATGAAATATTCTCATCAATCACAGTAGAAGCATCATCAACATTATCAGAGGCAATTTCAGATTCAGCAGTAGTACCAACACGTGAAGATTGTGGTGGTGTAACAAGTTGACTCAATACAGATGGTGAGTCAAGAGCAGCAGAGGTACTAAGTGTCGTACCTTTTCTTGTAGTGGAGGGCAATACACGGACCCTCTCATCACGAGCTTTACCCATGATGAATAAATTTCAGCGAGCATATAGATCACAAGTGAACTCCCAAATAAAGCTATGCTCCCCGGCAACGGCGCCAGAAAATAGTCTTGATGACCCACAAGTATAGGGGATCGCAACAGTCTTCGAGGGAAGTAAAACCCAATTTATTGATTCGACACAAGGGGAGCCAAAGAATACTTGAGAGCCTTAACAGCGGAGTTGTCAATTCAGCTGCACCTGTGAATAGTCTTGCTCGACACAGATTATCAGTAGCAACAGTTTTATAGCAGTAGTAGCGGTGAAATAATAGCAGCAGTAAAAGAGACAGCAGTAGTGATTGCAGTAAACAGTAGGATTAAAACACTGTAGGCATAGGGATGGATGAACGGGCGCTGCATGGATAAGATAGCTCATATAATAATCAAGACATAGGCATTGCAGATAATAATGATAAAGCATCCAAGTACTAAGTAAACGTAGGCATGTGTTCCGTATATAGTCGTACGTGCTCGCAATGAGAAACTTGTACAACATCTTCTGTCCTACCAGCCGGTGGCAGCCGGGCCTCAAGGGAATCTACTGGTAATTAAGGTACTCCTTTTAATAAGTACCGGAGCAAAGCATTAACACGCAGTGAACACATGTGATCCTCACATCGCAGCCATTCCCCTCGGCTGTCCCAATTATTGTCACTTTGGGACCGCGGGTTCCGGACAACAATATGTGTATACAACTTGCAGGTATGATCAATAAACAGTGCATATCATTATGAAACAATAACATGTTCAGATCTGAAATCATGGCACTCGGGCCCTAGTGACAAGCATTAAGCTCAACAAGTTGCAACAACATCAATAAGTACTAACAACGGATACTGGGCACCATGCCCTAATGATCTTATAGCTTATTACATGAACAATCTCATCCAATCCCTACCATCCCCCTCAGCCTACAGCAGGGAATTACTCACACATGGATGGGGGAAACATGGATGGTCGATGGAGAAGCGTCGGTGATGATGATGGCGATGATCTCCTCCAATTCCCCGTCCCGGCGGAGTGCCAGAACGGAGTTTCTGGTCCCCGAAATAGGTTTCGCGATGGTGGCGGCGTACGGTGATGTTTCTGGATGAAGTGGACGACCCCCCGACGTTTTTAGGTCAGAAGGGTTAAGTAGTCGAAAGGGGGACTCGGGGAGGTGCCCGAGGCACCCTCCTCATAGGCTGGCGCGGCAGGCCCCTTGGCCGCGCCACCATGTGGTTTGGGCCACTCGTGGCCCATCTCCGCCTCCCCTTCTGGCTCCGTGAGTCTTCTGGTAAAATAGGAGGTTTGCGATCTTTTCTGGTGTTTTTCCCGAAAGTTGACTTTCTGCACAAAAACAAGACACCAGGGCAATTCTGCTGAAAACAGCGTTAGTCCGCATTAGTTGTATTCAAAACACACAAGTTAGAGGTAAAACAATAGCAAAAGTGTTCGGGAAAGTAGATACGTTTTGGACGTATCAGTCGCCAGGTGGTTTGGGCCCCTCGGGGGTCTGCCGACATCGCCCCTTCGCCTATTTATTCCCCGAGACGCGAAAACCCTAAAACACCGAGCCTTTCATCCAGAACATATTCGCTGCCGCCGCCGTCGTCAACCCTAACTCGGGGGGTTTCTGAAGCTCTTCTCGGCACCCTGCCGGAGAGGGGAATCATCACCGGAGGGCTCTACATCGCCATGCCCGCCTCCGGAGTGATGCGTGAGTAGTTCATCCTTGGACTATGGGTCCATAGCAGTAGCTAGATGGTTGTCTTCTCCACTTGTGCCATCATGTTTAGATCTTGTGAGCTGCCTATCATGATCAAGATCATCTTATTGTAATGCTACATGTTGTGTTTGCTGGGATCTGACTTATATTGATACCTACGTGGAGCTGAATATTATATTATCATGTCTATGTCATTTATGATCTTGCATGCTCTCCGTTACTTGTTGAAGCATTGGCCACGTGAATACTTGTAACTCCAAGAGGGGGTATTTATGCATGATAGTTGGGTTCAACCTCTATTTAACCTGGGATAGTGACAGCAAGTTCTAAGGTTGTAGATGTGTTGTTGCCACTAGGGGTAAAACAGCAATGCTTTATTCAAGGATGAATGTATTGTTTACATTACGCACATTACTTAATGCAATTGTCTGTTGCTTGCAACTTAATACTGGAAGGGGTACGGATGTTAACCGGAAAGTGGACTATTTAGGCATAGATGCATGCTGGATAGCGGTCTATGTACTTTGTCGTAATGCCCAAATGAATCTCATAGTAGACACCACAACTCACACATGCATGTTATATGCACTTATCAATTGTCAATTGCCCAGCTGTAATTTGTTTACCCAGCATGTTAGTTATCTTATTGGAGAGACACCACTAGTGAACTGTGGACCCCGGTCCATTCTTTTACATCTGAAATACAATCTACTGCAATCATTGTTCTCTACTGTTTTATGCAAACAAACATCATTTTCCATTCGATACGTTTAACCCTTTGTTTTCAGCAAGCCGGTGAGATTGACAACCTCACTGTTAAGTTGGGGCAAAGTAATTTGGTTGTGTTGTGCAGGTTCCACGTTGGCACCGGAATCCCTGGTGTTGCGCCGCACTACACTCCTCCACCAACACCTTCGAAGCAAACCTCGTTTTCCTACTGGTTCGATTAAACCTTGGTTTCATACTGAGGGAAAACTTACTGCTGCACTCATCATACCTTCCTCTTGGGTTCCCAACTGACGTGTGACGTACAAGCATTGTTTCTGGCACTATTGCTGGGGAGATATTCCCTCGTCAACCTAGAGCCACCAACACGTTTTCTGGCGCCGTTGCCGGGGAAAACCGAATTGCTCCTGCAAGGGGAGTCTCTCACACCCAATCTCTTTACTTTGTTATTTGTCTTGCTTAGTTTATTTTTATTTAGTCTTGTTTGCTCTCTTTATCAAAAACACAAAAAAAATTAGTTCCTTTTTTATTTCGAATTACTATTATGACTAGTTGTTTTCAATGTCTTATCTCTATGAAACTGGGTTTCGTTATAAGAATTACCGCATCTCTCCAAAAGGAAAACATCTATGGGAACAAATAAGAAGATTGAATGGTTTTGCTAAGAACTTGTGTTCTACATATGATGAATCCTACTGCTTTAATGAATCTCTTTGCTATAGAAGGCACAAACATCTCCCTTTCCAATGTGAGTATACTGATAATGAAACCTTGGCTGCCTATGCTAAAGGAAACTATGATTTTGGTAATCTTGAACAAATTGAAGAGTTTCTTGTTTTTAAGGGTGCCCTTGAAATTAGTTCTTATCTTGAGCATAAAACTGATGCCCCTTATAAATCTGAATGTATTGCCATACTTAAATATTGTTGTGATACCTACAAGGATAATAATTCTTACATTACTGAACATCTTGAGAGGATGTTTTCTCAAAAAGATGAAACTTGTACCTTGCAGGAACCTGAGGAAAAGGAAATTGCTGAAACTGTGATCTCATTGGATGAAAAAGAGGAGGAGAGTGAAGAACAAGAGGAGGATCTACCTTCTAATGACAGTAACTCTTCAACTCTTACACTATTTAATTGCCCTCCATGCCTACCTAAGGAGGAAGAGTGTTATATTGATGAATGCCATGATTCTTTTGAAATATCTTCTTTTGATAAATTTTACGTAACAAGCTCCTTGACTCAAGAAAACGAAATTTCAGAAATAAAACGATGGCTCCCTAATGGTATATATGATAATGCTCTTGATGATGGTCCTATAATGCCTAATGATATTTATTATACTACTATTGTCAAAAGTGGGTTTAATGACCCCACTATTTTTGAACTTAATAAAAATTATGTGTTTGTAGATCATGAAAAGCATGCTTCATGTGAGAGTTATATTGTTGAGTTTGTTCATGATGCTACTGAAATTTATCATGAGAGAGAAAAATATAGTTGTATAAGTTTTCAAGTCACTAAAACACCTCTCTTTATGTTGGAAGTTTTGTAGCTGTACTTGTTTCATCTTTCTATGCTAGTTGCTTTATGCTACATTAATTTATTTTGTTACAAGGTTCCCTTGCATAGAAAGTGGGGTAGACTTAAATGCGGTTGATATTTGCCTCTTGATGCTCTCTTTTGTTTTTCAAGTTTCATTCCTATGAGAGCATCATTAAAATCTTTTAGCCTAGCTAAAGGCATTAAAGAAAGCGCTTTTAGGGAGGCAACCCTTTATCTTTTATTTTCAGTTTGAGTCAAGGAGTTTTTTGTTACTTCTGTAGCAACTCCTTTGTATCTTTATTTTATCGCAATGTTGTGCCAAGTAAAGTTCTATATTGAAAGTTGATGCAAGATTTGGATTTCTGCGCAGTGACAGATTTTTAGCTGTCACGGATTTGAGCTTATCTCCCTAGAGAAAATTCAAAAAATTCTGAGAAAAATCACGCATATTCCTGCGATATGTACGCAACTTTCATTGTTTTAGGCCAGATCCATCTGAGCAACTTAAGTGCCTCAAAAAAATTCGTCATTCCAGACTGTTCTGTTTTTGACAGATTCTGTCTTTTGTTTTGCATTCGCTCTTTTGCTGTGTTTGTGTGGATTTCTTTGCTCCACAAAGCATTGGTGGCTGTAGCTAATGTCCAGAAGCTTTGGGATTGATTGTATCATTACAGAATATGAGAATTTTAGCGACGGCCCCCTCAATCTGAGATGCATCTTCTCCAACAAAAGCTACATTGCGCCAATTTCATCATCTGATTCCTGGAGGAACTGGGTGTGCGGCGCCGATGGCAGCACCGTCCGGTACGTCACCGCGTACCCTTGCCCTATGCTGCACGACCCTCTCCTCACAGGAAGATCTTGTTTCCCCTTCCCGAAAGATCAGTGGAAGTTTATTTCCCGTTCCCGAAAGATCAGTGGCTGGATTCTCCCGGCGGCATAGTCTACCGCGACGGTACCATCCTCTTGTACAAGAAAAATTATCCCAGTACAGACACAGACACGGGCCTACTCAAGGCGATGATTCTGCGTCCTGGCGACACCGCGTGGACAGTGGTGGAGAGGAAACTGGAATATCGCGACTATGATGACTGCCCCGTCGCGTATCACGCCGGCAAGATCTTGTTTACCGAGGGTGGTAGCCTCTGGCAGTGGCACGGTCATCCCAGGGTGCAATGACAACAATGTTGATGTGATCATCCCAACCCCAACGTCCGTCGAGGAGGATGACTATCACCGCTACTGGTATGAGGATAGTTACCTCGTCCAGTCCAACGGCGAGCTGCTCTGGCTCAAGGTTGGTGTCCGAGATCTAATCGGCCTATTAATCGGGCTTTCTGTGTTGGTGTACGCTCTTGAGGAGACGCCGGATAAGAAGATGCGGTGGAAGAGGAAGCGCAGGCAGAGCCTGGCTGACCGCGTCTTCTTCCTGGGGAGGTCAGACAGCTTCGCCGTAGACGCCTCACAGCTAGACTCTAGCCGCGACGGCGGGTGCACATACTTTATATGCTACAACGACAATGAGAGCGATCGTCAACAACGGTGGTGCATTATCAGGTACAACCTTGCCAATGGCAGGGCCAAGATCATCGAGTGGCTCCCTCAGTCGTGGCAACATGAGAGGTGTGCGTGGCTTGTTCTCCAGCCCACCATCGCTCCAATTCGGGTATGTTTACTATTAAAACCTTACTATCAAATTGATAAACAGGGGATAACTTCTCGTTTAATTTTCCAACACTTGGGTTTTCGGATAAAAGCTTTATTAAATTTTACAAATATGTAATGACCACTGTCCCCGAACACCTACTCCAATTAATTTTCTAATAGATAAACAAGGGATAACTTCCCGTTTCTGTGATTATAAACTAACCCGAAAAAGTCTCTGTTTTCAAGATTTAGCTTTCGATATTACGTTCTTAATTATATTTATGATGAATATAAAAATTCTTATAATGGTAAATATTGTTTGACACAAATGCTTTGTAATTTTGGCGGAATACATGCATGTTTGAAATCTCGTTTTTCTTTAAATCGGTGGGAAAGATGAAGATGATAAAACCACACTGTTCAATCAGATACAAATATACCGCTCACATGAACAGAATTGAACTACTAACAATACCAAGACTATATGTCTTAGTAAAAAAGTGGGTTTTTTCTTATCGAAACATACTCACATGTGGTATATAGATTTGAAGTCCTCTTCTGTATGAAGCTAAGTTAAGAACAGGATTCGAAACAATTTCAATTGCAGAATTACCATTAAATGTGATGATATCATCATTCATTGTGCACTTACCCTACAAAGTTATGTGCACTTAGCTGTGCATGCATGCAACATAATGGAAATTTTCGTCTTATAAAACCAACCAATGCCGAGTACCACTGAGCTGACATTTGAGCATTACACATTATGTAACTGTTTGCATTTTTTGTATCCATTACATCTATTATGTTTTGTTTTGGTTTTCATTTCTTTTTATCTTTCCATATACAGGTAGCTTGTATCTTTACTTTTGTAACTACATGTTTATTGCACAACTTTAAGAAATCTCAACTGAGCTGACATTAGGGAAATATAAATTCTGTATTTATTTGCAAGTTTTGTATCCACTACATTTATTATATTTTGTTTTAATTATTTCTATATTTCCATATACACATAGATAGTATCTTTATTTTTCTAACTACATATTTATTGGAAAACTTTAAGCAATCTCCAGCGCTAACAAATGATATTGCTATTTCTACACATATCAGGAAATCCGTGAGAGGTTGCAGGAGGCTTCAAAGTGGAAGCGGCTACAGCAGGTCGTCGCTGCAGTTACACCAAGAAGCATTATTGATCACAACGTCAGGCCTCTACAGCCTTGTTTTAGGATATTAGTGTCCAACCTTCCTCTCACGGTTAATAGCACTCAACTATTACACTTTTTCAGCAAGCATGGCGAAGTGTACAGCACCAAGATAATTTGTTACGAGAAAACAAGGACATCTCCCACCTGAGCAGCGCAACTACATATAGCTCGACCCTCCTAGTCGTAGACTCGTAGGCTCGTAGCACTGATGATTTTTTATCCATAACTCAAAAGTTCCACACTGGATCCTTTTACATACATGTATATATTGTAATTTATTAACTCTCGTGGTAAGATTACATACCAACGAAAGTGGGGAAAAGGAAAACTGGATTTTATATTGCAAGGTTGTGTTGTTTTATGGTGATCCAAATTCATATAAAGATAGAGGCTAAATTCAGAACGGAGCGAGACCCGTCGCTGGAGGCTTGGGCCGAAGCGTAGCGGATTGCAACCGACTTAGGGTTTTTCCCCAACATATTACCTCTTGTAAGCCGCCTACTGGGATATGTCGCATATTGTAAATCCCGATGTTTGTAACCTCACCCAATCATAATAAAATTTTGCTGTCTGGCGCCCATGGTTTTTCTCTCCTATTGTTGGGAAGGTTTTTTCACATTAAATCTCATGTCCCCGTTGGTTGATCTTCCGCTTTCTTCATCATTTATTTATCTATCGTTTGTACAGGTTGCATTTAGAAAAAAAGTTGAATTTAAAAAGCAATAAATTGATTGCGCATGCTCCCCCGGCGCCTCTGCACTCACCATATTGTGACCGAAAGGAAAATTTCATTAGTTGGAACTAGGTTACGTCCACATCATTGAATATGTAATGCTCCTTAGACTGACACATACTCATTCTTCCATTGCACAAACATGGCTTTCTACACTTGACGTAGATGCCATGCAGCAAGATATTCATGTCGGGTTCACCTACTTCCTTTGTGAGAACTACTATGAAAGCTCCCAGTGTTAACGGATCTGCGTGATTCGGTAGAATGTTGTCAACGACACGGCAAAGATCATCGAGTGGCTGCCCAAAACCTGGAGAAGCGAGATCGCACGTGGCTTGTCCACCTGCCCACCATGTCTCCAGTTCAGGTATGTAAATTATCAAAACCATATCAAATTGATTGTTTGTTCTAAATTTTCCAGCACTTGGGCCCGACCAAAACTTAATTACTCCCTCCATTAATAAAAATATGTCTCAACTTTCTTTAAATTTACGTGTATGTACATACTAAATCATGCCTAAATACATGCAAATTTTGAGTAAGTTGAGACACCCTTTTATGGACGGAGGGAGTATATTTTCAAAATATGTCTCATGACAATGGGCCACCTAGTGGAATTGCTTTTCTAATAGATAAATAAAGGACAATAAAACAAAAAAAACATTTTCTTTTTGAATGTACCATGTTTAAAATGTATTTTTTTTAAATAAGGGCAGGAAGTATGCAAATGATCAAAACACGTCTCCTTGAGATACATAATATCTCGCGCACAACAAAATTAAACTACTCCCTTTCGAGCACACTTTACTATTTTTTGGGTCAAACTAATGTGTGGTTGGCACTGCTTTAAAGCCCACACGCTAATTAAAACAATTTGTGGTTGGGAAATTAGCGGAAATAATGGAGGAGGGGAGAGAAATAGGAGAGGGAAGGAGAAGATTACCCTATATATTAAACCAACCTATAAGGTGGAGTTGTTTTGTGACTCCATGAAATCCGAAGCATCTCTGTTGCTTCTTTTGACGACAACTTTCTTCGTCGATGGTCAAAGAAAATCATCGGCACATGATTATATGCCGAAGTGGCGGATGTAGAAGTAAATGGTTCGGGTCCCAAACTCAGTATTCATGGCATAAATATCATTTACGTAATATTAACACGTGTAATACACATAAAAATAGACTAAATTGTTACTAGATTACAATATCGGCATTTTTTAGGAGGTGCATCCATGGCACCCCCATTAGATACACCGGTGTATGCCGACGACCTACGTTTGACGACGGCTATTCGGGTATTTATCAAGGGAGAACAAGCCGAGGGCATTATTTTTTTTCGAGGAAGACGGGGGGATTGCTCCCCACCGGTTGTTATATTCATCGAAAGAGCTTGGTGGGCCATGTTCTTACAACAGATAGAAATTGTACAGGGGATACAGGGGAAGAGAAAACAATGAAAATACATGAAAAACGCAACAAGAAGAGGGAAAACAAGAGCCACGAAGAGACACAAGAGGTGAGAGGTGCAGTCGAGGGATCACGATGCCAGACTCGACAATCAGCCTCACGCACCGCACCGGCATGCGACTTGAACCCCCTGGCAAAACTCAGGAGCACCACCATCATCATCGGGGTGTGATGACTCCCAAGTGCAGGAGATCAATTGTAATACCTTTCGATTAAAAAAGGTTGTCGAACCCAAGAGGATCTGAAAGTATTGGTTAGCAAGAATGATAAATAAAACAATGAAAGATGCAAGTGTTTTTGGGATTTTTGGTTGTATAGTTGCAAGAAAGTAAAAATACTGAATATAAATGATAGCAAGTAAAAAGCTCTCAAAGAGAGAAAGCCCAATCCTCTATGTGGCAAGAGGACAAGCTCAAGTGATGTGTAACTTATATGTGGAAAACGTTCCCGAGGGCGGCATGGATACTGCTAGGCATATAGATTTATTAAACAACACGTTGAATATCTTGTCAAGTTTTAATCTTCTTTGGACGGAGCCATTGTTAGGTAAAGCTAAATAAATACACTAAACCCCTTATGATGGATCATGTGGCCAAGTAAATGACTGCACAAGAATTATTAAGACATAAAGTGCCACCATAGCATTACACTCTAAGGTCCCTGATACTAATACCCTCATAATGCAACTTCATGACTCAGTCTCAGGTTTACATGTCCCCCCCAAGTCTCCCTCAATTCATTACAGTACGGTGTTCTCCTATGAGCCCATATAGGTGAAGTGTTGTGCAGTCGACGTTCGCACAACACCATCATAGAATCACATAAAAAGATAAACACTAGACAAAATACCAACACATGTCATATATAAATCATTGCCAATTCATCCTATGCCCTCAGGAACATACGGGAACTACTCACAATGTGCAAACATAGTGATATTCAGTGGCATAAGTGGTACAACACAATCTGAAAATATAACTTCACCTCCAAATAATGACAAGTACTCAATCACAAACATGAATAGTAACACAAGACAAGTATCTAGGGTATAGCAACTCTCAAACTACGAGGGGAACGGAGTGGATCACGGAGATGATGATGGAGATGGTGCTGGTCTTGGTGATGGTGATGATGTAGAGGCCTCCTCCCACACCAAGGAGGAGAGGTGATGACGATGACGATGATTTCCCCCTTCTCCGGAGCTCCGGAGCAGCGGGATCTGACCCCCCTCGGAGGGAATCAGGAGTTTCGCCGCCGCCGCGGCCTCGGATGGACTTGAAAAAATTAGGGCGTAACTTTTCGGGCGAGACGAAAGCGTGCTAAAAAGCCCCGAGCGAGGAAGTGCCCGAGGCTCCAGTTAGTGGGCCCCACACGGCCAAAGAATCTGGCCGCGTGGGCCGCCCTCTTTTGGGATACCTTCATCTGGGATGCAGAGGCTTTGACAGCCTTGAAGAGCCAGCTGACAAATACACCAGTTTTAGCGGCTCCGAATGATAAAGAGCCCATGCTGTTGTATGTCGCCGCAAATTCACGCGCAGTAAGCGCAGTGATGGTCGTGGAGAGACAAGAGCCAGAAAAAGAGTACCCAGTCCAAAGGCAAGTATACTACGTAAGTGAAGTGCTTACAGCTTCTAAGCAGCGCTATCCTCAATGGCAGAAATTGGTATTTGGAGTATTCATGGCGAGTCGCAAATTGAAGAACTACTTCCAGGAACACCCAATAACAGTGGTTAGCTCGGCGCCATTGGCAGATATCATCCGCAATCGCGAGGCCACGGGAAGAATAGCCAAATGGGCAATTGAGTTAGGACCGCACCATATCAGTTATGAGCCGCGAGCAACAATCAAGTCACAGGCCCTTACAGATTTTATCAATGACTGGACATAAATTCAAATCGCTCCCAGCATGGCAGAAACGAAGTACTGGACCATGCACTTTGATGGATCAAGGCATCTACAAGGCTCGGGGGTTGGAATTGTATTAACATCCCCCAAAGGAGACAAGCTAAGATACATGCTCCAAATACACTTCAATTGCACAAACAGCGTAGCAGAATACGAAGCACTGCTTCATGGGCTCCGCATAGCAAATGAGATGAACATAACTCGTATATGGTGCTTTGGGGACTCAGACTTGGTAGCTCAGCAGGTTTATGGAACATGGGATAGCAAGGACGCAAACATGGCTGCATACAGAAGAGAGGTGGATAGAGTTGCTGGACACTTCATTGGATTCCAAGTTGAACACATAGATCGGAGACAAAATGAGGCGGCAGATGCCTTGTCCCGGCTCGGATCCAACAGACAGCCAGTCCCACCCAACGTTTTCCTAGATGAGCTGCATAACCCATCAGTTAAACCTCTGGTGGAGGTAGACATCGCAGAGCCAGAAGGTGACTTAACTTTAGTCGTAGCTCTGCATGAACAGCCAGAATGGATAGACCCGTATATGGCGTACTTAAGTCGCGGAAAGCTACCAGAAGATGAAGTGGAGGCACGCAAAATAACACGACGATCAAAAACCTACACAATAATCAACAATAAACTTTACAAGCATAGCGTCTCGGGGACATTCCAGCGATGCGTGTCTCCAGAAGAAGGATGAAATATCTTGCACGAAATCCATGCAGCCGATTGTGGCCATCATGCTTCATCAAGATCTTTGGTGGCAAAGACGTTCAGACATGGTTTCTTCTGGTTAACGGCGCTAGCAGACGCCGAGAAGATTGTCAAGATATGCGATGGATGCCAAAGATACGCCAGGCAAGATCATATTCCGGCCCAAGCACTATGCACAATACCTATCACATGGCCGTTTGCCGTCTGGGGCTTCGATATGGTTGGGCCCTTCAGACGGTCATCCAATAGAAAAACTCATCTCCTGGTTGCAGTAGACAAATTTACCAAGTGGATCGTAGCAGAGCCCGTTGGAGATTGCGAAGCCGAAACAACTGTCATGTTCCTGAAGAAGATCATATTCCGCTTCGGATATCCCCATAGTATCATTACAGATAATGGGAGCAACACCTCTGAAGGAGCCACACAGATATTCTGTGCCAACAATGGGATAAGGCTGGATGTCATGTCAGTATCATATTCGCAGAGCAATGGACAAGCTGAGCGAGCTAACGAGGAGATCCTCCATGGAATTAAGCCGTGCCTTATTGAAAAAGTTGCAGCATCTCCAGGATGTTGGGTGGAAGAATTGCCAGCCGTACTCTGGAGCTTAAGAACAACCCCTAATAGATCCACAGGATTCAAACCATATTTCATGGTCTATGGGGCAGAATCAGTCATGCCCAGTGATATCATACATGATTCGTCGAGAGTCGCAGCCTACGTCGAAACAGACGATGAAGTGGCTCGACAAGACTCGGTGGATACACTAGAAGAGGTCAGAGATTTGGCCGCATCAAGGTCAGCAGTGTACCAACAAGATTTGCGGCGCTATCATGTTAGACGCATCAAGACCCGCACCTTTCAAGAAGGAGACCTGGTACTGTGACTCAAACAAGACCACAAGGGGATGCACAAGCTATCCTCTCCATGGGAAGGACCCTTCATCATCAGCAAAAACCTGAATAATGGATCATATTATCTGCTGGATGTAAGGGAAGAAAACAATGATCGCCATGATTTTGAGGATCGTCTCGAAGCGCCTCGCCCATGGAACATCGCGCAATTGCGACCGTACTACACATAAAAGCTAATCAGAGCTGAGTATCATCATAGCTAATGAGAGATGAGTATCATCGTAGCTAATCAGAGCTGAGTATCATCACCAAAGCTGCTTATAGCTGTATCATTATCATCAAAGCTACTTAGAGCTGGTTGTATCATATTATCAATAATTATGAAATAAAAGCCGGCCCTTCTGGTTTACAGATAGCGGTTGTTTCGCCTCACATTATTGAGTTGTCAAGCTTTCTATTTCTTAATTATTTGTTTCTTGGGGGCTTTTATCACCCTGAAACAGCCAAACTACTGGCATTGCATTATGTGGCCAAATTACTGGGATGTGGCGTCAATCGAGTCTGAATGCCTATCATGGACTTTCTCGACCCCTGAACACACATGTTCCTAGGAAATACTGAGTCACACAAGAGCCCACTACAAGGATTTAGAAAGACCTAGCTACAGGTCAATTGATGTACTGCTTATAGTACGGAACCATATATTGAAGTTGTTTATAACTTAACAATTGTTTATGCTGCAAAGTTATAGGTGATGACCTTCAAAACCTTTCAAGAAGAATCGAGATGATTATCGGTTAAAATCAACTCAATCCTTGGAGGCTATAGCTATATTATCATCAAAAATTTAAAGATTGATCATCATCAAACATTGAAGCTATCAAGCCACTTTTTGACAAACAAGAAGTCTTTCGAGCCAATCTGCAGACACATCTTCCGAGCAACCTCAAAGCGTGAATAAAATCCAATCCGACGTGATCATGAGTCGACCAAAAAGAGAACTGTAAGCCAGGAAGTGGAAGTTTAGCCTAAATATTCAAAGAACCTTGCAAGATCAAGAAGGCACAACATGATAGTCCACGAAATTTAGGCTACACTTGGGGGCTAATGTCGGGGGAATAATTATCCCGCAACTTACTTAAGCAAAGCGCGACTTATTCTTCGTCATTTATCATTGTTGGGCTACGCGATGATGGGCCGACCCAAGATCACAGTCTGCCAAAGGAAAGATCTAGAAGGTTGGTGTTTACTTGCCTTGGAAAACAAGAAGATGATCGGCTTCATGTAGAACTCTTGTAACCTGGCAAGTCTCTGTGTATATAAAGAGGACTCGCAGGACTAGACAGGCGAGCTCTCTAACCCTAGAACATATGGCGAGTACCGAGATCGGATCGCCCCCATTGTAACACCACATATTCATATCAATACCAATCTAGGATAGGCGGGAAGTAGGTCTTTACCTCACATTGAGGGGCCGAACCTGGGTAAATCTGTGTCTTTTTCGTTCCCTACGTTCTTAAGCTCGGAGATGATTGACTCGCGCAATCCCACACCTACGAAGTCATCCATGACATCTGACGTGACAAACCCACGACAGTGGCCACGATGCTCGAGCTTCTACGGAGGGGCTGGAGTCCCTCCTCTGACGTCGGTTAACGGCTGGGGCCAGTGCCGGTGAAGCTTCGTGGGTGTCGACTTGGCTGTGTGACGCCCTTCGATTAAGCTGTTGGCTGTTGTGTAAAGTCTCGGCGACGCATGGCCCTTCGTCCAAAGGTGAGGACTCGGCGATGTGCTGCCCTTCGGCTACCCCAACACCATCGTGGCTGATCTCGGCAGATTGAAGCCTTTCGTCTACGGCGGTGAAGATTCTTCTGCACTGGCGTCCAACGGCATCCAGAAGATGATGAGGGTTGAAAGCTCTCCCTGCGGGGTTGTTGCTTAGTGTCCTGTTGGAGGCTTGTTTTTATTTTATTTCTTCCCTTCGTTCTTCTCTGTAATTCTGGTTCACTTGAACCCCTAAACTGAAAAATGAATACTATTCAAGTGGAGGGTCTTCTCCCTCCCCCGGTGACCATTCAAAAATGAATCACGTAATCGGTTCATGCACGTTTTTTTCTTTGCAGAATTTGAAGCACTTCCGTAGATACATGGTGTATATACTCGCACATCATTTACCAGCCTATAAAATATAATTTATTACTTGAGACAAGTTTCACTTTCACCGTCTAAGAATTTTTTTAACATATGTCAAAAACAATGTTCATGTATGCAAAATCAAATATTATCTCAAACTAAAAAATATTTCCTAAAAATAAGAAAAATGTTATTTTTAAAGTTGTAGCTTGTTTGGAAAATTATCAACCAAAATATGCATGCCACTTTGAAAAAACTGGTTGATAGATAATACTATTGATAACTACAAGTATTGCATCTAACTTTTTCAACCAAAAACTGAATTTATATATTCCCATGAACAAAAATTAACTTCACACAACATCTTATTAATAAATTGTGTACTAGAACTACAAAGAAATAATAGTGGGAAATATAAACAAAAGGAGAATGATGCTAAAATAAACCAAACAAAGAGAACATCCATCTATTGCCGCCTAATTGTCCGTATGTGAAATCACTTATGCATTCAACTCTTCCTTGCTACCGCATTTAGGCCCTCATTTTTCACATTACCTTGTGTTTTAACTTTGGTCAAAGTCAAACTTTGTAAAGTTTAACCATGTATATAGAAAAACATATTAATAGCAGGAGCTCCACAAAGCTTGCATCCATCAAAATGCATATGGAATTGTAGGTGAAAGGTGAAGTGATCTATGAAAAGCTGTACTCGCATGCATCACGAACAACATATGTTTTCCAGGCAAAATATAGACTCCAAATTCCTTTATATTTCCATCCATTTGGTCATCGTGGATACGGACAGTAATTTCAAGATATATTAGGATTACAAAACTTATCTTTTTTTTTTTTGCACCGTAGCAATGGCCAAGAAGATGGGCTATATGTAGTTATGGTGCTTTGTGCCGCCGTCGTCGCTGCGTGTCATTGACCAAGATAACCTCGAGGGCGCATCCATCGAAATCCAGCCCATTTAGAGCAGAGATGGCATCGTCCTGATCGGCATGCATGGTGGCCATTCTGACGATGCCAACACCATGTGAGGTCTTGGTGTTCTTGTGGTTGATTATCTCGGTACTGAACACTTTACCGTGTTTGCTGAAAAATTGTTGCAGCTGAGACTCGTTCACCTTGAGAGGCAGATCACGTACTAATACTCTGAAACTATGTTCGTAACGTCTGTGAATGTGATAGATGGGTGATGGACGTACCAGTAACCGGTGCAGTCTTCTGTTGCTGCTTCATCAGTACTTGTGGCTCTGTCTTCTTCCCAAGTATTTCCTGGTCGACCAGCACAATCAATGTAACTTTATTAGCACATATGAAATGTAGAGGTTTAAACTAACTATTACTTCATACTATTGTTCTGTTAATTTGTGATGGAGGATAAAACTAGTGACTGAAATTTAACATGCCAGTGAAAAGAAATGAATTTGAGGTACTCCAGTAGTGTGCATGCCTGAATTGAAGTAATGGTGGGTCTGGGGATGAGCCACGTGCACTTGTCATTGTCCCATTCTCGAGGCAGCGGCTCCATGAACTTGGTCGTATCGTCCACAAAGCTGTACCTAAACACGCCCGATAGCTTAAGAACACTGTACTCTTGCTCAGCACAAGACACCCCACAGACGCGCCTGGTCGTCTCCCCTCCCGTTCACTGTAGCGGGAGTGGCGATTTTTAGAAGCCTCCCAGTCGATCCACCTCCTCTCCGCGGATCCGACGGATCCCTCGCCCTCCGGCGGCCGCTCCGGCGGCGGGAGGGTGGGGGATCCCGCCTCTCGGTTGTAGATAGGGTAGGCTCTTTTGGGGCTCCAGCCGGCGGCGCCGTGGAGGCGGTGGGGTCGCCGGTGTTGTTTTTGTTGCAGGTTCGCGTCCTCTCCGGCGGCGGTGCTCGGTGGAGCTCCCGGGTGGCGTGCCTGCTCCTTTGGCGGTCGCGGATCGGTGGATCCGCGCCGTGCGTCGATCCCCGCCAGATCCAGCGCTGCGGTCTCCGTGCTGGCGGCGGATCCGGTGGAGGAGGTGCGAGGTGGCTGCGGTGTGGGGTAGCGGCGTGCAGGCGGTGGATCTGGCCACCTCCGGTGAGGTGGGGCGGTGCTGGCCCCAGATCCGGCGCGGATGGAGCTCGGGGTCCGTGGCCCCGGCCGACGGACGTTCATCGACTATGGATCCAGCTCTGCGGAGCTGGTGCTTGTTGCGGCTCTCTGACGCCTCCGGGCTAGAAGCTCCTCCGCTCCAGGGTGCAGGTCTCCGGGCTGCTGCGTTCTTCGTCGCCTCCGGTGGTGGAGTTCGTGCTGGCCGGGTTTCCTCGTTGTGGTTGTCGGCGTGTCACGGCAGTGTTGCCCTCTGTATCCTCCTTCCTTTTCCTTTGCTTGTATTTGGCCTTGTATTTGTTCTTTTCGTATGAATACTAGTATGGAAAATGCAAAAAAAAAGCTTAAGAACACTGTTGTTGTAGACGAAGTAGGCGCAGCCACCATGGCCGCCTAGCAGCGTAGCGTCGACGGCAAAACTGTTGGGCGACCCGAGGAAAAAGACGCGATCTACCAGGCGACTTCCTTCTTTTCTAACCCACCGCAGCTCCTTGTGAGGCGGGGACGTCGTCTCCTCTAGTGCCTCCTCCAGTGCGAACACCGACAAGATGAAGGTGCGATCTTTGTTGACCTGGACCTGGACGGACACCAACAGCAACTCGCCATTGGACTCCAGGATGTAGCTCGACCTCGGCTGCTCCGACCAGCTGCTACGTCTCCAAGGCCTTCCCACCACCACGACGTTCCCGCCTCTGTCCGGCGTGACGAAGGGACAGTGGCTAGATTCCATGTTTAACAGGATCCGGCCACCATGGTATGCGGTACAGAAGTCCGGGTTCGTCCATCCAAAATCCAAGTTGACGAGCGTCCACTCTGCTTCATCGGGACGGAGGACGCTGCCCGGAACTTGGTATTGCCACTCGCAAAGTTGTAGACGCCGAAGAGAAAGACGGTGCCGTCGCAGTAGATGATGCCGCCGGGATTCTCGTGCCAATGGCCGTGGATGTGATACGGAAAACACGGCAGGTCGATGACAGCCCCCGTGATAGGGTCATGGAGGGCAGGCCGGAATTGTTTGTTGATGGTCAGGTACCTGACGGTGGCGCCGTCGGCGCTGCACACCCAGTTCGTCCCACGCGGGTCGGGCGGCAGCAGCACGCGGTAGCTGGACTTGGAGAAGACGCATCTGAGCTTCATCGGGGAGGACTGCCCGGGCTTATCCATAGGCCCGAGCAGCCAGGGCAGCAATTGTTTCTGGCACATCAGGTCCAGGGAGTTGCGCCATGGCTTGCAGATCGCACTGAAGCTGACGAAGTCGGCGGCGACGTGCAGGCGGCCGGCGATCTCACGTAGCAGATCCGGAGGGAGATCGACCACCCCATGGCGGCGGGAGATGGATGATGGAGTCGTCCCGCAAGGAAATAAAGCAACCATAACGTAGGGAAACCAATCATATAAAAGACGTACGTCAACCGACTGTATGCAGGGACGTACGTGGGCCCAGCATTGCCCATATAAGCCTGCTGGCGGCCCAGACAAGAAAGCTCGCGTGGAAGGCGTAAATCATCCGACTGGCCGGGAGAGAAAAATCATCCGACAAGTAATTTGCTTATTTACAGGGATTTAAATTTCCCGAGATTTCTTTTTTGAAAAGGGAGGATGAAACCTTCGGTCTATACATTCAAATGATGCACACAACTTTTTATTAATTTTTTCAATGGATAAAGAAAGATCAATCTGAAGCAACGATTCTGATGAAAATTGTCGCTATACTTACAAGATTGATGTATGACGAGGGGTGGCCATGATCGGGGCTCTTACCAAGACCTCACAACAAAGGCCCAACATTTAAATCCCGAAGTTCGGAGGACTGGTTCTCGGTACACGTGGACTAACAAGCAGCTGAACCCGGTCCGGTGTGTGCTGGATCGGGTGCTTATGTCGGCGGATTGGGAGACCCTCTTCCCGCTATGCTCCCTGGTGGCGGAGACCATTGTGGGCTCGGACCACTCGGCCCTTGTTTTGAGCTCTGGGGAGGAGCTTAAGAAAAGGAGCAATCGGTTCTTCTTTGAGAAGAGCTGGTTTGAGCGACCTGAGTTTGGGGACTTGGTGACCAATAAGATTAGGGAGTTTGCCGCCCTGGGGGGTGCTCAAACGGACTCGATCACCGCTTGGCAATTTATTGCAAATAACCTGAGGCAGTTTCTCAAGGGTTGGGGAGCTAACCTAGGTAAAGCGGACAAACAGGCTAAGGAAGAGATCCTGGCTCGGATTAAGGTTCTTGATGACCGAGCCGACTCTTCGGGTCTGGATGACGAGGGATGGGCCCTCCGTTATCACCTTGAGGACCAACTGACCCACTTTCTCAAAGTGGAGGAGGAGTACTGGCGGCAGCGGAGCCGTCTCAACTGGTTACTCAAGGGCGACGCCAATACGGCGTTCTTTCACGCGGTGGCCAATGGCCGAAGGCGGAAATGTGCGATCTCGCGTCTCTCGACCGAGCAGGGGATCATCTCTGATCCTCTGGCGCTTCAAGCACACATTTACGACTTCTACCGCGCCCTAATGGGCTCCCCGAGCGAGCAGCCATTGTTCTCGCTTTCGCACTCCTTGTGGAGTGCCCGTCCGAGAGTCTCGGACGAGGAAAATCTGTCGCTCATGCTGACCTTCACGGGAGAGGAGTTGGACGCGGTCCTATCCAGCATGAAGGTTGATACGGCGCCAGGGCCTGATGGCCTGCCAGTTTGCTTCTATAAGAAGTTCTGGCCCCTGGTCAAACCGTATATTCTGGCAATTGCTAATGACTTCGCTCTGGGGAGAGTTGACATTGCAAGGCTACATTTCGGAGTGCTCACTCTTATTCCGAAAATCCCAGGGGCGGAGGACATTAGACAGTTTAGGCCTATTGCTCTGATCAATGTTGCTTTTAAGTTCGTTGCTAAAGCATATGCTCTACGTTTAGCCCCGATTGCTCACCGCACGATTAGTAACACCCAGTCGGCATTCATTAAGGGCTGGCTCCTCCATGAAGGCGTGGTCTCTCTTCAGGAGATTATTCATGAGACTAAGTCCAAGAAGCTCCGGGGAGTTTTTCTTAAGCTGGACTTTGAGAAGGCGTATGACCGAGTCAGCTGGGGCTTCCTACGGGAGGTGCTGACTCGAGCTGGTTTTGACCCGGGTTGGGTCCACAAAGCGCTCAGTCTGGTCTCGGGGGGCCAGACTGCTATCACCATTAATGGCGATATGGGTAACTTCTTCCGCAACGGCCGGGGAGTTCGCCAGGGGGACCCGCTCTCCCCCCTCCTCTTCGACTTTGTTGTCGAGGCGCTAGCTGCTATCCTGGATAAAGCCAGCCGCGGGTCACATTCAGGGCGTGATCCCGCACTTGATTCCTGGGGGAATCTCGCACCTTCAGTATGCGGATGATACGATCATCATGATTCAGCCTGACGACTTGGCGGTGGCCAACCTCAAATTCATTCTCCTTTGTTTTGAGAGCATCTCAGGGCTTAGGATTAACTTCCACAAGAGCGAGGTGCTGGCCGTGGGGGTCAGCGCCGAGGAGCAACAGCGCATCGCTAATATGCTCAACTGTAGACTAGGGTCTTTTCCTGTCACCTATCTGGGTCTTCCGGTTAGTGATAGAGCGTTATGTGCGGGGGACTGGGGGCCCCTCACTAGGAAGGTAGCGAAGCGGGAGGATCCTTGGCTGGGCAAATTTATGTCCTCTGCTGCCCGCTTGACCCTCACAGACGCTTGCCTTTCTAGCCTTCCCTCCATGCGATGGGAGTGTGTCTCCTTGGGGACGGAGTGCACAAGACTATGGACAAACACCGATCCCGTTTCTTCTGGGAGGATAACGGGGTTAAACGGAAGTATCACTGGGTTCGGTGGTCTGCCGTGTGTCGACCCAAGGCCATGGGGGGCCTGGGAATTATGGACACCAAGCTTATGAACTTGTGCCTCATGGTCAAATGGGTGTGGAAACTTATGTCTGGCCAGCAGGGGCTGTGGGCGGACATCCTGCGCAACAAATACCTGAGACACAAGGACCTCCTTGTGGACTCTCATGGCCCGGGCTCGCAGTTTTGGAACTCTATACAGAAAGTTAAACCGTTGTTAAGCTTGGGAGCTAAACACGAGATCCGTGATGGTTCATCCACGAGGTTTTGGGAGGATTGGTGGGTTGGGTCTGGACCTTTACGTGTCAGATTCCCCGACCTCTTTGCTATTGCCGCGGACCCGGGTGCTTCGGTCGCCCAGTCCTTTCGCGACGGAGATTGGCATATCCCATTCCGCAGGGCTTTCAGCCTGCGTGTTCGGGTAGAGTGGGAGGACCTCCTCCGGGAGATCACTCCCGGCCACCCCTCGACGGGGGCGGACATCCTATCCTGGACCTTAGAACCGTCCGGGCGGTTCTCGGTTAGATCGCTTTACCTAAAGCTGTGCCAGGGTAGCCCCCGTAAGCACTTTAGCGAGATTTGGGGAATTGCGGTCCCCCTGAAGATCCGTGTCTTCTTATGGCAATTGGTGAGGAAACGCCTTCCCTCCAGTGATAACATTTGCCGAAGACGCGGACCGGCGAGTGGTAGATGCGCCCTGTGTGATGAGCCTGAGGATACGAATCACATCTTCTTTGGGTGCACCCTCGCTAGATTCCTGTGGAGCGCAGTTAGGGAACTGCTCTCCTGCTCTTGGAATCCTTCTTGTTTCGCCGAACTCTATCGTATTATCATGGAGTTCAGGGGCCAGCCACGTCGGGTTCTGTGGATTTGTTGTGCCTCCCTTTGCTGGACGCTTTGGAACATGCGGAACAAGTTTACTATTGAGGGGTGCTTCCCTTCGCAGCCGGCTGACAGCCTATATAAAATGTCTATGTATCTGCAGGTGTGGAAGCCAGTGGCTAGACGACAGGACAGAGGAGAGATGGAGGCGGTGATTGGCAGGATCCGCGCGCTCCACGACACCATCAGGGACAGAGACTAGCTCTCACCCCTCTCGCCTGCCGTTTGTATCCGATGTGCCTACGGGCTGTGTGTGTTCCCTCACTCCTTGTTTTGAGTTGAGGTGGTGTTGTAGCCTGCGTGCTACCTGGATCTTCATTGTGTGTCCTCGTGACCTTGTTGCGTATGTGGGGTTTTGTGACCTAGCCGGATGGCTTTATTAATTTAAAGTTGGGCTCAGCTCGAGCCTTCCGTCTAAAAAAAATCCCGAAGTATCACCAAGCCAACCAACGGCGAGTCAGGAGTACAAACCAGTACATCCGACTCTCAGCGCGCATAACATGCACATAATCCAAAAGCCCCCACTGTTGTCTTCCCCCGACCCATTTTCAAGACAGGGATCAATGCCATGACCTTGCAAAGCTCGCCTTTGACTCTAGATAGAGTCACCGCCCTACGCGCATCTAGCATCCCGTCTACATAGTCGAGCCCCCGATTTACCATGCCGCCATAACTTGTCGTCGTCAAACCAGCAGATCCTACACCCCTCCATCTTGGCCAGCATGTGAAAATCACACGGAGTACTGCGCCCAACCACTGAAGCCATACACTTGTTCCCCATGTCGATGTGCGACTCCAAAGATGATGCCCCAAGTGGGGGAGAGGGGAGAGGGGGCAACACGGGAACATCGCCATCATCTCACATGATTGATAGCACGTACTAAACGGTATGTGTTGGACCACATAACACATATGGTAAAGTAGGTTCAACCTCGTGTGAGAGGCTCGCATGGCTAGTCACTCATTGTAATTCAAACTAATTCGTTTTGCATACTTACTGTAGATCATGTTTTTCTACTCTATTGCATCTTTTACCACCTAGTAGAAAAAAGGTGCAGTTTGCTATAGAAAATTGATGGGAAGAAAGAAAGTGAAATACAAATTTTGAGAAATATGCAATAGAATTGAGCAGATACAAAGAATGCAGAGCTTACTCTTACGAAGTTGTTGTCGGTTAAGAAACTGATAAACATTTACCGGGAAGACAAGCTAACATAACTTAAAGAGTTAGCAAGTAATTATAGGAAAACCCAAATTCCTTAAGCACAAGAAAAATGATAAGATGCCCTTAACATATTCACATTAATATCTTGAGATGATACGTGGCATTCCCTAAATGAAAGGTGATAGATGGCGTCCTCCATGAACTATAACCAACAGTTTTCCAAAGCAACTCCATATAAAGACACCCAAGTTTGACAATGTTGCAAATAATTGTTCATCACTTGTGTGAGAAACTCAACCATGGATTGACAACCACATGATCACATATTCACATCACGCAACGAATTCAAACGCGTACTAGATACAATGTAGATCACATAATACACATGTGTACATTGCCACACATAAAACCCAGATTAAATTAAGCATTGTTTGCATGCCCACATGCATACATGCTGAAATTAAACTCGAATCAAAACATGCTCAAAGATTAACTGATGGTTTTACATCAGTCCCATATCATGACAACGGCCATGACGGCGACGCCGGTGAGTGCGCCGAGGAACTTGAAGATGGGCTTGTCGAAGTAGTTTGGTTGCTGCGGACGATACCCCTTGGCCATGAGGTGGTTGATAGCGACATAGATAAAGACCCCAGTTGCGATCCCCATGGCTATGGCATATGTCCAGTCTGCCGCCGAGCCCTCGGCTGTGGCGTCGATGGCAATGCCAATGCCCACTCCGACAGGGCTCGACACGGCGAACGCTAGCGAGTAGAGCACCGTCATGAGGAATGGACGTTTGGGGATCATCCGTAGGAGCGCGATTCCCATGGCCACCGCTGCGAAGATCTTGTGGAGCCCGATCGTCCACAGGTTCCTCCATGCCTCACCCTTTGTCGCTACATATTAATATATCAATTAATATGTTGGGGTATATTGTTATCTTTTCTCTATGTACTCGAGCTTTTGGTTTAACAGTTAGGCCATACTAGGAATCAAAACAAAAAATAAGGGAATGTCGTCATTTCAGAATGTCGATTCACACTTTGCTTTAGATGATTTGATTCTTAATCTAACTGTCAATGAAATGTGTATTGAAGAATTTATGCATCATGTGCAGTTTTAGGATTGGTTCGACATGTGCAATTGCAACTTTGCAAGCGAGCAGTTCCGTATTTATATTGGCCTAAATGAAGAAGTAACTTAAACATGAAGGACGTGTGTAAAGTCAGTAGTTAATTACGATGCGTGCAGCTGGCATAATTAGCTGTGGTGTGTTGGAGGAGTGCTGACCTGAGACGCCTATGGCGATCCCTTCGAAGATGGAGTGGAAGCATAGCGCGACGATGAGGAGGATGGCGTCCTCGAACGACGACGTGGTCGTCATGAGCATGGGGTGCTGCGCGTGCGCGGCCGGCTCTGACGACGACGCGTCCAGACCGGCGCCGTCCTCCTTGAGGCCCTCCAGGTCGACCTGGTTCCGCTGCTGGCGCCTGGCAACGGCGACGATGGCGACGTCGCTGAGCATGGTGAGGAGGAAGCCGACGCAGGCGAGCATGAAGGAGAAGGGGTATGGGTTCTTGGTGAGGCCGTGGAAGGTGGAGGTGGAGCCGGCGAGGAAGTGCATGAGCGCGGTGCCAAGGAAGATGCCGGCGGCGAACTGGGTGCCGAGGAGGAGGAAGGCCTCGTTCCAGCGGTAGAAGTAGGGGGACACGCCGCCCAGGAAGGTGCCCACCAGCAGGATCACGAGGCACCACACCTTCACGGCCACCAGCCCCTTGGACCGCAGCGTCGACCGGTCCACCGCCGGAGCGGTGTGACCGGTGTCCCCGCCCTCGTCCTCGTCGCCGTCGTCGATGCCTCCGTGTCCACGGGCCAGATGCAAGCTGCTGACTAACGTGAGCAGGAGGAGAAGGGCGCAGATGAGCCTCGTCGTCCTCCTGGACATCATCATCGCCATGGCGTCGAGATCGTCTCTCTTGTTTTGTTTCTGTAGGTGTGCCCTAGCTTAAGCTTGTCCTTGCCGATCTATTCTCGGCACACACATATATCCCGAGGATTGGATCATTGGTGGCATGAAAACTATTAGTGGTTTGAGAAATGCAATTAAGCTAGCTGTTGCTGTCTCGATGATCGGCTTGTGATGTGTAGTACAGGCGCTGACTTTTGTGCAGGGTGTGTAGTACATGCTCTTGCTGGCTTGTACTACGTACAACTCAGACCCCGCGTGCAGTACAACACACTAGTCCTTGTCATTTGTCAACGTACACTGGATTGAATAATAATACACACATGTACTACTATTAATTGTACAACCAAATGCGGCGACACTATGTAGAGGATAATGTTGACCTATATATCAGGACAAGGTTTCCCCAGTGGAGTGCTTCCCTGGAGAAGACCCCACACAGACCCGCCTGAAAACAATCGACGGAAATGATCTGTATTTTATCCTTATATAAAACGATGGAAGTGGCGTTTGTTTCAGGAATTAGTCATCGCGGCCAACTGGGTAACTGGCCATCAACAAGACTTATACTATTTGGTTAAAAATGAGAAAAAACAAAGTAAAAATACAAATATTAAAATTTTGAAGCAAGGAAAATAAAATGCTACAAGAGAATAAAATAAAAAGAAAATATAAAAACATAAAAAGGCAAGAGTGTACTAACTCATAAACCGGGACAAGACAAGACTTTTATTATTATGTAAAAAATGAGAAAAAACAAAAAGTAAAAAATACAAAAGTAAAAATAGAAATTATAAAAATAATTGAAGCAAGGAAAATAAAATACAACACTAAAAGTGGAAAACCCTTTTGGCTCCCGAGCTCCGGTGCTCTCTCTAGTTAAAAAAATTAAAAATCAAGTTTATAAGTTGTAAAAAAATCTGAAAAAAATCCTGCACTTTCAATGATGTATCCCACAAATGTGAAAACTCTTGATTGAAAATACTTTATATCCTGATCTACAAAACCCTAAACACATTTGTCATTTTTGTGTAGATCATAATTTAATTAATTTCAAATCGTAATTTTGCACGTTTGTGGGATATATCATTGCCAACATGCATAATTTATTTTCAGATTTTTTAAACTTATAAATATGTTATTTGATTTTTTTAACAAGAGAGACCACTGAGGCTCGGGAGTAAGAAATCTCTACCCGCTACAAGAGAATAATAAAAAGAAAATAGAAAAACATGCACACACGTAAAAAATAGGCGAGAGTCTACAACTAAAAAACAAAGCCATGTACATGGAAAGGAAAGCCCATATAGGTACACAGAAAACAAAAGCCCAACAACATGCGTCACGTTTAATTAGACTCTTTGTATCTTGTGTTTAATCTCTGTCTACAGCTCTCTTGTCCGGTTTAATTAACTTTCCTAATTTCACCTGCAAACCTTGATGCCGAAGAAATATCGAAAAAAGATTTCTTTCCATGCATTGCACCCTCATTTTTTCCTTCCCGCCACCAGCTAGCACGCGGATCCATCCGTCTGTACGCCGCGTCGCGCCACGCAATCAAACCCTAGCTAGCTAGCTAGCTCGATCGTCTCCAAGTCCAACAACACTCATCGACGATCCTTGCCGCCGCCGACCCCATGCATATAATCCTCTCTCAGCGCCACAAGCAAATCGAAGCAAAGCCACAACACCCACCGTCAAGAGCGAGCGACCGTCCAAACCCTAACTTGATTGCATGGCCCCGTGCACCAGGGCCTCGGCTGCCACGTCGCCGGCCACAAGAACCGGTGGCTCCTGCACTGCACATGGCGTGCTGCGGCGCGGAGAGGTCGCACGCGTGCAAGATCTGCGGCGCCAGGAAGCACTACAGCGTCAAGCCCATCGTGCCCAGGAAGAGGATGCGCCTCAGCACCGCGTTGCCATTGCAGCATGCGCCGCCTGCCGTGAAGATTGCCGCGCCGCCAGTACAGGTGCCTCCGGGCTGCTTGAGGCTCTTCGGCGTGACCATCGTGCCGCAGGCCAAGGAGGAGGAGCACCCGGTCCAAGAATCAACGGCGAGCAAAGATCAATAGTGTTCAACGACACGAGTATTTAGATTCCAGTTATTAGTAATACATCCGAAATTGTATAATAGTTTGATGGATACTCTTATATATACGTGCTTGAATTGGAATACATGCATCTTTGGTTACTCTTTATTTTTCTTGTTACAAGAGAATCTCATAACACACACTCATTGTCATCCATCACCAGATCAGCTTTGGAACGGATTGTAGAGCTTTTCTCGGAAACGATCATAACAGTCAAACTGGGGTTGACTTTTCTCTCTCTAGCTTGCGCTGCTGATAAAATCATAAAATTGGTCCAATAAAGGTGCACACGTACACAACGGCGAGTCCAGAAATTATTTGCATGGGAGGCTGAAAGTTGACGACGACTAACTAAACAACTACTAAACGACTACTTCCGTAGAAAATAAGTCAATATATAAGACACAAAATTACTTAAGACAAAATAATTCGCCGGATGCCGGCTGCATCCGCCGTCCGCGCGTCGCCATCTGTTGGTGCGGGTGTGCGGCGCTCCGCCGGATCCCAGCCCCTCCTTTGCAACGTCGGTGGCTCCTCTGTCGCCGGCTCGCCGCCCGCCGTTCGTGGCCACCTCGCCTCCATCTCTGCCTCTCCTCTTTGGTTGTCTGGTTTTTTTTAGGGTTCTCTGGCTGTCTGCTTGTATTGCGTGCTGGGGATGGAAGACCTGTTAGATACGATGCTGTGTGCGAGTTGGGCTGAAGCCTGGAATACTCAGCTGCTAATGGGCCTCATTTGGAAGATTACTAGTAGTAAAAAAATTACATTTTCGGAGGGCAGGCTTCAGCATGTTTAAGCCTGCTTGATGGACTCGCCTTCTTTTTTTTGACTAAGAAGGCTGACATTCTATTAAACTTTGGTTGTACCATAAAGTGCAATATCTATCGGTCTTGGAAGAGTTTCGGCTTGCAGTCGGTGGACCCATAGATTTTTTCTTCTTCCCTTATTATAACCAGACGAAAATCATAGGAAATGCAAGTGATCGAGTCTAACTATAACATTTGCATCACATTTCTATGTTAACAAATATCTTTACTATTAAATGAGAGTTGGTGATGGTTGGTCGTCTCTAAAACACTCAACATACATCATCGGGAGCATCTTGTCCGTCCGATTGACCACAACATCTCCCACTCAACGCTGGAACGATCCAAGCCATCCATTCACTCAAACGCCAAAAGTTCACGACGTGGTCCTACGCCAGAATCAGCATCGCTAGAATCATGGCCATTTAATTATTCTTTCCTAACACAGTCGTTTGGTGTCTCGCAATAATTCACTTTCCTTAAAAAATGTTTTTTAATGGATTCGTTTGCGGTAAGATAGGATTGAGAAGAGACGACAATGCCACACGATCGATCCATCCTTTCCATACGTATAGGCATACCATAGTACGATATCCTTTTCAGTCTGCCACGGCCAGTGTATGCATATATGACCAGGACCAGCATTGATTCCATGGCATTGCGCGTGTACGTAAATCAATGACCAGACTATACTTGTCTGCATTATCGGTGCTGATTGCGTAGATCCGCTGTCAATTTAAAACAAAACACTTTGCTAAACAGTAACCTTGCCAAACACTTTGTAGTATTTGTGAATGCTGCGAACAAACTGTAGTATCCTTCGACTGCCGATTTATATAGTGGCATTTGATAAATATAGTTTGTAATGTACTCTGAACACAATTAGATTTCTCAATGTTCATAATAACACGCTTTATGGAACTACAATATTTTTGTATAGAACTCCAAAATATTCAAATTCTATTCTACTAATAAACCATAGATTTCAATAAATATTTTGCATCCGAACATGCATGTGATTATTTGAAGTGTCATCTCAGGAAACACTCTTCGATTCTATCTAGAGAAATAATCGTAAGCCGATCTTTTCTCGCGCACCACATTGTTCTAAATGCTACAAACCTATCATGATGCATCAGCCACTCGGACACGATTAGTTAACTACAATATTTAGTAGAGCAGCGGGGCCTTCGATTGAGCCTTAATCAGGGGAGGGTTTTGGAATTGCATGTTTTTGGAAGTGAGCTTCTTAAACCGAACCTGAGGGAGTACCAAAGTAGAGTCTGCGGTGACATATGGTGCCCCTTCCCCTACCTAGACTCAAGAAGTTAATTCGATGAATTGCACGTGGATTCAGGACGTACGATATTGAGTAATTATGTCATATCTTCTTCTAAAATCATGGTACTCTACTTTCTCCCTCGCCAACAACACTTCAAAAATCTTAGTAGTAATTTGCATGAAGGAGCTCATGGCCAGAGAGAGAGATGGTAGTAATTTTGTATTCTTTTGTCTTGCCTTTTTAAAACGGTACTAGACACTAAATGAGATACTAATTGCTAGGCATATACCCCTTCGTGTCTGACCCAACGATGGCAGAGGTTCGAGCACTTCGGGACGGCTTAATCCTAGCTGTCCAGATAGGGTGCAACATAATTAAAGTTAATTCTAACTGCATGGAGATGATCTACGTGAAGAAAAATGACGGAAAATTCGCTTGGTCCAGCTGCTGAATACACCTTGCGTTTTCTTTTTTCAGAAATTGTTTTCTGTCATAGTTTTGGGGAAGCAAACATGGATGCTCATGTTTTAACTAGCCACGTAGAGGGTACTATGTCAGTTGTTTGGCAAGAGGAGCCCCTGACTATCTTGTAAGCATTTTAGCGGATGATGTATAGTTGATTTCCAATTAAGAAAGTCCACCATGATGACTTTCCCTAAAAAAGAGATAATTGCTAGGTTTTTGCCGACACTGGGGGGTCCTCCTTGTAGCAACATAAGAGGGGCATGTACAGCTAACCAAAGGGATCGATAACTTTGGTTGCATGTGTTCTCTGGTGTTCTGAGATGACAAGAGTACATGTTACATGTAGACATCGTGCATGTTGAATATAAAACATTCTTAAATTCTTCATATGTTTTTATTATTCCATAGCAACGCACGGGCATTTAGCTAGTATGTACTTATTTTAGCAGTGAGAGTTAAAAACAGAGAGGAATAGGTGGTAGTACCACGGCATACAAGCTTGAGCTGCTGATAAAATATATCCACTCTCGAGTCTGCCCAGCTATAAAGATGCACACACAAATAAAATTGTGCCATAGCACTTGTGCAACGCATCAGTCTTACAAGAGGTTCCTGCTTGCAGTTGATGAAATATTCCGAGATTTTGCATCTTTACTCGTTTTAGAACCAATGAACCTCGGTTAACGACAAAAATAATACTCTATCAGAATCAGGGGACACGAGTCACTGAATATCACTATATCACATTCTGTCAGCAAAAATCGACCGCGATCCATCACCTAAACTGAAGGAGAACACAAATTTTACCTCGGCATTTCATCCAGCACTTGACCACTGTAGTCCTCAACGGTGGCGACAGCTACGAACGAGTAGGCGTAGGTGGCCGTAGACGGAGTATGAGCTTTCGGTGTACCAGCTGCCCCCTTTTCCTTCATCACCCCCTTCCCGGCGAGAGGCATCATTTCCTCTGTCGTCGCCTTCTCCGCCCCAAAATCCACTAGGGTTTGGCCATCCAGTATCACGGGGGCCGCTGGCTTCTTCCTAGCCTTCACATCGGTGAGCGCCTTCATAGCTTCCGTCCGCCTTGACCCGGCCAGAGCTAGGGTTGGGGTCGGTTTCGTCTCCGTCTGGGTCAACTTCGGCGGCAATGGCCGACAGGGTTGCGGAGGAGACTCCCGGTTTCATTCCGGCCGAAATCGGGAGCGTCGGGGCCGGCGGCCGCAAGATTGGCACCGGAGGCGGGAATATGTGACGGCTCGGGCGGGAGGGGAGGGGGCTAAAAAGATTTTCTGCAAAGGTGGCTGATCGAATATATTTGAGAGATCTCGACCGAAATATAAGGGGACTCTTGTTTATATTTGTTTTCTCTCCTCTTAATAACCATTTAAGGGATCGGCTAGGGCGGATGCAAGGGAAAATTGGAAATTTTCTCTCCTCTAAACTTTTTTGACGGATCGGCTAGAAATGTCCTAAATCGTAGATTCCTAGTTAGGCCCCGCTTGGATGGGCGTTTTTTAGCCCAAAACGGGTGAAAGTTACGGCCCCATCTGATTTTCCGACGCAGGCCAGTAATCGCCTTTGGTTCGTCGGTGGATTTTCCGACGCAGGCCAGTAATCGCGCCGAAAAACCCTCAAAAAAAAAGTAATCGCGCGAATACGCCCGTAAAATCGCACGGACCACGGATGGTCCGGAAAAAACTCGCCGGTTTTGCTGTGCACCCTATAATTCGCGGGAGATAAATACGTGGGGAAAGAAATCAGACTTTCCAATCGGGGCCGTAGTCTTGGCTCAATAATAAGGAAGCTCCCATGGTCGGTTACAGTTAGCCAAACGTACATACAATCTAAATGTAGCATGTAATCAATCACATTAACCATCTGATTATCACTACCATAGTTTAAGGTACTAACTAAAGTATGTGTAGCGCTGTCATGGCGGCACATGGACCACGTCTGATCAATCACATTAACCATCTGATTATCCCTCCGTTGGCGTATATATTTTCCACCACGAGAAAAAACCCAGGCGAAAGCTCTTGGTCGCAACAGAGGAGCAGAGCAGAGGAGAGAGACGCAGAGGAGACAGAGGGGAAGGGAGCCGGCAGCCCCGCCGATCAGACCCGCCGTGAGTACTCCGCCTGCTCCCGGCCGTCCCCCGCTCGGTGCTCCAGTTCGTCCGGCTAGGGCTTCGGGCCGTCGCAGTGTGGGGTTTTCGGCTGCATCAGTTTGGGGATACGTACAGTCGGGGTTAGCTTATACTGGAAAATAATGCAGCGCGTTTAGGTGTTTTGAAGTTAATCTCACATGGATTTGCTTCACCCGCAGTTTAATTTCGCTCAGAAAATTTACTACAAGTTTGTTGGAGTTGGGGGCTATCTGGGGTTGGGGTTTTAATTAGGGGAATGATCAATGATGAGTCTGCTACCCTTGGCAACCAGGAGGGTTTACACAAAGCAACCAGGAGCGTATGCTACCCTTGGCAATGCTTTCAGCAATTGTTATTTTTCCTCACTTAAACAGAACAGGGACATCAAGTGGAAACTTGATACTCTTGATTTTTGTCTACTACATAATATGTATACCTTGTAATGTTCTGATCTATATTAGAATTTGTATGTGTTTAACTGTAATGAATCCCCATTTCAGTTCTCCTATTCATGTACGAATTGGCCTGAGATACCATGAGTACCCAAGCTAAAGACAAATGCCCACTTTGCTTGGAGATGATGGATTTGACAGATAAACATCTGAAGCCTTGTAAATGTGGATACGAGGTAAACAGTCCATCCCTTCACTTGAGAATCATGTTTGAGTGTTTGACTTCATCTGATTGTAATGTGCTACTTACTCTTTTTTTTTTCTGATCTCATGCTATATCTTTAGCCTTTGAACAACTAAAGACATCAGTTCTTGTCTTCTTGATCTTAAATCTCATCGGCTTGAAGATTATTTTGTATATATGTATCATTGTAAAAGTGAGCAAAAGTATCTGTGATGCCATCTCTGGCAAGTGTCTTAAGGATTGCTCTTAAATGACAAGCCAATATAATTCAGTATGTGCCATATAGCAACTTTTTTATTACTGTATGTTTTGGAAATATAATATCAGTACAAGTAATGGGTCCATAACAGGATAACAGGACTAGTAGTTTGGTACCTAAACCCCCCAAACCTGCGTCCTCACTAAGTGCAAGCAACATCTAATATATGAGCTGTTCTGCTCTTTGATGCCAGCTAATGCTATTATAATATATTTCATATAGGTATTCTCTCTATTACTTCTGTAAACTAAATGCTTGTTCTGCTGCTTTTATTTCTGTATGTATTTCCTGTACTTCTTATATTGTTGCTCATTTCATACAGTAGGCACATGATTAACAATTCAAATGGTGCCTTTTCTTGTGGAATTGTGTATCAATCAAATCCGTATATTTATAATCTATATTTTGGTAGATATGTCTTTGGTGCTGGCATCATATAATGGAAATGGACCAGAAGGATGAATGTGGTGGGAGGTGCCCTGGATGCCGTTCTATCTACAACAAGGATAGTATTTTGGAGACGAGCACCAGCAACCAAATGCATGTGTTTTATGACTTCGTTGCTAAAATACCCTGTTATCGTATTCATTAAGTTCCCTTCTGTTTTCCCTTTTTATTTCTTAAGATTCTAATTTAGTTTAATCCAAATAATTTGGTAACTATTGTGTGACTTAGTGTTTTGTTTTACGCTTGCAGATTACGGGAACTTTGTACTGACAAATCAAACTTGCAACACGAACAAACGAAGCTTCAAAAGCAGAAGTCAGTGAAGAATCAGTCGAGAGTTGTAGAAGAACCAATAGATCCAAATAGTGTTCGTGTGATTCAGAGGAAGCTCGTGTATATTATTGGGATGCCTTCTGAGTTTGCCAGTGAGAAGGTAAATTTTCTTTAGTGTAAATCGCCATCGTTTAGTACATTAACTTATACTAGACTTTTGTTGTAATGCATATGAAAAATATAATTGTTCATTGTTCACGCAGGTGCTAAGGCAAAAGAGTTTTCTTGGACAATATGGGAAAATAGAAAACATCATTATCGACAACATTGGAGCTAACCAACAGCTTCCTGACACTGGCCGTGTGTAAGTTTCTTGGTTGAATAGAAGTTTCAAATGGAAAATATATCCCTTTAGCACCGAGGGAGTGGGAACTAGTCAAACAACAATCACTCGATGAATAGGTAGCATTCTTGGCCATGGGGTCAGATCTAGACAGATATCAACCAGTAAAATCCACAGATACATTTCAGAAAAGGCAAAGAGTGCGTGAAATATTCAACTTCATATGGTGTAACCTGTCTCTGTCCTCTTAGTAACATAGACAATCCATCCTTATTCATGCCACCAAAATATGATCTAACATTAGATATGTAGCTCTGCCCACTATATTTATGGTGACTCCGACACCATAAATACACCACCGGCATACCCCCACCACTCAAGTAATCAAGTGCAATGGCTTCTGTTACATTTCAGTCGATATGTTTATTTTCGGCTCTTCAGATGTGTTTTTATCTTTATGTCAATCGATATGTTGTTTTGGCTTTCGTGTAATTCTTGCTGGTCTCTCTACAGGTATGTCACATATTCGAGAGAAGAGGAAGCTGTATTGTGCATAGAATCGGTTAATGGTTACATCTTGAACGGCAGGCTTTTAAAGTAACATTTCCGTAAAATACTAAATACTTAGTTAAACACCACCTACCTTGTGTTTTATGCAGTTTATGCCTTACCTTTTTATATGTTAATCATGTAGGGCAACGTTTGGTGTTACGAGATATTGTCATATATGGCTAAGCAATAAGGTGTGTGTTACATATTAAACAAAACCACTATCTTCACTCGCCTGCAACTATTGACTTCTTTTTCTGTTAAAACTTCACTGTTTCTTACCTCAGGTTTGCCAAAAGACAAACTGTTCATATGTGCACCAGAAAGCCCTACCAGAAGATATTTGTACCAAAGATGATGTTGTTGTGTTTTGTGCAAGGTATAATTATAATACTCCACTTTTACTCTAGCCATAATTATAATACTCCATCAATTATAGAAAATTTATAGCTAATTTATGCTCCATAAATTTGAGATATTATCAGATGCACGAATCTCAAAATTTTCATTTCTTTTCTGAGATAAGGCTTCAGCATTTGTTGGGAATGAATATGAATGGTCCCCAACAGCGTTCAGGAAGTACTTTACCTTCGCCAGGTGGCTGCAATTCAAGAACTACCAATTGTACTGGGAACTCCAAAGATAAAGTAAGAACTTGACTTTGTCTGGAAGAATGTTCTATGGTGATATGCTTGTCAATGCCATTATTTGTATTTTTTCTGTAATGGAAAATTCCGGCTTGGTATGTGTTAATGTTGTTAATCATTGTAGACTTGGTGTATCAGTCCTACCGTGCTCAGTAATCTTTCAACTTCTGATGCGGTGACGCAGACATCAGTTGGGACATATAAGCTTTCCAATTCACACAGATACTTGGCATCTGAGAGTAAACCTCAGATCTCATATGAACAAAAGGCATTGTTGCAGATAAAGATGTAGCAAGTGTAAGTGACTGCCGTAGCATTCTCAGTAGTCAAGTTGTGTGCAGTGATGGCAAACATCAAACTTCAGCACAAGGAGGGGATCACGGCTCGTGCAATGGGAAAATGACTCTGTCAGGAGATCAAGCTTCATCTGAACAGTCGGAGAGCATTCCGTTACCAAGACCAGCCAGTTCCACTGATATATTGGCCAAGGATAGCAAGGAAAGAAAATGACTAGTTTGGCCTCCTGGATTTAAGGTGCTTCACCAGTCTTCTGCTTCGGGCAATTCTGTACCAATGAGCTCCTCAACTTGCTCTGCACCGTGCCCTACATCTGATGCCCCGGTACAACAGTCATGCTCTAGTACAGACGAACCAGACATAATTAGCTGGGTCTCGGACTGCCTCGAAGATGGTGGGGATACCAGACAAAGCATACCTTCCACACTCAGTGGGGGCATCCACTATGTTGTCCATAAGGATGTCCATAAGCAAAAAGTAGTCCTTATGGATGTCCATATACATAGTGGAGCTTGTCCATTAGAGAATTTCCTTAAGGGTGACCCATAAACTTGTGGTAGTCCATAAGCATTAAAATAGTACTATCTAGTGCATACAACCATATAAAATGAATTTCAATCACACCACTTATGAGTGGCAGCTCTTACATGTGGGTCCCAACTTATGGACAAGTTTGACCACATACATTGTGGTGCAATCAATTAGCTTATGGTGTAGTATGTGGGTCCCAGCTTATAGACAAGTTTTGCAACATACATAGTTGATGCATACCATATGGAGACCCACACAGCTTCCTGGCCCCAGTTTTGGTGCATCAAATCACTGTCTATTACCGCCCTACCCTGGTGGCATGTTGCAGTGCATGAGTGGGGATCAGAACCCCATGATATGCTGCTGCACTTTCCCGTCCGTAAGCAGTACACCAAATCAGAAGCCTGTATATTGGAATGGAGGTGTCAGTAGCTACATGGCCCCTGGTGGGTATAACACGTTCTACCAAAACACGGCATCAAGTATGGTAGGCACATTGCTCCAACAGTCGTTGCCACCAGGCCTTCACAATAACTGGACTAATGGAAGCGCAGATTCAGACTTGAATAGTGCACAGGTTGGCCGTCCATACTCAATGTACTCCCTGTTCTGATTGCAGGCCTGCCTTGCAACATTTGGGTGTATAAAGCAAGACGTTACTATGGTTTAGGAGAGATTGGCTCAACGCTATTATCGCGGCCTAGCATGGAACACTTCATTGGAAGACAAATATGTAGCTCCAATATTGTCCACCAAAGAACGGGTGGACGTCCTTGTAATATACCAAGCACATCTTAGGAAAAAATGCCTAATGTCCGACAAAATGCTCTCGAAATAATTTGTGACACTCAGCACAAATAGGTACATGGTGGAGTCTGTGTGGAATTGTCTAATTTGTGATGCTTGACTATAAACAGTGAGGTCCAAAGAAGATATATTGGTATTTGATGGAACTTCTTCAGTGTCGATTATAGGCTTAAAGACATTTAAAGTCAACACACCTTTCGATAGCCATGGACAAGGTAACATCATCAATCAAGAAAGGGTGGGAGTTTGGTTTGTTAAACTAATTTGATTATCGAATATTGAACCATTGAGAGGGGTTAGTTAAGATGCTTTTCAGAGAACAGTTTCTTAAGATATAATAAGGTCTGAATAGACCAATAAAGAAGCACATTAATAATTGTTTTGGGATAAGGTAAGAAAAATGAAGTAGCATGGTCTACTTCCAGCATCTTGCCACCCCACATCTGAATTGAAAAAAACAAACATAATGATCAAACTCACAATACGCACGATACTTAGCTACAAGTACAGTAAAATTATTCGATTTAAAACTATAGTAAGGCAGCTTTACTAGAAAACCTGAATAAAAATACAGTGTGAGTGTGCGACACACTGACGCACTAGATAAGAGAAAAAAAAAACATAGATTGAGGTACGTAGTGTCCTTGACCAGACACTACACCACGGTATAGATTTTGGGACACTTTGGTTGGGGCACTTTTCAAAGTGCCCCAAATACTAGCCTATAGAGGCAGTTTTTCAAAGTGCCTCCAAATATTAGACTATAGAGGCAGATTTTCAAAATGCCCTAATAGTTATGAACTTTTTGGGGCACTTTGAGAAAATGCCCCAATAGCTATTGCCTTTTGAGGCACTTTCTCAAAGTGCCTCAATAGCTCAATCCATTAGGGGCATTTTTTCAAAGTGCCCTAAAGCTCAATAGCTATTGAGGCACTTTAGAGAACTGCCCCAATAGACCAAAGCATATGAACTGACAGAAAACTACACTTAAGATTCACAAGAAACTACACTTAAAGCATATGATAAACTCTACAGTATAAGAAAAATATGATCCGAGCATATTTTTCCAAAGTTCCCCCATACAACAGTACGTGCATATAAATATTACAAACAGAAGTTCACACTAGGTAATATGATCAGAGCGCTCTAAAGTCGGAGACAATAAAATCTAAATCGGAAACTAGCACATCCAAAAGTTACTAGCATACTCCTTCAAACCTAGCAGAACGTAGCACATCCAAAATCTGAAACTAACATGTGGATGCAAGGCCATTTAGCCAAAGTTAGTGACCTGCAATCTTCAGGAACTTGGCACAAACTTTTCGAAGTCCTAAAAACAGATGTCCTCCACCTCGGGTGCTATGAACAAGTCTCTGACCTCAAAGTAACAGTAAATAATCTTTTGCCAGCATGAAGTTAACGAGTTCAGTACATGTATTTTCCATCTTTTCGTGTTCCGATATTACTGCCCCTCGACATTACTCCTTCAGCTGTAGAGCTTCTTCACACTTTTTAACTAAAATTACATGTGTTTTACTATGGCGTTCTCACTCTATGACCATTTCTGTGCTCAGACTTTACTTGAAGCATGCCTGCTGACACTTGAGCTTTTTTTGTATAATATGTAGGGTCTGCACCAACCTATTAAATGACAAGAAGAATGAAAAATGCAAGTTAAAGCTATTGTCATGCCAAGTAAACATAGCTTGGAGACCAAACATTCTTTAATATTTTAAAACAACAGTTATTGTTTAACTGTGCAGGTTGAAGAAGACCTAATTAAGTTGTTTGAAACAACAATTGTTGTTTAATTGATCTTTTGATGTGCTGATTTATCATTGACTGATGCACCTAGCAACTCTCCCTAATTCTGCTGAAATTTTTGCAATATCCATCCTAATACGAGTATACCTGCTGAAGACGTTTTTTTGTGCAGATGTGCTACTTTATCTTTTTACATATAATAATGAACCTAGATTTGCTACTACAGGGCATACAATTGAACCAATAGTCCTTGTTCTTTCAATATCAGGCAATGAACATGTACGTGGAAATTGAACAGCTCTACTGCTTGTATGCTACAAACAAGTATTGTGATACAACTAAAAATTCCAGAAAACAAACACCTCTACAAATGTTATATCATGTCAGAAAACACACAAACAGCTAGGTTTGCATTGTTTAAGAAAATAAAACAGAAGATGAAATGTACACATACATTTCTATCATGAGTTTGACAGGACAACATACATTTCCATCACGATAATATCATATTCTAAAGTTCAGACACGGTATGAAAAGGGCCAGCTGGTTGTTCACCTTCAGGTTCTGGTACACCCCAACCCCCATCTTCAAGGCCAATTTGAAAGAAGGGGCATCAGTTGGCAGGATCATGAACTCCTGTACCTGTACAAGAGCTAGCTAGATGAGAATCTTGATCATGTAGGTGAAACTTTTTGTGAGATATTCACTCGTGTTCAGCAAGCAATATTACATGCATGCAGATAAGAAACCATGCCTTGAAATATCAATATAAAAAGCACTGATAATTAATAACCATCAGGGACAAAATAACTAAATGTGCAAATCTTAAGACAATTTAAAAAAGAGCAAGGTGTCCCATATAAGGTAGTGTTCCTAATTACGTAACTGGATGATTATTTGCTAGGAAGTTCGAGCACTGAAGAGCTCAATTATAACACAGATATGATCTCAAGATATAATAGGTGCGACATCAGGTACAGATACATAAATTCCTTACCAGAATCATTACCTTCTACAGATTTCCGTCAGATGCTAAAATCAGACCACACTACTCAAATGAGCTAGTATGTTCTTACAAGCAGCCATGTTATAAATCAAAACAGACCATGTCGTTATTCTATCTCCAAACTCTTATTGTCACAAACGTAACAGATTTATTAAGGTAAATTTACTAGAGCATGAGCATCAACCAGCTACTAGCACCAACTAGTAATTAGCCAGGACCATTATCATTGCACAACCATTCCAGGAGAGTATCAAAAATTCCCAATGCCACAATGTCCTCACAATCACCAGATTGTGATGGTTGGAAGACCACCACCACAGTTCCAAACCTACAACTAACCAGGCTTCCATGGCACAACGGTGGGATTATAGAGCATGAGATAGAGAGAGCAGGGGGAGCCAAGGATCTACCGTACAGAAGCAGCAGAACCGTAGTCATAGGGGAGGTAGTCGAAGTAGTCATAGCCGGGCAGCAACAATTCACCACCATTGCCACAACACTCGTCCAGCAGCAGCACCACACCACCGTCACCAGTAGCACCACCACATCACCAGCGCACCCCCACATGACCACATCACCAGTGACACAATCAAATTAGGCCATGTCACAGAGCATAGGAGGAGTTGGAGGATTAGGATATTACCTCACCGGAGTCAATGAAGATGACAGCAATGCGGGAGCCATAGTGGTAGTAGTGGAGGAACACACGAAGCCGGGGCCAGCCGCAGCCTACCACCGCACATAGGTGCGGGAGGCTACAGCAACCACACGAGCAACCGCGGCGGAACAGGTCGCGGCGGGCACCAAGGCGCAAGCCTGCCAGTGAGCGGCGGTGGCGCGGGCGACGGTGACCTGGAGTTCCATGAGCTCGACCGGGGGCGCGGGCCAACGAAGCAGCGACGGGGACCGGACAAAGTTGAGGCGGACCTGGGGTGGCGTCGCCGGTGACGGCCGGCGTTGACCAGAGCAGCGCGGAGGCGCGTCGCCAGTGAGAGGAGAGAAGGGGATCGGCGGCAGAGGTATTTTTCTGATGTTTTCTTGCCATTTAGAATTTTCATTATATTATTTTAAGTGGAAAAGGGTCAAAATGACTAAAAGGCCCCTGTCGGTCCGGTCCAACCAGCCCATTCGCGCTCCTTCTCCCTCGCATAGTCGCATGTGCTCTCGCGATTCTCGTTTCGCCGCCGGCGTCGCCGGGCTGTCCCGGCCGTCTCCGGCCCCCTCCCGCGCCGCCATGGGTCGCAACCCGACCGCCTCAGTGTGCTCTTCCGTCTCCTCCAGCTCGATTTGTTCCTCGTGCTCTCCCACGGCGCGCAACCCCAACCCTAGCTAGGGTTTCGGTCGCCGCAGTGCTTTGCCGTCTGTGCTGCTCTCGGGTTGCGGTTGACGCGCTGAGGATGGTATCGACGCGATGCTTTCGTCGGTCGTGGCCCAGCGCAGGTCGATGTGGCTCCATTGCTCCTTGTGCAGTTGTGCCGCCGTGGCGCGGTGGTGGTGGTCGTCCTCGCGGTGCCCTCCACCATTTTAGCGTGGGACCCTCCTTGCCACGCCACGGTGCTTGCGGTGCCTCGCGTTTGGTACGCGCTCCTCCGCCTCTCCTGTTGGTTACTCTCTGCTTTCTCCTGCCGTCCCTGGTTGTGTTGTGATGTTTTCCTAGCTATTCTAGGGGTTAGTACTGCTCTGGTCCATCCTGATTTTGAACTGGCTCGTAGTAGTGATGCTGGTTAGTGATGCTCTGTGGGCCCACTAGTGATTTAGTGATTTGCATGTTCAGTTTTTGTTGGGACCTCCTTTTCTGGAAGCAAAGGTCTCGAAGGTAACATACTGATTTCATGAATTTGTATTATAGGTGCTGATTTAATAGGATAGTTCACATTTCCTTCAATTTTTATATTAAAGTTCGGCATATGAATAAACTAATGAAACATTGTGCTAGTTAAGTTGGGAAAATCATATAGCAGCTCCAATTCCTATAAATTGGTTTTGGTCTATTCGGGTATGAGCACATAACTATGTAGTGAAACTCTGCTATTGTCCATTCAGGTATGGCCTGCTTTAATACCACTTGAGTTGCTTCCTGTTTGATTTAGCGATAGTGCATCTATTTTCTTAATTTTCTCGGTTATTTGAGTTCGTAAATCATGCAGCAATTGAACCAGTTTGATAATAGGTTAAGGTACATTTTTCTTTAGAAATTGGCACATGTATCTTCTATTTTCTGGTTAGATTATGTGACCCAGTCTATTCTTACACTTGGTGTTCTTACTTGAATTCAGAACACTTCTGATTTCTGTACTTATGGTAGAGGTTTTCTCTCTCTCAGTTCGACCCAATATTCAAATGGAACAATGCTAAAGAAGGTTCCCTGTTTCTTCCTTGATTTATTGCATGGAGGCCTTGTTAGCCTTTTCTTGTCAACCGACAGCCTTGCCTCTAGTTGTAAGCGGTCCTGAATCACTAAGAGGATGGCATAGGAACTATTGGCCTAGCAATGGAGATTTTGAAAATTGTCCTGAACTCTACTCTGGCCTGCATATGATTAGTTATTAGTTCTGTTTGTTTGCTTTCGTAGCATGAGTAAACTTAGCTCAGTGCTGTCTAATTCATCCAAGAAACTGTCGTGAGATCTTTCTAAAAAGAAATGAACATATTGACTCATCAGTTTTACCTTTCATTTGCATCAGTTAAGTCCTTTGCGCACTTGACTCTAGCCGTTCAAGTGCTGAATTACCCACCACCTTCTGTGACAACATTTTTGAAGAAAGGCTGCAGTGAAAAGCTCAGTGATGAAGCCATTGAAGATGCCCTCTCCGATGTGATGGTGCGGTGATGGTGCTGCTGATGTGGTGTGGTGGTGGTGGTACTGCTGTGGTGCGGTGGTGTTGTTGCTGCTTCTACAGGTTGACCACAACCTCATCCAACTCACTCTTGCAGGTGAGCATTTGAATTTGCACTGTATGAAATTGTATATCGCAACGACATGTAATAGTTACCTGCATTCTATAGTGTTCTTTTGATTGGACATCATAGTGTTAGTGATGTACTTTCTTAGTTGTGGTTCAGTTTTTAAGATTTGGAGATATAGTAGTCCATTGGTTTCATCGAAATAATACTTATGCTATAATGCTCAGGTAATTTTTGGAGATATAGTAGTCCATATGTTTTTAAGTTTTGGAGATATAGTGAAGTACAACCTGCATTGTAGACTAATGGCTTGGTTAGGTTCTTTTTGGTGGTATTAGGATGTGTTCGGTTTGAGAACCAAATGGAATGGAATGTCATGATTCCATTCCCAGGAACGGGTCGATTCCATCCCCATGTTCGGTTCTAGAATTATGTGGAATGAGATGATTCCATTTTAGTGTTCGGTTGGAGAGATGGAACTGGAAGGGAATGGACGAGGCGTCGTCGTCGCGGAACGGCTTGCGGCCGGCGGCGAGCACAAAGAGGACGAGGCGCCGTCGTAGCCCCGGCGACGAGGCCGAAGAAGCTGAGGAGGTAGATGAGGGATGCGACGAGGCCGCAGATGGCGAAGATCTCGGTGAGGCCGACGACGTGGAGCGGCGTGGAGTTGCGGATCTTCTCCCGCCAGCGGCGCATGAGGTAGGCGAGCGAGGCGGCGAAGAGCGCCGAGAAGATGAGGTTGGTGTGGCGGATCGGCAGCGGCAGCGCGTCCCCGGCCTGCACGGCCTGCTGCTCCCCGCTGCCTCAATCCCACCGGCAGCAGCGAGCCGGCGACGGCTCCCGGCGGCGGCGCACGGCCTGCTGCTCCCCGCTGCCCCAATCCCACCGGCAGCGGCGAGCCGGCGACGGCTCCCGGCGGCGGCGCACGGCCTGCTGCTCTCCGCTGCCCCAATCCCATCGGCAGCCGGCGATCTGGTTCGACAGCAGCGGGGTGAGGATAGGGACGACGGGGTGAGAGGAGAGATCGTGAGAGGAGAGATCGACGGGGTGAGTTTCCTTCTTTTTTTTCTCGCTCGGAACGATGTGATTCCGCCGATTTGGTGGAACTGGCCGATTCCGCATATCAAGCGAATATTCCATTCGGAGGCATGGGTTGGTTCTCGTTCGCTTCGCTACCGAACGCGAGGATGAGGTTCAGGTGCAGGTCCAACCCGTTTCATTCCACTCCATGACACCAACCGAACACACCCTTACATCATTGTGTGATTTCCATTGGGCTAGCATTGTAATTCTTAGATTACGAAGGAATCATTTTCTCGTCCTTGTCTTTTAATCTTCGATATTCTCTAGTAAACATTCTTCTTTTGATTGTCTCTTTTCTTGTTGCATGACGAGGCAGCAGATAAGAGTAATAAAATTACACAGCATTACATCCTTTGTTATGCAGCTGATAATAGCGCTGTGATGTTTTGTATGCAATTTCACGTAAATAGTTGTTGCCTGTGTCTACTCCTTCTGGGTTAGGCTTTAAGATGCAAATTCTGGTGAGCTGGAGTCGCTAGACAAGGGCGGGGAGCGGCGTGGGGAAAGTTGGCCATCCCGCTCGAGCGCATCGTTGACAGGCTCGAGGTCGTCTGGAACATCAGTGGCCATCTCAAGGCTGCCAAGGACTCCGCCTACCTCGCCACGGCCGAGCACGTCCAGGTACCCTCTATCTCCTGTCCTCTTGCCTCATGCCCGCGCCTCTTATTTTGGTATTAGACTTATCTAGTGTGTTATATTTGATGAATTGTATGATGTTGTTTGAGTATTGTCTAGTGGTACAATTAATTCTTGAGTATGAGCACATGATAGCTCCATATGATGTTTTTGATTAGCTAAACGTGTGATGTTTCAATATAGGCTTTGGATGTGGTTAGAATGTATGGTTTGAACTTAGAATCGTACAAACTATGCGTACCAAGATAAAGCTGCAGCATACTTCTAGAGAATCGTATCCATTAAGGGTTTCATAGTAAAAAACATTGAAAAGCTCGCAGCATACTTCTAGAGAATCATATCCATTAAGGGTTTCAGAGTAAAAAATCATTCAAGAGCTCTCTACAATCAGCTATCACTTGTATCTGTTCTCACCATTTCTACAAATTAATGAATGTCTATCACAAACTTCTCATGTACTTGTCATAAAGAGCAAACAATAGATTACCTAGTATTCTTGCCATATTCCCAGTTTGGTTCACATGTCCTTGTTTTCAGAGTATGTGCAACGCTGCTCTGTTGCAACGATCAGAATTTAGAGCACCTTTGTACCTCCCAGCTTTTGATGTAGTCAGACCTCATATGTTTCATATATATTGATTTGACTATTCCAAAGGAACTAAGCCTTCTCAATTTCATCTATATTCTTCAGGGAGATGCTGGAGGTCGAGGTCAGGCCAAGGGTGTTAATTTGATTCTGTAATGCGGCCAGTAGATAATAGATACCATTGCCTGAATATTGGCTGGTAGTGTATGCTGAAGTTGAACCCTGTTTTATATTTGAATTGTCATTTTAAAGCTTGTTGATTAATATTGGTTCTTATACTGAAGTTGAACTTGCATGGTTGTAAGTTTGACTATTGGTGCTAGAAATGACTCTGAAAGCTGCTGTTGTGTGGCATCAACATGCGTAGATTCTCAAAATGCCCCTATATTTAGGGGCACTTTGAGAAAATGCCTCTAGTTGAATTAGAATTAGAGGCACATTCTCAAAGTGCCCCAAAATGTATTTGGGGCATTTTGAGAAAGTGCCCCAATAGATATTTGTGGCACATTTGAAAGTGCCCCAATATCCTTTACCGTCATGAGCATCCGTTGCACTTATACAAAATGCCCCAAAATCTATTTGAGGCACAAAATTGACATTTTGGGGCACTTCAAAAAAGTGCCCCAAAAGCTCAACCGTGATGTAGTGAGAGCTAGCGGGCTGGCGGCGGCGGCGGTGCGGATGCTCCACCGCTGCTGTTCCCTGATCCACCTCCAATACCATGACCAAAACCCGCCGTCGTGACCGCCGGCGTCAGCAGCTCCAGCGCCTTCACCCCTCGCGTAGGTGGAGCTGTTCGGCCCCTGGTTATTGGCTACCCCGTATCCGTTTCCAGCACCATTCCCAGAACCGCTCCCCCTCCCGGCGCTTCCACCAGCGCCGGCAGCGAGGCCGCTCCCGCTGGCGTTTGCAGAGTCATCGTTGGCCTTGGCGTGGCCCTTGCCACCCGCGAGGCCAACTGCGTAACCAGTTGCGTTCTCGCTCTCGCCTTGGTAACGGCCGCTGCCGCCGCCGTAACCACTGGCCACCGCGGAGGAGTTCTCATGGTACGATTCGGCGTAGCCGGAACCGAAACCGTCGCCGGAGCCATAGCTATTGCCGGTGCCGCTGGCTACTCCGGCTCCACCGCCTTCGCCATCGGCGTTGGTGGAGTGGTTTACTACCCTAATGGCGCTGGACAATCCTATGCTTAGGACGACGACTAGTGCAAAGGAGAAGATGAGCTTGTTGGTAGTAGCCATGCTGAGCTGATGGATTAAGCTAGGTGGAATAGACGAATGCAAAGCAAGATGAGGAGGTGAGTGATGCAATGATGATCCGAAGCTCGCGCTACTTATAGCGGTGCGTCCCAGTAGATCAGAATAACCTCGCGTGCTGAGCGTCTGTGATTGTTATTTTCTTTCCTTTTTCGAGGGAAAGTGTGTGATTGTTATTAAGCACTGCAAGATTTTTGTCAACGGGTCTCTTAATTAGTACTGGGGGATCGCATCGCGTGCAAGTTTTTACATGTATACACTAGTCGTGTCGCAAACTGCAAACTGCCAGCTGCTCCTGCTCCATCACATGTCCATCGCTACTTGGGCAGCACCCAATGTCAACCAGTGTTCAGTTGACATTTTACATAGTTGACACTGCGGGTTCTCAGACCACCCTCGGATGGCGAGACAATCCCGAAGCCCAAAGCCTGTTTGGAACGGTAAGCCAGGAGAAGAAATGGCATTTAGGAGGAGCAGGAAGCGCATCCAAAAAAGAGAGTCAGAAAAGGGAGAGAAATATAACCGATACAAAATGTAGTAATGGGTCTTCCTCCTTGGGGGGCCTTCAAATTGCCCACAATAAGTAGAGACGACCCATTTCGAGCAAAAGGCGGGTTAATGGGCCTTTTTCTTTTGTTGCATTTTGGCCAGGCGATGTCTAAACTGTTAAAAAAAAGATGACTAAACTTTTAAACCAAGTGAGGAAGGATAAACGGGTTCTGAAAAAACTCTCTTGTTCTGGTCAAATTTTGCGCAAACTAATCACTATGTCTATCAAAACGAAGCAAAGTTCTTTTCTGTCGAAGAGAGGCCAATAGGGTAGCCCATGAACTAGCAATTATTGGTAAATCTTGTAATGTGAATGAGGCCTTCATTTGGGAGGATGATGTTCCGGCACATGTTGCCAAAGAACCACTGCGATTAAAAGTGAGACCAAAAGAACCATGATTCGCAGTTTGCAATTGACGACGCCATCTTTCCTCCACACACATAGAGAACGGTCAAAAGAAAATCTAGCGATAGTACAGCGGTGGCACATGCACCAGGTACAAAAGACACAACATATTGGTATCACAGCTCAACAACCAGAGCAAGGAACCTGAATCATTGGGCAATCAGGGAAACACAAGGCACAGCAGCAGTTACATGGGTCCGTATCTAGAAGAAATATTTGATTCCAGGGCACCGAAAAACAAAATTAAAATGTTCAGTACAACGGAGTAGTATATATAGTGGCATCTAGTCATGCAGAGTTGCTGACTACAGCAAAGAGCTGAAATTAATCTATATACATACTGTAATATTATGAGTGTTGATTCAGGTGGGTGCTTTGCACCCCCCGGTGACCCCTCTAAAAAAAAATATATTATGAGTGTTGAGCAGTTCTGCTTCACATAGAGAAAAGGTTCTCGAGTCTTTCAGTTCTAGAATATATGCCAGCAGATTAGATGTATATATTTCAGAAACGGTAATGAATTTTCCTTTTGGAAACTATGACAGGAATATAAGGATGTTGACAAGCATAGAGAAGTAGTCAATTCGTTGGCTTTGCTGAATAGGACAACATAACCACCACCTGTCTATACATGGTGAAGAAAACAAGGATGAACACATGACCTTGATCAGTGCAATGATATCCAATTCAATAATTAACTGAACACAAGCAGAAAATATCTTTCTTGAGTGATGTTTCGTTGAATCTGCTGCAGCGTCTCAAAACCTTCAACAGGTTACATCCTAAACTAATTGCGGCCACAATGGGATAGATATAATTTGAAGATATCGTTGAGTGCCACCAACAAATTCAGCGCCCAACACTAAATGCGTGTACAAGTAACAACTTGTATATTGCTGATAATCCAAAATGCAGCAGGAAGACCAGCTAGAATACGCAAACTCAAGGACATTTTAATTGCATCATCTCTAGATCTGCTCTTATGTACAAAACAAACATTTCTGTTCCTCTACAAATCCTCTCTTAATTCATATCTATAGAAGACCGAACAAAAGCAAACAGCTACAGGTCGCCGACACCTAAAAGGAAAAGTAAAAGGTCCACGGATCCTTCTCTTCTAGAAGTTATGCCAAGAGATTTGATGAAGATATTTCATAAATGGTGATAAGTTTTCATTTTGGAAACTATGACAAGAATGTAAGGATGGTGACAATAGGAAGGCAGCATACAAAAATAGTCAATTCGTTGGCTTTGCTGAATAGGACAATAGAACCAACACCTGTCAGTCCATGGTGAAGAAAACAAGAGAACATGACCTTGATGTCCAATTCAATAACTGAACAAGCTGCAGGCTCAAGCACAAAATATTTTTCTCAGACAGAATTATGTGATTCCAAGACAGAAAAGTTTTTATCAGGAAAACCTACTTAAAGTGTACTCTAGTTATGCTGGCATCTAGTTATGCTCACTTGCACACAGAGCTGAAATTAATTTTTATATATCAGATTGTGATGAATGTTGTGCAGTTCTGCTTCACATAAAAGAGAGAGGTTCGTGGATCCTTCTCTACTGGAAGATATGACCTACATATCTATTTCAGAAATAGCGACCGATTTTTCTTTTGGAAACCATGACAAGAACGATGGTGACAAGAATAGAAGGCAGTATAAAAAATAGTCAGTTCATTGCTGAGTAGGAGAATAGAACTAGCTGTCTGTCCCCAATTAAGAAAATAAGAAAACAAGGATGAAAACATGACCTTGATCAGTACAATGATATCCAATTCAATAACGGAGGAAGCTGCAGAGGCTGAAGCACAAAACATCTTGAGTGATGTCTTGTTGAATCATTGCTGCAGCATCTAGATCCTTCCAACGGGTTATAGGTACAATGAACCATGTCACATTAGGAAGATTAATTTGAAAAAAATCATTGAGTGCTAGCAACAAGTCAAGCAGTCGACAGTTAAATGCTTGTACAAGTAAAAAAAATCTATCATGCTGATCCTCTAAAATGCAACGGGAAGATTATTTAGAATACGCAAACTCAAGGACATTTCAATTGCAACATCTCTAGACCTGCTGTATATACAAAACAAACATTTCTTGTGGTCTACAAATCCTCTCTTGATTTATATGTATAGAAGATGGAACAAAAGCAAACAGCTACGCCTCGCAGACACCTAATGTCATAATAAAGTCCCCAAAGTCCTCCTCACCTGGCGATGGCATCGGCATGGTCATCTTGCGATGTCCAGCTTGTGCTCCGGCTCCTCAATCCACGGCTGAAAACGGAGCTCCACTCTGACCTCGAGGATGAGACGGCTCGAGCATTGGTGGTAGAATGTGCGTGCCCGAAGCACGCAAACATGCTGTGAAGCACGCGTCTGATAATCCCCCTCTGAGAGGACCGGTTCCCTCTCGATGACCACGAAATGCTCCTCGGCGCGCCGCCATTGTTGAAACCGCCATCGACCTCGGTGTAGACAACCGGGAGACCTCTGTCCGTAGCTCTGCTGCCACCGGCGAACCTCCCAACAGCAAAGCCTCCACCGGGAAGCCGCCAGATGGTCAGCCCCACGGTGGTCTCCTCCTCGCTGCCAGCCTCAGCCCCGGTGCTGCTCTCCTGGTCGTCGGTGGCCGGCGCAGCGTCGGTGGGCAGCTGGTGGCGGCAGACGGGGCAGGAGTTGCGCAGGGCGAGCCAGGGCAGGATGCAGTCGTGGTGGTACATGTGGCCGCAGGGCATCTCCCGGGCCTCGGCGCCCAGGTGGAAGGCGTCCTTGCAGACGGCGCAGTCGTGGGTGTGGTGCTGCGCGACGAGGACGGTGGGCATGGAGTCGACGGCGGCCTTGGACGCCGGCGGGTGGTCGTGGCCGCCGGCCTCGATCTGGGCGAGCTGGTCGAGGAGGCGCTCGAAGCCGGAGCCCATGAGGAAGTCCGACATGGTGTCCGGCAGTGGGCGGAGCCCGGATCCGGCGCTGTCGTCGTAGAAGAGCTCGAAGGTGCTGGTGGTGGCGGCGGGAGGGACGGTGGCGGCGGGGGAGCGGCGGAGCACGATTACCGGGTTGTAGGGCGAGGGGCGGTCGGCGGCCCGGCGGGGCCGGAGGTCGGTCGTCGTCCCTGGGCGGCGGCGGCGGAGGAAGGCGGACGGCGCGTCCATCTCCTCGAGGAAGCCTCCGTCGCAGCCGGGGCAGAGCACCCCGTCGGCGGCGCGCACGAAGCGCTGGCAGCTGTAGCACCAGTAGGACGGCGGCGCCGCCGCATCAGGGGTGGGCGAAGAGCGATCCATCACGCCGAAAAAAGGTTGGATCTTTCGCCAAGATCCAGCTTTTAGAGGCGGTGTAGAAGAAAAGAAAGCGAAGTGGAGTGGTCGGCGGATGGGAGCAGGGATTGCGGCGCGGGAGCGGGGACGGATTGAGGCGGAGGTCGGGGATGATTGGTGGTGGGTGGTGAGCGTTTTAACCGGCGGCGAGCGAGGGACGGAGTGCCGACGAAGGAATGGATTGGCGTAGTGGAGACGCTTCCTTGTTCCGTTCCCACGTCAGCATCCACTCTCTTCTCTTCTACCCTCAACGCCGTTCAGGCCCCGTTCCGTTCCTATGCCGTTTGTCCATTTTGTTTGTTTTCCAGCCCTTTGTTTATGTCTGACTCTGAGTGCGATTATTATGCTGCAGTGTTTTTGCAACTACAAAAAGTCAGTTTCTACAGTCAACAATCAGCAAAATGGTGACAAGTATACTCATCTTTGATAGTTTAGTGACCAGTATATCCGGAAATCCATAACGGGTAGTAGGTGTAGTTGCACCCAAAAAACAATTTTTAAAATGTCAAAAAATTCAAAATAAACTTTTTGCATATACTTCAATACATTTTATGTTAGAACAAAAAGTTACCTGAAGAAAAATATTTTTTGTGACATGTGCAAAAAAGACAAATCCGGAAGCACCAAAATAATTTTGTACGAGTCATTTTTTTTGTCTTTTTTGCACAGGTCGCAAAAAATGTTTTTTCTCCACGACGTTTTTTGTGCTAACACATAATGTTCTAGTGTATATCCGAATTTTTTCTGCAATTTTTTGACATTTTGAGAAAAAAATAAAAATATTTTACGTAATAGGTGCATCTACACCTATGAGCCAAATCGCGCCTCCCCAATATATCACACTTTCAGAATTATGTAACCAAACTACTCATCCATTTCAGGTTCACAGACCAATGTTCTATTATCCCATTAATTAAGTGTCGGTCGGTTATTCAACATTGAATCAACTGTTTATCCATGAATCCAGACCTTCATGCTCCTAGTTCTGCGAACGATTTGATTGAGCGCAACAACATAGTGTTCTATAACGATGGGCTTTGACGGTGGACCTCGTCTTGGACGGCAGCGGAGAGGTGTAAGCTTGTAAGATAGGAGAAGAACAAACATAAATCAATAGACAAAAAGAAAACAAACACCCAAGAGAGAGAAAGAGAGAGAGAGAGAGAGAGAGAAAGAGGAAACCACAAGGCACTAGGCTATCTTAAAAAAGAACAGGAATTGCCTTCTCACGTTCTGAAGAAAAATCAGAATCGGCTAAGAATTTAAATCACCGAATGGGATGACTAATGGCTGAATCTCGATTATCAACTTCATGTCCAAATTAGAGGAGTTTGAGAAGGAAGAAAAAGGAAGAGGCACAAAGAAGAAGGATCAGGAAAACAAGTTTTCTAATTCTTACCATCGAGTCGGATGATGATATGAGAGGCTGGGTGTAATGGCAAATGAGTAATACTTCCAACCTATCTCGATTCTCCAGGGTTTTAAGGGCAAAACTAGGAAAGTTCTTCGCATGCTGTTTGCTGCGATTTGCGTCTTTGGCTCATTAGAAACAAGTATACCATTGAAGCGAAATTCCCTAACCATCCAGCTGATTGTATTGTCAAAATAATCATCTTGTTGCAGCTCTGGAAGCCCTTGCTCAAGGCCGACGCCGCCTGCTCCTGGATGCGGGCTGGTCGGAGCGCTTAAAGCCCTTTTCGACACAACCAACACGCCACCGCCAAGAACCGACGCAGCTTCAGTGACTTTGCGTGGGTGACTTTGTGGTGACTGACATGTGGCCCCTACACACGGTGGGCTCACTGGTCAGTGACTCAAAGTCACGTGACTTTGTATTTGGCAAAGTCACTGAAGCTGCATCCGCCAAGAACCTAAGACCGGGTTGCTGCTTACTGTGTTTTCCTCACAGCTGTGCCTGTCCGTCTGGCGCTTGTGCCTTTTGAAAACCTCTGTCCTTTAGTGCCTTTGCCTTTGTGTTGGTGTTTGCCTGACATCTCTTTGCAGGCGTCGTAGTCTTTTACTTGTGGCCCCGAGTAGGTCTGTACCTGGAGCTTAACTATGTATGTGTAAACTCTGGCCTTTGGCTTTATTAATTTAAAATCGGGCACGTCGTGCCTTCCGTTTAAAAGTAATACTTCCAAAAACATATAGTTGGTTGAGGTATTGACACCTCGCCTAGTTTCACTAAATCTGAGCGAAACTTAGCTCGGAGCAGAGGCTTCACCCGGAGTATACACATGTGCTTCACCGAGACTGATTAGAGGTTGTGCTTCACCCATAGCGAGCGAAGGATTCGTCCTAATGTGACAGTGGTTCGCTGAGGTTGAAGAAGGCCTTAATCCGAAGAGTTTGTGTGCTTCATCGAGGTTGAGTGCACTCATGTGAAGCCTACGAATCCTATTTTAGTGAGTGCCTAGGCACATGGACATATACTCTCGTAAAACTTAAGTGCATGAACAAGGGTCGAGAAGGGGTTGTCTGGTCTTATTCATTCCATGTCATTTAGGGAATACACACACACACAAAAGGTTATACAATAGATTCACGTTCTATGTTAACTCTAATAGTTATTTGTTGTAGATCGTAAAATTGTGGAATAATTAAGATTTAACTAAAAAACTTGTGAAAGTGAAGAAATACTCTGGTCTTCTCTTTCCCAACTCATAGATAATCATACGTGGTAAGATTAAAATATCATCATTAATTGTACTCACCCTAATAATTACGAAATCTAAACTTGGCATCAATAAGCACCAATTAAGTTGTGCTCACATAAGAAAAGAACCGAAATGTTGTCCTCACATAAAGGAAAGGTCAGCATTACATTGAAGATATTCGAGCGGCATCACCAAATGAAAAAGTTGGCATGCGAAGAGATGCCCCTGAAATCTAAAGACAATCTTTGCATTCGTGCCACCATGATCCAATATAAGAAAAGTTGAGCAATAAAGATAAAAGAAAAAGAAACGTGGCCCGTGAACGCGACGTAACGGCGTGACATTAGTGCTTCACCCATAGCTTAGTACGGAGTATTTAGGATTACCACTTCTGGATGATAAGACCAAGCGAAAGCTTCTAGAACAATGACTAGATGGACGTGGACCCAAGCAAATCAAGCAGGAGGAAACACGACACCCGTGTAATGGGTCCACTTGACAGCCAGCAATTCAAGTAGTATATTTATTTATTTATTTGAGCTCCATGTCGTTGGTGTACGTGTGGGGCCTAGCTCGAGCTACCAGTCTGTTCGAATCAGACGTAGCTTACTCTGTCCTAATCACAGGGTAATTGGCGACGACGGTGCGTGTGCACTGTTTCCTTCTTGAAGGCGTTGCTTTTAGAGAGATTGGACATCAGGTGTTGTTTTGGTGGTGATTGTGCTGCTGCTACAAGGACTGTAACTCTGTAGCGGGACTTTTCTTTTTTAGGTTCTTCTTCTTATTGTCTTTTAGCTGTGTGCATCCGTAATACCTTCGGTTATTACGTTGTTGCAGAGGCTGAGTGTATTTGGTATCTTCACGATATTAATATATACTCTTTATCTAAAATAAAAATCACAGGGTAATTCCGTCTTTTCCATCCACCAGGTGGCATTTGACTCCACCGGGCAGCATCTACCTCTGATCACTGTCAGATTAGGGCGAATCCTTCGCTCGCTATGGGTGAAGCACAACCTCTGATCAGTCTTCTCTGGTGGCTATTCACGCCTATACTGTTGGCCTAGGTCATTAGTTTGAATCCCTCACTGCGCATTTAGTTTTAATTCTTTCGTCCGTCGATGACATGCGGGGCCCAATGTAAGGAAACATCAAGTACACATGTGACGACATGAAAATATACAGAGATTTTTGTTTGCAAAAGTCTCATACTCGGGACTGAAATTTCTTCAACTCTGTTGGACTTAAGTGCAAATTTTTGGCCTTGTCAGCGTCTGACGTGGTATGTTCGGACTAGTTAATCCTAAATTAGCAAGTTGTGCTACCATTGGTGTCCACTTTGCAAGATGTGAGACTAAATGATCATTCGTAGCGCGCAAGTTGTGGGACTTAAAGTGTTAATTCCTCGTAAAAATATGCAGAATTGTTAAAGTAGCCCTTAAATCGATTTTAAAGACTCGGATTTTCGGGGTTTTGCTAGAGTTAAGCTCAGCTCAACTAATTTACAGGAGGGGACCCACCCACCTTGTTTTGTCCCACCTCATCTATTTGGTAGTTAATCATTCGTCCGATGTGTTGTTCTAAACGACACACACACGTGTGTCTAGGAATAAATCGTGCGAGCAAAATAATTAAGCGAATAATTTGGCCTCGTCGACACGGACATGTACAGCTAATCGTCGTTACAATAGATTTTCGGCTGTCTGCTTAACTGTCCAGCGGCGCTGATTTGACTCAAACAATTGATTAGTATATGCTCGGTCCACATGAAGAATTATTGGAATGAATGAGATACTTAGTCTCTCTACGGCTCAGCTGACTGAGACGTAAGTTATGTCTCAGTCAGGTGATGTCACCGTATGGGCCAACCATCAAAACACGGATCGCAAAGTAAAAAGACGATCGGACGGCCATGGATGTGACTGAGACATAAGCTATGTCTCAGCTAGCTGAGACTTAGCAAAACCGTTATATGGTTTCGTCAGGCATTGATCGACGCTTGCTTGCTTTGTGAACGTATAATTTTTTATTGTACTGTGAACGTATAAATGATTCCTCTTTATATTCATACGCATGATCGATCGGCGCATTTGTGACCGGATCATTGCTACTGGACCATAGCAGCGCTAGCGATAAGCATATCCCTCCAATATCTAAGCTTCCTGGGATTAGGATTAGAGCTCCTAGGTTGAACCACGTGAAAACATCTTATTGGCCCTGCTCTGCACATTCTGTGTCCACCAGATTGAGATCAGAATAATATTATCCGTCCGTTCGGTTGGACACAAAAATTAGGGATGATTTTTCTAACTTCCGCACACGAATCAGAGGTACATATGGGGAGAGATTCAGAGGTACGGTCTATTTGAGGATTATGACAATATATGTAAAGGCTACAGGCCATGGTCAACAGGTCGATTAAATCTCTGTTTGCATGGAGCGGCCTACATCCGAACCCAATGAAGGTAAATCTCCGTTTGCAATATGTTGGCATCAGGATTTCAAAATGATCATATCCAAACAAGTTCTCTCACCGGCGGCCCATTTCTGGCAGGCCTCATCAATCATGTGCAATATGTTTTACCGTGGGCTTTTGCACTACCGTTGTCATAGTAGGGTATCCTTACGGAGGCGGCGTTTTGGGTAGTAAGTGCAGATGCACCTATTATGAAAAATATTTTTATTTTATTATTTGAAATGTGAAAAATTATAGAAAAAAATTCAGATATGCATTATAACAATTTGTGTTAGCAAAAAAAAGGACATGGAGAAAAAACATTTTTTGTGACCTGGGCAAAAAAGACAAAAAAATATCTCGTATAGAATCATTTTGGAGCGTCCGGATTTGTCTTTTTCGCACAGGTCACAAAAATTGTTTTTTCTTCACATAACCTTTTGGGGTTAACATAAAATGTCTTGAAATATATCCAAAAAATTTATTTTGAATTTTTTGACATTTTAAAATTTGTTTTTCGGGCAATGGGTGCATCTGCACCTACTTCCCGTTGTGGATTTCGGTTGTCCTTACCATCAATCTTACTAATGTGTAGGACTTTATGTTCAACTTGAGGGGCAAACCCGAGTAAAATGTCGTGTTTATCCCGTCTCTGATCTGTACGACAAGCTTTCTGATATTACTCTTACTTCGATTGCCAACACTATGGCATCATACTCTAATTTTCTTCAACAACTTGTGGCATCTTGGCATCCCACATCTCAATTCAAAAGAACACAATATATAGTTTTTCTTCTATGCGGAGCAAAGGGCGGTGAAGATAAAAAATGATAAAACAAAACACTTTTTCTCATAAAACAAAACAAAAGTCGGATACATCTTCATATAACAGAAAAAAGTTGGATTTATAAATTAATAATACCTTAACTAGAAAGCCGGAAACAGCTTAAGCATTATTACAAGAAACATAGACAGTGTCACAAACTGACACGCCAGATAAACAGAAAAAGAAACAACAATATGGAGGTACGTAGTGACCCTGGCCAGAGCTAGCCGGCGGTATTATTTGGAGTGAAAATGAGCTCTTGGTCAAGGCTTTGATGCTCCGCTGCTGCTCCCCGATCCAGCTCCGGCACCACCACCAAACCCACCGTTGCGACCGCCTCCAGCGCCACTTCCAGACCCTCCGCTGCTCGCATATTTGTAGCCGTCCGGTCCCTCGCTATCGCCTACCCCGGACCCGGTTCCATCGCCACTGCCAGAGCCGCTACCCCTCCCGGCGCTCCCACCTAAGCCAGCACCTTGGCCGTTCCCGCTGGCATTTGCAGAGTCGTTGCCCGCATCGCCGTGTCCCGAGCCGTACCCGCCGCCTGCTCCGCCACCAGCCGCAGATTTGCTGCGGCCTTTATAACGGGCACTGCCGCCGCCGGATCCATCGGCAGCGGCGTAGTTGTTGTTGTCGGACGCTTCGGCGGAGCCGTAACCGGAGCCGTCGCCGGAGCCGTAGCTTTTGCCGCTGCCGGCGGCTACTCCGCCTCCACCGCCTGCGCCATCCGCGCTCACGGCGTGGTTTACTACCCTAATGGCGCTGGACAATCCTAGGCTTAGGAGGACGACGAGGGCAAATGAGAAGATGAGCTTGGTAGCTGCCATGCCGAGCTGAATAGCTGATTAGGCTCAGAAATGGAAGAAAGCAAGATGAAGTGAGCAATGCGATGATGATCGCTATTTATAGCGCTCTGTCCTAGTTTTAAATTGTCTCGCGTGCTGAGTGTGTGCGATTGTTATTAACCACTGGAAGATATTGTCAATGGGGCTCTTAATTACTGAGATCGCATCGCATGCAAGTGTACATTACAGATTTACAGCTTAATTGCTACTTGCAAGGGAGATCGATACGCACTGATTCTGCATGCTCCTTGTATTCTGTTTGTGATACTTCCACGGTAGTGAGATCACTGATACTGATCAGCCACACTGACAGATCCAAATTAAGTGGCCGAGTACTGCATTTGTATGTATATTCTAGTCTCTGCTATGCGATTGCACTGTCTGGTGCTCATCACATGTACATCACATGTCCATCGCTACTTGGGCACCCAAAGTCAACCAATGACCGTGCAAGTGAAGATGAATTCGATCGTGAGGAAGACAGCTCACAAAACTGGATATGATCGCCCGTCATCTTTACCTTACTCACGCACTGACATTATCTTGGTCAATCTTCATGAGAGGCTTCATCCTCTGATCCCACTTGCCGTTCCCGACCATGTGCTCACTGTAGCGGGCATTCGCAAGTCATGTGCGCACGCAGTAACCCTGAACATGTTCTTATCTCCATAATTTGAGTTGTTTGTGTTAAAAGCTATTAGAGCTGAGGATTTAAAGTACTTACTTCACTGGGCAAACGAGAGTTGGAAGCCCATGCTGTTCCCCTGCAGATGAAGTTCAGCTGAACAAGAAAACTGAATGCAACATACATAAGCTTATGGAATTGTTTTTTTCTTTCGTCTGCACTGCATTTCTGTTTAGATCGATTTTATTGAAATAACAGTCAACCAACTTCAGAATTCAGACTTTGCAAAATTAAAGTGGTTTTCCCTTTTATTCATGGCCAGAATTGGTTGGCTCAACCAGGGCAGGGAACCCAATGAAGAAGAGGGTGAAGAAAATACTGTTTACATTGACTGTTTTCAATTAAAAACTAATTCTTTGGAGATTTAAACCCCCCAAACATTTTTCTGGAAATTATCATAGGGTAACTCCCGCATCGCTATGAAATATTATTAGCATCTCAAGATCCATATTTGGATTTCAAGGAGTTATATGTCAAATAGATGATTTTTAATGCGATGTGACCGAAACACTCAATACAAGTTGCAATAAAATGGTATTTAGCATATCAAATAGTAGTTGCAACTGCATGGATCTCCTGTTCACCATGGTAAGCAACATCAGAGTAAACATATCATGCCTCCGGTTTAGTTCACTGTACATTGGCGCAATTTGTTTTTTGGTTTTAATATTGTCATGAAATGTTTTTTTGTCTTTTAACTTTAACTGTCCAAATTGGGTCTTTTGATCGAATTGGATTTGTTTGTATCACGGGTGGTCCAGGTGGAGCTCGCACATGGTGGTTGTTGGCATGACGTCCATCTTGAAGATGCTTCTTTGCTATATCTACATGGATTCACTCTCACCCTGTTGTAGCAACGCACAGACAGTCATCTAGTTACTACAGATTCGATAAATCTTGGTTCCAATTCAGAGGAAAGTTCTTACTGTTGGGCTACATCAGAGGTGCTAATAACAAATTATCCAGAAGTAGCACTACACATCTGGATATATTGTTATGATTTATGACTTGATGCTTTACTTGATGTGACTAGCAATTGCCCTATCACTATATGATTTACTTGATGCGTTGTTAATTTTAACTGTATTGAAATACAAATACAATTACTATGTATGGGTCCCATCGAGAGAGTTCTAGATACGACTCGTTTGAATCAAACAGGCTCAAACGGTAGACCCTTATATAGAAGATTGTGCTTAGTAAGAGCATCTCTAGCAGAGCCCGCAAAACGCGCAAACCCGCAAAAATACCGCCGGATACGGATTCGGAACCGTAAAAACGCAAAGAGCAGAACCCGCAAAACTTCCCGACCCGTAAAAGATTTTAAGGGGCCCCGTGAATCCGGCCCTCGGAACCGAGAATGCTAGGTTTCCAGCCCCAGCCCGCAGACGGAACCTCATCCGCTTCTATCGTTGGCGCGAGGGAAGTTTCCGCCCCTGAACTGCCGCCGCCGCCACCGCTTTCTCACTACAAGAAATATGCTCACTAGTGACTCACCATATTGGTCACTGAATGGTCACGTAGTATCATTTGTGACCTTTTTGTGACCAAAAACATTTGGTCGAAAGCTGGCGGTCACAAACGAACGTACGTGACCATTTGGGTGCAATGGTCATAGACGTTCATGACTAAAAAAAAGGGTCATAAGTGTTATGACCAATTGTTTTGGTCACCTGCTATCTGGCATGTCCACGTCAGATCCGACGTGGCGTGGCTGACGTGGCAAAAATGGTGACCAATTTAAATGGTCATACACAGAATCAGCCCAATCCAGTTTGATAATTTAGATGGGCCAGGCCCAACAATATAGTTTTTTTTTCTCTTAATTATGGCCAACTACATGGGCCAAGCCCAATATTTTGGCCTTTTTACTTTTGGACCGTGGTTTTTGTTTTCATTTTATAGAGCGGGTCCCAGTTGTCAGTTCTGGCGTGTGGGACCCAATGGTCAGTTCTCTGACATGTGGGTCAAAGTGGTCAGCTTCTGACATGTGGGTCCCCACTGTCAGGTTCTGGCTAGTAGGTCCCTTTTGTCAGTTTCTGGCAAGTGGGTCCGAAATGTCAGTTTTTGGCTAGTGGGTCCGAATTGTCAGTTTCTTGCTGGTGGGTCCCATTTGTCAGTTTTTCAGTGGGTCGCAGTTGACAGTACATCAGGTTCCAGTAAGCAATTAAATTCAGATCCAATATGGAGCTTCTGCTCTACAAATAACACACTACAATGGCAATAACAGTTACAGGCGGTAATAATAACTGATGCTTTACAAGCTCTACAGTGTTATCATCCTTTCATGGAGCACAACTACCGATTGTGCTTCTTTGTTAATAAAAGATGCTTTCCAAGCTCTGTTGTTGTGCTCCAGCATGCTCCAGCACACTGCCCTTGGGTCTCCTTCGAGTCGATGTGCTCCAGCACAGAAGTATAGCATCAGGGCTCCTTTGGATCTGCAAGAACAGAAGTGGGGATCAGTACTAGTTACAATTGCAAACACTAAGTTAAACAGTGGCACACTAAACTACAGTTCCTAGCAATCATATGCTCCTCTGAGTTTGCTATACCCAGCGACCAGATCATAACAGAAATTAGAAATCAAACCAATAACTCCATGCAGCCAAGAGCAGGAATACAGCATTTAGCTCATCTCTTTATGTCAAGCATAGAAATCATACAAATTTGTGTATACAGAATAATATGGAATCAATAGTACCTATTATAACACCAGCTGGGTGATTGAATTAAATAGTCACTAGTTATTCAGACATGATTAAATAGTCTATAGTACCTATTCAGACATGTACCTCTAGACTCTGGAGATTATCCAGCTCCTACTTGGCAGTTGTTGTGCTATCCACCTGCACATGCATCCACTTGCCCAGCTCTTAACAAACTTCCGACACACCAGCAATAGCCGCTCAAGCATGCACACAAACAAAAACAACAAACAAATTAACCAAGATTTTACATAAGCCAGAATCAAGCAGGAGCTATTTAAGGACAAGTAGTGTGAAGATCTTGATGATTATATTTGCCATAAGTTACATAGGAGAGTCAGTTACATTGACATATTCAGCTTTGCTATCTAGGTACAAATAGTAGAAATGGAATATACGCAGGTTGATTATAATGAGAGCTAACTGAACAAAAAAGAAAGTAAACCAGCCAATGAGAAATGCACAGTAGTGCACTAGTTGATCAAAGTTGAGCATTTAACTTGGCACATGACAAAATAAACATGTCATTGCTCAACATATTCGAGGCCTACTTCCTTCACACATAGCCCCTATAACAGGCTTCTAGATGCAGGAAGGGCAAACGTGCAGAAACAACTATCAATACTCAGGTGCTGAAACTGCTATTAGAAACCAGCAAACCCTACCTCGTGTGTGTACTTCTTGAGAGGAACCGTGAAGGCACAGCTAAGCCCAAGGTGGATGGCAAACATCTCCAGGAGCATCACTGAAGTCTTCCGCGCACGCACAGACCATAAAAGACCATAAAAGCAACAAACGTTAGATCCTGGCACGAAACTGATCGAAGCAACCGAGCGAATCTGATCAAACAAGAAACACTTGAGATGAACAATCATGACAGACAACATATTGTATCCACTAGAAAAATTGTAGATTAAAAACTGAAAGTAGCTACCATATTCATTTTCAGAAAGTGACATGTCACAAGATTGCAATTTTATACCAGAAATGACAATCATATACTATTTGTGTTTCAAATTGTGCTATTGGAAAATAATAAGAATGAATCAGCATTATAGATAATCAAGGAATGCAAACAGATTTTCTACTATGAACAGATTTTGTACTCACGTCCATTTTCTGATTAGCTAGATCCCAAATATATACATGTGTTCAGGAAACTCGTGACTTGTACATTTTATAGATTTTAGCAGATACGACCAACTAATGTACTTTATCTAGTAGAATGATGCAGACTAAATTCCTATACAGCAAGCTCCAACTTTATAGTTGACCAACAATCAACAAACAAAAGCCCAAAGAGCTCCATGTCAGGAAAAACAGGGGAATCAAACCCTATGGCTGTCTAATGACAGACTAGCAACAACAGACCAGGCACCGTCCCAGCCAATCCAGTCCAAAGCCTCTGAATCCTTGAGGCCTACGAACCCTAAGAACGCCAATGAACCCTAAGAATAAGGCACACCGACGCCACCACAATCCATACGAAACCATCACAAGTACACACAGAAAAGAGGCAGCGCCGGAGATTACCTTGAGAATGCCGAGTTGACGGAGCCGTAGATGGTGGAGTCTGTGGATCTCCACGTAGAAGTCCTCCATGGCGGCGACCGTGGAGGGGTCGGGCACCTTTCCGGCGGCGTGGGGAAGTCGATGGTGGAGTCGCAGGGGCGGGCGCCATCACGTCCTGGCTTGCCGGCTCACCCCTCCGTGGCTCTCCAACGCGCACGAACGCAGGCAGGCGAGCTCGACAGAGCGCCGCGCATCACGCTAACGATGCACGCGCGCGCCGGCGAGCAAGCCACCGGCGGTTCGAGGCTGGGCGGAGGCGCGGCGAGGCTGGGGGAGGTTCTTGAGAAGGGCGGATCGCGGGTGGCGGCCACGGATCGATGGGATTCCGCGAGAGCACGAGGGTGGAGAAGAAGGTGGGCTGCAGATCCGCCATGGTCGCGGTGGAGAGTGGCGGCGGCGGCGGGAAACCTAGCAGCTAGGCTCAGATCGATGGAAGGAGAGGAGGGATGCGGTCGTGGGGTGCTGGCGGCGCGAGGGAGGTGTGGAGAGGGGGCCGCTAGGGTTCGGGAGGGGGTGGGTTTATATCTTGTACGCTTTAGAATTACAAAATTGCCCCGGGTTGTGTGGTGCCTGCTCGAATCTCTATGGGCATACAAGTCATTTGACGTCAAAAGTTGGGTAGCGGGAGATTTGCCGCTGGGTGCAAAATTAATTTTCATTTTTGGCTGTCACAATCAGTTGGGTTAAAAAGTTTTGACACCATTTTAACCTAGTTTGACTGTATTTTGAAATTGGTATACAAAATTTATAAAATCAAATAAATGGAAAACCTTCACGTTGTTTGTCGAAATGTGCCCGAATTTGGCACATGTTTGCATTGTGGCATTACAAACAACGTTGCCGACCAGCGATTTTGACATGTTTCACAAAAAAACACACTTTTCATTTTTTAAGTGCTAATAGCCCGACTTTTTGTGAAGCGGCTACCGAGAGTGTCGTCCAAAATGGAACCGATAAAAATTGTTCACATAGTAGATGTCATTCTATGTACAATCACCAAAAAAATTCATTTCTGAGCTTTTTACCATTTTCCGATCAATTAAACGGTTTCCTGCCGATTCAGCTGGAAATGGCTAAAATTTGAACTACAGGTGCTATATATCTTGCTCGTTATTTTTTAGGAATTTCATTTCTAGGTTCACAACTAGTCATTTCATCATAGATACACAAAAATATTTGCATGATTCAATCACTACACACGAACGGTCATGACCAAGACTTCGACTAGATTTTCAAACTGGCATACGAAATTCAAAAAAAATCAAATAAATGGAAAACCTTCGCGTGGCATCATGAAATGTGACCTAGTTACCATAAAAAAATATAAACTTGCAATTCGGAAGTTTTATTGAAAACGTGTTCCCAGAAACTTGCTTTCATATATAGACATTCATAACTTTCAAGACTAACAAGCAGTGTTTTGGCCACCTTCATGACATAGTTTGTCGAAATGTGCCCGAATTTGGCACATGTTTGCATTGTGGCATTACAAACAACGTTGCCGACCAGCGATTTTGACATGTTTCACAAAAAAACACACTTTTCATTTTTTAAGTGCTAATAGCCCGACTTTTTGTGAAGCGGCTACCGAGAGTGTCGTCCAAAATGGAACCGATAAAAATTGTTCACATAGTAGATGTCATTCTATGTACAATCACCAAAAAATATTCATTTCTGAGCTTTTTACCATTTTCCGATCAATTAAACGGTTTCCTGCCGATTCAGCTGGAAATGGCTAAAATTTGAACTACAGGTGCTATATATCTTGCTCGTTATTTTTTAGGAATTTCATTTCTAGGTTCACAACTAGTCATTTCATCATAGATACACAAAAATATTTGCATGATTCAATCACTACACACGAACGGTCATGACCAAGACTTCGACTAGATTTTCAAACTGGCATACGAAATTCAAAAAAAATCAAATAAATGGAAAACCTTCGCGTGGCATCATGAAATGTGACCTAGTTACCATAAAAAAATATAAACTTGCAATTCGGAAGTTTTATTGAAAACGTGTTCCCAGAAACTTGCTTTCATATATAGACATTCATAACTTTCAAGACTAACAAGCAGTGTTTTGGCCACATTCATGACATAGTTTGTCGAAATGTGCCCGAATTTGGCACATGTTTGCATTGTGGCATTACAAACAACGTTGCCGACCAGCGATTTTGACATGTTTCACAAAAAAACACACTTTTCATTTTTTAAGTGCTAATAGCCCGACTTTTTGTGAAGCGGCTACCGAGAGTGTCGTCCAAAATGGAACCGATAAAAATTGTTCACATAGTAGATGTCATTCTATGTACAATCACCAAAAAATATTCATTTCTGAGCTTTTTACCATTTTCCGATCAATTAAACGGTTTCCTGCCGATTCAGCTGGAAATGGCTAAAATTTGAACTACAGGTGCTATATATCTTGCTCGTTATTTTTTAGGAATTTCATTTCTAGGTTCACAACTAGTCATTTCATCATAGATACACAAAAATATTTGCATGATTCAATCACTACACACGAACGGTCATGACCAAGACTTCGACTAGATTTTCAAACTGGCATACGAAATTCAAAAAAAATCAAATAAATGGAAAACCTTCGCGTGGCATCATGAAATGTGACCTAGTTACCATAAAAAAATATAAACTTGCAATTCGGAAGTTTTATTGAAAACGTGTTCCCAGAAACTTGCTTTCATATATAGACATTCATAACTTTCAAGACTAACAAGCAGTGTTTTGGCCACATTCATGACATAGTTTGTCGAAATGTGCCCGAATTTGGCACATGTTTGCATTGTGGCATTACAAACAACGTTGCCGAACAAATATTTCAACATGTTTCACAAAAAAACACACTTTTCATTTTTTAAGTGCTAATAGCCCGACTTTTTGTGAAGCGGCTACCGAGAGTGTCGTCCAAAATGGAACCGATAAAAATTGTTCACATAGTAGATGTCATTCTATGTACAATCACCAAAAAATATTCATTTCTGAGCTTTTTACCATTTTCCGATCAATTAAACGGTTTCCTGCCGATTCAGCTGGAAATGGCTAAAATTTGAACTACAGGTGCTATATATCTTGCTCGTTATTTTTTAGGAATTTCATTTCTAGGTTCACAACTAGTCATTTCATCATAGATACACACAAATATTTGCATGATTCAATCACTACACACGAACGGTCATGACCAAGACTTCGACTAGATTTTCAAACTGGCATACGAAATTCAAAAAAAATCAAATAAATGGAAAACCTTCGCGTGGCATCATGAAATGTGACCTAGTTACCATAAAAAAATATAAACTTGCAATTCGGAAGTTTTATTGAAAACGTGTTCCCAGAAACTTGCTTTCATATATAGACATTCATAACTTTCAAGACTAACAAGCAGTGTTTTGGCCACATTCATGACATAGTTTGTCGAAATGTGCCCGAATTTGGCACATGTTTGCATTGTGGCATTACAAACAACGTTGCCAAACAAAGATTTCAACATGTTTCACAAAAAACAGACTTTTCATTTTTCAAGTACTTAAAATAGCATTTTTTGTGAAGCGGGTACCGAGAAAGTCATCCAAAATGACACCGTTAAATTGTTTTCACAAAGTAGACATAATATCATTGTGGGATGGTAAGCAATGTTGCCGAACAAAGATTTCGACATGTTTCAAGACAAACCATTTTTCATTTTTCGAGTGTCAAAAATGTTTTTTTAAGAACCTACCAAATATTTGTTGCAAAATGGAAGCACACTATTTCGAGTGTCAGGGATATTTTGTATTTTATTTTGACTAAAAACAGTCCCTAATAGTCTATAATGACAGAGGAAATCTTTACAAAATTTTCAAAATTTATTTGGTTGAAATTGGAATTCAAAATCAAAAGTTATAAAAGAAAATAGAAAAGAATAAAAAGAAAAGAACAAAAAAAAAAGAACCAGTCGAGCCGAGCCGGCCCAGCCCAGCAGCGTAGCCGAACCAGGCCGACCGGCCCACTCGCATAGCGAAAATGTTAAAGAAAAAAAAATTGGAGAAGAGGAGGCCCATTACCTTGCCGCACAGGCCCTGGCCTGTTTCGCACCGAGTTGTTCAGTATAGATAGGTTAGCTCCTACAAACTAACATCAACACCGATTTGGCCCAGCGGTAGGGATCTGGACTAGCGAGCACTAGGTTGTGGGTTCGAACCCCCACGGGCACATTTCTTTTGCCAAATAGTGAGGTAGGCAGGGAGCGGGTCCCACATGTAAGTACGCAGTGCACGGGTCCCACATGTCAGTACGCAGGGCGTTGGTCCCACATGTCAGGTAGGCAGGGCGCGGGTCCCACATGTTCAGGGAGTCCCACATGTCATTGGTTGGGGTGGGTCCCACATGGCGGGTCACACGGTGGGTCCCACATGGCGGGTCCCACGGGTCACACGGTGGGTTCCACACGGTGGGTCCCACATGGTGGGTTCCACACGGATCACACGGTGGATCCCACATGGCGGGTCCCACATGTCGGTTGGGCTGGGCGGGTCCCACCGGTCATTGTGTGTGCTACTCCTGACAGTGGGTCCTACATGTAAGAGTGACACGTAGGCGAAAATGACACCTAAATACTGACACGTAGGCGAGACCGCTGAGTTGGCTGTCCAGTCAGAGTGACACGTAAGCAAAAACTGCCAACTAAGCACTGACACGTAGGCAAGAAGCTGAGTTGGCAGTCCACTAATATTAATGACCATTTAAATTGGTCACAGGCGGCTAAAGAAAAGGCAATATGTCAGAGCTTTTTAGTTTATGACCAATTCATCTAACCAGGTTATGACCATTCAGACAAGAAAAGTCACTATTGTTTCAGTTTTAGACCCTCCAAAGTTGTGTATGACCAAATGGCTTCAATTGGTCATAGATCTATGACCAATTTTCCCTGGTCACTATAGAAAAGTCACTAGTTGACACATTTCTTGTAGTGTCTCTTCCCCCACTATGGACAGCGCACGCCCTGCCCCGTCGTTGCCATGAGCTCCTCGGACCCGTTGCTGGTGACCATCCCGGTCGGGGCGGCGCCATCGACAGATCCAGCTGGCCGGGCAGAGCTCGGCACCGCTGCCGTCACCGCTGCTCCATTGGCGCCGTTGAAGCGGAAAAGACTGGGGACCGCCGGAGCGGCCCAAATATTGGTTGCGGCTACCGCCGCCGCCGCGGCGAACCCGTCCCCTGCGGCTCCGAAGAAGAGGTCGGGCGTCCGCAAGGTCAGGGGCGCCACCGCCGCCGCTGCTGCTCAAGCCAACGCGTCCGTGCCCACTACTCAACCTCCGCCTGTTCCCGTGGCGCAACGTCAACCCGGGAATGAAAGGTATAGACAAAACCATCCGCCGCTCCAAATTGTCAAATTGTGCTTGAAATCATAGAAATTCCCCTCCAAATTGTAGCACACAAGCATTCATGGACGCATTAGGGTCGGTTGATATTAACAACCCTCCGCTTGGGCATTTCGGCTACAACGAGGCCGACGGTGGCGTCGATGGTGGTGCGGGCGAAGAAGACAACGACATCGAGGAGGTGGATGGGGCAGGACTTTCCCGGAGAGGTGCGAATTACACCGTCTTGGAGGACCAAACATTGATCCGTGCTTGGGAGAGTATTTCTCTCGATGCAACTCACGGCAATGACCAAACCAATATGTTCCCGGTGGAGTGGATGTTTGCAACAAGTGATGAATGCTCCTCCGAGTGGTACCGTAGAGGGTGATTGGGTGAGTTAAATATCCATTGCTATAGTTCACCGTATGTATGTATGTGTAACCATTGCTATTGTTCACTATTGGTACATGTAACCATTGTAGGAGCGCATTGCAAGAGAAAGGTTCAAGGACATGCCCACATCCAAGAAGAAGCCATTTGTCCTTGATCATTGTTGGAAACTTCTCCAAAATAGCAAGAAATGGATGTTGAGGGACCAAGAGCCAAATAAAGGGGAAATACGTGTTGAGGATGACTCCGATGATGATCAAGGTGGGTGATGGCGTGTACAACACACGTTCGTTGGGAACCCCAAGAGGAAGGTATGATGTAGTGCAGCAGCAGTTTTCCCTTGAAATATGACCAAGGTTTATCGAACCAGGAGGACACGGAGGTTCTTCAGAAGGTGACAGCAGCAGCAGAGTGTGGCGCGGCGCAACACTAGGGACTCCGGTGGCTGACGTGGAACCTGTACACAACACAATCAAACTACTTTGCCCAACGAAAACAGAGAGGTTGTCAATCTCTCCGGTCTTGCTGAAACAAAGGATTAAACGTATTGTGTGAAAAGCAGTAAAGATTACAGGAAGTAACAAGGAACAGATGATTGCAGTAGATATTTAACAGTATGGGAAAAATTGGACCGGGGTCCATAGTTCACTAGTGGTGTCTCTCCAATAAAGATAACTAACATGCTGGGTGAACAAATTACAGCTGGTCAATTTACAAATAGAGAGTGCATGACAATGCAATATATGACAAGATGTTCATTATGAGGGCATTACAATAAATTACATAGACTTGCTATCCAACGCATCTATGCCTAAATAATCCACCTTCAGGTCAGCATCTGCATCACTTCCAGTATTAAGTTGCAAACAACAGATTATTGCATGAAGTAAAGTGTGTAATGTAAACAATGAAAATGACACGTAGACACTACATCATTGTTTTATCCCTAGTGGCAACAGCACATCCACAACCTTAGACATTTCTGTCACTTGCCCAGATTTCTAGAGACATGAACCCACTATCTAGCATAAATACTCTCTCTTGGAGTTACAAGCATCTACTTGGCCAACGCATCTACTAGCAACGGAGAGCATGCAAGATCAAAAACAACATAAACATGTAGATAGATAAACAACTTGCTCATAGTATCAATATTCATCGGATCCCAGCAAATACAACATGTAGCATTACATAAAGATGATCTTGATCATGTTAGGCAGCTCACAAGATCTAAACATAGAGGCACAAGCTGGAGAGACTACCATCTAGCTACTGCTATGAACCCGTAGTCCAAGTATGAACTACTCACGCATCACTCCGGAGGCAGGCATGGCGATGTAGAGCCCTCCGGTGATGATCTCCCCTCCGGCAGGGTGCCGAGAAGAGATTCAGAACCCTCCCAATCTAGGGTTGACAACGACGGCGGTGACGGAACTTTTCGTGGAATATGACCGGTGTTTTTAGGGTACGCGGTACATCGGAAATATATAGGCGAAGAGGCGGCGTCTGGAACGTTCCGAGGAGGCGGCGCCAGGGCTGGGCGCGCCTGCAGGTGGGGCCGTGCCCTAGGGTTGCGTGGGCCCCTCGGTGCTCGGCTTCGTCTCTCCTTTGGACATCGTGTTCGTGACGGAGAAATATTGGCGTCCCTTTTTGTTTCGTCCAATTCTGAGAATATTTTGCGACTAGCTTTTCTGAAAGAGAAAAACAGCAGAAAACAGGAACTGGCACTTCGGCATCTTGTTAATAGGTTAGTCCCAGAAAATGCATAAAAATGCTATGAAGTGTAAACAAAACATGTAGCAATTGATATAATAACAGCATGGAAACATCAAAAATTATAGATACGTTTGAGACCAGAAACATGCATCAAGTATTGTCAAGACCAGAAACATCAACACCATAATTTGTCCTAACAATAGTATCAAAAGGGTTTTTCATCCTCTTCCTAGGGAAGTGTTCCATACCTTTCTTGAGTGGGAATTAAAATTTTATATTCCCCTCTTTCATATCAATAACAGCACCAACAGTTCTAAGAAAAGGTCTTCCCAAAACAATAGGACAAGAAGGATTGCATTCAATATCCAAAACCACAAAATCAACAGGGACAAGGTTATTGTTAACCATAATAAAAAACATTATCAACTCTCCCTAAAGGTTTCTTCATAGAAGAATCAGCAAAGTGCACATCCAAAAAGCATTTTTCCAATGGTGCAAGATTAAGGATATCATAAATCTTTTTAGGCATAACAGAGATACTAGTACCAAGATCACACAAAGCATTGCATTCAAAGTCATTCAGTTTCATTTTAATGATGGACTCCCAACCATCATCTAACTTCCTAGGGATAGAAGCTTCACGTTTTAATTTCTCTTCCCTAGCATGCATGAGAGCATTGATGATATGTTTAGTAAAAGCAATGTTTATTTCACTAGCCCTAGTACTCTTAGCTAGCTTTTGCAAGAACATAATGACTTCAGTTATATTACAACCATCAAAATCAAAATCATTATCATCAAAGGTAATGGAACCATTATCTCCTACACTCCTAAATATTTCAGCACTTTTATCGGAACAATGGTAGTGCTATCAGGCAGTTTAAAGCTTTTTGTAGCAGAAGTGGAGACATTTCTAACACCAATTATCTTACCATTAACAGTGGGAGATTTACTAGCACTTGAGGTATCATCAGTTTTAGTAGCAAAAATAGTGCAAACCTTAGCACAGGTAGTTGTGCAAGCATTACTATCAATAGTTTCAGGTTTAACTGCCATTTTATTTATCAGGGAAGTTTGTGACTCAGATAAACTCGAAATATAAGTTTCAGTACTAGAAATCCTAGTTTGCAAACCTGAGATTTCATTGTTTAGATTTTCAATTTGATGACTTATATTCCTTAGCATGATAGACTGTTCCTCCATCATTTTAGTAAACAGTTTATTTTGCTCAAATTGCTTTTGCATAAAGTCTTTAGTGGCTTTCTCAACTTCTATCATTCTTTCCTCACTAACCATACCGAATCTACCATGAGAATTACCGTAAGAGTTGCTACCATTAGAAGGATATGGCCTATAATTGTTGTTACCAAAATTATTCCTATATGCATTGTTGTTGAAGTTATTATTTTTAATGAAGTTCACATCAACTTTCTCCTCATGAGCAACCAATGAAGCTAAAGGAATATTATTTGGATCAACAGGGGCATGACCGTTAGAAAGCATAGACATAATGGCATCAACTTTGTCACTCAAGGAGGAGATTTCTTCAACAGAGTTTACCTTCTTACCTGTTGGAGCCCTTTCAGTGTGCCATTCAGAGTAATTTATCATCATATCATCAAGAAGTTTTGTAGCAGCACCCAAGATGAAGGACATGAAGGTCCCTCCAGCAGCCAAATCCAGTAGGTTCTTGAAGAAAAATTTAATCCCGCATAAAAAGTTTGGATGATCATCCAAGTAGTCAGTCCATGAGTGGGACATTTTTTAACCAATGATTTCATTCTCTCCCAAGCTTGGGCAACATGCTCATTATCAAATTGCTTAAAGTTCATGATGCCACTTCTCAAAGATATAATTTTAGCAGGAGGATAATATTTTCCAATGAAAGCTTCTTTACACTTAGTCCAAGAATCAATATTATTCCTAGGCAAAGATAGCAACCATTCTTTAGCTCTTCCTCTCAAGGAGAAAGGAAACAATTTCAGTTTAATAATATCACCTTCTACTTCCTTATACTTTTGCATGTCACAAAGTTCAACAAAGTTGTTAAGGTGAGCAGCAGCATCATCAGTACTAACACCAGAAAATTGTTCTTTCATAACCAGATTTAACAGTGCGGGTTTAATTTCATAGAACAAGACAAGTACAACTCGAAAAATAAACAAGGTGCAGGAATTTAATTTTTTTGTGTTTTTGATTTTTAACAGCAAACAAAATAAAACAAGCAAGACAAAACACAAAGTAAAAAGATTGGAAGTGTGAGACTCCCCTATCTGGAGATTCCAGTATCCCCGGCAACGGCGCCAGAAAATGTGCTTGATGGCGTGTACAGCACACGTTCGTTGGGAACCCCAAGAGGAAGGTATGATGTCGTGCAGCAGCAGTTTTCCCTTGAAATATGACCAAGATTTATCGAACCAGGAGGACACAGAGGTTTTTCAGAAGGTGACAGCAGCAGCAGAGTGTGGCGCGGCGCAACACTAGGGACTCCGGTGGCTAACGTGCAACTTGCACACAACACAACCAAACTATTTTGCCCAACGAAAACAGAGAGGTTGTCAATCTCTCCGGTCTTGCTGAAACAAAGGATTAAACGTATTGTGTGGAAAGCAGTAAAGATTGGAGGAAGTAACAAGGAACAGATGATTACAGTAGGTGTTTAACAGTATGGGAACAAAGTACATAGACTTGCTATCCAACGCATCTATGCCTAAATAATCCACCTTCAGGTCAGCATCCGCATCACTTCCAGTATTAAGTTGCAAATAACAGATTATTGCACGAAGTAAAGTGTGTAATGTAAACAATACAAATGACACGTAGACACTGCATCATTGTTTTATCCCTAGTGGCAACAGCACATCCACAACCTTAGACATTTCTGTCACTTGCCCAGATTTCTGGAGACATGAACCCACTATCTAGCATAAATACTCCCTCTTGGAGTTATAAGCATCTACTTGGCCAAAGCATCTACTAGCAACGGAGTGCATGCAAGATCAAAAAACAACATAAACATGTAGATAGATAAACAACTTGCTCATAGTATCAATATTCATCGGATCCAAGCAAACACAACATGTAGCATTACATAAAGATGATCTTGATCATGTTAGGCAGCTCATAAGATCTAAACATGGAGGCACAAGGTGGAGAGACTACCATCTAGCTACTGCTATGAACCCGTAGTCCAAGGATGAACTACTCACGCATCACTCCGGAGGCAGGCATGGCGATGTAGAGCCCTCCGGTGATGATCTCCCATCCGGCAGGGTGCCAGGAAGAGGTTCAGAACCCTCCCGATCTAGGGTTGACGACGATGGCGGCGACGGAACTTTTTGTGGAATATGATCGGTGTTTTTAGGGTACGCAATACATCGGGAATATATTGGCGAAGAGGCGGCGTCTGGAACGTTCCCAGGAGGCGGCGCCAGGGCTGGGCGCGCCTGCAGGTGGGGCCGCGCCCTAGGGTGGCGTGGGCCCCTCGGTGTTCGGCTCCGTCTCTCCTTTGGACATCGTGTTCGTGACGGAGAAATATTGGCGTCCCTTTTTGTTTCGTCCAATTCTGAGAATATTTTGCGACTAGCTTTTCTGAAAGAGAAAAACTGCAGAAAACAGGAACTGGCACTTCGGCATCTTGTTAATAGGTTAGTCCCAGAAAATGCATAAAAATGCTATGAAGTGTAAACAAAACATGTAGCAATTGATATAATAACAGCATGGAAATATCAAAAATTATAGATACGTTTGAGACGTATCAGTGGGAGGAACAAGAACAAGCCCGAAGGCAACAAGAAAGCCAAGGAAAGAGTGGCGAAGCAATTTGAGGCACAAAGCTTGAGAGAGAAGCTTGATGACATGGTGAAATCCAATGAGACCATGATGGCCAAGACATTGGAGGCAAAACACCAATTGGCCGAGAAGAAACCTCAAGAGAAGAAAGAAAAGTGGGAACTACTCCGTGAAGAAGGGAAGCGCAAGGCCGAGATTGAGGCTAAAAGAGCCTCGGCGGAGGAGAACAAGTCCATGGCCAAGCTCTTGGCCGAGGAGAACAAGTTCATGATGATGAACCGAAGTGAAATGGATGAAGTCACCTTGGAGTGGCATGACATCGCAAGGAAGGAGATATTGCATCAAATGAAACAAGCGATGCTAAAAGCTAGCGGTGGTGGTGCTGTCGGCGGCGGTGGTGGTGGTGATGCAGCCGGCGGTGGTGGAGGTGATGGTGATGGTGATGGCTTGGTGTAGGGTCTCTCGATGATGCGAATGGCCTTTTGAAGCAATTTTTTGGTCATACCAAAGGGAAACTATGTTAATTGCCGTCTTTCGATTCAAGAAACTATATTATTTGCTATATTAATGTCGAATTTGTGAGCAATTTGACATACTTTTGTTATTCATGCCTACTTCATGTTTTGTGTATACAGTTTCTGAAAAGGCGCGGCGGAGCAGAAACCGCAAAGCCGAACCTCAAAACATAATTCTGTTTTGAGGTTCGGCTTTGCGGTTTTTGCTCCGCCGCGTGTCGTTTCGAGCCAAAAAACGCGTGTTCCGCGACCCTTAAAACTGTTTTGCGGGTTCGCGTTTTGCGGCTCTGCTAGAGATGCTCTAAGTACATCTCGTGCCTTGGAATATTTCGAGGGGGAAGGGGGAGATATATGATTTTTACGGATTATTAAGTCCCTAAAAATAGAAGCTTTTATCTAAACTAGTTATTTTTTTATAGTTATAAAAGAGCAAACACGTTAGGGTAAAATAAATTTCAGCTGTTTAATATCTGATCAGCGGCTCAGATCGTTCCATTGATGAACAACTCAACATAACACACATTTTCACTTTTGTGAAAATTATAGGGATTGCCACCGCCCAAAAGAAACGGTTCTTTGAAATCAAACGGGCGCCCGACGTTATCCGTGAGCGTCGTCGTGTTGGTGGCAGCCCATGGAACGCTCCACAAGGGGAGTGAGATGGAGGAGGAAGCTCCGTCTGTGCGCGTGCTACCTCGCTATGGGTCTCCTAGGTTACCGGCCACAGCCAGGTGGGCTCCAACATCACACAGATCGATCACTCCGTCGTGAGTCGTCCGCTGTCAATAGCAAGGTCCGGTCTGGTACGTCGAGTGCCCTTTTCTGCCGGCCACCTACACATGGCCATGGACTCTGACTGAGGTGATATGCCTCCTCGATTCCACTTCCGCCGTCATCGACCACGTTCGGATACTCAACCTGAGGCCGTCCACCCATTACTACTATCGCTTCGGCGATAACTCCAAATGAGCTTCTGCTATGTGAAGAGGGATTCTGTTCAGGCTTCTGCTACGTTCTTTTTTTGCGGGTAGAAGCCTGCTAGGTAGATCACTAATGGGGTCTTGATGAGGAGTTTGCAAATCAACCAATTCGGCTAAGTGCCTTCATTGCATCAGAGTCGTTTCCATAGTGCCCAAATTTTCACCCCAGTAATGAGGGGGTTTGGTGGCATCGAATTTTTATGTTGTTGGCAGGTTATTCTGTCTATATATATCTTATATCAGCTGCCCAACACTCATTTTGATCATCGGGTATAGACACCATATGCAGCTTGCTCGGTTCTCATATACAATCTACTTGAAGCTTCTCGACCCGACGATACTTTCCTCACGTAGGGGTTCGCTATTTTTCTCAAAAAAAAAAAAGTTGACACAAAGGATGGAGGTTGCCTGCTGCTGTGTGTTTCAGGATAGAGATTATTGTTGTCCCTGAGGTCAATTTTAGTGAAACTCAGGGGCTTCGAACATTATCGGCAAGCCGTAATTCCCTTGGGCGTCTGGCAGTAAGAGAAAAAGCTCGGACGGTGGGCATGTCTATGTGAAACTAATTAATTGAGTTGGGTTGGGCTTGTCCAACCATGTGCGTGTTTGTTGTTTCAATTTTAATTTCTTTGGGAAATTCATCATAAGAAATAAAAGTTTATTATTTTGAATGTGAGTACTAAATACTTTCTTTTGTAATGGGATTTCAATTAGAATTATTAAGCTATTTAAATAAATGGGATCGTTGACAAATAGCAGTTCATTAATTGTAATATTTCAAAAAAGCATATTTCATTTTTTGCTTATCTGAATTTCAAATAAATTTGATAAAAAACTTAGATCGTGCGTTGCAGGAGCATAATAACTAATATAAGGTAACTAATCGAATAAGCTATATAGGAAACATCCTACGGATTCAAATCATACAAACAAACGAGCTAGGTAGATTTCTTTGTAAAGAACATAGTCCTGCGATTTTTTATGAAGTTCCTTTCAATCGAAGATGGCTTAACTTTTCTGTTTGATATTACAAAATTTTGGAATTCCCATCATATCTATTTTTTCATCGTTCACCGCTATGAAGAAGAAAATAAGGGACTTTATCATTAGATTTATTTTTGTTTGTTTTGAGATAGCTTATCACGTGTGCCACAAGATTATAAGTTTGTAATGACCCACTCACTGATTAATTATTTTTCTCAATCACATCCTATAAGTTCCTTTCAACCAAAGATGGCTTAACTTTTCTATTTGATCTTGTGAAAAATAGGAAGTCCCATTATTGTTAATGGTACATCATTCACCGCTATCAAGTAGAAAATAAAAGGATTTGTCATTAGAGATTCCTTTTGTTTGGTTTGAGATAGTTTGTCCATTGCAATTTTTTTGTAAAATTTTATTATCAATGCATCGAATAATTTTTCGCAGGGCACCAATCCAATAGAAGAAGTACATTGATGCAAACCCTAATCTGTGTAAACCAAAAAGAACTTGCTATAAACTGCAACATATCAGCTAGCCCTATTTTAGACTGAGAGACGGGAACTGATCAATGTCTTCCAGCCTCGGCGGCGGTAGCAGCGGAGAAGTCTTCACCACTACCGGAGTTGCCACCGGCGCCGGCGCCGGAGCCGGCGACGGCATGGGGACTCCTCCTTCTGTCCCTTGCCGTAATGTTCCTTCACTGCACCTGCAGGCTCAGCTGCTGCACTCTTGCCGTTCTCCGCCGCCTCAGCCTGCCGCCGCTCCCACTCCTCCTGCCTCTCCTGCCTCTGCTTGAAGATTCGCTCCCGAGTAGACGGGTATGCCTTGCCGAAAAGCAGGGCAGTATAATTGGTGCTCCGCGCGGGGAGCGCCGTTGGAGTAGTAGTCTTCTTGTTTACCGCCTTTGCCGTGGACGTCGCCACGGCAGACCGGACACCGGAAAGTTTGGTACTTCGCGCTGGTGGCGAGGCAGGGGTAGTAGTCTGCTTGTGCATGGCGCTTACCATGTGAGCCGCCGCCGTAGACCGCAGGCCGGCAGCTACAGCCTGTGGACGGTTCCTCCGGGGTGCCTTGGACCCGGCAGCCGGAGCCGGCGGCTTCATGAGCTTGAGCTTGTAGTCGCACGCGGCCGCCGACAGTGGCTTCTTGTTGGGCTCATCCTTGGGCTTCGGGTCCAAATCGGCGAGCCGCTTGTCGCCGGGGTCGTCGCCGTCGAGGAGTGTGAAGACGTTCACGCTGGCCTTGATTGCCGCCATGACCGCCGATGCGATGCGATCGCTTGGATTGTTTCCTCTTGTGGAGCGTCGTGGGAATATATAGACGCTGGGTTGTATGTCGGTATCTATGAAACCGACCCGGAAAACTCTTATCATCTTATGGATCGTTCATGCCAAAACCAGTATTTTTTTTCTTTGCGACTGTGCCAAAACCAAGTCGGTTCCGAGTTTGATCGTGTTGCTTATTCATTGAGTACACCGTTTCCTAGTTTTCTGCCAGGTTATATTTTTTTTGCATTGCCCATCAAAGATGCAGCAAAACCCAATATATGTTTTTTCTTTTTTGAAGGTATCAAAACTCACTAGATCTACCGAGACCCCCTTAAAAGAGGCTGACCCAAAGAAAGAGCGCTGACACAAGAAAACATACGACAGCTCCTATCATTTGATTTCTTGCTCTTTTTTCCTTTTGAAAATGTCCACAATTCGATTAATAAACATCAAAAATGGCAGTGGAAAGAATCATAAGTCATAAAAATTATAAATAATTCTTTGGCCCAGCAGGGCTATAAGCACTAAAGCGAGATGAAAAGACGTGACACCCTCGCGCCTCCATCACCACAGCTAGGCAAAACTTGCCGTAATAGAACTTGTTGTACGCTAGTTATGCGGGAAATTATCGTCATAAGGCCTAGAATGACCAGCACACCACAGTAACAACCATCGCAAATAATGAGAACTATGGATAGGAAAAGTCAGATCTGCATCCACACCAACAAATCAGAAGACCGAACGGATCCCATAATATTCACCTCACACACAACTTCACGCGCCTTTTCTTGTTGTAATATCCCATATGGGATGGCATCCACCCATTGGCCACCACCACCACGGACTGCAAAGGCAAACAGCCGATGTTACGTTCCCAAACCGGGGTGTGCTGAAACTGAACACCGACGGGTCCTTTCTCACCTCTGTTGGCAGGGGGAGCGCAGGCGCCATAGTCAGAAATAGCTCTGGCGACGCTGTGGTTGCGGCCTACGGTAAACTCCAGGACTGTTTGGACGCCGAAGATACTGAAGTCCAAACTCTTCTTATGGGTCTAAAGCTGCTCGACCCTACTCAACACACCAATGTTATTATCGAGACTGACAACGCTAACCTGGCTAAGGCGCTGGAGGACTCTGAAGCCGATCAAAGAACTGGTTCTATATCGAAGAAGCCAAGATCATCTTGAGAAGTTTCGACAGGGCTGTCATATCCCTGTGCAGAAGAAACATCAACCAGGTGGCTGACGCTCTTGCCAAAGTGGCGAGGCGACCATGCATCAGAATATGCCACCCAAGATACCGGAGCTTATAGAGAAAGACAAGACGGGTCACCCCATCATGAATGTATAAGCTCTTCTATCCCTTAAAAAAAAGAGCTTGTTGTACACTAGTTATACGGGAAATCGACGTGCTAAGCTATCGAAGGACCAACACAGTACAGTAACAACCGTCACAATTAGTTAGAACTGTGGATAGGAAAAGTTAGGTCTGCATCCATCCAACCAAACAAGAAGGCCGACCGGATCCCATAATATTCACCGGACGCACAACTTCACGCGCCTACCGGTGGCGCTAGATGAATCAGTGGAATTGAGATAAGGCGGGGAATATCTTATTCTGACTTATGGACATGGCTGCCACCCCCCTCACCATTCAAAAAAGACACTGAAATTACTAAAAGTAAAGAATGAAAGGCCCCCCGTCAGCAAGAGGCCATGGTCCGCTGTACGTAAAAGATCCCAAGGCGGGAAAGGATAGGCGGCGCCACTGGAGAGGGAACGTAAAATCTATATTGCCTCTGGATCACCTCCTTTTCTCTCCCTAACGGCCCGCAACGGTTCAGCGCTTGCACAGCAAAAAATTGTGGAACCTTCGAGCTATAATATTTTACTTATTCATTGTCATGGTCTTTCACCTATATTCCAATTTCACTTCATCCATCACTCCAAGTCTTGTATCGACACTCAACCGTCAACCCTACCCGACGACCAAGGTCGTCGCATTAGACCACATCAATCATGGTGCATAACAATGTGAATAAATGTAACATCCCAATTTTTAGAATTGGATGTTTTCATAACATCATGTGCACTGCGTCATGGCATCATTTAAAAATATCTTGCATTTGTTTAACTTGCATTGATTTTAATTGTTGAACCAAATCCCGAAATTCAAATTACTTGAACCCCTATTTTAAGTTCCCTAAAATGTCCTATAAATAAATATATAAGCTTACAGGGTATTTGTATTCTATTTTCAATACAAATATTCCCTAATAGTCTATAATGACAGAGGACATTTTACAAATTTTAAAAATTAGTTTGAATCAATTTGGACTTCGAAAGTAAAAGTTCTAAAGAAAAACATAAAATAATAAAAGATTAAGAATAAAAAACACGACAGCTGGGCTACAGCCAGCAGGTCCGCACGGTGAGCAGGCCGTGTCGACCATTTCCCTCACCGCACCGGCCCGTTTTAATATTCTCTCTTTTTTTCTCTGCTGAGACTAACACGCGAGTAGGACCCACCTGCCATAACGAGTTGGTCAACCAACTTGACCCTGATTCCCGTTCAAATTCCAACCCCAAGAATTTATAACAATCTAGTTGGTTCTTTTCCCCCAAGAACATTTGAAACCCTAGTCTCAAATCAATCTAGCCTTTGAGATCAAAATTTCCGCCGCCACCGGAATTTTGAAAGGTTTAAGTCCACGATGATTCAGACCACCTGAGCCCTCTCTTCTTCGTCTATTTTGATCCCCTTAATCTTCCGGCCCCCTAAATTTTCTTTTGCCCCAACATTGCACCAGAGCGTTTGTAATCTGGATAACCGTCGCCGCCGCCTTGGATTCGACTATCGCTGGCAGCCGCTAGTATAGTGTCCTTTCAGCTCGCAGGGACCACAACCACCCGACCCATAGACACCGAGCCGAGAGGACGCCCAGACCATGGCCAAACTTCATCGCCCGAGCCGTTGGTCGCCCTCGTCTTTGTCTCTGGTGAGCACAACCGCACGCCCCCCGCCACACGGTTTTGCTTGTGGCCATCAAATCTAGATCCCATGGTGTAGATTAGATCAAACCACGAACCGGCTCCAGCGAATCGTGTCACGTGTCTGCTTGGCTAATATTCGGGCTGTCATGATTCAGTGCAAAGATAAATGGTCAAATTGAGGTTTTAATTCCACCTAGTCAACGATGGATTATCAATTCATCATTATGTGCTTCACATGACTTTATTTATGTATCACGACTTTGAAAAAGCTAAACATCTGAAGTGAATGCTTCCACCGCTTTGAGGAGCTGCGAAGTTTAAAAACTAATTTTTAAGTGAACTTTCTTTTCCAGAGAAGCCCAAGACGTGTCCGCTCAATATGTTGAATTAGTGGATGTGAGCCAGTCCAATTATTTATTATTCGTTTGGGACTTCTGACACATTATCGGTGACTCTAAAATGCCGAATGAAATACCTGGCGGAGAGACTTCAGACTCGACAAGAGGCTTAGTTGGAAAGGAAAATTACAATCGGTTGGTGGAATATTGGTTCTCATTCATTATGTATCAGATAACACGGTACTTTATATGATATCGTTCTTTCAACTGCCAAAAGGAGTCCTTCATATATGGATTATTTCCAATCGAGATTCTTTTGGCAAGACGCATAGTAAAAAACGAATGTTGACTGGTTAGACGAAACATTGTTTGTCATCCAAAAGAACGTAATTGTCATCTCATTCAAGACCTAGAGGTTCGGATCTCAACCTTCTAGGTAAATAACTATCAAACCTTCTGACAAAGGTGGGGTTTGACAAACTCTCCTGAGGAGAAAGTACATTGGCTCAAAGGCGCGGTCTCATAAGGTCCTGGTGAGGTAGCGTTTAATTCTTGGAACTTAATTGGTGGACATGGTGATCGGTTGCAAAGAATCACATGCGGTTGCATTCTCTCTATCTCTTTATTTTTTTCTCACCTTGTTTCCAAGGTAGTGCCTGCAGCTCCTTCATCTTTTGTATTGCACTTTTTCTCTCTTATTTCTTTTCTTTTACCAATTTTTCGAACTCCAATTTTTTACAACACAAAAACAATAAAAAGACAAGGAGAAAATTCTCAAGATAATAAATACACATGGTACGTACTCGAGCTTTATTGATCATAAATCGGATTACACTTTAACAATAATAACAAACAATACTCAACAACTTCCGGTAACACCAAAGCCTAATAGGGAATTATTAGTATCATATACAACCTCCACAGACTGTTGTGCAAGCCTGCCAATCATGGATATGCCCTCTTGCGGCTGAAACGCCAGACAAGCGATGCGCTCACTTTCCACTGGTTTGTAGAGGGTGCCGTCGACACCGAGGTTGAACTCTGCCCCATCACTGAAGCTGAAGGTTACTTGGGGTATGAAGATCCTGTCGGGGGCACCTGTGAAGTTGAAGCAGCCCCTGAATCTTGAGACGGTATCCGGAATAAGGTACTCCTGAAACTCCCGCCGGAATATCGTGGTCAGCTCAGCGTAAACCTCCGGAGGGATGTACGTCAATGAAGTGCCGGAGTCCACAAATGTTTCTTGCTCCGCTGGCATGGGGATACCCTTGTCTCCGATGTAAATGCCAATTAAATCGACAAAATACCAAGATGTGTGTGTCCTGTGTCTGAGCATTTTAGTGAACGTAATGTCCGTGGATGGCTGATCCATGCTACCAAAATTGATGAACCCCTTGTTGTTATCATTTGTTGATGGGATGCAGTAGGAAAAACCATACTTCCGGGAAGGATGGATTTGCTGTGCTAGAGACGTTGCACCACGTCCTAGCCCAATCAACCCATCCGCGCCACCAAAGTTGTCCTCGGGATCGTTTCTAGCACATCCAAAGATGAAATTGCTGACTGACACACTAGGAGCCAGGGTTAGGGTGTCAGTAAGCACAGTACCGTTTGTGCTTGACAAGTCCATGTACCTGCTCGTGGAGAAGGAACAGTAATTGTCGGCGTGGCTTACGCAGTATCCCCCAGCCTCATAGCATGTCGCTGTTCAACAGAATGTTAGCTGGGAGCTCTTGGAATCAGATGGTGCATAGCCTACTCCTTCACCGGTCTTTGCGGAACTATTGTCCTTCCAATCGCAACGGATCCAGCTGAGGTCGCTGCTTGTGTCGAACATTACCTTCTGAGCTCTCATTGGGTCCCCAAACCAAAGGATGGCAGTGAACCGATCGAGTTCAGTTGTGCGGTCGTCAGCGGTGATAGTCCCTGCAGCGGATGTCGCCCCTAGAAGACGATTTCTTCTAGCAAGATCATGGGAAATGAGATCCAGTGTCGTCGCTTGCTTCGCTGGCTTGCCCAGCTGAACTAGGGGGACCTTCTCTCCGGGTAAAAATGGACCTGCTGCAAATGGAATGACATTAGCTCTCTCTCTGGCTTATGTTTTCCTGCATAAGGAATCAACAATATAATGTTTGGTTTTATGTCAAATAGCAGCTACTATACCTGCTGCTGGTGGCGAAGGTTTTTTGCCCTCCTCCTCTTCATCGTCAAACTTGAGTACTGGACGTGACTCTGATGCCACAGCGACCAGCAACAGTATGAAAATTGTAGTTCGTAGCAAATTCATCTTTCTGTTTCCAACGATATGTACTGTCAAGTGAGTAAGAGATTACAAAGGTATGGTCTTCTATTTATACCAGCTAGTACAGGCGCTAGTAGTTAGAATTGCAACCAATTAAGTTGTTCTATACAATGTGTTCATCTTTACATGATCGACGTATTCGCTGGTATCAGTTGCATCAGTACTCCAAGCATCTTTGCATGATGTTCATGCTTTCCACATGAAGATAAATACTGCCCGATCTGGCGCCAGGAGGAATCATTGGTTTCACGTGCTTGGCTGTGTTGTTTAGGTTATTTTCTTTTAAGTTTGTACGGCCTAATTAGTCGTGGCATTCAGACTGTAGATTTGACGTTCTATCAAGAAAATTCCTGCGTGCTCTATCCTTGTAATGCGTGCATGGTTGCAGCGGCTGATAAGTCGAAAATGTATCTACTTTTGTGATTCGTGAGCTTGATTTTTTTCATCTGCAAGTGTGCAAGGAATCAATTTTATACTATACTAATATATACTGACAATTCGTGGCAAATTTCCAAAGACAACGGTGGACATTGTGACTCACAATATGGACACGGACCGACATCCATATTTGTGACGTGCCTCCCACATCGAAAATTAAGCTCTATGTTTGTAGGCGATTAGCCTTGTCGAATGTATGCGATGCGATGCAATGTTCTAGTGTGGCTACATAGCTGACATATACATAGCAATTGACACATCAGGATTAATTGTGACGTCGAAAACAAAATCCAACTAGCAAGTGAAAGCCTTTTCTACTTGCAGGAGATGCCGCAGCATTGAAGGTTAGCCGTCCCTCCAAAGTAAGCAGACAGCTTACCGTCCATGGGCTCAAACATGTTCACCTTGTAGCAGTCGGAGCTGAGGTTGGAATCTACATTTTGTGGCCTACGCCAGATCTCGCCGATGTCCATCACCTCCAAGCCATGGACGTAGGCACTCAGGCCCCAACCATCCGCCGGAGGATGGCCGCTCCCCATTTCGGTCGTCGTATACCTATTACCTATGTTCTTGTTGCAGAGTTGGCCGCCCCAAAATGCCGCCACACCACTCCCAAACTGGGGAAGCTGCTCCGGTGGCCAGTACCCCATCAATCTGTCCCCGTACATCACACACCATCTCCCAGTTTTTTCGTCCTGGTAGCTAGCTTGTGTTAGTGAATCCACATGAGCAGAATCAGGGAAAAAAGTAGATTCACAAGAATATACGAAGTTTTATTAAATGCACTATCACGAAATTTAAGATTGCAATGCATTTCGTTTGAGAAATGGGCACTATCTTAATGCATCAAGGTTGCACTCTTATCTAGGAGGTTGAGGAAAAAATCCATTTTTTTAAAAGTTTAAGAAGTGGACATTTAGGATGTTCTGTCCTTCTGGAGTCCATAATATTCAGTGTTGTTTTCATATCAATTATTGATTACATTTTCTAAGAAAATATTATGACTCAGATAAGTAGTCCATCTTGAAAATTCATGTAATTACACAAATTAAAAAATCCACATAAGTAAATTCGTTAGGATCATAATTCTTCAACATGGTATAGCGAAGAACATTTGAGTAAAACTGGACTTTAGGCGGACAAATGGAGGGTCTCACTTAACAGTAATGTAAAAGAGCATTTTCATTAAAAAAACCGACTTTTTGTAAAGCTAGACATCGTTTTGTAACATTTGTATTCTTGCTATATCTAAAATAACGACTTATAGTCCAACTTAGATGATTAATTTTCCAGAGTCTCCAATACATAAACTACTTACTGCCCTTTTCTTCAACTTCTTTTGTTACCTGGTATAGTGTGAGCGAAATCTCATATTGTGTGTCAGAAAATCGTGATAAAGGAGTTAAGGCTGCACCCAGTGCATACTCATTTGATATTTGAACACACCCATTGCATTGTAGATTGAAGCAATCAATACCACGAGATGGATCCTGAACAATAAGTACCACAGGAGAAAAAAATTAGCACAATTATGTTTATCAAAGAAAACAACTAGTACAATTTTATCTCTCTTGTGTTCGTAAACATAAATGCAACACCATACCAAAGTATGCATGATATGTTGATACAGACTACTACTATACATTTTTGTTGTGATTCTAAAGGGGCAACTACATGTTTTTGGAAACATGCAAAAACATGCTGCAGTAGAAATATATGCTTGCCATTAGTTTAATAATAATTAGCAAACCGGTTCTTGGCTTGGGTAATGAGTTTGCACATTAAGTTATGAATACACAAGGCAGAATTGCACGTAGTATATGGTTGGATAATAATGTATAGACGAAGAGAGTTGTGGATGTACCACACTGCGACAAACAGTCTCGTTTCACCACCATCCTCGTATAAAGTTGGACTGACCTAAAAACATTAACACATAGGTTTTCAACTTTTTTCGCTTTCCAAACAAAAGAGGGTGATAATAATCAAAAGTAAGAACTTGATGCCAAGTATATTACCATCCAACCATACTGAATGTATGACCCATTTTCACTGTAGATATTAATTGAACTGCTGCTCCACTCATTTGGCTCAACATATATTGACCAGACATTTATGTCCGCTCTTGCTCCGTATATAGTTTCGTATGTTTCAATTCCAGCAAACTAATAGTAAAAAACAACTGCATTAACATGTAACTTTATCCCTTTTTTTTAACTCAGACATGTAACTTTATCCAAGATGGCGCAAATTGTTGTACTATGAGCACACCCACCTCTGTTTTGCATGCGGTGAGCTGTCCCTCGTCTAGCTTGGCATTATATTTCCATGTCATCCATCTAACAGGTATTGTGCCAATCGGACAATTCCCACTCTTTTGCCATAATTGATGGACCAGCGCGTTTGTGGATGCATTGGTTTTATTGATCATATTAGATTGATGTGGTTGCATCTGCTACAAAAACAAACACAAACACATACATTTAGGTTGCCTTCAATGACGGAAATGTTGTTTTTTTGCCATAAAATGAATTATGTTTTCTAACTACTTTAAACTTGTGTACTTCTATATAAAAAACATTGATACTACGCCATTTGTTAATCATATTGAGACAGATTAGAACATTTAAGTGCTACTACTTGTGTTCTGTAAAATAACTAAACTAGAAGTGTTACCTCAAATGTTGTGTGCTTATCGATAACCACATCCTCAAGAGAGGGTTGTCTCTGGATATCAACACACTCGATTATATCACCATCTTCACTCTAACAATATAATAGGAAAAATGCCTTGGTAAGTAAATTTAATAAAACAGAGTGAAGTTGAAATGTTAGAGTAAATTGGACACACACCTTTATAATTTTAGTAATTTTCTGCGACGACTCATTGGTTCTGATTAATAAAAGCAAAAACAACCAGATAAACATGACCAAATTTCTCGAGTATTGTTTCATCTCCCTCGCCTCCAAGTACCCTGGTGATTAATAAAAATATATCAGACACCGAAAATCTTACAAGGACAATAAATAAATAAAATAGATATAAAAAATAAAGGTGTTAAGGAAATTCAAGCAAAAAAGTAATTCATAGTATGATTAAATGAGCTAAACTGCCTCTAGGGAAACTCACAACACGATAATAGCATAGAACGCATGTGATGACAGAGTATGATAAAAATTATGAATAGGATAACTTCAACCAATTTAATAGGAATATGAATGTTTCAGGATATGGTACTTTGAAGATATCCGAAGAGAGGGAAATAACTAAATTTGCTTGTTAAATAATTTCAATACTGTAATCTGGCTTTCAAATGATACTGTATGAGTGAAGAATTTTGCAGTTTACAATTACTTGAGGTCATACGAATTTTGAAGTCCATAGTGCTATTAGTTTGTTTCTGAATTTATTCTACTCCTTTTTTAGTTGTTCCACTCAAATAATTTTATAGACTCCCAGTAAGTTGTGTTGGCAACAAGGACCAGTCAAAAAGGGCCAAAAGGATCCGTTTGTCAGCCTCTCATTAACTTAAGTAAATTTGAATTACATAATCAAGTAGTGACCAACTGTAGCTACTATACGCATTTTAGGTTTAAATTTGACATTCTGGCCAACAAAGCAACATATTCAGTGGCTTACCAAATTGACCTATTTTTCTAAGAGAGTACGTGACAGGTTTTCATCTGTACATATCTATGCGATGCATATCTTTAGATGGTTAATTCATGTAGTGACCTTATGTGACCCGTGAATTTTCATTTTTTTTGGCTGAATCCTTCACTTTAATAAATGAAATAAAGGTCATATGCATAGATTAATGCAGAGGCCGGGGCGTTGTTCCGCTCCAGGAAAAAATTCTGAAGTATAAACATGTCTACTTCACATGAACGCACTATGTGCTAATTAGATCATTTAGTGTCAATGGGAATTATGCCACTCGTGGTTAAATAGTTACCGAATGAAACTGGTCACATTAGTGGCTTGTCCATGTGAGTCAAATTTACTGAAATGCTTTTGGACAGGGAAGACGAACAGGAAAACACACCACTGCATGTAAAACCACATGTAGATACATTAATTTTCACCAAGAGCTTACTAGTACTGGGACAGGGTATGTCGATTAGATGGATAACCGCCGGATATTTAATATAGTTAATGAGCTTTGCTGACATTGTGTAGTCTGCGTTTCGCTGCTAACTATCAACGTGCCGCACTGTTGTTAGGATCCTGGACTACTCGGTTACTGACATACGAGCAGTGCAAAAAGAAAATAGATCTATTAAAGATGACAAAACAGGACATGTAATTTTGCTCCTTTATCTCACCGTCAACTCAAAAATCTTGCTTGGGGATGACTGTGGCAGCAGAGAACACAAACCAGCTTGAACAACGGCAGCAGCAACGGGCTCCACGGCGACACAGACTCCGACTACAGAAAGAAATTTAGAAAGTAAGGTACACTAACATTAGGAATTTAGGATGGTTGTAGAATAGAAGGTACGAGACTCCACCAGAGCTCACCAGCTCTAACGAAGTTGATGGCTGAGATCTAGATCCTTCCACGAAGTAACAGAGGGGGTGTTTCACTCGTATCTAGGAGGTTGAGGCATTATGTAACTTAAGCCGATGAATCATGTTATTTGAGCCGAAGGGGAGGCATAAACATAGCTGTTAGATGAAGCATGCCGTTTAAACATGTGCAATGAAATGCAAGGTGCTTATGCATGACTCATGAGTGTGGCCTCTCCTGGGCTGGCAACGGCAGGGCAGCGGAGCTCGCATGCTTGGACCAAGGTTTGGGCAACCAGGCGATAAATCTGGTTACCGCGCGGTAACCAGATTTCATGAGCACCCTCAGTAAACATACATACCAAGGAAAAAGTACCAAGATTTTTATTGAAATTTTTGAATTTAAATGCTCAAATCTATACTACTATTAAAAGAGCAAACATGTCGGGATACTTTAAATCTAAAGCGTTCAATTGTCAATCAACGATCTATATTGTCCCAATGTCGAGCACCAAACAATTTTGACCGGTCAAACCTTTTTTTCAATCCTTGTATGTTCGATCCTTCCATGTGTTCGATCGATGGGTTCCTTGTTGCATGAGGTTAGCTGAATAGCTGGTGTTTCCGATGGATCGTTGAACTTCTATTTTTTTATGTAGAAGTGAAAAACATGTAGTAGGAAATACACATGTCTATTCGTAGAGAATTCCTACAACTCTACACTGGCCTGAACATAGCACCAGAACAAGGGCACAGCGTGAGATCAGCTGTAGCTACAGCCTATAGCAAAGTAAAACCACGGCCAAGTTAGACAAATCAATACTGATCGGTGTCGATCTTCTTGTATCCCTTCTCTGCACAGTTGCTTGGGTGCCCTGAAGATCCAGTGATATTTTCATTCTGATTTTCTTTTTTGAGTGAGAACAAAACGTAGAGTTTCATCTTAGGGAATTAATACAAGGGATGCGCCATGATAGGATGGGTATCCAGCCCGAGAAAGCTCTCGGCGTGGCGACAATGCACACAACGGAGAAACAGGCACGGCGATGACGGTAGGGGCGACGATGGCTTGTTCCCGCTGGAAGTCCTTCGAGACTGCGTACAGCTCGAGCTCGCCGACTTCAAAGTGCCAGAGAGTGACCGAGGACGACAAGGCCACAGGGGAATGATTCAAGGCCTGCGTCGGCAGACAACAATCATCCGAACCTGGAGTTGGTAGTGATATGGTCATTCTAAGTCGGTGCCAACCGCGCTACGGTAATTGTCTTATGGCGGCACTAAGCAGCAAAACATCGAGAACTAGCAAATGTCGAGCACTTGGCATATCACGAGACTAGCCAAAACATATTCAATAAAAATCAACACGTCGCAACGCACGGGCATTTTTTCTACTCAGTCCCAAATTACCTACTCCATGTAAATTTGACCCCTAAACATGGTGTCATTGAATCCTTTCGATCTCCTCCTGGTTAGTAACGATTCTGGTTATTTTTCTCAGTAGAACTGAATTTATTTCCTTTAATTGTAATTTAGCGTAGGGTGGTGTAGCCACATTATTTCTATTTCAAGAGACAATGCACGTAAGTAGGAACAAAATTTGTGTATCAGCATATTTTATTTTATTTTTTTAGAAGTTTTCTTCACATTGTTATGCTTAATTTGGTCAACAAGTTTGATAGCATTTGAATTGTCGGAGTTGTATATAACATATATTAAACTACATGAAAAGTAACTCATTAAAAAGAGGAATGATATTCAAAAAAAAAATGTCATGTTATATTTTGGAGACGTGCGTTGCACGTGCAAAGCAACTAGTATATATAAATAACTTTTATATCTTATTTGAGAAACAAGAACACATGGAACAGTTGTAGCGTCGTGCATGTCAAGCTTTTGTCTCCGGTTCTGCTCCCGCTCCAAGTTATTTTTCATTTTTGAGGATTAATTCTCAGTACGAGATTAACCTTTATACACCAAAGCTAAAATGTTAAAAACATCAAAGCCAAAATGGTAAAAACAGGAGACTGGGTCTAGAACTCGCGACCTGCGAACGACATTCACGAAGGCAATGGAACCATACCACTACCTTGCAACAACGTTGTTGTATGGAGAGTTTTACATCTAATTAACGCTCAGAGAGAATTCCTTATTTGACACTGGCTTAAAATTCCCCTCCCTATTTGGCTGTGGACAAAAAGATCTTCCCAATTTGACATCTAAATTTCATTTCTTTCCTAATATGACACTCTCGTGCATTTTGACCACTAACGGTGTTAAGTAGGAACGTGAAAAGACGGTTTTGCCCCCGATAAATTATGTGACAGAAAAACTCTCTACAAGTGCTGTAACATTAACGCAAGCAATATTTTCAGTCCAGTATTACATTACATTTTGCACTGCTAGAATTTGTTTATTTGAGATTGCACGATGGAAATTGACCATGCTTTTCGTCTCTCCTTCTCACGTTACAAGCCCATGTAATACAAGTCCAGAATGAAGATTTTGGGGAATTATCATTCAGAGCTGCTGCGACACATGCATACATGGCAGCAACAATTATGAAATATAAAGAAGAGAAAAATGCATAACAATTGAAATATACTAGTTAGAAGTCATCTCGGTTTTCATGTAACAATTTGCTGTAATTTCCAACAATTTGCTGTAATTTCCAAGTTTTGGCTATGGTGAGAAAGCAACTAGTTAGAAGTCATCTCGTTTTTCATGTAATCATTCGCATAAATGTAAAATGGCTAACCTTGGTGGAAAACACATCCTTGTTGGTGCTCCATCCATGCAAGGCACAATGGCTGACTCAGTTGCTTTGGTTGTCTTTATCTTCTTCTTTGGTGGTTCTCTACATGACAATTAGGAAAAGTAGTAAACATGTATAGCTGGTTACAGAATAAAGAACAAGAAAGATTAAATAATGCCCATAGTGTACAGAATACTTCCACAACCTTTGTCTTGGAGAATTTCTCAAACATAGACATCAACTCTTGATCAACTCTTTGGATCCATCCTGTAAATGGAACAGAGATATACACATAAGCATTGCTACTGGCTATCTAGAAGCAATCTAATTTTTTGAAAAAATCTCTTTTTTTCGAGCCTTTTTCTGGTTGCCAAGAAATCTAATTTTCAGCAAATTACTCCTGCATTTTGAAGCAAACGAGCAGATGAAACTCACCCTCCCAGATATGCCGAGGAAACTGCACCTGAGGCCGAACCAGTAGCCTCGCCGTCCGCATCCGTGCCCAACCCTGGAGCCAGTGGCGGAGCTTCATGGGGGCGAAATGGGCTGTCGCCCCCCTAGCCCATGAAGATTCAGCCTAATATATACATGTATTTAGCCCACTTATCAACTGAAAATCAGACTAAACCTTATACTTTAGCCCCCCCCCCAGCCCATTTGCCCCCCCTGGAATTCAGCCCAAGCTCCGCCACTGCCTGGAGCCACGCCCATGGCAACACCATGGCCCGACCCAGCCGCTGAGCTCGCCGAAGGAAGCACCAGGGCCGGGCCTAGGCCGCCCTCCACAGTCGAGCCTTGAACGCCACCGCCCGCGACCGCGCCGCCTGCTCCGGCCGACGCACCCGTGCCTGCGCCGCCCGTCGCATCAGTGCCCGCGCGACCAACTGTAACCGCCATTTGGTCTTCCCCCTAACGCCGCCACCGGCGTCGCTAGGAGCCACCGCGTACCCCCCCCCCCCCCCCCCCGCCGTCGCTAGCTAGGTTTCACTGTCTGCGTGCGAATTATTTTCCCTAGCTCCGTTGGAATTTCTCCATCCCCTAACTTTGTTGAATTAATCCAATGGATGGAATTATTTTCCCTAGCTCCGTTGGAAATATGGGGTTGTGTTTTGTGAGAGTAGCTAGCTAGCGGAGATGCACTAAAGTGTGAAATAGCAAAGGACGGTGGTAGGTGAACACACCTTGACCTACCTTTTTTGCATTCAGTCCTTTCATTACACGCATTTCGTATGCTTGATTGCAGAGCTGAACAGTGTGAGACGTAAATCCCTGTCCAAACGAATTACCAGGAGAACCTAGCTATACCTTGCTTGGGCTTTATAAATAAATCTACCTCTTCAACCTCTATCTCAAACGTCTATCCCAAAATTTACCAAGCAATGCAGCAGCAGCGGCTCATGTGTGTCCTCCTGCTCCTGCTGCTGCTAGTGCCACAGCTCATCACCACCCAGCAGCAGACCCAGGCGCAGCAGCCACCGGCATGCGTCCCTATCGTATATGGTGCGCCTTGTGTAGGTAATGTATACTCCGGTGAAGCTAAGCCTTGGTCGTATAATTATTCAGCACTTAATTTGTTTCCCACCAAAAATGCAGTCCAGACCGCGGGGATCACTACTCCACCATCTCCTCGTCTTGGGCGCCCGAAGCGCGGGCTTCCGACTACCCCGACGCCCCTTGACCATGAGCCGTGGCGGCCTCCTTCGCCTCCGCCACCACCGCCACCGCCGAGCTGTGCCTCCACGAGCCCTTCATCGCTGCTAGTTGGCACCGTCCTGCTGCTTCTGCCGGCTGCACTCCTCCTATTCGTCTGACCATTTAGCTCCGTCCTGGTTTCCATTTTCCCTCTTGATCGTGATGTTGTACCACGCGTCTGTACTGGCAGATCATAGCAAAACTCCGCAGCGTCTTGCAATGATTTGTTTTCGAGTCGATTTCCAGTGAGAAAACGGACAACGTGTTTTACAAACTTTGAGGAAAAAATTGTGTCCAAGCCTCCAAGGAACTACAAAAAAAAAATGTCATACTGCATAATACGCATAAGAAACTAACATATAAGACGCAACAAATAATCTTCTGAACAGGGGCGAAGCTCCCCTTAGGACATGCCGTACCTTGATTTTCAGGGGAAACATTCTTATGCATGTTTTTTTCTGAACAATTTAAGTGGCCTTACATAAAAAACAGACTCCATATGAAAAAGTGATGCGTGTTTGACTAAACATGCGCAAAATCGATTTCGAAAAAAAAAGAGGGTTAATCTAGTCTAATCGAAAGTCAACTCTTTCTCTTCAATAGCTCATTCTAAATCTGAAAAATATTGACTATAAACATGTCCTAAGTGTGCTATTTAAAGAGGGCTTATTGATGTGATAACATGTTTATTGAATTGGAAAAATGATGGTTTATAGCCCTCTTAAAAGGTGTCAAATTGCGCAGGGAAAGAGTTGAACATTTTTGCGATATTTTCTTCTGAAAAGGCGAACAACAACCCGGCCTCTCCATCGATCAGTGTATGTACCCTACAAAGATCTTAGCAATTGTTATGAAATTGACTCATGTTTTCACGGTTTATTGTCTCATTGAGTTGACATTACTTTTACCGATGCGGGCGAGATAAATCCAAAGGGACTTCTAGGTGAGAAATATAATCAAGACCGAGTTGTGCAAAAAGATGTCTCTGTTGGCATATTGAGAACTTCCTGATGTGCTAACTCGAGTAAGAGATATCCAAAAATACTTAGAAATTTGTGGAAGATTATTTTAAAAAATAGTAGAATTTGCCATTGATATGGGATGGCACCAAGTAATGAACACCAGCACTGTATATTGATCTTCGCCGGCACATTCAATGACCACACGGTTTTCCACACAGGTAGGGTCTCCGGTGTACCAACCGCGCTAGTGCACCTTAACTTGTCCATGTCCCCGTGCCGATGATCCCATTCGGCATAGTATAGCAAGACTTCACGAGAGTGGACTTTTGGCTCCCAAACTACATGAAGCTCGTTATTTTGAAAAAAAAATCAAAAGTCATATTTTTGAATTTCCACAAATCGCGCAAAAAATCACAGGTGTAGATAGTCTCGAGACACACAAGCGTGAATTTTTTTGACTTCAAATTCGTTGTATTTTGGGCTGTGCAAAAAAGACAAATTATTACAGATTTCGAATTTTTTGAATCCGGGTATTTAGATCCAGAAATTTGTCTTTTAGATCTAGCCTAGAATAATTCGAATTTGGATTGGAAACTTGCTACGATTGTAGATCTGGATATTATCTACATCCGGAATTTTTGTCACGATTTATGAAAACTTAAAAATGTTGATTTCGATTTTTTTTAAAAACGAGCTCCATGTTGACGGAAAAGGCAGTGAGCACTGCTTTTCATTTATGATCATAAGAGAGAGAGAGGACTAGTATCAGTTTTTACAACATGCGGCACAAAGCCTGAGCTCCATGTAGCTCAGGATCTAAAAGAGGTTTTTGAAAACTTCACTGAGAAGATGCATGTCTTCGTAAAATGCCAGGATACAACATGCCTCTTACCAATGGTACGTTCAGTATATAATGCGCATCAATTGGCCAGAACACCTCCCTAATCAGTTGCTCGTCCCAAGTCTCTAACTCTTGAGCAATAAGTTAATCCACGTATATAAGATATTATCCCTCCTCGGGGCACGGCGTTTCGGGTCACGCGTGCAAATGCATTCATTGTGTACAGATTTTTAAAAGGTTTTCAAAATGTCAAAAAATTCTAAAAATAAATTCGGACATACATAAGGATATTTTATATTAGCACAAAAAAATTCATGGAAAAAAGATATTTTTTGTGACCTGTGGAAAAAGACAAAAAAGGTCTTCGTACAAAGTCGTTTTAGAGCGTCCGTATTTGTTTTTTTCACAGGTCACAAAAAATATCTTCTCTTCGCGAAACTTTTTATGCAACATAAAATATATTGAAGTATATCTGAAATTTTTATTTTAATTATTTTGAAAATTGTTTTTTAATCTGTAGGCACATCTGCGACCACAACCCGATATGGATTTCGGCCCTCCTTGTCGCAATCTTCCTATTTGGACTACTTGGAATCCGTGGTTCATTCCAGATACTTATTTTTTAGCCATCCCCCACTCTCCAGATGTGGCCTCTTTTGAATGTTTGAATGCCCGCCCAAATACTCTGCCACGTATAGGAACTTCCCTTTTTGAGAACACAATTCAACAAAACACCGGAAGGGAAGTAATTAGCTCTAAGGACTGAGGCACATATTGAATCTGGTTCCAAAAGCAATCTCCAACACTTGTTTTGCCGGCACAGCCAAACTAAAACACTGGAGGTCCCTTTGTTCAAAAAAAAAAAAAACACTGGAGGTCCCTGAACCCCATCCAACCTTGCTTCGAGGCCACACACATTTAGGCGCAATCTTGTTTAGACAGATGTGCAAAGAGTAGGCGACGTATCAGTCTTGCGATGCCCATTATGGATAGATAACGGCCTGGACATAGACATACGTGCCCTCGTCTCCTCCTCTCGTTCGTCACCCAGCTAGCTAGCTACAGCGGTCGCCCCACTTGCTCCCTGTCTGAATCTCGCTCGATCTCTTGGCAATCTTTATCCACAAGCCCAGGGGCTGCTAGCTCCTCAGAGTACTAGCATCCATGAATGGTTCTGGAGCCAAAGTTGGAATGATCTACTTCTTCTTGTCGAGATAGGAGCAACAAGTTCAGATGGGGATAGGATTGTGCTAAATTACTGCAGGATCACGCTTAGTTCAAAGTAGGAGTAGCATGTTGGGTTTTATCCGGATCCCAAAAGGATGTGATTCAGTTATTGTATAACAGTAGCAGTACACTTGAGACTGACAATACCTGTCGATAATGGTACACATGAATTTGAACAGCTGAACCTCACAGCCTGAGAAGAAGCAGCGTCAACAACCTGATGCTCAGTGGTAAGATTCAGAGTACCTTGTTGGATTCCAAAGAGGATGTGATTCAGTAATTACGCAGGGCAGCTGTAAAAATTCAGAGTATACTACAAGAACTGTCTATAATGGAGTACACAAGAACTTTAGTAGCTCTACTTCACTGCCCGTCAAGAAGCAACAACAACAACCTGATTGCTCCGTGCTAACATTCACAAGGTAAAAAGATTCTTGTTTGATTTCAGATTGTGATTCGCCCAAAATGGGGGCAGGATGTGCAGTTACAGCAGCAGTATACAGGCATAGAGTGGCATACACTCTGTTCTTCTTCTTATCACTAGTGGAGTAGAGGGAAGCTTCAGTTTTAGCTCCCCACGTTAACCTTCATCTTCAGCATAACGAATTATAAGGCAGACCTTGCAGCCGCAGCTGCAAATGGGCACACACACCTAGACTGACTGATGGACTTATTACAGGTTACAATTACAGCATGAGCAGGAACACGCACAAAGACAGAGCTTTTCTTGACTGAATGAATCTGACGGAGTCTTGTAGTAGTGTCGTTACCGGTCGCCGTGGTGGTACTGGTGGTAGGACGAGACGGCGTGGCCGCCGCCGTATCCGTTGTAGACGGCGTGTCCACTGTGCTGCTGCTGGTGGTAGTACCCACCGTGGCCGCCCATGGTCATGGGCGCCGGGTGATGGTACACGGCCGGCGGCATGGGGGCCGGCCGTGCAGCGGGCACGGGGGTGGACGCGAAGATGTTGTCGTCGGACGGCGATGCTCGGTGGTCGCTGTTGGTGTTGGAGGACCGCCCCACGTACTGCCGGTACTTCTGCAGGTGGCTGGCGACGTTCTCGCGCGTGAGGCCGTCGACGTTCATGAGCTGCATGATGGTCTTGGGCACGGCCGCCTTGATCCCCAGGTGCGCCACCACGTCCACGAACCGCTTGTGCAGCTGCGGCGTCCACACCAGCCGCGCCCGCTTCCCCGCCCCGGACTTGTCGCCGGCGGACTCCGCCGTGCCGTTGGTGTCCTGGTTGGACGCCGCCGACCCGGGGAAGGACGGGAAGGACCCGCCGCCGCCGGCGCCGTTGGGGCCGGAGGGGGATGATGATTTCGAGGAGCGGAGGCGGGAGACGGTGGCGGAGGACGCGCGGTGCACGTCGAGGAGCGTGCGCCCGGGCTCCGGCGGGATGCGGAACGCCGCGGCGAGCCCCGGCGGGACCAGCGGCTGCGAGAGCGGCGTCAGCTCGTCGCACCCCGGCAGCCCGGCCTCCCACTCCGCCACCCTCCCCTCGTACGCATCGTCGCCGCCCCCGGCCCCGCCGAGGAAGTCAAAATCGTACCCGCCGGAGGCCTCCTCCCCCATGGATGGACGGGCGGATGGATGGATCCCCAATCAATCGATGAATGAGAAAACGAGAAAAAGATCGGACTTTTACCCCGCCGATCCGATCGTGCGATCAGCAGGCCGTGCCGCGCCACCTGAGCACCATCTAAGTACCTAGCTATCTCCGGAAGCTCGGCCGGCGGCGGTGGGTGGATGAGGATCGGCGAGGGAGCTGGATTGCAGAAGAAAGAAGAGATATTTTTGGTGAGGTGAGGTGAAGAAGAGATTTATTTAATAATGGGCGGAAAGTGCAGATCGGGACGGCCACGTGGACCGCTCACCAAGATATTTTTGATACGCTTTTCTACATCCGGCCGTCCGTGCCCACCGCTTTCTCGTGGCACGATCGTGATTCTGGCGGCCTTTCCGGGGCGGTCTCGTGGGTGATGTGGATATTTCATCGAGATTCGGATTTGCCTGATTGCAAGGCCACGTCGACGTAGAAGAACAAGAACGCTTTTTCTATTTGCGATTCCATGGTGGTGCGGCGTCGCTCTCCGGCGGCCACATCCTTTTGCGCGGTCAAACTCACACACCTCCATGAGCAAGAAAAGCGATTCTCTTTTGCTACCGCGCGCATTTTTTTCATAGAATCAAAATCTTTGTATATGTGCGGGGTTGATTTTTTCCCCTTAATAGTGCATATTGATGTTGTTGGTGTGCATTTTTATGAGGTTGTATCTTTGTTTCCAGACAGTAACGCGAAATGCCCGTGGTTCACTTTTTCGGATATCTTTCCCTCCGAATCAATTTCTTTTTTGTAGGACAAGTTGCCTTCAATGGGGTATACATACTTGCCCCTTTTTTCTGTGGTGATGTATGATATTTTTGTGTTTGTGGATCAATGTACACTGTTTGAGGCTAGAATACAACTAAACGAAAAACCGTATTGCATGATTTGGACTTCACATACCGTGAGTGAGGGCCTGGATGGTCAATTTGAATTATAAAAGTATTATCATAATTCTTTTATTTGTTGTGTTTTTTGTACAATTCAGAATATTTTTGCACATTTATGTAGTTTCACCCATTTTGTTGTTATTTGTTTTTCTCTATTTTAGTTTCTTTTATGTAATTTATTTCAACCATTATTGATGTGTTAGTTTTGTATTTTCTACTATGCTTTTTTTTGCATTTTACTTTTTTTCTCTTATTATGCAATTGCGCTTTACTAGCAAAGACATGTCAAAGTGAGAGAAACTTCCGAAACTTGTGAGAGCATCTCTAGCAGACCCTTAAATGGGTGAAACTGTATTTTCCCCGCGGCTATATGGGCAAGGGCCATTTTCTGGGCCAGACCAGACCCTCTATAGAAGGCCCAAACCCAAATATGTTTTACGGTGCCCTGGCAACTCGAACCCCTAGACTATAATAATACCGCGCGAACGGCTCGATGCAGGCCACGACCCGAGCCCTTCCGTCGCCGCCCACCAAATCACCCACCAGCACTCGCCTCTGGGGACCGAATCCGTCGCCGCCTACATATCCGGCACCTCCGCACCACCATTTGGCCCCGTGGTGCCTCAATCGGACGTGGGGGCGACCAGGTCGGCTGTTCCCCGACCCCGTGCGGCGATGAGGACAGCAACAACTCTGACAAGGAGCGGAAGAGGCTGTTTTTTTTGCCGGCGAACTTCGATGATCATGTTCTGTTCCCGTGAATGCAAAAAAAAAAAAAATTCAGTTTGCTTTATCGTTTTTGTTCTGCATGACGCATATGGAGTCTCTAAAACCGGAAAAAACGAACTGTAAACTAGCTATACAGTCGCTCGAGATAAGGGGTCTGCTAGAGATGCTCCGATGATACGCGCTCTTCACAAATCCATTGTTATTTAGAGTTGTCTTTAAACTTGTATTTATATCCTCGCATGCGGGCACCGCGCGGCGTCTCCTCCTGTTATGTACACGCGTGTCTGCGTTAATTTGCTCCTGTCGCGCTGTAATTGTACAGAGGCTAGTCCCGGTTCAGCAAACACTATCATGTCAGGAATGAAGTCGTCGCCCCTTTAATTTTCTGGAGTAGAGGACCATCCTGACGCATAAGCTGATCTTGCATCCTCTGGATGTCTAGATAAAGATTGGGAGAAGATTAATTTTTGAGGACAAGGTGGTCGATCCACCGCCCGAATAGATAGAAAGAGTTGACCCAGTTTATAAGGGAAACCGGGTTCAAAAACCAAACAATCTGTACAAACGAATGACACAAACGAAGCGACCCGTCGCCCACACGACCCAAGTCGACAAACGCCACAACACACACCACCCGCTCCGGGGCCGCCGCCCCGGCGTAACAACCAGATCGACCTTCGCATTACCCGAAAGCGATCCAGTCATGGTCGACGAACCCTCTGCCCACGCAGTCTTCATCCAGGTTGCCACCAAAACCACCAAGCACCGGGCCGCCGCCCCGGAGAAGCAACCAGATCGACCTTCGCATCGCCCAAAGGTGATCCAGTCAGGTCGACGAACCCTCTGCCCGCGCAGTCTCCATCCAGGTCGCCACCCAGACCCCCGCTAGACAACGGCTCTGCCTCATAGAACCGTCGTAGCGTGGGAGACCGAGGCCGCCGCCTCGGCGTCCACCACCCTCCAGGGCCGCCGCCCCGACGTCCACCTCCCACGACCACACGCACCGTCCTGCACATCCGCCGCGAAACCGTCGCACCACGCAGGCCAAGAGCTCCAAAGCGGCGCCTCCAACAAGGTAGTGACGAGATCGTCACCGCCGCCCGCTCACAAGGAGCTAGATTTTCACCCGGAACTCTTGGAACCACACGCGTTAGTCGAGGTCGAAAATCTCCACAACAACGCCAACAGGAAGGAGAACGACGCCCGAGGGCGCCGCCGTCGTCGGCACCGACCGAAGTCCGTGCGAGCCTTCGCCCGGAGTTCAACCCGGCCGCAAAGCTTCGGGAGCAGCAGGATGGCATTCTGGCCATGTCGTCAACCACCGAGCTCCACCGCATGCCGCAGCAGCCGCGACACCACCTTCCACGGCCGCTGCCATGGCCATGCTCGCTTCAGCCGCTCCGCCGGAGTAGCCGCCACTGTCCGGGGCCGCCGCCCCGGCTTCCACGCCGCCCAGACGCCGGAGCACGGCGGCAGGAGAGGCCATCTCCTGCCCCCGCGCCGGAGTCTCCGCCACCTCCCCCTTGCAGCTCATCCTGTCGCTGCCGCACCTCCTGCCATGGCCTGGTGCCGCTGCCCCAGCCACCTCGCCGTCCCGCCAGGCCACACCAGCACCGCGCGCCCGAAAAACGAGCGCAACAGCTGCGGCCGTCCCGGGCCGCCGCCGGCTGCTGCCGCCCCACGAAACGCGCTCCCACCCTCCTCAGTGCGCCACCAAGCCCGCGCCCCCGCCGGAGACGAGCTCCAGGACGCAGGCGCCTCGCGCCGTCCGCGGCCCGCACGGCCCGCTCCCGGCCCAGATCGGGCCCGGGTCAACGGCGCCCGCAACCGCCGCGCCCATCCTCGCACCGCCGTGGGACGCGCGGCCCGCGCCGCACCACACCCCGCCGGCCTCCACCATGGCCCAGGGCCGCCGCCCTGGCTTACTGCCGCCGCGCTCCGGCGAGACCTCCTTCGATGCGGACCTCAGAGCACCCCCTCTTCCACCATTTTGGCAGCGAGGGGCCCGCCGCCACCGCGGCGAAGGCCAGCGGCAGCGGCGGCAGGGAGGGGCGCCGGGAGGGAGGGTCCTGGTGGCGCGCCGGCGAGCTCCCTCGGGTCGCCCTGGCGAGAGCAACACGAGGGTCGGTTTTTCAGCTACTCCGGAGAAGATTAATTGGAGAGAAGGAGAGGAGCGGAGAAGGGAGTGGAGTGTGTTTGGTGACTTGTTCATGGTCTCTACCCGTGCTGTACTGCACCTGTATTTCTCACAAGATTGTCCGTTTCTGTGCTGGATCTTCTTTCCTCTTCTGAGAAAAACAGCAGCCAAACAAGTTAAAAGGTCGCTCCTCCATCTTTTGGCCGGTTTGGCTTGCTGCGTGCTGTAGCCAGGACGCCGGAGATTTTACCAGGACCGGCGACGGCTCACAATCGTGGCCCGGTGGCACCATCGTGGTTCCAGCCCGGTTTCCGAGGAGGTCTTCTGGGTGATGTGGACTGGCAGATATTTCATCAAGATTCGGATTGGTCTGATCACGCGGTCCTCGAAATAGGATTTCGTCCCGTTTTATAAATAACACCACACGGCCAAATCGATACAAATTGATGGTTCAACCCTCTTACCGAGCAGATTAAATATATTAAAAAACAAAAGGATAATAGGCACAGCCCCGAGACTACTAACTAGATAGACACCACTCCTTCTGAGTAAACCACTACACATCATAGCAAGGAGCACACCAACTGTCACTAGACAGGACCCACGAGATCCCCCCACACCAGAGCCGATAGAGCTACTATACATGATCTATGCTTTACGTGGCCATAAATTTCCGAGCTCCACGACGAAGCCCCCAAGAGTGTGTCCATCGTCGGACCGAAGCGGTCAAAAGATTTCAACTAAAACCATGGCGCGAGGGGTGACCACATCAACACCCTCAAGAAGGTCACGACACACGCGCACACCATCATCGGCAACCGTTGATCGTCGGTGGCGCTGAAGCGCTGGGCTTTCGCCCTAAATCACACCGTGTCACAACTAGGTACCATGGTACTCGCACTACAACCATGATTGACCACCAAAACTTGATCCGGGAGCCGCTATTGTTGAAACACCGCCAACACCAGGTTTCCCCCGCCACCCGCTCTCGTCATCCACATAACTAAACATAGAGCTTGAGCTATCGCACTTTCGGATATCGTTCCCTTGGAATCTATTTCACTTTTATTGAGGACAAGTTGCGTTATATGGAATATAATTGCACCTTTTTTATGCGGTGATATAGGATATTTTTATTTCGTGAGATAAATGCATGTAGGGCTTGTGATCGAAATATGTCTTAGCGGAACATCTTGCTACAAGCTGAAAGTAAATCAATTTGGACCTCATATACCACTAGGGAGGGACTTAAAACTTAAATACGTATTTTATAAATATTATAGGTAGTTATTTTCTTTCCTGGCACAGCTTTTATTCTGAATCGCTAAACGCTAGAAACCTACAAAATTGAAAGGCCGAAACGTAGAAGGCTGAACTCTTATAACATTTTGTCTATTTCTGTTCAATTCGGACTCTTTTTGCATTTTCGTAGTTTCACCCATTTATTGTAATATTTTTGTCCACTTTTTATTTTGTGTTATGTATGTCTTTTTTGCTACTATGCATTTTTTTTCGCGATTTCCTTTCTTCTCTTCTTCTGCAATTGCGCTTCATTGGGAAGACATCAAAGTGACAGAATCTATTTTTATTAGAGTTGTCTTTTAACTTTTAGTTATATCTTCGCATGAGACTTGATTGCAATCTGATATGTGAATAAAAGGCTAAAATGCAAAGTTACTAGTCTGCTTGGCATGCCATTATTAATTAGAGTTTCTTTGAACTTTTAATTATATCCTCGCGTGATGACTTTGTTGTAGTCTGATATGTGAATAAAAGCCTAAAATGCAAAGTTACTGGCTTAGCTTGCGACATCAGCATCATTCAATCAGCTAGCTGGCTTTGATTTCCACACTTCTCCTAGGCAAGATAATGGACATGAATTGCTGGTGGTTTCTAACCTGATGTACCAAACAAATCATCGGTGGCAAGTTTACGTGCTAAAAGTGCAATTTACTTAAAAAGTAGGTCGCACAAGCTATCTTTTACCGGGTTGGGTGGCAACATACTAGAAAAATTGATGTTTAGTACTTCGTTGTTTAAGTGGCTGATCTTTGTATCCACTTTGAGTGATTCATAAACTGTAAACTTTTGAATCTTTGAATGTTAATACTTCCGGATGGCTGTGTGCATCATTTTGATACAGAGACAGGGGATCCGCGCCCTTTTCTAAAAAAAAAACTTAAAATGTAGTTGTGTTATAGTCTTTTCGTTCAAACTAAAATTGCCCTTAGACTTGTGCTGAAGAAAACGGAAGAGCATACAAAGCACACCTCGTTTTCTTAATCGAAGGTTGTACTTTTGCTTAGGCAAATTCAGTTCAGTAGTTACGTACCAAGAAAAGGTCAGCGCAAGTACTTGTTGCACGAAACACACTACGGCGGATTAATCAAGCGTGTGCTCATGTACTTAATTAAGAAGTCGTCGCTCCTTGCTCGACTAGATGAAGATCCGCTGATCTTGTGTCGTTGCTGGTCTGGAATTCCAGATAAAGATTGCGAGAAAATTGGTGAGAACAAACAAGTGGGAGGGAACGAGAGGAGGAGACAAGGGCACGTATTCATTTCTCCGTTATCCACTACTACTACATGGGAGAAGAGATATTGTTTGGTGAATCATTTCTTCATGATACATACAAGATGCATTCGCAAAAAAAAAAAAACGATACATACAAGATTGCCCGTTTTTGTGTGAGCCGGGTTCTCTGACTTAGACAAGCCTGATTTTTGTTCACTGACAGGTGGGTCCCATGTGCCAGCGACTCAAATTCAGCAGAAAATTAGAGGGACAAAGTTAGAGAATCCGTACTGGTTTCTGTGTTGAATCTTTTTTTGTTCTTGCGAGAAAAACGGCAACAGCACATATACTAACTATATGAAAGCAGAGCCGTTTAGAACAGTGATGAACAGTGTTGAGCAGTGCCTGACTGCTTTTTGCAGAAAAGCCCTTGCGTTTTCCAAAAATTGTAAATCGGTCCTCCGGAATAAGCCATCTTTTCGTCGTTCCGTACGTCGGAGGGACTTATTTCAAATTTTCGGACAATCCAGGAACCTTCTCACAACGACGCAGTCATCTGCGTAAGCAAGTGACGTCATTGTGGGCCCCAGCCGTCAGAATTTTATTCATTTTGATAAGTAATTTCGGTAATTATTAAAACCCTGCCATGTGGGTCCCGTTATCAGAATTTTAAACATTTCCAGAAATTTCATAAAAATGTTCAAAATTGTATAATCTATAACTTCTGATCTGCAATTCAGAAAAATGTGTTAAATATATCAAAATGTTCAGAAAAATTAAATCTGTCTACTGGTATCAAAATTCATGCGTCTTTAACAACTTTTAACCATGCCTATTTAGGAGAACAAAATAACTAATTTATGGATAGACCGATTTTTTGGTTTGAACGACGTGGATTTTTCTCCCGTTGCAAGGCACGGGTTACCAGAAAAATACCAGTAATATACCAAAATGTTCAGAAAATTGTAACCTATATGTTTATGTCAAATTCATGCATGCTTATCCCCTCACCATTTCCGTCAAGTTTCGCGTGCTGAGATGCCCGAGGCACGCCGGAATCGCCGCCGCCGTGAGCTTCCTCCGGCCCGGCCTCCCAGTTTTTTTCTTTTTTAAAAAAATTGCACAAAATTGAAATATTTCTATAAATACCCATCGAAAAATATGAAAAATACATCAAAATGCTCAGAAAAATAAATGCTAACTATTTATGGCAAAAAAATAAACATGTTTAGATATTTTGAATTGGTGAATATTTAGACAAAAAACAAATGCACTTCCTCTAATTATGTGGAGCTAAATTTATTAGATGCTCACATAATGCACTTCCTCTAATTATGGACTTAAATTGAACATTTCAATTTGGTAAATATTTGGATGTAATCTAGATGAATTTTCCCTAAATATGGAATTCAACTCAATAAATGTGAATCAAACATGTTTAAATATTTTGAATTGGTGAATATTTGGACAAAAAACAAATGCACTTCCTCTAATTATATGGAGTCATCAAAATGCTCAGAAAAATAAATGCTAACTATTTATGCCAAAAAAATAAACATGTTTAGATATTTTGAATTGGTGAATATTTAGACAAAAAACAACTGCACTTCCTCTAATTATGTGGAGCTAAATTTATTAGATGCTCACATAATGCACTTCCTCTAATTATGGACTTAAATTAAACATTTCAATTTGGTAAATATTTTGATTTAATCTAGATGAACTTTCTCTAAATATGGAACTCAATTCAATAAATGTGTTTTTCCACTCATTATGGACTTAAATTAAATATTACTGAAAAAATATAAACATATACATTTCAACTTGCTAAAAAAATTGGAGATACTCTAAAATATATCAACATGCTCACAAAAATATATGCTAACTACTTATGGCATAATGCAAACATATTTGAACATTCCAATTTGGTGAATATCTAGATACAATCTAAATGAACTTTATCTAACTATGGAGTTAAAATTAATAAATGCTCATATCATGCATTCTCTAACTATGGAGTTAAATTAAAAATTTATGGCAAAATACAAGCATATTTGAACATTTTAATTTACTAAGTATTTAGACATACTCTAGACGACAAATTCCGACGGATTTCAACATTTTGAATTACAACGGGTGCGGTGTGCCGCCGCGCCAAATTCAACTAGTCGAGTATTAATAGATGAGAGAGTTTTTAGCCGGCCGGCTACTGTTTGCCTACCATATATCTATACTATATATCAAAGCCGCCGGTTTCAGCCTCCGCTCGTGGTGTCCACGTCGCCGCACACTGTAGATGTCTACAGTATACCGCGCTTCTACAGTGCGCGTACGTCTCCGCGCCTTCGATCGCGGATCTGACGGCCCGCGTGGCGTTCTTGCACCCCGGTCCACATCTCCCCACAGAGAGGGACTAATTTGCATTTTCAGAAAAACCGAAGGACCTTCCTGCAAAACACCCCCACATTTCCCCTTCCTCTTCTCTCTCTCCCGCGTGACCCCAAGGATGCCGCCGCCGCCGACGCGCGCCACCGCCGCTCCGCTCCTCCCCTGACGAATCCAAGCACGCAGGGAGCTCCGCCGCCGTCTCCTCTCCATCCTCGCCGAGGATCGCGTGCCGGCCGGGACGCCGCACGCGCGCCGGAATCGTCGTCGCCGTGCTCGCTGTCTGCCGCCGCCGTTTTGCTCACCGCCGGCGACTCCGACGACCAAATGGTCCGCCGCGCCGCCCGCCCTGCTCGCCACGACCTCCTCTCGCGGATCCACGCGGTCCCAGCCCCCCACGCGCGCAGCTGCTCGAGCGCGAGCTCGGCAGCGCCGGCACGTTCGCCACCGCCGGCTGACGTCACATGCCGACGTCATCCCGGTCCCACATGTCAGCGTTTAAAAATTTTCGTAAAGATTTCCATATTTAATAAAATCATGCCGTATGGGACCCATCTGTCAGAAATTTCATAATTACAAAAAATGCTGAAATTCGTAAAATTTATATCTTTTAAACTGTGATTCGGAAAAATGCCAATAATATATCGAAATTTGCATAAAATCGAAACCTTTACAACTGTTGCGTCTCCATGCATGACAACTATTGCATTCCATGCATGATTAATCAACTTTAATTCCTGTTTAATAATTACAGAAAAAACTGAAATTCGTAAAATTTATATCTTTTAATCTATAATTCAAAATAATGCAAATAATATATCAAAATTTGCAGAAAAATAAAACCTTTACAACTATTGCATTCCCTGCATGATTAATCAACTTTAATTCCTGTTTAATTAGAAGAGCTTAAATCGCAGAAGTTGAGTTTGTGGAAATGACGTCTCTTACTCATTGCAACTCCATTTAAATTGATCTACATATCTTAGGGGTGCATTTCAATACCTTTAATTTGTCATATCATACATATTGTTTGCAATGCATCGACGCCGTATGTTGATTGCTCTTTTCCTTTTCCGGTGTTTCGTTCTTATCGACAGAACACGAATCCAGAGTTGCTTCTGAGAGCACCGACAGTCCGTACCTGGCTACCAACAAAGAAGGCAAGTGTAACCCAACTTTTGAGAATTTCTATAGTATGTTTCCCCCAATTATTTTGAGTCCCATTTTGTTTGGAAATCTAAAGATCATCATAATATCTTCAGTTCAATTGGTTATTTACCTCACACATTAGTTACACAATTGTCCATAGACTAGACTGCAAGGGGAGTCTCACGCTTCCAATCTCTTTACTTTGTTTTTGTCTTGCTTAGTTTATTTTATTTTATCTTGTTTTCTTTTAATTATCAAAAACACAAAAAAAATTAGTTACTTGCATCTAGTTTACTTTCAAGTTATTTTCTGTACTGTTTTTATTTCTGCTAAAATGAGTACTCCTGAGAACACTAAGTTGTGTGATTTCACTAGCACAAACAACAATGATTTCATATGCACACCTATTGCTCCACCTGCTGCTTCAGCAGAATTTTATGAAATTAAACCTGCACTTTTAAATCTTGTTATGAAAGAGCAATTTTCTGGTGTTAGTGCTGATGATGCTGCTGTTCAGCTTAATAACTTTGTTGAACTTTGTGAAATGCAAAAGCTCAAGGAAGTGGATGGTGATATTATTAAACTGAAACTTTTTCCTTTCTCCTTGAGAGGACGTGCTAAAGAATGGTTGCTATCTTTGCCTAGAAATAGTATTGATTCATGGACTAAATGCAAAGATGCTTTTATTGGAAAATATTATCCTCCTGCTAAGATTATTTCTTTGAGAAGTAGCATAATGAATTTTAAGCAATTTGATAATGAACATGTTGCTCAAGCATGGGAGAGAATGAAATCATTGGTTAAAAATTGTCCCACTCATGGACTGACTACTTGGATGATCATCCAAACCTTCTATGCAGTATTAAATTTTTCTTCGAGGAATTTATTGGATTCGGCCGCTGGAGGTACCTTTATGTCCATCACTTTGGGTGCTGCAACAAAGCTTCTTGATGATATGATGATTAATTATTCTGAGTGGCACACCGAGAGAGCTCCAACAGGTAAGAAGGTAAATTCTGTTGAGGAAACCTCCTCCTTGAGTGCCAAAATTGATACTATTATGTCTATGCTTGCAAATGGTCAAACACATGTTGATCCAAATAATGTTCCTTTGGCTTCCTTGGTTGCTCAAGAAGAGCATGTTGATGTGAACTTCATTAAAAATAATAATTTCAACAGCAATGCCTATAGGAATAATTTTGGTAATAGCAATTATAGGCCTTATCCTTCTAATAGTGGCAATGGTTATGGAAATTCCTATAGTAACTCCTACAATAATAATAAGAGTGTACCCTCTGATCTTGAAGTTATGCTTAAGGATTTTATTAGTACACAAACTGCTTTCAATAAAACTATTGAGGAGAAATTTGGGAAAATTGATGTGCTTTCCTCTAAAGTTGATAGTCTTGCTCTTGATGTTGACTTATTGAAACTAAAGAACATGCCTCATGATGTTAAAGAGAGCAAAACCCTCAATGCTATACAAGTTAAAATTGATAACAATGTGAGGATGTTAGCGGAATTGCATGCTAGATGGGAAAGAGATGATGAAATTGCTAGAAAGAACAATATTGCTAGAGTTTATACTATTACTACTTCTGAAAAGGTTTCAAACTCAAGTGTTAACAAACCTCCTACCATTAATGGCAAGATAGTTGGTGTTGGTAATGTTTCCACTTCTATTGCAAAATGTCCTAAATTGCCTGATGACTCTGAAACTGTCCTTGATAAAGATGCTGAAATTTCTAGCAATAAGGAAGAGAATAATTCCATTACTTTTGATGACAATGACTTTGATTTTGATGGTTGCAATATTTCTGAAGTAATTAAGTTCTTACAAAAGCTAGCTAGAAGTTCTAATGCTAGTGCCATAAACATGGCTTTTACTAAACATATTACTAATGCTCGCATACAAGTTAGGGAAGAGAAATTAAAGCATGAAGCTTCTATCCCTAGGAAGTTAGAAGATGGTTGGGAGCCCATCATTAAATTGAAATTGAATGGCTTTGATTGCAATGCTTTGTGTGACCTTGGTGCTAGTATTTCTGTTATGCCTAAAAGATTATATGATATGCTTGATTTAGCACCTTTGGAAAATTGATATGGATACATTGGGTGATATGGATACTTGTGTGGTGTGAGTTGTGTAGAACTTACCCTGAGTCAAGTCGTGGACTTGTGCTCGTACTGATTATTTGTTGTGATCACTTTCAGGTGTTGCCGGAGCTGAACGAACGTGGTCGATGATGGGATCGAGGGACGAGTCTTGGGAGAAGCTGAGGTCGAGGGATCAAGGTCATGCGAGGCGTTCGTGCGAAGGAACAATGAAAGTGAAGGATACGATGATCCGGGAGGGCACCGGTTTGTCGTACATGGCTTGTACCGGAGATGTATGGTACTGAAGATGATACTCGACATGTTGGTCGAGTTCCGAGATTCGGAAGACGTCACGAGGTGCGGGAAGGTCGGAGAAAAAACTGTGGAGAAAATGGTGGCTGTCTATCGCCAGGCTAATGCTAAGAAGAGCATTTATATTTAGTGCATGCATGCGATTTGTCTCATGTGAGCAGTTCGTGCATGTAAGCTAGCATGCATACGTGCATATGCATGTGCTAGTCATCGATCGTGAGTGTGCTAGTGCTGGTCCAGGATGGATCGCATGCATGTGCGTCAGTTTGAGCAGTGCATGGCAGACATACGCAGCCAGCAGGGCAGCAGGCGCGCGAGGCAGGAGGCGCGCGAATCGCCCGAGGACAGACCGTCTCTGTGGTCGAGCGGATGGATTCGGACGGTCCGACGCTGAGAAAAGAAAATCTGCGCCAGCCGCCGTTCTGTTTTAGGATTCGTTTTAGGGTTTGCCTAGCTCTTTAAATAGAGGGGCATAGCCTAGGTTTTTGAGCGCGTCTCAGGAGAGAGGAACTCAGATTTAGATCTATAATTATTTGGAGAGTTCTTGGATGCTGGCACGCATCTTTTCTAATCGATCGACATCGTGGCAATAAAGTGATCTTTGGCGGTGTCATCTCTGAACTTCTCTAATCTCGGTGAAATCTCTGTGTTAGATCTTTCTAATATTTTGCTGCAGGTTTTCACGAGATTAAGAGAAGTTTGTGGTGCGATTAATCTATATTTCTTGCTAATTCTCGAAATTAGATCTAGATTGATTTTCGCAGTTTTCTGTCAGCTGTTACTGTTTTGATCATATCTTTAGATTCGTAACTCCGATCGAGCTGATTCTTGTTGCGTTGGTTAGATAATTTTCATACCTTTCATTAGAGTACTCATACGCAATATTTGGTTCAGTACATCTTGAGATACGTCTGTTTTAGCATCACGAATAGATTAGGGTTTCAGGGTTTGAAATTTGGGAAAAGTTGTAATTTGCTTCCGCGCAATCATTCACCCCCCCTCTGATTGCCTATCTCGATCTCTCAGATGTTTTACTAAAAAGAGGTGGTACTTGCGAAAAAAGCTGTCTAATCTGTGGACAGGATGAAAGCATAGATCACCTCTTTTTACACTGTCCTTTAGCTAGATATGTTTGGAATATTGTGTGGCAACAGGTATGAAATGCCAGTTTACAAATGTACAACATTGTCTGACCAATTGGCTTGATGGTTTTGAGAAAAACAGATGAAAAAAGTTTCGGTTGGGGTAGCAGCTGTTTTCTGGGGGTTATGGAAAGCTTGTTTCGAAAGTAAATGGCCTAATGAACCAGTGGAAGTGATACATAAAATAGGATAATGGATTGATTGGTGGGCAAAATTGCAGGGTCGGAGGACGCAAAAATGGAGCTACAGGTGGCCGCAAAGCTGCTGGTGCGGGTCGCTGATGAAGCATTCCGAAGTACTCGAGGCTGGGCGACATGGAGGCCAAGACTGGGAGGATAATTGCTCGCCGCTGGGGTTTAGCCGTGTAGTTTTGCTTCTTTATGTTCGCCATATTTAGCGTTGAGAACTCTGGTTGCTGTGTTGTTACTTTCTATCCCTGGATGTTGGGTTTGTTTCGTTTTTGGTGGTGGCCGTGTTGTGGTGGATAATGTAATAAATGGTTTCTATAAATGAAATCGGGAGGGCCTTTGTTTCAAAAAAAAACGAAATAAGGGGTCCGCTAGAGATGCTCTGATGATATGCGCCCTTCCCAAATCCATTGTTATTTAGAATCGTCTTTAAACTTGTATTTATATCCTCGCATGCGGGCGCGGTGCCTCCTCCTGTTAAGTTGCTCCTGTCACGCTGTAATTGTACGAAGACAGGAGACTAGTCCCTGTTCAACAACACTATCACATGTCAGGAATGAAGTCGTCGCCCCTTTTCTGGAGTAGAGGACGTACCATCCTGACGCATAAGCTGATCTTGCTTTGGAGGCCGTCTGGATGTGTAGATAAAGATTGGGAGAAGATAAATAGGAGAGAACGAGAGGAGACAAGGGCACGTACTCCACTCCTCCTAGATCGGAGAAGAGAGTGGACTGTGTTTTGGGGCGTGTTTGGTAGGTCACAACCAGCCCATGCAGCCTTCGGAGACCTGTTTTCGGCCTGTTTGCTTGCCTGGGTTGCATCGCGTTCCTACACAGCGCGAAGCTTAAAGCAGCCTCGGGCCAGGCCCAGGGGGAACGCTCGATTCAGCCGTTTCCGTGGAGCCGATGATTACAATGTGGCATGACATATGTGCAGGGAGGTGACTTGTATAGGGACCAAGAAGTGTGCACAATTCTAAATTGAACTTGTTCACACCTCTCGGCCCCTGTACAGAGTCATCTCCCTGTGATCTTTGCTTGCTATTTCTTATGAGGCAATCTTCTGTTCTTCTGCCTATGATGATATGTTCGACGTGTGTTAGATTATGTCAGCAGTAGACAGCCAGCAAAATTAAGAACTTTGCACAACTACTTGTGTCTTCTACTTCATTTTTATGGCTAGTCTGATGCTGCATAGTTGTCAAACACTGCTCAACTGAGGCATCATCTATTTTGTTGACTTGTGCTGCCTATGATGACTTGTTGTGTTGTGGTACCTACAATGTCACGACTAGACAGCCACCAAAATTAAGAACGATGCACAACCAATAGTGTGTTGTCCTTACTTTTGTTGGCTTGTCTGGTTGTGTAGGCCTTGCTCAACAGAACCGAGGCTACGTTATTGTGGCACATTTTACTTGTTGGCTTGTCTTCTTGTTCATATTTTGACACAAGTTGGCGATTTGTTTTGCAGTCAGGGGAAGAATGTTGTTGACGACGGGCAGGCGGCCCAAGCTGTTTTGTTAATTGCCCGGTCAAACTCACGCACCTCAAAGAGCAACCAAAGCTGATTATTTCCGGTGCCGGAAAGAGCTTCTGAACCCTCCTGAGCTAGGGTTGACGGCGGCGGCGTCTCTGGAACTTTTCGTGGATAATGGCTCGGGTATTTAGGGTTTTCACGTCGGGAGGAATAAATAGGCGAAAGGGCGGCGGCTGCGGAGCCACGAGGGCCCCACACCACTGATACGTCCAAAACGTATCTATAATTTTTGATTGTTTCATGCCATTTTTATGCTTTTAGCACTTGTTTTATATTAAGTTTATTATTTATTTGGACTAACCTACTAATAGTTGCAAAAGTGCACAATGTTCTTGTTTTACTCTTTGATGTGTAGAAATTATCAAGAATACAAGAGGAAACCTTGTTGGACTCGAATTGGGACTTTCCTGAAATCTGTCTGAGAACTTTTTACGAAGATTGTCAGTTTGACCCTCGAAGATGACGTTATATGGAGACCTGGCTGTTACGAAAATTGTCACAATTTTCCATACGAAGATTTTAAGCTCGAGATCAGCCCAATCGGAGTTCGGACGCGGCCTGTAGGCCCGTTTTGGTGGAACCCTAAAAGGGGGTGACGGAAATCCGAGAAGATATATAAAGGGAGGAAACCTAATTCGTGGAGGACTCCTCCACCCACGAATTTCAGCCACCAAAAGCCACGTTTTTGCCTCCCCCATGGATCCCATCTCCATGGGGGAGGGCTCCCAAGAAGCCATGAAGGAGGGAGGCTAAGGGGCGGCGCTCCCCAAGCTTGCCGGCGGCGGGGAAAGGAGTTCCCCGCACCGCCGGCGCCGCCGCCGCGCTGCCCCTCTCCGCCGTCTTCACCGCCATCTCCATCACCATCTCCTCCTTGTATTCAGTGATTCATCCTCCCACAAACCTCTGTACCGTCCTATGTAAACATGGTGTTTGATGCTATAATATTTATCCTATGATTTACATCATGTTTCCGTAGTTTATTTGTCTTTTGATTGCTTAATTGAATGCATAAGGTTCATTAGAGTTGTATGTCTATATGGTGCTGTCCTTTGGTGTCCATTATATTTGTGCGCGCATGGATCAAACATACTAGGGTTGGTAGTATTTGTAACGAAGCGGGGAAGTTCTGCCGAAGTGACAGAAACCTGAGAACGCGAACCGATTAGTTACACGTATGGGAGTTAGAGGACCTTGAACTTAAGGCTATGGTTGGGGAAATCTTAATGCATTGTTAGTATTTGCGGATGCTTTCTAACAATCCAATCATATAGTACTTGTAATCCCAAGTAGTGGAGTGCATGTATATTTAGCCTCTCCCACATAGAAAACTGCATCGAAGACAATGAACCAAGTACCTTCACTAATTAATCTTGGACAAAGCCACCACAATTAGCACCACTTTTCCACACTCATGGTACTGTTAGTATATGGTTACTTAGTGTGCTTTATTGCTGCAGCACTAACTTTTACTTTCTTGTATTTATTATCTTGCAAAACTACCTCTCATACCCGTATTGCTACTGTAGTTTTATTTCCTAGATAATGCAAACGTTTAATGTGCGTAGAGTTGTATCAGTGGTTGATAGAACTTGAGAGATTACTTATCCTACCTTTAGCTCCTCATTGGGTTCGACACTCTTACTTATCGAAAAGGCTACACGCGATCCCCTATAATTGTGGGTTATCAACCACCCCACGGCGCGGTAGGGGGGCCCGCGCGGCCCCATGGTGTGGGTGCCACGTGGCCCTCCTCCGTCTCTCATCTGGACTCCGTCTTCGTGTTGGAAAAATAGGAGGTTCTGGCCAGGTTTCGTCCAATTTCGAGAATATTTCCAGACTAGCTTTTCTGGAATACAAAAACAGCAGAAAACAGGAACTGCCACTGTGTCATCTTGTTAATAGGTTAGTCCCAGAAAATGCATAAAAATGCTACGAAGTGTATATAAAACATGTAACAATTGGTATAATACCAACATGGAACATCAGAAATTATAGATACGTTTGAGACGTATCAGTGGAATGAAACTGGCCAGTGCGCACCCTGGCGAGCAGGCCCCCGTCGGGCTCGGGGCAGCACATGTAGAAGACGACATCACCATCGAGTAGCATCTTGGCGTTGACGTTGACCGAACTTGCTCGTCCCGTGGTGGCGCGGCGTGCCGTGGTAGATATCGTGGAAATCCCTGCTTTTTATCATGTTATGATAAATAAATAGTAACATAACTCAATTTACAGAAATCACGTGGTGTACATAATTCTAGTAAAGTAGGCACTAGTCTACAAGTTCATAAAGCTATCCGAGCACACAAACACACGACAGCTCATTTCTAAAATAGAAAAACAGAAGTTTCAGAGAGCTGGTTATGTGAAAGATTGAAGTAGATAATATGGGCAAAGGTTGGGGAGTTGCTAGGTAGATACCAGTGAGTTAGGGCGTGTTCGGAAACAGTCTAGCTTCTTGAAATCCTCAGATCCGGCTCCACGAGGCCACTTCCAGCGTCTGGGTCGGAGCACCAAACGTTCGGTGTAGCTCCACAATTTCGAATGGGCTGGGAGCCCATTAGGTTGTTTTGGGCCCGTTATGGTTGGAGCAATTGAGCCCACAAGACCAAGTCCTGGTCGTCTTCCCCATCGAAATCACGCCCGATTGGCACTGTCCATCGCCTAGGAACAGGTCGCAATTCCCCTCAACCTGGCGTCGTCTCAACGAACAGGTCGACTCCCTCCACCCTCCCGGGAATGGCCTCGCCTGGAACGCATCGCGGCCTCCCGTAGCAGCACACACACGTGAAGGCGGCGCCAGGAGGAGCAGGAGGGCTAAGGCTCAGAGGAGGCGCGAGGAGCTTGAGGTCGGCCGTTGCTGTAGCTCGACGAAGGGAATCCTACCAGTGCTTGAGCTCGACGGAGGAAGGCCGGCGCGCGGGCGGATGCGTGCGGGCGGAGATGCAGAGGTGCAGGGACGTGCGAGCCGAGGTGCTGGGGTGCCACGGGGAAATCCGGCGGCCGGAGGAGAAGGTCTCGCGGCGGCGGGTGGCGCAAGCACGCGAGCGGCGGGCGGCGGCTGGGCCACGAGACGGGAGCAGGAAGGCGCGATTGGATCGTGGGGAGTCGCTCGGGAGGAGAAAAGAATAGAGGCAAACCGTTTTTTCTGACTTGGCGGTGGCATATGCCCGTAATTTCTAGCTGCTACACCGATGACTGATCCACGGATTTGCAAATGTGGTGCTCCGAAGATTGTACAGCGAAATCCCCCCGCTTCGCGGATCTAGTTCCGTGGAGCCGGGCTGTTCGGTGCTGCTCCGGACCGGAGTACCGAGAAGCTGGAAGCTGGGCGAGATCCGAACACGCCCTTAGTTCCTAGAAAGATCACCGGCCTGATGGTTGGTGAGATTGGCTAGTGTTACTGGAATAACTCATGTTAGACTGTTACGTGATAGATCCTTTCATGACGAAATGAACCATAGAGAGTTAGAAATAAAACACATAATTGCATGAACCACGTGGCCGGTTACAGCGCCGGCGAGGAAAATCGGAACGGCGTTGTGCGAGAACAAGCGGGAACGAGTTGCGAGGGGCGGCTGGGATCCGGGGCGGGTGGTGGTGGTGCGGTTGTGGAGGAGCGTGTGGCCGGCGAGAGAGTTGTGTCCTAAGGGCATGTACAGCAGTGTCTAGTCAGCCGTATGTAACACAGCACACGTACGAATTTAGATTACATGGGGGAGAGAGAAAAAGGAAAACAGGACAGGCCGTCGGTAGAATTAAAGACGGACTATTAGCATAAAAGTCGCTGCTTACAGACGGGCTATTTGCCGTTGTACAAAGATAATCGTCTGTAGTGGGTTAGTTAGGATCCCCTTTTCACGGAAACAACCTGGGATGTCCCCGCACGATTTGGTGGTTATCGACACCTAAATTGATTTGCCGTTGTATAGGCTGTCTCCTGGGAGGTCTATACGTGACGTGGAGACATTTTACAGACACCCATCGTAGAAACGACTGTACATGCCCTAAGAAGTCAGCGTGAGAGGTGGATTTTTGCAAAGGGTCGTGGGAGTATTACCATGAATGCGGCTGTCACGATTGCAGCACTTCCAAAATCGCCGCTAATCATCCACACATTATCTGCACTTTTCAGTACAGCCCGTATACATCCAAGATTTAGCGGCACTTTTCAATACTGCTCGTATACATCCCGAGATTTTCCATATCACCCGTAGTTATCGCATCATTAACGGCACAAATAGCAAACTGCAATGTACCAATCATTACCGTACGTGGTGTAGTATGCCAACGACGTCCATAACAATTCGTTTCCAGTACGTTTGGGTACAGGATTGGATCCGGCATATAATTTTTTTTTTTTGCGAGGATACATCCAGAGGTTACAGCAAGTAGACAGAAAGGACCTTCAGAAAGATAAAAATTACACTCAAGTCCTCCTGCGTCGATGTCGCCGTCGAAGAGGCCGTGGCGAAGATGCGTCGCCGCCGCTGCTTCCTGGAAACTCTGGAACGGAAGCAGTCCCCGACGGACGGGGAGTCTTCAAGCCTCGGGCCCCGGAGGGCCACCACCCATCTCCAACAGCAACACCGCTTGCACCACCTCCGTCTGCACCAAGATCGTCAACCCAGCCCCGCCGCCACGCGGGAACCAGGACGAGGAAAGCGCTCCCAGCAGATCCGGAGATCCCAGGGAGCGAAGGGGGCAGGAACAACACCGCGAAGCTCCATCGAGCTCCACCGTCGGAGGAAGCTTGAACCTGCACCAAAAACGCCGCCGGCGACCCAACCTCCTCCACTGCGCCGCTGGAAGCCGAGCCCTCAAACCCTACACTATATACACCCGTGAAATGGAGATCCCCCGCCCTCCCTCCGCCGGAGCGGCCGACGGAGGACAGGGGATCCGGCGGATCGACAGGTGATCCGGCATATAATATAACTCGCCATCGTATCTGTCTCTCTCTCAAATCCATCTCCGGCCTATTTTCCAACTGGATCCCTGTCGCCGCCACGGACGGGAGGCGGCCGTGGTCGGACCTCCCGGCGGACCTTCTCCGCGACATCTCCGCCCGCATTTACGCGCCCGCGGAATTCGTCCACTTCCACGTCGTATGTAAGCACTGCCGCGCCTCCCACGACCCGCTGTCCCGGACGTTCCTGCCATGGCTCCTCGCGCCGCCGGCTGACAAAGAAACCACCCACCCCAGGTTCAGATGCATCTTCTCCAAGTCCAGCTACCATGTGCTCCCGCCTCCTACAGACGCTGCTCGGAGCTGGGTGTCCGCCGCGGATGGCACGGCCGTCCGATACCTAACAGTGGAACGCCACCACCCTACCCTCCACGACTACGGATGGCACCCGCCGGGTTCGGGGCCGGGTTTGGCATACCCATACCCTTACCCGGCTCCTCCACCCGTACCCGCCACCCGCCCCATACCCGTCGGCGGGTCGAGATCTCAACCATACCCGCGACCCGGCGGGTACGCGGGACCCGCCCCGTACCCGCCAAGGAGAGGCAGCTCGTGTGTGGCTGTGGCCTGTACGTTAGTGTCTTTAGTGGGCTAGGTCTCTTAGTGGGCTAGGTGCGTTAGTGGGCTTGTGGGCTAGGGGTGTTAGTGGCTTAGTAGGCAATGACATGTGGGGTCATTACGTTCTAGTCGGGTACACGGGTTCGCGGGTATGGGTTTGGCATCCCCATACCCGCACCCGCATACCCGATGGGTATGACATTTTCCTGCTAAGCATATCCATGGGGATTTTTCTGGCCCAAACCCTCCCCATTTGAGGCGGGTACCCGTCGGGTTTGCGGGTATCGGGTACCCATTGCCATCCGGAGAACTAACCCGCCTGCCTGTTTTTACGGGCGTCCTTGAGTGGGCGTGGGCAGAGGAGAATCCCCGGGGTATCATCTATGGCGACGGCACCATCTTCCTGTACAACATCTGGACTGTAGGCGTCATCACAAGGTTCAGGGCGGCTCTCCTGCATCCGGGCAGCGACGTTTGGACAGTCGTTGTGAGGACCCTTCAGTCACCCAAGTACGGCGAGTTCTGCGCCGCGTACCACGCGGCAAGATCATGCTCACCGTCGAGGCTACCCTCTGGCGCATCGTCACACCGGAGCCGGAGGGTGGCAATCAGGAGACCAGCGACGTGCTTGTCCCGAGGCCGCCTTTGTCGTGGCGGGAGCGAGAGCACTACGAGCGCGAGTACAGCTACGTCCTTGAGTCTCGCGGCGAGTTGCTGTGGGCGTCCGTCAAGATCTACACTTGCTATACTCGTCATGTGAAAGAACACAACATCTCCATGACGGTTGACGTACTCACGCAACGGTGCCGGCGTGGGATAAAAAAAGAAACGGTGGGTTAGAAAAGATCCACGTAGCCTGGCTGACGTCGTGCTGTTCCCGGGAACACCCACTAGTTTCTCCATGGACGTTTCGAGGCTTGGTGGTCGACATATGGTGGGTGTGCCTTCTTCGTCTACCATGACAATCGAGCCTCGCCGCTTGAAAAGGTTGGTGTGTTCAGCTACAAACATCGTCCATGAGAAGGCCAACTTCTTTGAACGGCTACCTCGAGGATGGAAGGACGATAGGTGCACGTGGCATGTCATTCAGCCCGCTATTGCTCCAGTTCAGGTAATAAAACATCCCATATTTATTTATTTTTCCCTCAAAAATTTAAATACTTTTGATGAGATGGTAATTATTGATTTTATTATTTTGCATTAAGCTAAAACAGCAGGACTCTACATAAGCATCTAAAATTGATTTAGTCCTCATAAGGTGTATTATTATTATTTTTGTATTAGGAACTAATGAAGACTTGGAGAGTGAATCAACAGATGCTGCAACAGACGACACTAGTGATGGGTCAAACACTCGGCATTCACATCACGAGACATTACGAGCCTTGTCTTAATGTGATTGTGGGCCATCTTCCTCTCACGTTGAAGAGTTCTCAGCTAAAACTCTTCTTGAGCAAACACGGCAAAGTGTCTAGGGCAGAGGTACTCTACTACAAGAACAAAACGCTCGCAGGGTATTGCCCTCGTAACCATGTCTACATTGCACGCAAATCATGAAGATGCTCTAGATGTGCTCAACGCACTGTCTTTGGATGGATACAATCTTGATGTTAGGTTTGTGAAGAGGTGGCGGCAACGGTAGAGGCGGAGACGACCGTGTTCCACGAGAACATTTTAACATATATAGTTCCATCTTCTTGACTATAGTTATAGCGGTTTGTAACTCCACTACAGGAATGAAGAGCAGTGCCGACGGCTTTTTGCCATAGGCATAGCCCAGAATGCCATAGGCATAGGCATAGCCCCGTCGGCATAGCCTAAAAAGCCGTCGGCATTTTGTTTTCCAAAATTATTTGTTCCAAAAAAAAAATTTAATTTTTTTTTTCAATTTTACTCTGAATTTTTCAACTTATGTTCTTTTCAAATTTCGAATTTAACACTTAGCCACACACTTAATCTCAGGTCAAACTACTCACCTTAGTCAAACTTTCCGTTCGGTCACCCATCTTCAAATTGCTCTAGCCCAAGCACGCTTAACTTTTGAGTTCATTCCAAATTAACTACCAAATGAGATGTTAGAACTTACTGATATTGGTATCCTATTAACCCATCGGTCATGATGTTACACTTTTTATTGTTTAAATTTTAAAATTTATTTGAATAAATAACAATAATTCTGTAATAATATCATTTGAATAAATAACAATAAAATTTATTTTACTTTATTTTCTCCTGTTTACATTAATATGGAATAATTCATATCTTTAAATCCGTAAATCGAAATTTAACAAATAAAATTTCTAAATCGATTAAAAAAATGAGAGGAATCCAAATATGACACCCATATCATCTTTTTCATCATGTATATGACTTTTTGCACCATATTTTAGAAAAATGACTTTATGCCTATTTTCCGAAAGTAATTGAATTTTATGTGAAGAAATAGTCAAAAAATGAAATCCTTTGGCATGGAGTACTTTCATGTGTACTAATTGCTAGGATAAATGATAAACTTGAGTTTTGATAAAGTTTACAAAAAACTTCTTCACAAAAAGGTCAATCATCTATAAAAATGTATAAGTTTCGAGTCAAATGACCAAGTTATGATTATCCTCGTGCCATAGTTTGTGATAATGTGACCATATTTGACACATAGGTGTATCTTGGTATGACAAACAATGTTGCAGAACAGAGGATTTTCAAATTAGTTTTATAAATATCATTTTTTTATTTTTTTATTGTCAAAAATGATATTTTTTATGAACCAAGTACAAAAAATATGATGGAAATGTCACCCATGCAATATCACACAAAGTAGACCATATTTTATGGAAATCCAGAAATATTAGGAATTTCCTCGGTTTTTATCTAATTTTGCCTATTTAAATGACTTTATGCCTATTTTCCGAAAGTAATGAATTTTGAACTACAAGTGTGTGATAGTTTGCTCTAAAATTTTCACAAAATTCATTTTAAGATACACCAATAGTGGTTATATCACAGAACCGTTGATAGTTTTGAAAAATGCAACCCCTTTTGATGAATAGGCACAGTGGTCATTTTGACTGTTTTTTCAACAAAATAAAAGAAAGTGAAAAAATAGTCAAAAAATGAAATCCTTTGGCATGAGTACTTTTATGTGTACTTGTTGTTAGGATAATTGATAACTTGAGTTTTGACAAAGTTTACAAAAAATGTATTCACAAAAAGTCAATCATCTATAAACATGTATAAGTTTCGAGTCAAATGACCAAGTTATGGTCATCCCCGTGCCATAGTTTGTGATAATGTTCCATATTTGACACATAGGTGTGTATTTGTATGGCATACAATGTTGCCAAAAACAATTTTTAAAATATTATTATAAATATCATTTTCCATTTTTTTAAGTGCCAAAATGACTTTTTTATTAAGCAAGTACCAAAAATATGTTGCAAAAAGTTATAAACATGATCAAAAAAATGATATGGATGTCATATTTGGATTCCTCTATTTTTCTAATCGATTTAGACATTTTATTTGTTAAATTTTGATTTACGGATTTAAAGATATGAATTTTTCCATATTAGATGAAAAATAGGAAAAAAAACATAGCTGTGCCGACGGCTTTGCCGTCGGCATAGCCCTGTGAACCTATGCCGGCGGCACAGCACTCTGTCTGATCTATGCCGACGGGCAGGGCGACGGGCTGGCCTCGTCGGAGCCTATGCCGACGGCCCCGATAAAAAGCCATCGGCATAGGTTTGGCCGTCGGCACAGAGCAGCATTTCTGTAGTGCTCTTAAGTTGCACATGTGTTCCCTATGCATATATCCCAAAATTGAATATGTACCTGGAGTTGCGCCAATCTATGTGAACAAAATGTAAACTGTGTTTTCCATTTGCATTTTGGCATTTAAATGCATTTGCATGCACTACACTATTATGTTATGAGGATGATAGTTAAACACGTTGAAAATGGCCGCATGGAAAAAAAATCTTGGCATGGGAAAGTAGAATATAGTCTCTGGATTACGGTGCAGATACTATAGGGGGGGGGGGGGGGGGGGGGGGGGGGCAACAACACGTAAAAACAAGACACGGTTGGTGAAAATAGATTGTTGTAGCCTGGCTGATCGGAAAGTTGCACTTGAACATGGGGGCATATGCTCCTGGTTCGACAAAATATTTTATAAACGTTTAAAATTTCTGAAAAAATTGCGCGTACATATGTATGCGTGCACAAAAAGTATCGCGAAGAAAAGATATTTTTGTTGGCCTATATAAAAAGACAAAAATATGTCACATGATTACTGCTATATAGCACCGAAACTTTCTTTTTTACGGAGGCAAAGTAAATTGTAATTTCATCACGAAACTCATGTACAGGCACATGTTTTTGCGATACCTATGCATAGAATTTTTGTTTAGATTCTTTGTCGGAGAGAGCATATGCCCCCATGTGATCACTATATTCACTCTCGGCTGACCGCGAGCTATTCTTGGGAACATCCAGTAGTTTCGCCCTGGACGCTTCAAGGCTTGGCGGTCGGCACGGTGAATGTGCCTTATTCATCTACCTATAATCAAGCCTTGACATTTGAAAAGGTTGGAGGCTACAACCTCGTCTCCGACAAGGACAATTTCTTCGAACTGCTACCTCGAGGATGGAAGGACGAGATGTGCATGTGGCATGTCATTCAGCCCGTTACTGCTCCAATTCAAGTAAATAACAATAAAAATCTAACATTCATTTTTTTTTTTTTGCAGGGGTATTTGTTGTTTGTTTTAAATTTAAATTCTTTTTAGAACATGATATCTATTGATTATATTATATTGCATTAAGGTAAAACAACATGATAAGATTTAACAATCGGACTCTACATCACCATCTAAAATTTATTTAGCGCTATAACATAATATTATTTGTTGTATAAAAAAATAATGAAGGCTCGAGACGTGAATCAACAGAGGTGGCAGCAGACGACTCTAGTGAAGGGTCCAATACTCAGCATTCACATTTGGAGACATTACTAGCCTTGTTTCAAAGTGATGGTGAGTGATATTCCTCTCACGATGAAGCGGTCTAGCTACAACTCATCCTGAGCTCACACTAATATGGAATGCGTTTTTATGGCTAACTAACATTGTGGTCAACACGGCCTTTGTCAGTACAAATGAGCCTACTCTGAACAAAGTGCTGAGTAAAATTCCGATTTGGTCTATATGAAGAACTCCTTCTTCGATAACAAAACAGGACTTCCCCCAGGACCGAGGGAGCCGTCGAGGAAGTAGTTATACAGAATCGGGAACACCACGCTGGACCGGCCGGGGTTCCCCCCAGTATCTACTAGGAGGTCAACAACAACGACCGCACGTTGGCGCAGAGTCTGCGCTTGCTGGCCAGAGTTGTGGATATGGCGCCTTGCTGGCCGGAGTTGTGGATATGGCGCCATGGCAGCGGCGAACAGAAGGGGAGAGGGAGAGTTTGAGAGATGAACTGAAACAAAAGGAAATAGGGGTTGTGGTTGCGTTTTTTTGTCTCTTATAGTCACCCCTAGCACCCTATCTACCACTTCATCGTCAGCCGTGGGATGCAGATCAGACGCGCGAGACAAGCGTGCATGCCTTAAGGCCAGAAATGCACAGACACAAAATATATTTCACGTGGCGTACCAGTGGCGTGCGAGTTACCCACACACTACTTGTAGTTTGGTGGCGTGCCTGACTAGGGGGTACTCTGCTGCTGGTACTGAACTATTGGTGACATGGCTATGACACACTAATATGTTTTGTGAGAGGTGTACACCTGGGCCCACTCACTAGTGGTGTGCCTGTTTATGGGTACGCTACCACTAGGGGCTTACTAGTACCGTACCGCAGAGTGGCACGCTACCACTAATATTGTGACCCGTATGAGCTATTTCCTTAGTAGCTATATGACCTGGCGTACTGTTCATATGGCTTTTAATATTAAACCACCAGACACCATAGGAAATATGTTTGGCAATTGGTTAAACGGAGTTTCCAAAACAGAGAAGGTTCAAATCCGAGTGGGAGTATGCACCTTGCTTTGGACTATGTGGAACATACGCAATGACTATTTTTAACAGAGCAAAAAAAAACTTCATTTATGCAGGTTATCCCGATGGCTACACATTTGGATCCGTACGTGGTCCTACCTACAACCAACGAGAAGCGCGGCGCAATGGATTTTGGGTGTAGCCGCCTGGAATCGGTCGCGTCGGATCTATTTTGCCCAGTTCAGCCGGCGTTCTGATCTTAGAATAACATGTTGATGCAGAGTCATTTCTTGTTGTCCCGGTGTTTTCTTTGGTTGATTCATATCGCAACTTTGTGCGACCCTTATGTAATTCGGATGTAAGACCTACTTTATTTTTAATAAAAATAAAAGCCGCATGCATCAACCGATGCAGAGGCTGGGGCGCCCTTTTCTAAAAAAAACTATTTCTGGCTTCATCTTTATATTGATTCACTGCACAGTGATTATATTAGAAACTCGCTATGTCCATGGACTGGACGTTCTTAAAATACATTTGGAAGACATGTTACGGTGACCATATGTAGATATGTGTGTGGCTAGATAATAATAGGATGATTGTTTCCGTGGGCTCCTACAAATCGTTTGATCATTAACCTGAAATACATCTGGAACCGCAGGTAAAGTGATCTATGAGTTACAATAAATATTCTGTTTTTAGAGTGCAAATCTGCACGCAAAAATAAGGCTCCAAATATCCTTTATTTTCCATCCATTTGCTCATTTTGGCCATGGACAGGAGAACGACTACACAAATCATAAGGATTAATTGTTTTACACCGTAGCTACTGCCAAAAAGGTCAAGCTCGTCGCGGTGTGACCAAGATTACCTCTAGCCTGCATCCACAAAAATCCAGTCCACGGAGAGCAGCCAGAGCATCTTCTTCATGGGCATGCATGGTCGCCATTTTGACGATGCCCTCCTTGGCATTCCTGTGGCGGATTACCTTGGTGCTGGACACTTTGCCGTGCTTGCTGAAGAAGAGTTTCAGCTTGCATTTCTTCACGTTGAGAGGTAGGTTATGTAATAACACTCTGAAACAATGCTGGTAATGCCTCTCAATATAGAATATGCGTGATGGGCTAGTAATAGGAGCTGCCTTTTTCTGTTTCTTTAGTTTTTTAGCCTGCACCCTCCTCCTAATTATTTCCTGATCCAGCACAATAAATGTAATTTTGTTATGACTTTCGACACTTAGCTTGATGCGATGATAGTATGAGTGAATGAATTTATTAGGGAAAATAAAACAATTTGTCCTTTCTTCAGGAGTGTAAGTTACCTGAATTGGAGCAATGGTGGGCTGGGGACGAGCCACATGCACTCCTCACCGTCCCATTCTTTGGGCAGCCGCTCGATGAAGTCTGTCTTGCCGTCAAGGAAATTGTGCATGAACAGGCCGAACTCCTCTTGTGTCCCGACATTACTCTCGTGTTCGTAGACAAAGTAGGCACAGCCGCCTTGGCCGCCCATTAGCGAAGCGTCCACGGCAAGGCTATTTGGCGACCCAAGGAAGAGAAGCCGATCAGCTAGGCAATGGCCTTCTTTCCTCACCCACCGCACCTTATCAGGCACCGTCGCATCCTCTAGAACGTGCACGGATACCAAGAAGGTCTTATCATCATCAGAATAATATACCGACGCCCACAACAGCTCGCCATGGGACTCCATGATGTAGCTCGACTGCTCACAATCCTCGCTGCCGGGCTCCATGCATGGCCTTGGGACAAGCACGTCGACACTGTCGTCGTCGTCGGGCGTGATGACGCGCCAGAGGTTGGACTCTGTGCTGACCAGGAACCTGCCGCTATGGTAGGCGGCGTAGAACTCACGAGTCTGCCTGCCGTTGGTGTCAAAGGTCACGTGGACAAGCCTCCACTCTGCGTCACCAGGTCGCACGAGTGCCATCTGGAACCTGGCCATGCGGCCGTCGCTGGAGATGCCATAGAGAAAGGTGCTGCCGTCGCTGTAGACGCTACCGCAAAGATTCTCCTCCCAAGGATAGTCAAAGTAGTACCGGAGACGAGGCAGGTCGGTGACAGCCCCGGTGAAAGGGTCATGCAGGGTAGGGCGGAGTGTTTTAAGGACAGGTACTGGACAGTGCCGCCCTCGGCGCTGTACACCAACTCCTCCGGCGCCGGTAGGGCGGCGGCAGCACGCGGTAGGTGGACTTGGAGAAGATGCACCTGAGCTTCAGCGGGGAGCACCGTCCGTGTTTCTCCGTCCGTGCCAGGAACCAGGGGAGGAGCCGGGTCGTCGTCTTCCCGGACGACAGGTCGCCAGAGCAACGCCATGGACTGCAGACGGCATGGAAGCTGACGAAGTCGGCCGCGACGTGCAGGTGGCCGGCGATCTCGCGGAGCAGATCCGGCGGGAGGTCAGACCACCCCTTCGGGCGCATGGCGGCGGACGGTGGGAGATGGATCAAGTCGCCCAACAGGAAAGAAAGCAGTAGACGAAAACCAAATCTCACGTAACCAAACAATCTCACGTAACTTTGTAGAAACGTACGAAAGAGGGTAATTTCGGAAGGGTGCAACCGAACAATCCAAATTAACCTTCCAAATTCCAACACAAATACTCTATAGTCTATACTAGTACTTCCATATCTCTACTATATAATATGTCTTGAGTTGATGGTGTGTTGTTTATTTTCCGGTTTTACCCCTTATTGTTAGGCTAATTACGCCATGTGCCACCGCCAAGTTAAACATAGCTGTTCGGTGATCGTGAAAATAGAAAATCCCACCCTAGCATCCTCTCCATTGACGCGAGCTGAGGGTGTCCTTGTCTCGTTCATCGCCACCGTCGCTACCGTGAGCCATCTCTAGCCACCGCGATCGGTAAAAAAGCCGGATGCACCGCGACCGGTAAAAAACCTAGGCCTTGGTGCTCGAATCACACGCACCCAGCCAACCAGGCACCCCTCCGCCGCCACCGCCGCCGCCACCCAGCTCCCGCCCCGCTGCCCTCCAGCCACGCCGACTCCACGGAGGTGGACGCTGCCCCAGCACGCGCACGCCAGCCCAAGCACGCCGCGGAGGTGCCGTGTTCCTGCCGTCCCGCCGACGACGGCGGGAAGAGGCCGGTGGCGCAAGGCGTTCGTGGACACCTCGGACGACGGGAAGAAGCCCGCTGGCGCTCATCGTGGGCTGCAGGCTTTACACCAGGGGATGTGCGAGGTGTTTCTGCTCTGTCGGTGTCCGGCAGCTACAGATATCCCCTGCCTCGAGAAGCAGCCATGGATTTCTAACCGATGCCGTCGCGTCCGTCCTTACCATGCTGCCGCCGCCGTCTAACTAGAGCCAGCGCATTCCTTATCTCTGTCCGGAGTCGACCGTCGCCATAGCCGTGACGGCCGCGCTCCACATCTAGCCGTTGCGGACACTGTGGGACAGTCATCATCCGCCGCTGCCGGCCTGAAGCCAGTGCGCTCATGCCCTTTGAAGGTACGATGGCTTTCCCCGTCAGGTCTACAAAATTGGTCATGTTGCTGCTGTGATATGTACCAGATCGGTAAGCTGTAGGCTCTTCACATACCTGAAGCTGTAAATCATCAGAAAACTAATCTAGCATGAAAATCGTGGAAAACATCCATCGAGGTTCAGTTTTTGGAGTCATCCTTCAATGATGGATTCTTAGATCAGGAGTAGTAAATGGATAAGTGTGGTGCTAGATGGAAAAAAGAACGTCCAGTTGTTGTGGCATTCTGCACTTACTGTAAAAGCAACTGAATTCTGATCTTGTTGTTTAACTATTTAGTTGTATAACGTATTGCTCTTTGCATGAAACTAGATAGCGTGTAACTAATTCGGTGCATGGAAAAGAGTAGACTCTGATGGAAAAATGTCTTCTCAAGTATGAAAATTAGAAGTTTGTATTTCCAGAATTCGAGGAAGGTAAACTTTTTCTATTAAGCAACCCCCCCCCCCCCCCCCCCCCCCACACACACACACACCCACCCACCCACCCACCCCACACACTTACACTGTATATTATTGTGGAGGCCTAGAGCGCAGATCGAATGTTGTAGGCAGGTTGTGTTTTCCGTTGGATCTCTCCTCTTTTGCGCAGCCATATTTCTCAGTTTAATTACCCAAGATGGATATTCCCCTTTTTGTACTTATTTTTTTTCTTTACTATTTTTTCGTTGTTGTCATTTGCTTGGTAAAATAAACTGCATGGTCCTTTCATAATTCGTATGCAATTATAGCTTCTTTGTTCCTAACCAAATATGCGGGGACTTGTGTAGTACTTTATTTTCTATAGCTTCCCTTTTTTTTTTAACTCACATAGCTTTCATTGTTATTGTTGCACCACTTTAGGCTCGACAGTGTCCTGACCTTGTTAAAGAGTGCTTTTCAATACTGTATTTTCAAAACATGTACAATAGAAACTACAATTTCGGGAATTGTGTTCCATTTATTTTGATGGCTTGCAAAATCAGGTTATGGCTATATATGAGTTCTTTTGGAAGGTCTAAGATGACAACTTGTTCCAAGTGGAACTGAGCCAGATAAGAAAATGTGAGAAATTAAAATAGTTTGTCTAAATAAAATTGAACTACATCATTTGATGCAGAATGTCTTTGAACTTGTTTTCCGTTGCAACGCACGGGCATTTAGCTAGTATATAATAAGATCAGTTCCATCTAGATACGGTTCCGTCGGTTTAGGCTGACCCAATAGAGGATCTGTGATCGAGCCGGCCGAACAGGTAGGGCAACAGCGCTGCCATGGCACCAAAGCGAACATCTAGATATGGTGGTCGTCGCTCCACCGCCTCCGGAGCCACCACGCCTCTCGCAACACCCACTACATCACGGTTGGCTTTTTAGGGCACTTTGAAGTGCCCCTAAATGTCAATTTTATGCCTCAAATTGTTTTTGGGCACTTTGTACAAGTGCCACGGACGCTAATGACGGTAAAGGTTATTGGGGCACATTAAGAAGTGCCCCAAAAAGTGCCCCAAAATGTAACAATTAGAGGCACTTCAAGATTTGCCCCTAATTGAATTAGGGGCACTTTCTCAAAATGCCCCAAATACCTATTAGGGCACTTTGAGGAACTGCCCCAAATACATTTAGGGACAAATCTTGAAGTGCCTCTAATTGAATTATGGTTAAATTCAAAAATTGCCTCAAATTATTCTTGACAAATGAACTAAATGTGTACCGAAAGTAACCTACCATCTGTTATTGTATCCAATTCCATATATCCAATTACAAATCACATTTACATCCGAGACAATATGTAAACATCACTCAAACAATCACAAATCTGTTATAGAAATGAGACACTTGGTGGAATCACATTTGCATGATCTGTTACAGAATCAATCACAAATCTAATAAAAATAGCAACACACTAAGAGAACAGCATGCCAACAAGTCACTGGAAATCACCCGATCATGAACATTATAGATCAGTTCACATTTTAGAACGCAATATAGACCACAGTTTATAACACAATATAGATCAAAGTGTACGAACATCCCAGCAGTTTATAACTGAATATAAACAGCAGTTTGTAACTCCACAATATCTGAATATAAACAGTTTGTAACCATGTAAATAGAAGCAACTGGAAGCAGCATCAAGAGCACCGACACCGGACACGGGATGGACATACAAGTATAGCTGGGGAGTGCAGACCTGTCCAACGGTTAGAACGAAACCATGGAACCTGAAAAATCACTACACAGCACCGGAAACTTCACTTCACAGCTGGAACTTCACTTCACTGTATCTGCAAAATGACAGGTAAATTGATCAATAATATACATAAATAAAGGCAGCTAAACTGTGTATGGACAAAGTATTGCACCTTCTAAGGCACCTACAGCAGTCGCCTCACGTCCAGAAAAGCCTCTAATTGATATATTTCAATAGATCATCCAGGTTCCAGAAAAGCATTATAACAGCATTGACTACAAAACTGATCTGCTCGTGTGTGTCTTTAGCTCTCCTCTCATGCCTTCTATATATAGTTTCACTTGAGGGGTATATTAGGTATTTGCCCACACAACCTGATGAAGTTTCCCTTGCCTAGCAGGATCGATCCTTGGCATCCAAGGATGTTACGTACAAGGATAAGCCTTGGCCTCCAAGGACAAGGATAAAGATCAGGTTCGTAACAGAATATTTCAGTCTGCTAATAAATGACTAGCTGTCTACCAAGTGCCGATATTTATATTTGTTTCTGTCAAACTACCATGCCGTTTCTAAGGTTTTGTCAGAATTACGGGCGCCCCATGAGGCCATGACTTCTGCTAACCAACATCTTTACTACCTTGGTAAAATAAAATTATACTCAGAAATAGGACCATATTGAAATGCTAGAAGATCAAGTGGAAATTTTCATGAGGTTCTTCTATTTCATTTATTTTGCTAAGATGCAAGAAACTTTCGAAATTTTAAACACACACTTGTCTTGTCTCTCTCAAACAAATAAAGGGTGCATTTTTACTTAAACACAAGACACCTAAGACTAAAATATGCTCCTACTAGGCTACTAGCTATCATTTAGCACCACAAGATACATATGCTGTAACTCAATCGTTAAATTTCTTCATAAATACCAGAATTTCATTGCAGCATGAACTAATAATCGAGGAATATCCAGTTTTCATTGCATTGTTCAACATTTTGCAAATATCAATTATTATAGTTGGAACACAGAAAAGCTATTGCTTTTGGAGGATCAGAACATTCTGGTGGTACAAAAAAGAGGAGTAACATATACCTCGTCAGTCACAACACCACTCCGACGGAAGTAGCGCCATGCACTGATAGGATATCATTCATTACAGACTTGACCACAAAGAAAACCATGCGAGCCACTAGGTCATTCACTGAAAGTGAGATGTTCTGCAAGGAGTACAAACAGCAGCATAGCCATGTAAGAAGAATTGACCAAACATGCCTGTTTAAAAGTAGTCTGAAAATAGGCACATCATTCATATGCACTCACCACGTTTAGCTAATACTGTTGTAACGCCGCAAATCATCCAGGGTTCTAGGCTCGCCGCCGTCGCTGCTCCAGGGCTCTGGTCGACGACCGAGGACAGCCCCAGCTCTTATCAGCTTCTCACCAGCTGCGCAGCTTCACCTGAAGAACAAAAACGATGGTGGTTCCAAATCTGAACTTGATAACACCTGAAGAAGAAGAATTGAACAATCGCCATGTGGAAGAAGGTGGTACAGAAATATAGTTCAAGTAATGAGAAGCGATTAAGAGTCACAGTCTACTACTCCTTCTTAAGTGCTGCACCTTCTTAAGTGTGCAATAAACTACTGCCTCGTCATGTGCTTCATCTCCTCCAGCTCCCTCTCATAGGTGCTTAACTACATTTCACAAAGCCCAGTGGGATAAGGGAACATTGAACATATCTGATAGGTACTTGTAGTACTAAATACAACCCCTAGTGTTTCATGCTAATGGCACAAACCAAGTCTATTCCAGCGAAGCATCAATTTGCTAGAAGAGCACATCTCTGTAATGGACTGCAAGAAGAGTAACAATTTGCTAACTCCAGAAAATAAATGCAAGGCATAATCTCTGTAATCCTATTGGTTGGATATAGCTGAACACACAGAAAGAAATTGAAATTCAGAAATATATCACATAAGAATCGGCTTTACTTGAAAACACCTCAACTAAATCAGAAATAAAAAACCTACCATGATCTACTCAGCATCATGCCTTCAACTTTAAGGAATTCACTGATTGTCAAAGAAGGTAGGACCAGAGGTCAACGAGACAAACTGGCCGTTCAAAGAAGATTGGTTAACTTTCCCATCACAGCATGCACTGATTGTCATTATGACTGTGACTATGTGAGGTTTAGGATTAACTTGTTGTTCTCCTACTGTCCTACAACAAATGTAATTACAATGGCTACAATTCTATAACCAGTATATAAAAATCAAATATAGGAACAATCTCCTAATATCATCAAATATAAATGGCTCTCATGACAAAGCATACATGAATAGTGTCTATGGCACCATCATCACCAGTTCACCACGATTGTGTTCTGTGTTTAAAACTTTGAATTGACAGAATGTAAGAGAGCAAAATTAATTCTCACTAAGATGAACATCCACTCATGTTCTCATCTCTGCTTGAACGGAGAGATTCTAATGAACCTTAATTAGTTCTCTCCAAGATGAACATCCACTAATGTTCTCATCTATCAATAGAGTTGATTCAGAGAAATTGCAAGCTGAAACAAGTTGGATGCAATAAGCTGCAAGGCTAAAGAGAATAGGCCACGAACATTTATTTTCATCACAGAAATAAGTAATCAGCTAATACTACAACACATTAAACGGAATGGCACTCCACGAAGTCCTTGGCTGTGAGGACGCGGTGGAACACAATGGAGGCCTCCCTGCCATTGTGACAGCACATGGTCTCCGTCTTCCCTCGTGGAGGCCACGCTAGCTCCCTCCGACTCCGATCAATGGCTCAGGTACGCAATAGTACAAACACCTTGTGAGCAACCATCTATCCCTAAATCACATTTCAATCAAACTCACGAGCAAAGGGATGGGGATGGGGGAGGACGACGGAAGAGGATGAGGCCCCCGAACGCGCCGGCGAGGGAGGCGTAGATGAGACGGCGGATGTAGAGCTCGAGGCAGGCGACCGAGCCAAACCCGAGGCTAGGGTTAGCCGCGGGCACGCGCTCGAGAGCGCGGAGGCGTCAAGGCGGCGGATAGAAGGTCACGGCAGCGCCGGTGCACGGTGGCGCGGGAGAGGGCCGGCGACGGCCGGAGCGGCAGGCAGCGGCGGCGCATCGCGATTCGCGAGAGGAAGAGAGCCGCTCCGGCCGTCGCATCGCGATTCGCGAGAGGAAGAGAAAGGGTTCAGCATACGTGTGCGTGTGCACTGGCTGGTAGCTGTTTTTTTTTGTGCCCACGGAAATACGGAATCGATCTTGTTGGGCCGGATTCGGGCCGGTGGGCCTATCCCGTTTCTCTGGCCGAAATATCGTGGCACCTCCATAATCTTGATGCTGCCTCTAACATCTCTCGCTCGCTCCGCCGCCGTCGCCACCTACTGTTCCGGCAGGCGATGGCGCCGCCGCCTGCTGGTTCCGCTCCACCGTGAATCCATTCACCGATTCCCCTCCGCTGATTCGTTCCTCCGTGCCCGCACGCAACTCCGAGACTAACCCTAGCCGCCATGGTTTGGGTCGCCGGCGCGGCTCCGGTGCCCCCGCTCCTCCGGATGATCTTCATCGACGTCATCGACTCCATCTTCGAGCCTCTGCTCGGCCGCGTCGCCTCGGCCTCTCCTTGGACCCCGAGCTGCTCGGCTTCCCTGTGGTGTGGTGTGTGTGGTGATATTGCTGTGGGGTTGCGGTGGTGATGTGGTGGTGGTACTGGTGACGGTGGTGTGGCGAATGTGTTGTGCTGCTGCTGGACGAGTGTCGTGGCAATGTTGGCGTGTTGTTGCTGCCGGCTACGACTACTTCGACTACCTCCCCTACGACTACGGTTCTGCTGCTGCTGTATGGTAGATCCTTGCTCCCCCTGCTCTCTCTCATGCTCTATGATCCGGTTGTTGTGCCATCGAGGCGTGGTTAGTTCTACGTTTGAAACTGTGGTGGTGGTCTTCCAACATTACAATCTGGTGATTGTGAGGACATTGTAGCATTGGGAATTTTTTATATTGGCGTGGAATGGTTGTGCAATGATAATGGCCCTGGCTAATCACTAGGTTTTTTTTACACTAGCTTGTTGATAATCATGCTCTAGTAAATTTAGCAAACTGGTGGAGTAACACCTCCACTTGTGTGGCAGAAGAAATGGTCTTAATTAATTTGGCTATGGATCTCAACACTGTATAAGTTAGTTATTAAAGGCTAGTAAAGCTTCTGATCAATCAAATGGTATTGCCATGGTCTAGTCCTGATTTGATTTGATCAATCAAATAGTATTGCCATGGTCTAGTCCTATTTTGTGATATAGTGCTGTCTTTTCAAAACACATGTGTAAGTGTGAATATATAGGAAATAATTGTTGTTTATATTTGTGACTGCAATGTGAACGACAAGGTAATACATGTCAACTTCAGTTAAGTAATTTCGGTTGTGCTTAGTACCTCAATGCAGTCTGCATCTTGTGACTAAGACTAATAGGGTAAACGTTGTGGTTCCGAGGTAGTTTTATTATTAATGTTTAACTTGTTCATTTGGTTATGACATATTAATACGGTCAGACTTAAAATCCTTAAAGGCTGATGTACTGGTCTATTATGCTGCCATTTTAAAGGCCGAAAATGTGCCCAACAGCAGGTTATATTATTAAATACTGGAAATGTGACCTAGTTATACTTATGTATCTGTTTGTACATCCACATTCATGTATATCTTATTTATTTCGAAAAACAGTTAATCAGATGGTAGCATTTTAGTTGCTTTTATCGTATAAATCAACCTTGCATGTTAAGGTCTCAACCAGTTTTGAATTTTGCAAAATGATAAATAAATATTATTAATACCATGAAAGTGCCAATGCATTGGAACGCAATAATTTTTCTGCATCCTCAAGGGGTTTCATAAGGAGAGTTTATTATTATTCTTGAACAGGTCAATTGCCATTAATTTCCTTACTGTAAGAAAATACTCCATGTCTAGTTGATCTTTTCACCTATCCATGTCTTGATAAATACTGTAAGGAAAGACTCCATGTCGTACCGTCCATTTACTCTTCAGTGAAAAAATTCAGAAGAAAGCAAGGCATCAGAATACGTCAACCAAAAAATTCCATGACCCGTCAGTTTGTCATCCGGTGCTACTGATAGTTTTCACCAGCTCCTTACATTTGAGCTCAAGTGTCGTTGTTAGCTTGTTTTTTGAATTCGGAACAGACTCCTAAGCTTGCTGTGTTTGATTTTGAACCAAAGTCGATCGTGCTTGCAACATTGTCTTTTATTGTTGGTTAAAAATCTTACCATACATGCTAGCTTGATACAATGAATTCCGAATTGGTTCTTCTATCTGTATTCCATATCTTGTTTGCAAACTGCAGGCATAGGTAGTTGTTTGTGCTGGATTCAGTTCCAGTTTGCAATGCTTTTGTTCAAATTATTCATCAAACCAAATGCTTCTGTATCATCTGTCAATTCTCATCAGCTTCAAGTGTCATTGTTACAGTAGCTTTTTTTTCTGAAATCAGAACAGCCTCCTAAGCTATCTGTGTTTAATGTTGAACCAAAGTCGATCGTGGTTGCAGCATTGTCTTTTATTGTTAGTTTCTCCTGGAATCTTTTACCGTAGCTTGATGAAAATACTGATTAGGATCATGCGATATGTCATGTATCTGCTGCTCTATCTGTTGGTTGAACAGTTTTGCTCTATCTCCTCAGGTATCTAACCAACAAGGCACAAGGTTCCAGGAGAAACTAAGGACAAAGAGCACAAGGTTGAAACATGGAGTAGCATGTGGTCGGGGATGTGCGCCTGCTCACCCTGGGCTTGAAGGAGAGGCCGCGGCACAATCCAGAGGGCGACAGGTTCGTCGACTTCGTCAGGTTCGACACGAGGAGCTGCGGCCAGATCGGTGTCACGAACAATGAAAATACCAATTGATTCAATTTTTAGAGTACAAAACAGGGGGTTATCTCTATGTTATGTTCAGTGAGGGAGTGAGTTCAGTTATAGCTTTGAGAATTGAACAGAGGGTTATCGCTATGTATATGCACTGAATCTCTATCAATTTGGTTCTGATTCAGTAAAGAAATCAATGGCATACCAGATGGGTGTTTCATCAAGCTTTTCAGTTTCAAGTGCTGTCATTATCATGATAGAAGCATGCTAAATTCAACGTGCCTGTCACAGTGAGCTCAAATTGAGTCCTCGCCACCGCCGCGATGATGTTTGGGTTTGATCTCAACTTGAGTCCTCAATGAGATGATGCCTGGGAACCTGAAAATCAACAGGAAGAACGCAACAATCATCAATAATGAATCAATCTAAAGCTATGTTACAGGAGTAGTGAATCAATCTAAAGCTACTCCATCTTGCAAATATGCCAGGGGCGATGTCAAGCAAAATTATTGTGTCAAGCAAGCAGAATACTCTTCCTAATATTGCAAGCAAACGGAATATTTTGCTACTGCAGCAACTCCAGCAAGCTTGCTTGCAATAAAAATGAGCTACTCCAACTACTCCAAATAGCACTACAGGAAGCCTCAAATGTAATCCAGCACATGAATTTCACAGATATACTCCATTTACTCAATTTACAACAGCAGTACCAAGTTTAGGAATTTGTTCAATTTACTTGCACTACTACTACTTCTGTCGAGATAACTCAAAAAACCAAGCAGCCACCTATAAACCCCAAAGGATCAACCACTTGTTCCAAAGAGATAACTATACTGAAAATATTTATTTTTGAATTTATTCAACATATGGCAGTCCACAACTGATAGAACTACTCCAAGTTTAACTAAGCACATAACCAAATGAGATCTAAGGTTATGCACATCTTATGATGCACAGACCAATAGTAAGGTACAGTACTCCCCAAAATAATTCCGTTTTGCATCAGTTTTGGTCACTGAACTCCAATCGATACATACATATTCCAGAGAAACAAGTTGCGGTCAAATAAGAAGCCATGTCACTATTACTCCCAAGTTCTTTAATCTTTATATCCTGAGAGAGCAAAAACAAACTGAACCAAACTATCCCAAGTTAATTATATCCTGACAGAGCATACATCGACATCCAGTTTGAGAACCTTGCATACAGCGAGCATAACTAGGCCTTGCACTAAGAACAGACTTCGGATTCCATTTGAGTACAATCAAGCTGGAGTACAAGACTTTTGGTTTTATGGAAAGGGCAACATTTTCGGAGACCCGCCCCCTCGCGTCGTCTCCTCAGGGCGACCGAGGGGCGAAACCCTAGCCGCCCGCGCCGCCACCTCCTCCGCCCGGCTCCCTCCCCTCGTCGCCCCCGGAGGCGGCTGCCGGACTCGGCCGTGCAGCGCCGGTGAAGGGGACGGCGGGGATCTGCGCCTTCGGCCCCCAGCGAGCAGTTTGGAGGTAAAGCTGCTCGGCAGGGGGCCCCTCGCCGGCGGCGGCGCCCTTCGGCTCGCGCCCCGCTGCGGGCGTCCGCCCTCCTCGCGCCCTCCGACGCGGGCTGTGGCGGACCGGCTGCGCCCGCTGCCGGCATCCACTCCTCCTGCGCCGTCGCCGGATGATGCCATCGGGCTTGCTCCGCGACGGACGGTGCGACGCAGGCTGTCTTCTGCGCGCGGCGGCAGCCCCTCTTCGCGGGGGCCCCCGTGGGGCGGCGACCATCCACGGCGGCGCGGCCAAATCCCTGGCAGCGGACTTCTATGGCAGCGCGGAGGTCCATGGCGTGGGGCATCGTGGTGATGCCCCTCCCCCGATGGTGTGGCCGCTTGGTGCGGCGGCTCCTGGCTGAAGACCCTCTGCCACCTCTTAGGTTCGCTTCTCCGGCCTGCTTGGCGTTCTCCGTCGTCCTTGGTGCTCGAGGCCTCGTCCTCGCTGATCCGTACTCTGGACGGATGGATGGTGTGTGGGCTCGGAATTGGGGGAAACCCCTGGCCAGCTGCGTCCACGACATTGACGACGCCTCGGCGTCGGATCCTTCCTTGGAGGCTCTGTTGAAATTCCATTCCCCACCACCCACCCCCCCGCTGGGTGAAAACCCGGTCCCCTGCTTGGGCAATGGCGGCGCTACGGCGTCGCTCCCCTCCGTGGAGGCATTGCTCGGGATGGCAGGGGTGGTGTGTGAGCGTTTTGGTGGCTGTGGTAAGCTGGTGTTGGTGCTGCGTTTGGTGTGATGGTGCGGCCAGATTGGGGCCGACGGTGGTCTGTGTTTTTCCCTCTTCGGCAGGCTTTCAAGTGACCGGTCACTTGATGTGTTTGCTCAAGACCCTGCCGGTGGTTGCTGTTGCGGTGTGGTAGCTTCGTGCTTCTGGTGGCGTCTCGGCTCACCTTTGCTCAACGTCGAAGCAATGTATGTCTCCCCCACCTGCTACTCGTCTTGACTTCCGTGGCGGAGCTCCCCATCTAGGTAGTGCTAGGTGCTAGGCTTGACACTCCGACTCCGATGATGATGGCGTGCTCCTGAGTTGTGCTGTGGGGCTCGAGTCGAATGCTGGTGTGGTGCGTGAGGCTGATTGCCGAGTCCTGGCATTGTGATCTCTCGCTAAACCCCTCACCTCTTGTGTCTCTTGGTAGCTCTCTCTTTCCCTCTTCTAGTTGTATTTGTTTCCTGTATTTCATTGTCTTCTCTTCCCTTGTATCCCCTGTAATTGCTATTCTGTTGTAAGAACATGGCCCGCCAGGCTACTTTCGATGAATGCAACAACCAGTGGGGAATTTTATTTCCCCCCTGGCAATCTCGAAAAAAAAAAGCTGGAGTACAAGATGGAAATTTTTTGCACTAGGGAGAAGTACACGTCTCACCAGCCATCCAGGACGACGGAGCCGGGCGCCTCGCCGGGCTGCCTTGGCAGAGGAGGACGCAGGGAAGGAGGTCGCCCCCAAATCTCGCGCCACCGGCGCCAGGAGCTTGGCGGCGGTGAAGGGCGATGTCTTCCTCTCCTACTGGCAGCAGGTTCGTCCCTGACATCGCCACCGTCGCGTCATGGTGGACGACAGAAGCTCGCTTGCGTCCAGTCTCGTGGCACCATCTGGTGTTGGTGGTGGTCCGAATCTGGCGCGTTCGGCCTCGCAGCGACCGAATCCGTCGCCGGATTGAACTGAAAGGTCCAAGTTGACCAGAGATTCGCCGCGGGAAGGAGGAGAGGAGCGCGGCGAGGCGACCAAAGGTGGGAGAGGAGCTTCTGTCGTCCACCACGAGCCGGAGAAGAGCGCTGCGTGGGAGAGGTGCGAGGGAAGGAGAAGTGCGCAGCGTGGCGGCGAGCCGGAGAAGAGCGTTGCGCGGCGGCAAGCCGGAGAAGGCAGAGAGAGCGAGCGAGAGGGCGAGGACTGCGGGTTGGTCGAAAATAGTTTGAGGGGTTTTCACAAAAAGAACGTCGCGTCAAGTAAATCCGAACGGAGGGAGTATGATTTTGGGTATTGAGATTTAGGGGCACTTTGAAAACTGCCCCAAAAAATATGCCATTTAGGGGCACTTTGGCAAAGTGCCCCAAAAGGTATGACATTTAGGGGCACTTTGCCAAAGTGCCACAAAATGTCATATCTATTGGGGCATATTGATAAACTGCCCCTAATTGGAAACTTTTGGGGCACTTTGAAAAATGCCCCAGCCAAAGTGCCCCTAAATGTATACCGTGGTGTAGTGACCATCACCGGACGTCATCTTCGAGATCCTCTCGTGGCTGCCGGCTAGATCCCTGAAGCGATTCCGGTGTGTGTGCACGTCGTGGCGCGCCATGATCTCCGACCCGACCTTCCTCGCCGAGTCGCCGTGCATAGCTCACGCGTTGAGCCACTACTCGTGGCCGTGACCAACTATGCCCGCAGCATGACAGACACCACGTCCCTCTAGATCATGGACACGGATGGCTACACCGCGCGCTTCTTTGACCTAGATGGTATCTGGAAGCTCCGGGCGAGCGTCGACGGCCTCATCCTCCTCGCCTCCCACAAGTACGAGAACTTTCCTGCCGTCCGCGTGATCGATCTGGCCACGATGGAGACAGTTGTGACCTTCCCAAGACCGGCAAGGGCGGCGGACCACGTGTGGTTTGGCTTCGGTCGTGCCGCCCGGTCCGACACGCTCAAGATCATCCGCATGGTCTTCCGTCGTATTGTCGCCCACTATACGACATGCGAGATCCTCACGTTAGGAGAAGGTGGTGCCTCCAGATGGAGGCAGACAGGATCACCTTCGGCAAAGATCTTTGACTCCTATGACTGCCTTGACGGAGTCACAGTCAAGGGCGTCTTGTACTTTCCGTCCAAATCACAGACGATGTACTCTGCTTCGACCTCGAGAGTGAGGTGTGGACGGTGATCCGAGGACCACAAGCAGGAAATCCGAGTCCCCTGGAGAAAATCGGCTTGGCCAAGCTCAACGGCGTTTTGTGCATCACCCATACAAAGCAGTGCACGGTTAACCTATGGCTTTTGACTGACCTTCATAATAAGGATGTCTGGGTCAAGGCCTACACGATCTCGGTGGACCATGATGTCCGTCTTGTGCCTTTGAGGGTGATGCGTCCGGACGGAAAGCTGCTCTTCTACTACCGGCGTGACTCTATGTACGGGTTGACAGCCGTGTTATATGTTTACGATCCTCGTTCAGGATATTGCACGGTCCTGGAAAATGGGACAGACGGCGTCCTTGGCAGAATCGTCCTTTGCAGCTGTAGAGTATGTGGCGAGCCCTTAGCTAAATACTTTTTTTCTCCAAATTACAGCTTCACATTAGTTGCCTTTGATGTTGCTTCCTAATGGTGTCTTAATAAATATATAAGATTACTGGTACATGCTTACGTGATCTTACCGTTCGGCGTCTCCTGGTGTTTCGTCTGTCATACCCTCGACCAATGCTTACCTGATCTTTTCTCAATTGGTATTTCCTTTGATGATTACTATATGTCGGTGTAGATGTGCTAGCTAGGTTTCCATTTCCTATCAGCCCATCGTCTACATTGGATGTCAAACACGGGTTGATGCAAGTGGTGAGTCTACGAAGTCTTCACACGTACTGTGCACTTGGAGATAGATTGGCTGGCTTTATTTGTTTTCTTGCCCTAGTTTAGATAGATTGACTTACTAGCCCACGGATCCTAGCACTAGTAAAAACCGACCTTTAGTCGCGGGTCCAGAGGGCCTTTCGTCCCGGTTCTGGACCCGGGACTAAAGGGTCGGGACTAGAGGGGGGGGGGGCCTTTGGTCCCGGGTGTCCACGACCCGCGACCAAAGTGTCCCCACGTGGGCAGCGCTGCGAGCGTCATGCCCGGGAACCTTTTGTTTCGTTTTTTTGTTTGCTTTTTGTTTCGTTTTTTTTTTCACTAGTAGAAAACACATAATAAGTAATCATACAAACACATAAAGTCATACACATAATAAGTAATCATATACATAAAGTCATACACATAATTAATGACCGGAGTATGATTCATAACATACATGCATGGCCGGAGTTTATACTACACCGAAAGCATGTTTCTCACACGTCAAGGACGGACAGCTACTACACCGAAATCATGTTTCTCTACGGAATACAATAAGTATCACCGTGATAAAATTCTCCGTTTTTGTTCAGGACCTCCCTGTTCAAAAATCCCGCTAATTCCTCTTGAATTGCTTTTAGGCGCAGCTGTGGTAGTAGCTTGTCCCGATCTTTTTCCATCTATATCAATATAAGAAATATATGTGTGAGGTGTTTGAAATCATCATAAATTAATTTATGAATGAAATTCAACCTAATATTTGAATATTGTATACATACGTTTGCAGTTCTGATTTGTCTATTCCGCTTAGTGACAAAAAGTCGAATGTACTCGAAAACGTAGTAGGCACATAAATTTGTCCCTTGTGCCTGCTTCATACACCACTTTACAAAAAAAAGAATTTAATCAAAATAACAATCAAGCATGATAATGGTATTGAAACTGAAATTAAATAGTTGCGCAGACATATATATGTACTACTATACTTACGTTGGTTTCATAAAAATACAGCTTATCTTCCCATTTCCCTTTAACCTTCTTCTTAAACCGTTCCCAAACCCTGCCCGGCAGAAGAAAATAATGAAATGAGTTATTAATTACTTGATATCACAAAATGAACGAAAGAGGTCGATATAGAGTGATGATGACTGAAATTACTTGTCAAGAATTTCTTTCAGGCCGTCCCACAAGTCCATACTTTTCCTTAACGAGTCCATGACTTGAACGACTCCTTGGTCAACTCTAATGATTAGCAAAATCCAGTGGTCTCTGCACACGTTTATATGTCCATGATTCATCGACTACACTAAAAACAAGGAGTAAGCAAAATAGAATGGATAGAAGAGGTAAAATAACACTCACGAGAAGTTGTAAGGAAAAAGTATTTCTTCGCAGGTATTTTGCCTCACTAAACACTTGAGCAAGTTATTCTCTATGACTTCGGCATTGTACTTGACGACAACTGAATGAAAGAAATATGGGTCAATGAACCCAATACTAAAGACGCGGTTTCTGCATTCAGTGATCTTCATTCTGCATACATAATAATATAGTTAGATAATTCACAACGAACGAGCTGAGCTAGAGACTTAATTAAATTGCAAAACTAAATCACTTACAAACAATACAAACTGACGAGGGCTTTGTCGAGTGAGTCTTGGTTGAATAATTGAAAATTTTTGAATAATTGAAAAATTTCCGAAAACGGCACATACATCGAGTCATCCTGGAATTGGAAATGCTCTTTCTTGACTGAAACCCAGAAAGCATCATGAGTGGCCTCTACGGCATGCTCATACCACGTATGCAAACGGCGCAGTTGTGTCGTCAGAGAGTTGACGAGCTCAGGTCTGACCAGGGTCCTCCCGTAGACATATTGCCATGCATACTCATACTCTGTGGGGGTATGGGTCCTCTATACGAAAAGTGCCTTGGTCTACTACCTTATCGGGCATCACCTTGAACGCGGGGACCGACTGATTTGGCTGTTCTCCAAGCTGGGGCACTTGTTTCCTGGATTTCTTCATCTGCTGCCTCTTTAGGCGAAATGCCGCCTCCTTCTCCTGCTTCTCCTTCTCTGCTGCCATCTTGATCTGCTCTTTCTTTCTAAGAAACGACTCCGTCTGCTTCTCCTTCTCTTCACGAATTACCTTGCCCAGAGTACGGTCGTAGTCGCTAGGCGGACTAGGTGGTTGTGGCGGCGGTCCACTCGATAAGTTCTTCAATAAAGTTTCAACTTTTTCCGGTGGTATCACCTCCTTTGGCGGGCGCCGCTTCGGTCTCCAACTTCAACCTCTCATTTTCACTTCCGCTGTTTATTTGTGCATCAAGAATGGCCCGACCAAAATCATCATCGGGCTCATCAACAATGGGCTCTTCTTCAGCTTCGTCTTCCTCCATTGGAGTATCACCATCTTCAGTGAACGTAGGATAGGTGTCATTATCCTCTTCTTCTTCATTTTCTTCCATCATAACCCCTCTTTCTCCGTACTTGGTCCAACAATTATAACCGGACATGAAACCGGACTACAACAGGTGGAAGTGAATGGTTCTTGACGTAGAGTAATCCCGCGTATTCTTGCACAGACTACATGGACAAGAAATAAAACCACTCGACGGCTTGTTTCTATCAGCCACCTCGAGAAAACTTTGCATGCCATTAATAAAGTCGATACTGCGTCGGTCACTACTGTACATCCATTGCCGGCTCATCTGCATTATATAAATATATCAAAAAACATTACACTACATCATGACTATATAATACTGACCAAATTAATTAATACTTCTTCATCACATTAAATCCAAAGTAGAGTAATGACCAAATGTAATACATAGTTCTCATAAAACATACAACTGTCTCAGAAATTTAAATCCAACAACAAATGCGATCATAATCGCAACTAAAGTAACTATTGAACCAACAGCATAATAATACCAAGCCTCTTGGCTAATGGCATAACTTCTAATTTTTTTAAACTTCAAGCGCATCGCATCCAACTTGATCTCGTAAGCATCGATGACGTCGGCAAGTTTGAACTGGTGTTCATCGACGATGTTAGCAAGCTTGACCTCCATTTTCCTCTTCTCTTCTAGGCGGAGATCTTCACTTATTTTTAATTTAGCTTTCAACTCATCGTTCTCTTTCACAAAAAAATCGACAATAGGGTCCATTGGAATTTCCGGTTCAACTACCTCCTAGATAAATATATATGTATGTCAAAAGTTGGTCGGCATGATTTTCATAAAGACGAAACGCAACAAATATGTGGTTATTAACAGCCATACCACATCCGAATAATAGAGGGGACGAGAGCCGCTGTGGCCGGATGTCAAAACCATGGCACTATATATATCAAACAAGAATACAACTAAGAAATTTATACAAATAATAATTATGCTTCTAAATCATAAAACTAAGATTTTGTAAAATAAAAAAGAGACTCACCGAGTTGGTGCCGGTGACGAGACGGCGCGGGCGATCGACGGCGGTTAGGACGTGGACGGGACGACACTAAAACCAACAAATCTTAAATTAGTGTAAGCTCAAAATGCATATAAAAATAAACTCTCTAATTTGGGCATTTCATCAAACACCTAGTGAGCACTACAAAAATCAAATGAGCTAAACTAGCAATCAAATGAGCTAAATTTGCAACGCCGGAGGAAAGGATGATGTTGCTAACCCTTGAATAGATGGGGTGCTTTTAATCCTCACAAATGGTGCAAAAAAATGGGGATTAACTTGAGAGAGTGAGAGGAAATGGAGGAAAAATGAGTGTTGAACTCGAGTTCAAAATGGTGGTGGAGCTCGGGGTGCGAGATGATATATGCAGGGAGGACCCTTTGGTCGCGGGTCGTGTTACGAACTGGGACCAAAGGGTCCCTGCCAGGGGGTCCACGGCTGCGCATGTGCCCGCATGCATGTGGCGACCCTTTGGTCGCGGGTCGTAACACGACCCGGGACCAAAGGTCCCTTTCGAACCGGGACACGAGGCGAGGGGCGCCGGGAAATATCAACCCGGGACCAATGCCCCATTGGTCCCGGGTTGTAGTGTGGCCGGGACAAAAGGGGGTAGATGAAAGCCCTGTTTTCTACTAGTGTAGCTTCCCAGAGATTTTCTCTCTTTGTTCTCTATTTCTACATGATGCATAAATATGATGAATCGGACATTGCCGGAAGGAACATTGTTGGCAATGTTGCAAATATAATGTTAAAAAATATTGTACTGGTAAGGGCTATGCTAAGAACATAATTACACGTAGTGCTGCCCAAAAACTAGACCTGCGGAAAGAACCGAAGCGAAGAACATTGGCCGTTCTCACGTTCGTCTGCAGTTCTGCACGAACCGCATAAACAGTTCCGCTATCAGAAAGCCTTTACCCGTACCATTGATGTTTTCTATCCGCTCGTCTCCGTTTCCTGGCTTCTTCGCTTTGTGGTGGTGCGGCCAAACAGGGCCGTGCCGGCGAAATCCAGGGCCCTGTGCGAAATTATAAAATGGGGCCCTGTCTTAAACAAAAATTTGAACTAATAAATAACTCTAATGTATTTGACATAATATTTCACATAACAATTGAATATATTGAGAATCATACCTATTTAACTCTTGCATAATGTTTATTTGAACATCATTATTATTTGTGTTATTTCAAATGAAATATTCAGTGATATCTTCATAATCAATCTTTTTCAACACTTCGCTTTCAACTGTTATTGTGGCCAAATTATTATGTCATTGTAGTACGCATATATGACTCAATTGAATATAGAAAACCTTTGTTCCGGGGATGCCACTTTAAACAGGAATAGTCAACAAAACTCTATCAGCGTGTTTGTTTCAAGGGAAATAGACACAGGGAATGGTAGTTTAACGCATGGAGACAATTAATCCATTGATTGGTTGGGTGGAATGGGAATTAAAAGAGGCGTGAAACTCCCACAAATCTAATATCTGGGGACCTGCTAATTCGTATGTGGGATGGGGAATAGGCGTTAAACTCCCACTCCCCTTCCCATCCATTGCCAAAAAGCTGTATATGTAATACTTGCATTGGGAAAACAATTACAACTATCATAAACTATTATAATCCAATGAGCGCACGAACCGTCCAACTCACCTAGCCTTGTGCCATGTCCGGTTAAACTGATCTTTGACCGGGAATGCAAGAATCGATCTCTAAAGATCCCTACCAAAAGCTAATTAGGATTAAGGACTTAGTAATAGGAGCCAACATGAAAGGAAACTAGGAGCGTTGGCGAAATTAGCAGTTGTTCTGCTTTTTTTTTGAATCTGCTAATCAGCAGTGTCCTGTCCTTAACTGTCTCACATAATACCTGTTTGGCGATCACCGGTCAGCAGTGTCGTCCCTCGCCGGCGCTCTGGATTTTGCCGATCTTGAGACATGTGTGTCCTCGGGATCGGGACGGGGCTCTGCTGAGAACGGCAGGTGGCAGCGCAACCTGGATGCGATGCGAATCGTGTGTCCTGTGTCGCCTGTCGGTACTCGTTTCCGATCGTTCCGAACTTCCGATCGCGATCGACGATGGTATGTCGTGCAGGGCTGTCGATCGATATTCCGTTCCCTTTCTGTCTTTCCGATCGTGAGCGATGCGAGCGAGAGAAAAGACCAGGAGTCCACGGCCCAGTGCAGCGGACACGCGAGCAGGGCAGCGCCATGCAGAACGCGGCCCAGTTCCCAGGAAACCTGCTATGTGTATGCAGCCTACATAAAAATTTGGGGCCCTAATTTCTGTGGGCCCTGTGCGGGCCGCACAGTTGGCACCATAGTGGGCCCGGCCTTGCGGCCAAAGAGAGACGTATGTGCCATGCCTCATTGCGCCGCCGCGACCCCTGTTGGGCTTTAGTCACCGCGTACTCGGCTCTTTCATCCTCAACCTCGAGGATCCTGTCTTTTTCGACATGGCGTTGCCACTCGTCTCACGTCACGGGCTCCTCCTCGTGGGACTCGGCCAATACCGCAAGGACCCGAACGAAGAGGTCCTGTGCGTGTGCACCCTGCTCGGCAGCACGTTTGATATGCTCCAGCGCGTACAGAATGATTGCCCTATTGGCGTGACCCGATATGCCTTACTGACTGCCAAAGACTTTCCTAGATCAGACAACGACCAACACCAGCATCGGACGCCCTTCAAGGTGCTAGTCCTTGCCACCCAGGAGTGGCCACGACAGTATCGTCTCTATACATTCTCGTCAAACAGTGAACAAAGATGGAACAAGTGCTCAGGTGATTTGAAAGGCAACGGTCTCTCTGCGCTGGTAAAGCATCACAGTGCGGTCGTGTGTAATGGTGTGGCACGGTGGCTCTTTTGGGATTTGTCAGGCTTCTACGCTTTTGATGTAAACACCGAGACCTGCCACGTTTCCTTCCCAAATTAGAGCTCCCGGTGCAACTCCCTAGTCATATCTTTCGCTATACTCATGAAGAACCATATTTTAGCGTTGACACCGATGGAAGGCTCGTGTTTCTCTGCCTGCTGAATGGTATCCGGATAGAGATTTGGACACAACACAAAAACGGAACATGGACAAACACTCTGACTTGGTATACAAACATGCTTGGGAGGGAAGAATGGCACATTGGTCATCAAAGACGACCAAGATCATTTCTACGTCGACGGGGCTGATGCTGGAAGTGACATATTGGCCACACATGTGTATCATTTTCCGTACAAGAATCGTGCCCCTCGAGATGGATTGGCCGGCCTTCTTTACTTCTCGGCTTGGTGTAGGTATGTAGAAAATCCGACTTATCTGAGGCTCAAGCTACACCCGCACCAATGCTCGTGAGCCCCCGATCACTCGATCTGAATAAATGTCCACCACGAGTCCACCACAAAATGAAATATTTATTTTCTATACATCATCTTACATACCAGCGTGTGGGCAACAGATCACACTTGAGATTGACGAGAGGAGCAACACTAAGAAAAGAGGTGCATGCGAGAGCACCTGGGCGATCAAATCGTGTATAATAGACATGCGAGACCACAGGATGCTGACGAGGCCGCACCATGTTTCTTATCGTGTATGAGAATTGCAATACTATAAGTGTTAACTGATAAAATAAATTAAATTACGCAACTTGTGGATAGACCTTGGAGGTATGCACCACAGGTGACATGATGTTTTGGTTCATAGGACTATCTAGTCCCTGCATTTTAAAAACATTTTAAAATGCCAAAAAAATATGAAATAAATTTCGAATGTACCTCGGAACATTTTATGTTGACACACAAAGTTTCACGAAAAAATAATACTTTCTGTGTTCTGTACTAGACATGTTTTTGTCTTTTTTACACAGGGCACAAAAAATGTCTTTTTTTAATGAAATTTTGTGTGACTTCATAAAATGTCTATATGTACACTCAGATTTTTTTTTCGGAATTTTTTACATTGCAAAATATGTTTTTTTCATAATAGGAGCATCTAGTCACACAAGTCGAAATGGATTCCCGCCACAGTAGATGCTATTAATAAAACTAACAAGAGTGCATTTTTTGTGCACGAAACAATATGCATATGCGTTGTTGTATATTCGACTTGTAAGGGACACAAATAAGTCTAACGAAACTTACTCAATAGATATAGTAACAACTATGCAGCCTAACACAAAGAGAGAAAATCTGAGCAAGCTATCCATAATTCCATATGGCTCAGTAAGTCCTCTTGCTATGTATCACTGCTTAGCTACACTACACCAAGAAACAGATAAAGCCAGCAAATTTATCTCGAAGTGCACAGTGTTTTAGTCTGCAACTTCTTGGCCTCAGCCTTTGCATCAATCTATTCATGCCATCGGATGTAAACGAAATGCCTCATCATCTTTCTTCCGATCCGGTTGTTTTAGCCCAAGCATCCCATTTTCAATCCTCGTCCCCGTTGTCTTGTCATGTATATATCTAAGTCTCCAGCTTGGTACCTTGGCTTTGTAGTTAGATCAAGGTGAGCCTTCTCGTGGTTTCTCCCTGAATTGCGGTAGGACTGAACTCTGGGAACGTCTTAAGGGTGAGAATATGTTGAAGCTGAACTTCCATTCATCAATCCGGATGAAGCAGAAACCTAGTAGCCCCCAAAATGGTTGAAGCAATACAAGTCTTCATTACTCGTCTATGTAGCTACACCAAGTCGAGTAAGAAACAAGGTTGGCCAATCAATCTCCAAGGGCACTGTTTTACTACGACGCAGGTCGCACTTGGTCCCATGTCAAGATATTTAGTTGGAGACCTTGCCTCTGCAGGTAAATCAATGCGAGCCTTCCCTTTGAATCAACGGTAAAATATGATTCCTCGTATGTAACGTCGTTCATGAGTTTGTGGCGTGTGACTTGGCGCCACATCAGGAGTGTGAAAGGCGGATGACCATCCATGTAAGGGTAAGTAGCGTGACTCGCCGTGGAAGAGCCAGCTTGCCATGCCGCCACAGACGACCGCATTGTGCTGCATGAACGGAGAGTCGATGCGGCCACCGTCCACGATGCCGGTGCACTTAGTCCATCTAGGCTCGCCAGGTGAAGAGAACGTGCGGAGACGGTATCGCAGCGTACTCTTAGTGACGCCAATGACTAGCACCTTAAAGGAGGGCGGTCCATCGTCCGAGCTCGAATAGTCCGCAGCGGTTAATATAGCATAGCCGGTCATGTGGTGGCCGTGGTCGGCGCAACCATGCTTTAGACGCGGGAGGACATCCAAGGTGCCGGTGAGCAGGTTGCACATGGCCAGTAGCTAGGTCGTCGTTCGTCTGGTCAGGGTCGTCTGTGGACCGGGAAAGGCCAAGGCGCACGAGGAGAAGTCCGTGACGCGAGACGAGGGGCATCGCGTGGTCAAACAAGCCGGGATCATCGAGGTTGGTGATGAAAGATCTGAGAGAACGGCGATACGAATTTGAGTGTGCGGCCAGGCTGGAGATGAGCCAGCTCGGTGCAGGCTCGGGCCGAGCCAGCATTTAGCTCGCTCCTGTTGGGTTCGACTCGGGCCGGCTCGCGAGTCCGTCGACCGCAAAAGCAGGGGAGACCCTATAGGACGCGGTACGCGGAGGTTCGCTCCCTCCGCATACCCCCATCCCCGCGTCGACGTTAGTGGGCCAGGCCCAATTATGTTTCGCTGACTGTTTCGCTCTCGTTTCCCTGACTGTTTCGCTGACTTTAATAATGGTTTTTGAATGTTTCACTGCTTCTTTTCAGAATGCTACTGCCTCCGTTCACAAATGGATGTCTCAATCTTAAAAGGATACAAAATCAAAAGGATGTCTCAATCTTAAAAGGATAAACGGAGGGAGTACAGGGAGTACGTCTGTACACTTTGAAGTAAAAAAAGAAAACCTTTTTTGAAAACTCAGAACCATTTACAGAATTCGAAACCATTATTGAAGAAAGGAACTAATTTTTAAAAATCTTTTACAAATTAAATTTGCAACCATTTTCAAGAAATGAACGGTTTTAAAATTTGGAACCATTTTTAAAATGGTTTCAAATTTATCAGAAACATGAAACAAAAAATTATAACCATTTTAAAATTTGGAAACATTCTGAAAATATGGAATCATTTTAAATTCGGGAAATTCGGAACCATTTTTAAAAATGGAACCATTTTAAAATTTGGGAGCATTTTAAATTCGGAACGATTTTAAATTTGGAACCATTTTAAAAATAACAATTTTAAAATTTGGAACCATTTTTTAATTTGGAGCCATTTTCCAGATGGAACCGTTTTTAAAATGGAACCATTTCAAAAAATGAACCATTTTAAAATTTGGAACCATTTTTTAAAATCGGAACCATTTAAAAAAATCAGGAACCATTTTTTTAAAATTCTGAACTATTATCAAAAATGGGAACCATTTTTAAAATCAGAACCATTTTTTAAGTCGGTACCATTTTCAAAAACTAGAACCATTTTTTGAAAACGGAACCTTTTTTAAAATCGAAACCATTTTCAAAAATCAAGAACCATTTTTTAAAATGGAACCATTTTCAAAAACCGGAACCATTTTCCACCATTTTCAAAAAATGGGGAACAAATTTTTAAAATCGGAACCATTTAAAAAAAATCAGAACCATTTTTTAAGTCGGAACCATTTTCAAAAATCGGGAACCATTTAAATAATTCAGAACCATTTAAAAAAAAACCGGGAACCATTTTTAAATCGGAACAATTTTTTAAGTCGGAACCATTTTTAAAAAAAGGAACCATTATTCACCCTTTTCAAAAATTGGTAACCATTTTAAAAATCAGAACCATTTTCAAAAATCGGGAACCATTTTTAAAAAATCGGAACCATTTTTTAAATCGGAATCATTTTGAGACACGAAAGTTGGATGTTTCTATTTGTTGTTTCTTGTTTAATTTTCGGGGAAAAAGGACCTTTTTCATTAAACCATATATGCGGGATGAACCATAACTAATATTAAACCGTACATGCTTATGAACCAATAAAATGATGTGGAACCAAAATAAAAAATTTGCACCAAAAATTAAGGAGGACCAAAAATAATGTTCTACACTTTGCGAAGATTTTCAAAATCGGAACCATTTTAACAATCGGAGCCATTTTTCAAAATGGGGAACCATTTTTAAAATCGGAACCATTTTTAAGTCGGAACCATTTTCAAAAAATGGAACCATTTTCACCTATTTCAAAAATCGGGAACCATTTTCAAAAATTGGAACAATTTTTAAAATCAGAACCATTTTTAAGTCGGAAACCATTTTTTGAAAATCGAAACCATTTTTTACCATTTTCAAAAATCAGGAACGATTTTTTAAATAAGAACCATTTAAAAAAATCGGAACAATTTTTTAAAATCGGGAACCATTTTTAAAAATCGGAACCATTTTTTAAGTCGGAAACATTTTCAAAAAATGGAACCATTTTTAAAAATCAGAAAGAATAATAAACACAAGTGCTAGGTGCACAGTCGTAATGAAACAATGACAACAGATAATTACTTCTGAATGAATCTTTTACTGAAAACAGATAAACTCTGTATTAATCACTTGTTCAAAGCAAGCACATATGGATGAAACTGGGGGAAAAAGAGTACACAAAAACTCTGTTTTAGACAGAAGATAAGTGACAGTGTCTTGGGAGCATTGCTTTGTTTGTACCCTTTCCTTTTTATGTCTCTCCGAACCAATTTCCTTCTTAGTTGGAATCTGAAAAAAGGCAAATCATGTAGTTTGAATTAGATTATTTGAATGATTGTTTGTTAACCAAGATACAACACATGAGTACCAGGAGCCTAAGAAAACACATCATCAACTACTGCCAAGCTGAGACTACTACCAAGACAAAACATACCAGTACCAGAATGCAAGCAAATGCACATTGAACTTACAACCCAGGTGTTGTCAACACTGTCAAACTCGTGAACATCAGTTTCAGCTTGGTTGCATAACATATTGTCAACATGAACTGAATCCACGCCACCCAGGATCGCCAGACAAATTTGAAGCAAATATCATAGAATTCTTTGACCAATCCATGTCTAGCTATAGCATATCACAGGAGGATCCGCTTGCAGAAATAGCAACAAAAATTCTACAATCACTTCCAGCAGCACATGCTAGTTACAGAAAAAGATAACATGCTTCAGAAATCAGAATTCAACTACATCACCAGGATCCAACCTTATGCAGTACCATGATCTTTGTCAACAACATAAAAAAGTTTATGTTTGCATGTCAAGCATGCAATGGCAGCAAATTCCCTAACCTAATCGTTCCATTTCACAAAAACATGCATAGTGCACACTGCACAGAGATGAGCATTTGCAGCAACCAACCATAGGATCGAACTTGCTGGCCTCCATGCCACTACTGACTTAAAGCTATAGATTTTTTACTTTTATTTTTGTTATTGGTACTGCATATGATGAAAAAATATTGTCTTACAGTTAAACAATTTATCTTTTAATGCGACGTGAAAGAATCACGTTTCACTCCAATATATCCATGGTATGATGTACGTTAATTTTTTTGGTGTTATAGGTTTTTGTTTACCTAATAGGTGAGTGTATTTTTTAAATTATGATCTGTGGTACCATTGCCAATGTTCAATTCTTATTGTCGCACACTGCACACATTATATACTTTGATCTATATAAGTGTACAAGATTTAGTTTGCTTTATTTCAACATATTATCAGCATTACAACATTCTCAGAACTTGACATGTTCCGTGCAATTGAATTTACAAGGATTTTTAATAGATTTTACACTACGGGCGCGGCGTGACGCCGCGCTAAATTTACCTAGTACATATAATCGACGAGCAGAGGAGGAGCACTGACTGCTACGGCGTCCTGGAGCGGCATCTGTCGCGGTCGGTGGGCATGACGGTGCCATTGCCGGGGAAGAAGAAGCGGAGGCGGCACGAGATGCGCGTCCAAAACCGGCGCTTGCGGAAGATGCCCACCTTCCACCGCGTGCGCACCTTTCCGGACAAGTCGAGCGGCACTAGACCAGCCTTGAGCGACTCGTCCATGTCCCGCATCCCGGCAGGGTCCAGCGCCCGCCCCGCCGACACCACGTTGAACTGCAGCGGCAGGGAGCTCTCTGGCGGCACCACGAACGGCACTGACCGCAGGCGCGCCACCTCGGCAGCGTGGAGCCCCAAGGCGAGGTCGAAGCGGGAGAAGGAGGCGTCCGCCTTGGAGTTGTTGTTGTTGGCCAGGATGGTGATGGACACCTGCACGTACTGGATGGTGCCGTCCTGGCCGTACTGAAACCGCCCCAGCTGCGCGTCGGAGACCACCAGGTACGGCGTGCTGGGCCTGTAGAGGAGGTACACGGAGAGCACCGCCGTGATGGTCACGACCACGAGGATGGCCAGCACCGTGCACAGGATCAGCATCACCCACTCCCGCCTGGAGGTCCGGTGCTGGTGTGAATTTCCCCCCCACCAGATGCTCGGCTCCCCGGGCTGATCCGCCGCCAGCCTCTCCGGCTCCACCGACGGCAGCGGCATGGGAGGGCGTTCCTCCTCATCCTTGACGTCATCGTCCAGCGACGGCAGCGGCATGGTGGGATCCTCCTGAAACTTTTTGGCCTGCTCCAGGTACTTGTCCATGAGCGGCGTCGCGAAGGGTCTGACATCCTGGACGTTACCCCTCGACGAGGTGCGCTGGCGATCATGCGACGTCTTGCACGACCTCGCATAGGGGCGGCCCTGGTCGTCATAGATCTTCCGCCCCCCCGTCAGCTTTTGGAGCTGCTCCGCCTCATTCTTGAGGATGTCGATCATGGGGTTGGACACCTCAAGGTTGTCAAGGGCTTTCTGGCCCCCGTCCAGCTTGTCATGGGCGCTGACGTGGTCCATTGTACTCACCTCCCCTATGAGGTCTGCGTGATCGCGACGGGCCAGCTCGATCTTCACCTCCGTTGGCATTTCGGCGTCCGGGCCGGCGGCTGATCGGGTGCGGCGTATATAGTGCTTCAAGGGAGGGGTGAGGAAGTGTTTTCCTTGGATACTGAAGCATGCAACGTTCCCATGTATTAATTAATTAGCCGGTGCAAAGCAAACTAGAATTTTTTATGTCTAAGTCGATTATGAAAAGGACAACTTCAGTTCCGTGAAAAGTGCAAACTTTTTTTTTTATCTCGTTGCACTTTTAGTTGCCCTTTTCATAATCAACTTAGACATAAGAAAATCTCGGTCGACTTAGAATTAGAAAAAACCGAATTAATATATATAAACCTACCTATACGAGCATCTGGCGATGATGAAAGTCGCGACGTACTCCCTGACGACGGCAGGGAGGAGGAGGTCAACCATAACCTTGCGTACTTCTCTGCTGTAGAGATCGGGGTCCACCTTCTGTATATTGGAATCGTCTGGGTGCTGCGTCACGGTGAGCTTGAGGTCGCCCCGCCCTTGACGTAATTGAACGTTCCTCCTTGGCTTTTCCTGGCGATCTCGTCCAGTACCTGGCCGGCCGCACGTTCAAATAGAATTAATATATATATATATATAATTAATATGGATCGATCAATGTAATTAATATGGATCGATCGATGTACGTACCATCGGTTCGTGGTCATCGCCGAAACCAAACGTGTGGACCGCCACATTGCCGACGATATCAACCTCCTCAGGAGGAACGACGCCACTGTTGTGGGCCCCATCGGACATGAGAATGATGCTGGCGACGCGGCCGGCACTGAGGCGGCGGCCGTCGAGGACTTGGAGGCCAGCCTGGAGGCCGGCGGTGATGTTGGTACTGCCTTCTACGTTCAGCTCGTCGACGCGACGCTCCAGCTCTGCCTTGCGATCCTCGGTCATGAAGCGCAGTGAGCACACCTTCTTGGCGGTGTGGGAGAAGGAGACGACGATGGAGAGGCGGTCGATGGGGCTGAGCTTCTTGATGATGAACTGCATGGCGGTCTTGGTGTCGTCGAGCTTCTGCCCCCCCATGCTGCCGCTGACGTCCAGGACAGCCACGAGGTCTAGCCCCGAGCGGTAGGCGGCGGAAGATGCATCGGTGAGCTCCAGCATCACCTGCTGCCTGTTCGCCTCCAGTGGCGCCTCCTTGTTGCCGTACGCCACCAGCCGCACTATTTTTTCGCCATTGCCCAGCAGCTTTCGCCCTGCAGCTGCAGGTTCATCATGATTCATTTTTCAGTGATCATTATTCAATACGGTTTACGAAAAAAAAATTGAATGAAATGGTGTGAAATAAAACCTCCTGATAAATCTGCAGAAGGAACGTCCTGCTCCTCGTCACTGAAGGGCATTGCGATCCAGCGCGCTAGCTCTACTCACGATCGATCAAACGAATAGCTAGCTGATATATGTACGTACTACTAGCTAGGTTATCTATCGGGTCAGTTAAGATAGGAGGAATGGAGTGGCATCAAGGGAGGTCAATTAATATAGGAGGAATAGCGTGGCATCAAGGGAATGGATGATCCATTGGTTAAGGTTGGGGAGGGGGAATTTTGTGGGGCAAGGGTTTGGTATCTTCGTTGCTCTCCCTCACAGCTTCCCATTTCAGAGCTTGTGTGCTTGTTGTGTTAGAGAATTAATTCTCATCGGATTTCAGTGACACTGACGAAATAAGTACGTACTGATACCATAATAACTATACTTAGTTCGTAGAGATTGCAAGCAACTGATATTGTTATCACATCTTTTTCTTCAAGAAAAAAATAACTGATATATATTGTTATCACAACTCGGAGTACGTAAAAATAATTAAATGAGCGTGTGTTGAACTGATTCATACACCACTTACTTACAAATTAAAAGGAACCAAAAAAAGAACTACAAATATATTTAACGAGCGCTAAAATTAATCGAGCTCTTGTGGCTTACAACATAATTAACTGCCATTGTTTGCACCTGTACGTACAAGCATGGCTAGCTTATGTATACATGAATTGCAAATGTATGTATGTGTTGTTGATACAACGAAGGAAGAAAGGAAGGAAGGAAATAATGAATCAAGGAATTATAGAAAAATTGGTGCACCGTAAATATATAAAATGTGGATTTTAGGATAAATTTCATTATTTAAAATTTTATTTTCTACAAAAAAATCTGATTTTATTTTTCATACATTGTACTAGTTCCAATATAATGTTGATCTGCAAAGTTTCACACTTTTATTTAATTTCGTTTGGGAGAGAAAAAAAAGAGAAAGTTTGCGCACGAATCTCAACACAAAAATGGATGGTATGGATAGGGGCATGTTCCTATCATGGTGCTCTCTCAGCTATTTGGCCAAATGTATTTGGATTCTAAAGTAATAAGCAGGTTGAAGCCTGATAATCTTTACTTTCGCAATGTTGATATATATGGCACAATTCTCTTCTTATGTATCGCATCTCAAATTGTCTTGATGTCCTTGCAGATTGAAACGTGCTTTCATGTTGGATGAGACTGGATGACACATAATATTCAACTATGCGAACGGGCACCACTCAGCTTCAGATTTATGAAGGACAGAATTGCAAGGTGGACGTCAGACATCTAACATTCCTGTGACTCCGGAGGCGCCAACCTTGAGCCGGAGCCGAAGCTCTTCGCATAGCCGCCAGTGGCGCACTTCGACGCCGCACATGCCAACTTAGACGCCTTCATCGATCACGACACCAATATCGTGGCCATGAAGCCCCACGGCACCAAGATCCCGGCCTTCGACGCCGCCACCTCCGCCGTGGGCATCCTCCCCTAGCCGCCAGAGTACCGTACGGACTTCGGCCTACCCCTTCTCGTCTCCGTCACTACCGGAAAACGGGTGTTCGCCAAGTGTTAGTGAGTTTGCCGAGTGTTGTTTGTCGGGCACTCAGCAAGGGGGCTCTATGCTGAGAGCTATCAAAAATATATTCCGCAAAGAAAAGGCACTCGGCAAAAAAAGAAAAAAAACACTCGGAAAAGATTTACGCTCGGCAAAGACGGCCAAAAACACTCGGCAAAGACGCTGGAGACGTGTCCCCATCCGCCGCGGCCGGCGGAATAGAAACGACGCGTCCTCTTTGCTGAGTGTCCATGGTTTGAGATATTTTTGGCGCCAGTTTTTCCCGCCGGTGCTATTTTCCCGCAATGTTTCTTTTTCATTAATTTTTTTCCCGCCTGTTTTAATAGACACTCGGCAGACATTTTATATTTTTCTTTTACATTTCGGCCGAGGGGAAGGAAGTTTAAAAAGGACGCAAAGCGTGCGCTTTCATCAAGCTCATTGCAAGAATCATTGGCCGAAATGATAAGCGTCAAAGAGGTTTCAAGTGAGAAAAGAGGAGAGATGAGAGAGCTCAAGAAAGACGAACGCTTCAAGAGCTTCATGGACATACAAAATGAGAAGCTATGAATTGAAGCGGAAATTGACGTAACTGCCAAGTTGAAAGCAACAACGAGGGCAAAGGAAGTTGATCTCAAGGTTTTCACCGAGAAGGCCCGGGTGATGATGCCCGACACAACCATCATGGACAACACGATGAGGGCTTGTTATGAAAAAAATAAAATGCCATGATCTTCGCTCGAGAAGATTGAGCACTCGATGTCATACTGTAAGTTTGAATGAACTATGTGCCATTTGTGATCGTTTTGATATTTTGATGGATGCCCGGCACCGCTTAATTTGAATTTCGAACTTGGATATTTCTTTTTAAATTATGCTAAAATATTTGTTATATCTTTTATTTGTTATGATTTTGTAGTAAATTATTGGAGCTAAACTAGTTAAATATGAAAATGTGCCGAAATAAGAAGAAGTTGCCCTAACGTTATTGTGCAGTCGACGTTCGCACAACACCATCATAGAATCACATAAAAAGATAAACACTAGACAAAATACCAACACATGTCATATATAAATCATTGTCAATTCATCCTATGCCCTCAGGAACATACGGGAACTACTCACAACGTGCAAACATAATGATATTCAGTGGCATAAGTGGTACAACACAATCTGAAAATATAACTTCGCCTCCAAATAATGACAAGTACTCAATCACAAACATGAATAGTAGCACAAGACAAGTATCTAGGGTATAGCAACTCTCAAACTACGAGGGGAACGGAGTGGATCACGGAGATGATGATGGAGATGGTGCTGGTCTTGGTGATGGTGATGATGTAGAGGCCTCCTCCCATGCCAAGAAGGAGAGGTGATGACGATGACGATGATTTCCCCCTTCTCCGGAGCTCCGGAGCAGCAGGATCTGACCCCCCTCGGAGGGAATCAGGAGTTTCGCCGCCACCGCGGCCTCGGATGGACTTGGAAAAATTAGGGCGTGACTTTTCGGGCGAGACGAAGGCGTGTTAAAAAGCCCCGAGCGAGGAAGTGCCCGAGGCTCCGGATGATGGGCCCCACGCGGCCAAAGAATCTGGCCGCGTGGGCCCCCCTCTTTTGGGCCTCGTGGCTCTCCTCCCTTCGATCTTCTTCCCACTGCTGTTCTCCCGATGAAAAACCAGCTGTGCAATTTTCCTTTTCTTATTTGGGTCCATGTAGCTCCTGAAACATTAAAAACAAGAAAAAAGAGGTTTTCTGCCTACCAGAAATTAAATACCAAAAATAGGGACTTTGTATGAAAGTCCCATAAATCATCTAAAACATGTAAAAATAATGATATAACAATGTCAATAACATTCTAATATGATAATATAAGTTGTATAAATGATGATATAAAATGCACGTATCAGATGCTACAACCGCGACTGATCTGGGAATTGTCTCCGAGGCTGCGGTTGAGCCGCCTAAGGCGCCTGCGGCTCATACTGCCATGGTGGAGGGCGTGGCCACCACTGATGACTTGGCTACGTCGCCTGCCCCTGACACGGCTGCCCAGGAGGTGGCTCTGGAAGATGGGACAGATCCCCTCGTTGCCCAAGACACAGAGGAGGTGGACCCCACACCCGTAGTTGTGGTGGCTAAGGATGCCGAAGCACCACTGGTTGAGTCGCCTGCGGCTGTTAATAAAAAATCGCCGGCACTACATCTTGAAGTTACTTCCTCCTCCTCATCCTTGAGCCGCACTGAAAAGCTGTCGCAAGCCATTATTGCTTCAAGTGATAAACAAGCCGTAGAGCTGCGTGAGGCACTATCCAACTTGTCTGCGGCTTACAAGGTAATAATTTATTTTGTCCAGTCAGTCTCTAGCCCCCAAGGATCGAGTTTCATCGAAGGGGAACTTGATACTTCTTATACTAACTGCCCGCAAATTATTGCAAACTTCTCCATTGCTATTAATATGTTGGTCTTCTACCTTGTAGGAGGAATTGTACACCATGATGGCTGAAAAACATGCCCTGGAGAAGCAAGTGCAGGAGGCTCCTGCTGAACTGGAAAATCTGCGCGAGCTCCTTCGCCAACGCGATGCTGAATTGAAGAAAAAAGACGCCAAAATTGGCGATCTTACTGATGAGAGCTATAAGCTGTTGAACAGGCCAAGGCTACTGAGCTGCGGCTTAAAAAGTTTGAAGAGAAGTCTCATGAGAGGATCCAGCAGCAGGATTGTCAAATCAATGCCCAGAAGGATGCCATTACTCAAGCCAATGAGGATGCGCGGCTTAAAGCTGTGGAGATTGGGCGCCTTCAAAAGGAGCTGACGAAAGTATCGAACGCCTCCAACCTTGTCCATGGCAAGGTGTGCATCATGACGCAGGAGCTGGCTGGTATGTTCTGTTAGACCTCTGCTTTGTTTGTGATATTGAACTCTTGTGTATGCCTCTGTATTCACTAGTGGGTGCTTTTTTCCAGGCGAGGATTCTTCATTACTTAACCATAGCACCCAGGAGCAACTTGACCACATCCGCGAGTTTGCGCACAAAGCTATCAATGCTATGAAGAAATTATCAGCTTGCCTTCTGCCAACCAAGTCTGTCCCTGCAGATGCTGAAGGACTATTGAAGAGGCTGCTTAAGGCGCCTCAGTACTTCTTGGATTGGAAAGAATCCTCAGCTCGTTCTGGCGCGACTCATGTGCTTGCACTGGCCAAGACATATGACCCATCCTTTGATGCTGCCAAGGTCGCACAAGGCAGGCCTCCGAAGAAGGCTGACGGCACCGTGTTGACGCCCTCGGAGTATGCGGCGACATGGAAGAGCATGCGTGGTCATGCGACTGAGCTTGTGGATGGGGTGGACCTGGCGACCTTTCTGGGAAAGTATCATCCAGATGGGTCGAGATTTGAGAGATTACCCACTGCGTCAACCAGCGTGGTTGCTCCGCAAGAGAAGAACTCCTCTCCAGGTGTATCCAGCTCCGCAGCCCCCAAGCCCGGACTGATAAGCCTTCAAGCGAGCCTGCGACTGCTGCTTCTGGCAAGCTTGGTAAGCCGCCGGTGCCTCCTTCTCATAAGCCAAAAGCTGGGCAAAAGTGAAGAAAAACAATGATATGGTGAAGTTAGCCCTTAGTGGCTTGTAATAATTGTTAAAATGATGTGTCAGCAACAATATTTTATGATTATTAAGTACTCTCAGCAGTACAAGTTCCGACCAATAGTCTGGTCCTTATGATTTGTCTCGGTTTTCCTTACTTAGGCCCTTGCGCGGCTCAGTATTTCCTAGGAACATGTGTGTTCAGGGTCGAGAGCGGCCATGATAGGCAATCAAGCTCGATTGACGCCACACCCCAGTACTTTGGCCGCATAATGCAAGTCGCATCCAAGTGAAGGTTGAGTATAATCACGATAAATGCCACTCGTTTGGCGATTCCAAGGTAATAGGCCGCGCTCAGAAAGCTGCCGCACCCCCAAGGAACCAATGATTAGAAAATGAAAGACTCACAACTCAATTGGTAGTTTGAGGCGAAACGACAGCCACCTACATGGTAGGGGTGCCGGCTTTATTTCAGAATCATTATATGATACATAGGGTCGGTCGCGCCTGAGTGGCGACCAGAAGTGATACATGGGGTCGGTCGCGCCTAGGTGGCGACCAGAGGTGATACATGGGGTCGGTCGCGCCTGAGTGGCGACCAGAGTGATACATGGGGTCGGTCGCGCCTGAGTGGCGACCTGAGGTGATGCATGGGGTCGGTCGCGCCTGAGTGGCGACCTGATTTTTGATGCACAGGTACGGCCGCGCCTGAGTGGCGGCTAATTCCTGATACATGGGTTGATCGCGCCTAGGTGGCGATCCAATTTGATATATGGTACGGTCGCGCCTAGGTGGCAACCGGTGTTGAGGTTTGAGCCCTGAGTGGCCAGCTTGATACTGTGAACCCTTGTTGGTTCTGTTGCGATCGTTGATGGCGACTCGCGATGGTTGGGGTATACCCTTATTGCCGATGGCCTGCAGCTCTTGCCCTTCTTGCGGCTGTAATCTGAAGTCGCAGGTCAGGCAGGTGTCTTTTGGCTTCCACGATGTCATCAAAGTTTTGTTGCGGCTCAGGAACAGGCGCATTTTCCGTGACGCAAGCGTCTCTGGCCATAGCCCTGTCGCCTTCCTCGCATTCTTGTGCTATCTCTTTATTGCCATTTATTGTGATTACTCCCTTAGGACCGGGCATTTTTAGCTTCAGGTATACGTAGCATGGTCGAGCCATGAATTTTGCGAACGCTTCTCTGCCAAAGAGGGCATGGTATGGGCTCTGGAAATCTACAACCTCAAACCAGACGTACTCGCTTCTGAAGTTGCTTTGCGTCCCGAAGGCGACTTCCAGGTTGATTCGCCCCAATGGTTGAGCTGATACGCCTGGCACGACTCCGTGAAACGTTGTTCTGGACGGATGCAGCTGCTTTTCTTGGAGATTCATCCTCTTGAAAGTCTCATAGTACAGTATGTTGATGCTGCTGCCTCCATCCATCAATACTTTGCTTAATTTGTATCCTGCGACTTGAGGGGCAACTACAAGCGCGAGCTTGCCTCCTTCGTTTATTTCTCCTGGATGATCTTTGCGGCTCCAAACTATTGGTTGCTCGGACCACTTCAGCCACTGTGGTATGGCTGGTACTACGGCGTTAACAGCTTGGTTGCGTCGTCGCAGCTTCTGCTCCCTCCTTGAGGTATTAACCACAATTGTGTGATATTGACCCAGCTGTTTTGGGAACTGCGGTTGGTCTGGCTGTGGGTTTGGAGCAGCATTGTGGTGGCCTCCGCCGTGGTTGCCTCCCTCGTTGTTCTGATTGTTGTTATTCCCATTAAGTGGCTGCCCATCCTTCCACTTTTTGTAATGGTAGCACTGTGCCTTTGTGTGGTTGGGTGGTTTTCCATCTTTTCCCACATGGATGTCACAGGGACGGTTGAAAACTTCTTCCAAGTTAACTGGGTGGTGATGGCCCTTCACGTAGTTACCTCACAACGGCGCCAGAAAACGGTCTTGACAGCCCTTCGTGTGGTTACCTGCGTGAAAAGTAAATGGGTTAGGTTGAGACTCCAAGTGCAGAGTCTATGTAGTAGTGGAAGACAGTTTTCCCCACGAGGGGTGACTCGAGGGTTTAATATCGAACTCTCGGGGAACCAGTATTTCAGGTGTTATCTCCTTATCCTTCTCTTGAGAACCTGCAACAAAATAAATTGTTTTGTGCCCTCAACCTCACCAAGTGGTTGTCAAGCACAAGGTGTGAGAATGATAATAAAATAAATATGCAAACAGTAGTAAATATGCAATGATGGTAAAATAAATATGCAAGGATGATGGTAGTAATGATAAATGATATTTTTGGGTATTTTATAATGTATGCAAGATGTAAAAGTGTTTTTATATTTTCGGATTTAATAATGGCAGCAAACAAATGTGGTGATAAAAGTGTTGGAAAGGTGTTTCTTATGATTAAAAATGGACCGGGGTTCATGGTTTCACAAATGCACTCTCTCTTGATAACGTGGTAGACAATGGAACACTAAAATTAACATGAAAGATGGCAAGACATGGTTTGACAAGTTATTAATAATGTGGGCATCACGTCCTAACATAGAGATCTCAAGTATAAGTTGTTCTCTCTCTTATGCTCCACCAAGATGCGAACTAAATCATAACACCTTAGTAATTAAGATAAATCAGAGCATATCAATAAGTTCAATGACATGAAGTTAAAATAAGAACATGCTAGATCTAGTCATGGAGATAGTGGCCAAGGTCACATCCACTCTCCGGTAGCATGGTATTTTTGTTTATCCCTAGTGAGGCAACAAAGTAAGGTAGAAAACCCAAGTGGATCGCAGAACTTTCTCTCACGTTCACTGCACTAGCCACTCCCCGTTACTCCAACTAATGCACACGTTCCCCCTCACATGCTCTCATAAACATGCTTGATCATGACAAGTAAATAAGAACGGGGTACATAATATGCATCTACTTTCATAACTGAAACAAAACCATTGCAATCTCAAACATGTATTAACTCATAATAAAGATCCACCACAAAGAAATTACATAGATGACCGTAATCATGTTCAGCAGCTCATACGGTACTAATTAGTGAAGCTCATAGAGAGGGGAGATACATAAGTTACTTCCACAAACCCATAGTCCAGGGTGGACTACTCCCTCTTCATCATGGTGTCGGTGGAGATGTTGTTGGAGGGGAAGGAGACAACACCGGTAGCGCCCCGCCGGAGTTTTCCCCCTCCAATCTTCAGCTCCAGGTCTCTGTTTCGTGGTTTCTGTGTTTCGGCGGCGCTCTCTTTCGCGAAAGCCCTGGGGGGTCTATATATATTTGTTTTTAGGTCAAGACGAAGCTTCGGGAAGAAAGATCGACGGCAGTGGAGGCCCGAGGGCCAATTTGGTGGGTCCCACGCGGTCAGGGAATCTGGCCGCATGGGCCCACCCCTTTCGGCCTTCTGGTCTCCGTTTTTTCGATTCCTTTGCGCCTACGTTTCGTTCCTTCCAAAAAAATTGATCCCCGTAAAATCTTAGGTCATTTGGACGTCGTTTGGGTCCCTGAAACATCAAAATATAGAAAAAGAGGTTTCTGACAGCGCAGGGTTAATTCCAGAAAAATGGGGAAGTTGTTAATTATCCCCAAAACTCAATATAACTCATAAATATAACCCTTATATGAAGCAAATATCATGGAATAACATGTAATAAAATGTAAAGTTCATGTATGCATTTTACATGCATCAGATGGAAATTTCTTCCTCTACCGCTACTTGGCTTGTAACGAGTGTTCGTGTTTGCGACTAATCCCGAGTTTCCTTCCTCGTTCTTGCGCTTGTTGTAACTCGCATTACTATTGCTAGCTTGTTGCTGCTGGTCTTCTTTCCTTTGCCAGCAGTTTCCTCCTCCTCTCCATCAGATGCGTCATTGGTCTTACCCGAGCTTGCATACTTGTTAGCCGCTGCCATCACCTCGCTGAGGCTCTTAACTTTGTCCTTCATGCGACCCAGTTTGTGGACCAGCGGCTCAAACTTGTAGTTTTTCTCTATTACTAGGACAGCTGAGCTTGGAGGTATGTTGTCTGAGGAGTGTATAATTTCTGCCACTCTCCTCATCCAATGGCGACTTGACTCGCCCTCTTTTTGCACGCAGCGCTCAAGATCTTCTATGCTGCAGAGTCGCTTGCATGTTCCTTGGAAGTTCTTGAAGAAAGCTTCCTTCATCTCATCCCAAGAATTTATTGAGTTTGGTGGTAGATTTTGTAACCAAATGTGGGATGCGCCTTCCAACATCATGTTTAGATATCGGGCACAGATCTCTTCAGATGCGTTGAGGATGCTCATGCCCATCTCATAATTGTTGAGCCAAGTGACTGGATCCATGCTTGGGTTGTAATTTGTGACCTTGCGAGGTCCTTTGAAATCTGCAGGAAACGGCTCAGACCTAATCCTCTCGCTGAAGCAGACTGGACCTTTAAATCGCGATGATAAGTTGGATGGAGCTGGCCTCCTTGCCGGATTAACCATTGCATGCGGCTGCACAACTTCTGCGGGTTGAACTTGTACCACCTGTTGGTTTTCCCTTTGTCGCCTGGTTGAACTTGAAGTCGCAACCTGCGGCGACTCGGCTCGGTTGCTTCTTTCCGCTGTTACTCTACTGTTGTAGGGGGTGGCATGAAGTCGTCCCCCATGTTCAGACATGTTTGCCTGCTGTACTACTGCTGTGCTCAGCATCTCGATGGCGCGCCGCGCCTCTCTGTCCATCTGTGTGTTTCCTGCCGGTGTCAACCTGGCTAAGATGTTGGTAGCCGCATAGAGATTCTCCACTGGGCTAATATAGTGTCCTTGCGGTGTATGGAACCTTTGATGCTGCGATGCCGGCTGCTGCACAAAAGTTGGTTGCGGCGACGGAGGTGGCATGATAGCCCTGTTGTTAGCTTGCACCAGAGCTCTTGACCCTGGTGCTTCCGCCGCTCTTGGTGCCGCAAAAGATGGAACTATAGGCGCGAATGATGGTAATGCGATCGTCCGCACTGCAGGCGCGACTAAGGGCGCCGCTGTAGCACCCTTGCCTTAACAAAGCATAGGCGTACATGAAATGTGCGGAAGACTTGGATCATATAAGACTTGCACTTTCCAATAAAATGTAGTATCACACGAAATGTCAAAATTATTACAACGCACGCACGAATGATCCAAAAATATAATAATTTATTACAACTGCGCATAGCCAAGGCTAGCTTGAAACAAATAAAGTTCAACATTTATTCAGAGTTCACACGCAAATTAAATATAACCCGGAGCTCCATCATCAGACTTGGAACATGTTGGTTGTAAGCTCGAAGACTGACGACGTCACTCCTGATCGGACGAACCTGCAACATGTAAGTTGCAGCCCAGATTGTTTGGGTCAGATGCCGTTCGACTGGCTGGCAAGTGAATACTAGTGGAATATAAAATGGCAAGACTATTTCTACATGCTTATATGGCTGGTGGGGTTCAAGGCTATTGCATAAAGGCAATTTTGTCCAACTTTTCATAAAGCATTTTAATTCTCGACAACAACATGAGACACAACCCTGGACGCATCCAATGTCTCATTTAACCCGAGTTCACCCAGCAAGTTTTATTATGAAATTGGAATGATGAGATTTTTCCATACACTACAATGTTCGAAGACACGCATTGTGGGACACGGCTAAGATCTTAGTTTACACACTCTACAGAGCTGGTGCACTTTCACCACTAGACCCGATCAACCTAAACTATCATTTGCACTCATTTAGTGATAAGGAAAAGAAGAAGATCGAGACGAGACTTTTCAGAATTATTTTCCCATGGTACTACTAGCGAGATCACCGCCCAACTATCCCTCTACATCTTCAGATCTCACTGATCCAGGTCCACACAACATACTCCGTCAAGACAGAGCCCATATGACTAGTGGTTGCACGCTTCGGCAACAAACATGAAGTGACTTAAAATCTCGATACCCTGGGTGGCAATCCACAAGTGAGCGTAAACAAGACAGCCATAGACATGACCCATGAATAGCCACTCCACTCACATCATCCTCTATCAACCAATCCACCCAGGCAGTAAATTAATTTAGTGGAGTTTTCAAATATCACATCTACAATAAAACAATCATTTTTGCAACATGTACTTCCACTAAATTATAATAGGTCACTACCAAGGTGGTCATATGGCTATCCTATAAGGTTTGCATAGCATAATATAATATAGTAGTACCTATCATGCATACTACTAAAATATCTACAAATGCAAATAAACAAAAATAGTAGGTCATTTATGCGTGTGCAAGTTATTCACTTGCCTTCGTAGTCGTTCGTGTTGGTGCAGCACTCACAGCACGCTCTGCGCTCCTCACAATCTAAACAAACAATAAGCACAAATTCAATACAACACACAAATGACATTACAAAAATTATGTATGCATGATAAAATGCAGAGGAGACACATCTTTAAGTCAAGCAATAAATATTATATTTAGTTCTCTGATATGCACTATATGCATGATGCTCATGACCACATTTTAATGTGTTTAACAAAATAAAACAATTTTGACTAGCTAAAATACAAATTTTAAACCTCTGTAAATAACGTTAATATGAATGATGCGAAAAGACTATTTTATTTGTCCACTGTGTTCTACACAAATTTCTGAACATTTTGATATAAAGAACATAATTTTTGGACGAGTAAAACTCAAGATATGAATTTTACAAGGTACGCATATTTTCTGGAATTTTATTAAATTCGTGGTAAAACATGTTGACCGGGTTGACTGGGCTGGCGACGTGGCGCTGACGCGGCAATGACGCGGCGCTGACTCAGCTGCCACACGGCGGCGTCTGGTTCGCCCATACCCTTCATCAAGTGGTTCTAATCTGGACCGTTGATTTGAGATCCGACTGCCTAGGACGAAATTGTCTTGGACGTGCTTGTGCTCACCGGAGAAGACAACGATGACGGCGAGCTGAGACTTGAGGCGATCGTTGCCGGCGTACTGCTGCTCCTTTAGGCTTTGAGACGGCAGGAATCGGCAGAGGTGATCACGGCGAACTCGATGGCGTACTCGGCGACGTCTCCGGTTGATCCAAACGGCGGCAGCAACCTCTTCTCGAGCTCTCGTACCGCGACGCTCCGGCGACGAGAACGAGCTCCCTGCTGCACCGTTTCCAAAAATGAAAAATTTAGGAGATGCGGAACAACGAGGGTTAACGGATTGGTAAGTCTAGAGATGCTAGAGTCGTGCGAGACGACAATGAAAACCTTCGAAGTGCGTCAATGGCGGCGGCGGCAGCAGATCGATCTCGACCCAAAATTCGGGCAGCCTGGCGGCCGGTTTTTGGGGAAAGTCAGGGGAAAAGGAGGCCTAGGGTTTTGGGATTTATATAGACGAAGTTTCATGGCAAACGGATAAGAGAATCGGAAGAAATCGAGGATTTTGCGGGACAAGTCGAGTTAGGAACGAACTCTGTTCGTTCTGGGATTTTCCTCCCTTGGTACGTGATGTACGCGATGGTGAATATGGGCTGAAATTGATGTTGGGCTGGCTGCTGTTGGGATGGTCCCTATTGGGCCGAAGCTGGCTGGTTCGATTCTCTCTCCTTTTTTCCTTCCTGTTCTATTTCCTGTTTTCTCCATTTGAAGTAGCAAAATAACTTCAAAAAGAGTAAAATAAAATACAGGAAAATTCCTGTGAGTTGTAGTTTATAACATAACGTCACTAGCACCGTTATCTTGTGTAGTTAAAATGAAGATAGTTTTGTGCTTATATCGCACATAAACATTATTTGTTCCTTTTTAAAACCAATGCACTTAAATGAAATGCAACAAACAAATGATGATGATGAATGCCATGCATGATTTTGAAAATTTGTTTCATCCAAACAAAAGTTTTAAAATTTTAGTGATTTTTGAACATTCCAAAATCTTGGGATGTTACAGCCGCGGGTCGCGTAGCCGCGACAGGTGGTGCTATGTATGAGGGTGCTGCGACTGATGGTGCTGCGGCTTCTGACCATGCGACTGGACGCACTGTGTTAGTTGCGACTGATGGGATCGCGTGAGGTGGCGCCGTGGCTGCTGGTGTATCGACTGCAGGGATCACGGCTATAGGTCCAGATGTGGGTGATTGGAATAACTCCATGGGATTTACTGTTCCTGGCTGCAGGCGACTGATATGGCGTCGGTGCGGCAGGGTGCTTGGCCCTCCTTGTAAGATGAAGGTGTCTTCGGCGAGTCGTTGTTGTTCTTGTTGGAGGCGCTGGTCCTCGCGTGCAAGCCTGCTCCTTTCATCCACAATCCTTTGGACTTCATCATACAGCCCAATCCTGATAGCTTCCAGCTCCGCAACTCTAGCGGCAGCGTTAACCGCAGATATAGGCGTAAACAGCGGGCTGCTCTGGGGCATCACAACCGCCGTGTTGGGGGTTATTCTTGGCCCTCCTTCCGTAGGTACAACTCCAGACGGGGTTTCTCTGTTTGCGACTCCTGAGGCCGCGACTCCTGGGGTGGTTGCAGCGGGTGCCGCGTGACTTGAACCGAGCTCTGCGACTCCTGATCCTTCTGGTACGACTTGTTCCGCTGCTTCCAGCGCCGTGGGGGCTAAGCTGCCCTGTGGCATGCCCAGCCCTTCCTCTGCTTCCACGGTCCTGTAGATCCCTTCCATGCACTGATCTCCTACGGAGGGCGAGCTGTCACCCCTAGGGTTTCCACATAGCCTTTCCTCGAGTACATACTCGATGGATTGGGCTTCTTCGTCTTCGAATGTTAGCGGCTCGTTGTTGGTAGATTCTTCTTCTTCATCCACCGTTACGGCGACTCCTTCTTCTGAGTCGCCTGGCTGTGATGGGTCTTCTGACTCGCCGCCGATGAAGCCGACGAAAACATGAATAGATCCAAACGGGATGATGCGACCGGTCTTCAGGTAATCTGCTTCTGGTCCCCAGCTTGAGTCGTCAATGAGAGGCATGCCATCGACCATGATGATGTGCCCAATGGCGAGATCTTCAGCTCCTTTCATCGATCCTGCGCGGAACGTGACGCTCTTGACCGCAGGCCCCACGGTGGGCGCCAACTGTCGTGGGTTTGTCACCTCAGATGTCATGGATGACTTCGTAGGTGTGGTATTTGCGCGAGTCAATCGTCTCCGAGCTTGGGATCGCGGGAACAAGGACGAACACAGATTTACCCAGGTTCGGCCCCTCAATGTGAGATAAAGACCTACTTCCTGTCTACCCTAGATTGGTATTAATATGATATATGTGGTGTTACAATGGAGGCGATCCGATATGGGTACTCGCCGTAAGAACTAGGGTTTTAGGTCTTGATAGCTTGACCCGTCTAAGTCCTGCGAGTCCTCTTTATATACACAGAGGCTCGCTAGGTTACAAAGAAAACTTCCTCCACAAGGAATATGTCAACTGGAACCTATTTGGAGACTAACTCGTCCTTACGTCTTCCAGGATATGTCTTCTAGATTCTTCACCTTGTGGCGGTGCGATATTGGGCTTGCTTTCATGCAGGCCTTTTCTGGTGCGAGTAAAGTGGGTCGCACTTATCAACATGGGCCACGGGTTAATCCACAAAGTATTCCCCCGACACCCAGCGCACTGCTTCGCCCACGTGGAGTGCCTTTAGTCCCGGTTCGTGGCAAACCGGGACAAAAGGGGGACCTTTAGTCCCGATTTGGTAGTCCCGGTTGGGAAACTGGGACTAAAGGCCCTTCCCAACCGGGACTGTAGCCCCTTTTTCTACTAGTGTCATAACCATCGCTGAACTATCTCTAGTATCAGAACTCCACCCAATCAACCTAATGGAACTGAAAAAGATGAACATGGAGCGGGCGGCACCTGAATCGACCAGATAAGGCGAGCTTGGCGGTGGCAGGGATGAAAGGTACGTCGATGGTGTCGCCTCCCTTGACCTTGGCGGCCGCCTGCGCCTCGCGTATCTTCTGCATCTTGAGCATCCGCTCTTGCAACGGGAGTCACGCTCTGGCGCGGAACAATGTCGCGGCGGCCGAAAATCGGAGCAAATCTAGCGCCGGCGCACGGAGATCTGGCGCCTCCAGGCCCAGCAACACGTCGCTAGCACAAAAAGATGCAAACTTTGACCTCAAATCTCTGGCGGGATGCGAGCAGGATTAGGGTTGCTAAACGACTCGGGGTGGTGGGGAGCAAGGCGACGGTGGGGAACGACGAGGACCGAGATGAAGAGGGCGGCGACGGTAGGGAGCGACGGGGAGGTGACGGAGACGCGAGCGAGTGTAAGGAGAGAGAGAGAGTGGAGGGCGTGCGAGCGGAGGGGCAATTCGGAAAACTCGTAAAATTACGTAATGTGCCAAGTTTTGTACGTAAAAACCTTTAACGTCTGATATTTTGTTACAGAGGGAGTACTTGACAATACGTACTATTTCCAAATGTGTTGTATTACTTAACCAATAATAAGGCTCACCGTTCCCTTACAATTAAGAAAGAAAACACAAGGCCGACGTGGCATGAATAACCCGGCCGACGTGGCGTCACCTGCAGCCTACGGGAACAATAGAGCAGCTCTGCCTCCCGTGTCGCTCCTCTGGGGCGACACCGGGGGCCTCCCAAACCCTAGCCGCCTCGTGCCTCCTCCTCTCCTTCCCTTCCTCGCCGCCGCCAGAGGCACCCACCGGAAAGCCGGCGTGCGGTTGCCGAGGACGGTGGCGGCTGGGATCTCGCTGCTGCGCGTCTCTCGCGGAGAGCCTTGGCGTCTGGGGCGGCGGCCTCGAGGTGAGGGCGGCGTTGGCCCTGGCGGCGGGCACGTTGGCTGGTGCTGTGTGGCCGTCTCTCTCGGCCGTGCGGGCGGCGAGGGGACCGGTGGTTCGTGGACACGGCGTGGAGGGCGCCCCGTCAGCCCTGGCGCCAGATCTGAAGACGGCGACTTCGATCCACGCAGATCCCGGCCCACCTCCGGTGTTGGCTGGGTCGTGGGCCTGCCGGGAGAAATCCTCGGCCAGATGCGGTGGCCGCGTCGTCGGCGACGTCTCTGACGCCGAGCCCCTCCTTGGAGGCGACGATGAGGTTTGGCTCCTTCCCGCTCTCCTCCCCTGTGCCCGGGTGAAAACCTAGCTCCTCTGAGCGGGCGGCGGCGGCGCTCGGCATCGCGTTTCTTCTTGAAGACGTCGTCTTGGACTACGGGGAGGTGGTGGATCTGCGCGCGGTTCTTGGTTTCCTAGTGGCGGCGTTTCCTGTGGCGAGTTGTTGTCGGGTTTGGCCGATGCTCCTTCCTTTGCTGCTAACAGACGCAGGTGGGCTGTCCGTCCGCGGGTCGGCGCCCTCGAGCCTGGGCGAGAGGGGAATGGGTTCCCCTCTGCGGCGGCAGCTGCTTGGTGTTTTGGTTGGGAGACGAAGATCTGGTTGAGCCCTGCCCTTCTTTGGCGGCCCTTGCTTCCTTTCTACCGTGTCTTTGGTGCGTGTCCACGTCCGATAGCCTGCGTCTTGCCGTGCTGTCGGTGCCGGCGGTGATGTCTGTGGGTTGCTCGCGGGCTGTGACGTCCGTGCTTGACTCTGTCCCTCTGCAAATCGGTGTGCCTGTTCTTCGTGCTCTCGGGTGAGCGGCTCTGCCTTCTGACGGTGCGGCGTCCTTCGAGCCAGGACGAGAAGACAGGGGTCTTCTTCGAAGGTGGAGGCGAATGACATTCGACTTCGACAAGCAGCGGACGTGAAGAAGGCAGGATTCTCCGGCGGCGTTTGGCTTCACAGTGTCTCCTTGGTGCTGACCTTGTCGGCAGATGGTGGCATCGATGATCAAGCTGTGCTTTTTCTTTATATTTTCTGTTTGCTTGTTGATTCGTTGCCTGTAAGCTGTTCTTGCAGCATATGTTTGTAATTGCCGCTGTTAGACTGAGCTTTGTTAATTCAAAGCTGGGCTTATGCCTTTTATCTAAAACCTGCAGCCTACGAGGGGCAAAACGGGAAATCCGGTCGACCGACATAGAGCGCGTGCACCAAGCCTATATATATATACCCTGTCCACTGACCTCGCCCGTCCGTATATAACAAGCCCGATTTCGAATTCCTCTCTCGGCTCTCGCTCCATCCCCAATCTTCGAGCGAGGCCTCGTCGTGGCCCTATATCCGAAGCTGCGATAGACCGCCGCCGCGTGTGCGCGCGCGGTAAGAGGCTGCCTCCCCGCTGTTCGATCGATTCGATTCGCGCGCGATTGGTTTTATTTCAGCTCCGGGCCGGTGGCGGTGGCGTGATGTGCGCGCCGACAAGAGGCTTTCGTTTGGAGTACGTATGTACCTTCTCCGTTCCCGTCCGCATATAACCAAACAGGATTCGAAGAACTCCCCGGCTCCTCTTGCTCCATCTCTCCCGGACCATCCAGCGAGGGGCCTCTGACCGCCCTTCCCACGGTTTGGTTCGGTTCGGTTCGATTCGATTCGCGCGGTTTATTTCAGCGGGCCGGGTGATTCGGCCGGGGCCTGGTGGCGGTGACGAACATCTAGCTAGGGTTTAGTTTCGGGGATGCCGGCGAGGTAAATGACGGAACATCTGTACGATTTGTGGCGAAATCGTTACCAGCAGCGTTGTGCGTGTTCGGTCTTCATATACTGAAACTCTAGTATATATGGCGCGAGTGGATAAAGATTGGGGAAGCTAGATCCGTACGTACGTGTGCCAGCGTCGGGAGGGAGGTCTTAATGAAACAGAGCCTGTGCTGTTTTGAATTCAGATATTTTATTCTGTCACGATCAGGCAAGGATCGAGGAGGGAAGGATGGTGGCCTTGGAGATGTACCGGCGGTCCGTCCTCGGCATGGGGCTCATGGAGGCGCTGGACGAGATGGTCTCCACCGGCAGACTCGCTCCCGACTGGCGACCTCGCCATTCGTGTCCTCCTGCAGTTCGACGAGGTTCGTTCGTTCCGCCGCTGTTCCTGAACAACGCTAACTCACTCGCATACATGCTGCTCCTAAATTGTGACCTTGCGCCTATCAGCCTATGGTGTTCTTGCTGTTTGTAGTCCATGAGCGACGCGCTGAAGCATCAGGTGACGAGCAGGGCCCGGCCTTCTTCAAGGTTTGGCAACAGTACGTATATGCCTCTTTCTTACGATGTTTCTCTAAGAGTGAATTCCACTTTTTACCCTCTAAGATAAACTTTGTGCCACTTTTTACCTAATTTAATAGAAATTTCTCAAATTTACTCCATTTAACAATCTTTCTTCCACTTTTTACCCCCTTTTATATTTTACCCCGTCCTGACTTATGGGTCCCACTCTTAGTCCGACGTGGTGTGTCCTAGTCAGCAATTGAGCCAAACCGAGCCGAGACGAGTTGGTTTAACGTTGGTTCTGGTTTAATTTGGTCCGGTCAGACCTCGGTCGGGTCGTACCAGACCCGACGCCCTCTGCTCTTTCCCCTTTCCCCGAGCTAGGGAGTCGAGGGTAGAGTCGAGACCTTGAAGAGCATGAAGCCGTCGGCGCGAAGGAAGCCAAAAAGGACCACACTGCCAGAGACTTGAAGAGCGCGAAATTGGAGGGATGGGCGAGGGCTTCGTGCAGCATCGGCGGCGGCACGACACGGGTGTTGCGGCCACCAGCTCCGTAGTGGGCTTCGTCTGACAGCGGAGCCTTAGCGGCAGCGCCACGCGTGCAACGGCTACTCTGGCGTGACCTTCTTGCGTCAGCAGTGGCGGCATCACGGTATTCACCTGCTCCGGCGTGGACTTCGTGCATCAGCAAAGCACCGGCGGTGCCGATACGGGTGCTACATGCACCTGCTCCAACATGGGCTTCGTGCGGCAGAGGAGCACCGGCGGCGGCAAGCCGGGTGCGACGGCCTAGATGGGGCGTGAGCCTCGTGCGGTGGCAGTGGTGCTACAACGACATGCCCAAGTGTGGGCGTCATAGGGAGCGGAGCACGGGTGGCGACGAGCTTACTGCTACAGCCATATCCTCCGGTTATGATTGATACTGTTGATCCTGAAGGTTGTCTTGCTTGCGTTTGAGGATCCTGGAGGTTTCTCTCGGGGGAGGATGATGTTGTGCGAGCGGGTATGGCATCTGGTCGGTTCATCTAAACATCCATGCGATCGGGCCTGGCTCGACCCGACCGAGGTCTGACCGTCCCAGGTTAAACCAGCACCATCGTTAAACCGGCTCGGCTCGACTCAAGAGCTAACTAGGACATGCCACGTCAGACTGAGAGTGGGACCCAGCGGTCAGGATGGGATACAATATAAAAGAGGGTAAAAAGTGGAAGAAAGTTTGTTAAATGGGGTAATTTTGATGATTTTTTGTTAAATTGGGTAAAAAGTGGCACGAAATTAATCTTAGGGGGTAAAAAGTGGAATTCACTCTTTCTCTAATGGATTGGCTAGCCGTAGATCGAGGTTTCAAGGGATTACTGCGGAGCTACATTCCCTTGTTCCGTGTAGAGGTTCTGATGCCAATATTGAGTTGTTGCACACTGCTACTGATTGTTCCGTGTCTTCTACTTGATTCTATGAGGACAATTGATCTACTTGCGAAATAAAATTACTTGCCATACTACTTTAGGAGCGGATCTCTGCAAATTTAGGTTTTGGTTTTCCTGAATTTTTAAAACTGTAACTAGTATGTGGTGATGTTAATTTTAGTACTTCAAATATAAAAGTTCCTGCAACCTGATCAGCACGCAAGCATGTGGACTGTCCTGCTCCTAATTTGTATATGGACAATTATCTGTTTTTTTTTTTTTTTGCCTTCAGCTACTTGTTTTGTGTTTACCACATTTACTACTATGCTTACCTAGCAGCCAAATCTACCGTCCTTCTTGGTTCAATTTCATGACATACTAAGTGGAATTTGTAACCACCTTTCCATGAATCCGTTGATTATTGGTTTTCTTGTTTTCTTGGCAGGGTAACTGTGAGAATGTCTGGACTTTCAACCTGAGAGGCGTGACGTTCACGAACGAGGAGATTTCACAGAATATCGGCAAGGTGAAGATCGTGGCATGCGATTCCAGTTTGACCAAGCCTAAGTAGTAACTCGCCAAGAGTCCAACCTTTTAAGCATAGTCATCTTCATGGTAGACCGGTCGCTACCCAAGCCAAACAGTCACGTCAATATCGCTTATATGTTATGATCTCACGAGCATCTAGCTACAGTATCCCGTTGTGGACGCAGAGGAGTTATCATCATCTTGAGTATGTCGCTTAAGGAACGGTGATTTCACTCTTTTTTCCGTCGAAAAATACAACTAGGTTGATGGCTGAAACTAAGAGTAGAATGTGACGTGTTTGCGTTACTAAATCTCTGTGACGTGAAATTACTCGAAAAAATAAATCTCTGTGACGTGAATTAAGTGCTCATCCTCTGTTTTTCTAAACATATTCTGTTCACCAAGGTAGATCTGGAAAGTAGGAGTACACCAAAACGCCGTTCCAGTCCAGATAAAAACGAGGAAAAACTATTTACATCCATAACCCATCAGGTGAACCTCACAAGCTAAGAGTGAACATCGGCTCAAAGGGCAGCTGTTGCGAGTGGAACTTCAGCTCGTTCTGGAATCGCTGTAGCACGAAGCGCTCGTCCTCCGTTATGAGAGTCGTCGCGCTGCACTCCGACTTCGAGAACGGTTCTCTTCCCGTTCTTCCGGCTCGATGGAGGTAGCCGGTCGCCGTCCTAGGGAGGTAGAAGTTGTATATGTGGCTGGTCTGCGGAAGGTCAAACCCTCTGCTTGCTATGTCTGTAGAAACTAGCAGGAAACCCTTTCCCTTGACTTCCTGCAGACAGACATTACATTCATGGTTCTTCTATCAACATAATGAAGATGCTGTGAGTTGAGGCACAGAACTGAAGGAGAGCACTTACAGTGAACGAGGTAGCCCGGGCATTGAAATTCATATCTTCTTCTAGTAGAAGCACCTCTAGGGTACCTTTGTACTCTGATCTTAGAAATTCAACAACAAGGGTAGACGAAGGAGCGTTTGCAGCCCTTTTTGATTTCTCGGACTGAAAAAAAGTTGCAACGGCTATCAAAAAGAATACTGATCTCAGACCACTACGGTCATTTTAGTCAAGACTCAGTCAGTATTAGCATAAGTGCTAAGAACATGGCAACACAGCAGCTACGTGATCGACTAGTAAAGTAACCAGAGCAGTTACTTATACACGAATACAGAAGAAACTGATTCAAGGATAATAAGTTAAAAACAACACTGCAGCTTGTCGAATGAAACGTAGTAAATTAACCAGAACTGTCACTTGTACACAAACAAATAAGTTTGTCGAATGAAACTAATTAAAGGGATAATTAAGTTTAAAAAACAACACCACGGTTTTGAAGTGGGCATTGATCATATCACCATGCCACTACATTAGCAGAAACTGATAACATGACGTATCCCTTGTGACAGTTCATAAGTTAGCACCTCGGGAAACATGTGAAACAATTTCCCAATGGCACAAGGGCAATTTTGCAATCAACATGGCATGGCATAAAATGAATTATGTATACCATTACCTGTTGAGCGACAAATAAAATCACTGACTTTGGTGCATCCCTCTCAAGCAAGGATAGTAAAACATGCAACCGTTCCTTCTTACTGCAGACATGTACATTGATTGGGTTGTCATAAAGATTAAGAATCAGACCAAGGTCATAAAAGAACTTGCAGGAGCAAGGAGGATGGTTGTGCTTGTGTTAATGAGAATAAGAGAAGCTCTGCCATGAAATGTACAATGTTTAAATTTTCTAGGCATGCCTGTGGGTAATTGCCTATGGTTGTGGGAGGAGAGGAATGAGAAAATTCAAATGTATCTTGCAGGAAATATGTGGGGAACTTAAAGATAAAAGTGATCCATTAAAAATATATACTCACCACATATGTATGATGTAGGTGTGAAGGCATGGGTTGTACAGGGTTCACATGAACATGAACCACATCGCTCTGCACAAAGATAAAATACAAGATGTGAAAACTAGTATGTGTATCCATCAAGTTCAAAACGCAATCGTTCAGGCAGTAATGGATTGTAGATCAACCTTGGTCCATTTATGTTGTACGCAGTCATGCAAAAAGCGGTTATGCTAAGGTATCGATGCGCTAGCAAATATGGTCTGGCGACTAGAAGCTGTTGTATAAGAATTTAATATTTTGCGAAGAGAGTTCACTTGCTTTGATGATCCAAAAATGAAATCAACCTGAAAAAAAAAACCAAAAGGTTGTATGTTAGCCAATCTCTTTCCAAACGAGTAAGCATGGTATCTTAGAAGATATGTAGACACTGCATAAGAAAATTTGGTTTGCGGCTGAAGAATAGATAGAGTGGTCACCTCATCGATAACTAATATTTTGATGGATCCGACACTGAAAGGACGCTTCTCAACCATTTGACACAAGCTCGCAACAGTAGCCACGATTATTGCAGGGGGCTCTGCCTGAAAACAGGCCAACGTTATTAGCAGGGAGATGGCACAAGAGATATGAGAAACACATCAATAACAGCAATCGTTAGGTGTCAAGTACAAATAAATTATACATGAATATGTATATCTGCGAAGTCAAATTTCCTTCCTGTTTCATAACTTCCTATGCAATGCAATCATACAGACATAGAGGGACCCCAAATTTATTATTGACATTCAGAAAACACTTTTGGCTCCCGAGCTCCGGTGCTCCCTCTACTAAAAAAATTGAAAAATCATATTTATAAGTTTTAAAAAAATCTGAAAAAAATCCTGCATATTGCCAATAATGTATCCCACAAACGTGGAAAATCTCGATTTCATATACTTTATATTCTGTGCTACACAAAAATGACAAATGTTGTATATTTTGAAGATTTGAAAGTGTGTACATTTAGATCCACACATTTGTCATTTTTGTGTAGATCAGAATATAAAGTATTTCAAATCGAGATTTTGCACGTTTGTGGGATATATCATTGACAACATGCAGGATTGTTTTCAGATTTTTTTGAAACCTGTAAATATGATTTTTGATTTTTTTTAAATAAAGAGATCACTGGAGTCCGGAGCAAGAAATCTCTACGCATTGACATTCCCCTAAAAAAATTATTATTGACATGGGATCTAGATCTAACAATGTACCAGAATGTTTACGCAATTAAGTATGCATTGGCATAGACACAAAATCGACCACAAGATGGTTACTTACCTTAACCCAGCTCTTTTGCCTCTTGAGCATCCCACCATCAAGCAAAGCCATAACGTTACAAGTCTTCGCCGCGAGAATTCACATTGCCATTGTTCAGAATGAAATGTCTGAAGAAACTGACGGATGGAGCTGGAGGGCTACGGCGACCACCTGGGCGTGGAGGATGCAGTCCAGGACGGAGAGGAGCACCGGCAGGGACTGCTCCTGCCATGGGCGGACCCAACCGCTCCTATGCCCGGGCGCTTGCCCAGGCTTCGATCGCGGTCGCCTCGTAGGAAATAGGAATTCTAGCGATGAAAACACCTGCGAGGAGGGGCAAAACAGCTCGTATGGTGGGCCTTGAGCATGTTGGGCTTGGCAGTTCCTTGTTGGGCTCTGCTCGCGATGGAAAAAAAACAGCGTCCAGCTCCAGCGGCCATGCCCCGTCCATCGTTACTGCCTCGTTGACTCGTTCCCCAGTGGCCAGCTCGAATCGATTTGTTCCCCAACTCGCTGTCCGACGAAACTCTAGCCCGTCCGTCCGGCGATTTCCCCAACTTGGCGGCGGCCGGAGGAAGTGGAAGTCCATGGAGGGCGGAGAACCGGGACGCACGGAAGCTGGGGCGGCCTCTGCAGATCCGCCGGGCGACAGCGGCGGTGGGCGTCCTGAGCAGCAGCAGGGGCGGCCATGCCCAGCCGCATCTGGTGGCCGCAAGCGTCGGCGAGACTCATCGGGAACTTCTTCATCAGGCAAAAGACAGATAGGTATGTCTTCCTCAACTGAGATTGCTCATTTTAGCTAATTCTCTTGATCTTCTCTACTGGCAATATACATTTTTCTGACATGACAAGTCGAATCATGTGTACATATCGACTACTGCAGCAACATGTAGAACTCGAGAAGATAACATATTTCCAAATAGAAATGGCACTACAAGTCTACAACCATATCAAGACGCGTCTTTATTTTTCCCAATAGTGAAGAATTAGGTTTCTGCAGACTGCAGTGATCATACACAAATAGATCTAACTGGCTAGGTGTATTCGGTTATGATTTATGAATTTTGAAACTGAATTTGACATACATTATTAACTAGTTCTTGTTGGCAATTGGTTGATAGGACCAAATGGTCCTCCATTATTAACCAAAATTGAAACTTTGCTTAACCGAAATTGAAACTTTGCTTACATTAATAATTAACGAATGTGTTTAAATTTCAGAACTTGGGAGGTTTTTGGTTGATAGAAGAAGCTTACCACAACCACCACCGCAACCAAATGTTGCAAATGAGGAGGAAGAGCATGTATTCAATCCGGATGAAATATTGTCTGATCCCGCTCTTAGGAAACAAATCAATGAGTATCATCCGGATGTGCAAGACCAAGTGAAGAGAGCATACCTTTTGAAGGGTCCAACTCAACCAATTGTGATTTTTCCTAAGAATGGAAGTGGATCTAGGGGCTTTTCAAAAGCATGGTATGATAAATATGATTGGATAGAATATAGTGAGTCTCATGATAAGGCTTATTGTTTCTATTGCTTTCTTTTCAAGCCACTTGTAAGTTCACACCGTTTTGGTAATGAAGTCTTCACCAAAACTGGATTTAGTGATTGGAAGCATGGTTACAAAGCTTTGCCCGATCATATTGGTGGGGTAAATAGTGACCATAATAAGGCAAGGTTGCATTGTGATGATTTTCGCAATCAAAGACAAAGTGTGTCTAGTCACCTCGCACGTGCATCTAAGGAATCCGAAGAACTATATAAGATCCGCTTGCATTCTTCTTTGCATTGTGCAAGATTTCTCATTAGTCAAGGATTGGCATTTCGTGGCCATAATGAATCCCTTGGTTCATTAAACAAGGGCAACTTACGTGAGATGGTTGATTGGTACAAAGAAAAGGATGGAAAAGTGGAGCATGCTTATGAGCGTGGTGGAAATTCCAAGATGATCTCTCCCAAGGTTCAAAAGGATCTTACCAAGTGTTGTGCACAAGAAGTCACCAAGATGATTATGGAAGAACTTGGCGATAAGAAATTCTCCGTTCTTATTGATGAATCACGTGATATATCCGTGAAAGAGCAAATGGCGGTAATATTGAGGTTCGTGGTGGTGTCTTGTTATTAAATTTTCATATTGTTCCATACTTTGCTTTCATTTACCCTTAGTGCAATTGGCTTTTTGTTATAGGTATGTGAACAATGAAGGGAAGGTTGTGGAATGCTTTCTTTCTCTATATCATGTCCATGAGACTACATCGGAGGCACTAAAGAAGGCACTAATGAAGGCTCTAGATCATCACAAGCTATCTATTCATAGGCTACGAGGGCAAGGATATGATGGGGCTTCCAATATGAGAGGCGAATTCAATGGCTTGCAATAAAAGATCTTAGATGAAAACCCTTATGCCTTCTATGTGCATTGCTTTGCTCATCGTTTGCAATTGGTAGTTGTCTCCGTTGCTAGTTCGTGTTCATCCATTTTTGATTTCTTTGAGTATGTCTCCTTGATTGTGAACACAACAAGTGCATCTTGCAAAAGAAGAGATGTGCTTACGGAAGAACATCATAAAAATTTGGTGGATATGCTTGAAAGGGGTGAGATATCTAGTGGAAGTGGCTTGAATCAAGAAACAAGTCTCACTAGGCCCGGGGATACTAGATGGGGTTCACATTATAAAACCTTGCTTCGTTTGCATGAAATGTGGTTGGGAGCATTGAAAGTTCTCAAATTGGTCAATGATGAGTCTCGTGGATTGACCCAAGCGGCGGGTTTAATAGAGAAAATGGAGAACTACAAATTTGCTTTTATTTTAAAGCTCATGATTAAGTTGCTTGCCATCACGGATGAGCTTTCACATGTTTTGCAAACGAAAGATCTTAATATTGTGCATGCCATGGAACTAGTTGTTGATGTGAAAGCCCGGTTGGCCTCTATAAGAGAGGGTGGTTGGGAGGGCTTGTGTGAGGAGGTCCAACAATTTTGCACGGAGAATGCTATTCCCGTGCCACATATGGATCAACAAATACCGGTGCGGGGTCGTTCGAGGCTAGATGGGATGACATACACTAATCTTCACTTCTATAAAGTTGAGATATTCTATGTTGCCATTGACAAGATATGTGTTGAGATGGATCATCGCTTTTCTGAAGCATCAACAGAGGTATTGGAGAGCTTCTCATGCCTTAGTCCAAAGAACTCTTTCTCAAAGTTTGATGTGGACAAGGTTGCTCGATTATCTTCAATATATCATGCAGATTTCTCTAACAGTGACCGTGCAATCATAAGAGGCCAGCTTGAGACTTATATTCATCATGTGAGAGTGCATTCCTCTTTTTCCACTTGCACAAATCTTGAAAGTTTGGCTACAAAGTTGGTTGAAACCGAGAAACATTTGGTCTTCCCGTTGGTTTATAAGCTTATTGAGTTGGCTTTGATATTACCGGTGTCAACGGCTACGGCTGAGAGGTCTTTTTCTGCAATGAAGAACATCAAGTCCAAATTACGCAACAAACTCAAGAATGAATGGTTCAATGACTTGATGATATGTTACACCGAGCGGGAGCTATTTAGCCAACTTGATAGTGGTGTTATTGCTCAACGGTTTCAAGACATGAGGAAGAGGAGGAACCATTTACCTCGTAAGCCTAGGGCTAACTAGCATACTATCTCGGTATATTTCTTTATCCCACAAATCAAGATGAATATATTTTGAAGGCATGTTCATATGATTTACTAATCCGTCTTTCTTTTTATCTTGTAGGGTCTCTTTGTCGGTGTTGGCGTTTCAACTTTTGGTCGACCGTCGGAGTTTCATTAGTATTTTGATAGTTCTTAAGTTGTGACTTGTGAACATTGGAACATGTAATGTATTATATTTGTGTTTCCGCATTAAAACTATCTTGAAGACAATATTTGCTCCATATTTCGTACATTTTCCGAGAAAATTTTTAGTTGCACTGCGGCACGCCCAGGTTTCGACAAATTCCTGCGTCCGCCAATGGCTCCTGCACCTCGGTGGGCACCACGTACCCGACATCCTCGGCCCTGCGAGATGGCCAGGAGCTTGTCTTTGGTGAGGAATTGGGACCAATGGAGCTGGAGCTGTGCCTGTTGTTACCTCTGGATGACGTGGTCGGGGACGCGGCCGGCGCAGACCTCGCGGAGCGTGGCGGCGGCGCGAAGTGAGCGGAGGCGGGAGCGGGACGCGGATGGGGCGAGGCGGGTGGCGTTGGGGCTGGAGTTCAGGGTGCTGGGGAGTGGGGAAGCGTAGCCGGAGAGCGTCGTCGTGGATGCCGACGGTGCCATCCCGGAGGCTGGGCGGCGGTCGCCGGTGGCGAGGAGGGAAGTGGATGAGCCGGAGATGGAGATTAGGGACTGGGCCGCAAAGTAGACCGGCCCGCAAGTGGAGATGGGTTGCAAGATATAAGTATTCATTTTTGTTCCCTCAATTTAAGAAAAATCGACTCAAAAATTCCTTTGAAAAAACAGCCATTTGTTTCAAAAGGACAAGGTAGAAAGTGAAATGGGTTGCAATGTCTTTTCCTTTCCAAACTAAAATTATTATAAACTTTCAAATATATGTTTGCAACCGTGTGCGCTCAAAAATCTGTATTTGGTTTTCTTCCTCATACAAAATAGTATACTGTGTGCATTTTCATGAAATATGACAATGGAAAGCACTTGTGTGTGCTCCAAGCAACAAAATGTAGGGCTTGGTTGAATTTTCATAGCTATAGTCACATTGTATTGATATATATATATATCAACGCGGATTTGCTACCCGGGCGGCTAGCTACGCATGCTCTGTTAACCGTTAGATGTGGAGAGCATGAGAAATCGTTGTTTTTGATCTAGTTAGTACCGTTAACGTCGTGTTTCTCCCGTCTGTAGAATCTGGCAGTGGGGTTGTTGTTTTGTTTGTGGGGTTGTTGTTTTGTTTGTGTGTGTAGATGTTTCTCTCATCTGTGTAGAATGTGTCTGTGGGGTTGTTGTTTTGTTTGTGGGGTGTTGTTTTGTTCATGGGGTTGTTGTTTTGTTTGTGTGTGGATACTTACATTCCGTTAGTGGGGGCACGTGGTGGTTTCTTTTTGTGTTCTTGCCATCCATCTCATGCATGTAACCGTGGTTGTTTGGTTGTGTAAATTTGTTTTGGTCGTGTAAATTTTTGTAGTGAGGTTACCATCAGCTTCGGTACCAAAAGTGTCTCGTATGGTAGATTTTGCTGGCCGCAAGCATCTGAACAGAAGTGTCCAACGGACACAAACTGATAAACAACAAAACTATTTACTTATGATTCTGAAATCTGAAGAAGATTTAGTACCGGCAAGCACAATCAAACATATGTGCTAGGTACATGTTCTTTCGAACTTCAATACCACGGAAGAATGAAGTTAACTGACTACTACGTACAAAGTCAACATACGTGAGAGAAAAAGGAGAAAGAGACAAGAAATAATCTTTTTGAAGCTCAGAAATGTTTCTTGAACCCAATGATTTTTTCTCGGCACCCCAGAATATTTTAGAAACTCACGATTTTATTTCGAACATTTTTTAATCCTGCAAATATTTGTTTGTACCGTAGTTTTTTGCAATCCTGTGAAAGTACATGTTTCAAGCACACGAATGTTTCTAGAACCCTATTTTTTCCTGACCGTCTAGAATATCTTAGAAACCTAATGATTTTCTTTTGAACATTTAGGAATCCCGTTCTAATATTCTTGAGAATCCCAAATACCCCACTACAGTAGATCAACCATCCACCACCACAACGGCACGTCGCCAGGTATCGTGCGAGATCGCAAAATCCGCGTCCTGCTTGGTAGCCATTGTGTTCGGTACAGGTTTGGCATTCTTACAACCAACTGAACCAAGAGCTAGTAATGTATCCATGAAGCACCATGCATTACCGTCAAAATCACATCAGTACCAAGGTTGCAGTTTTTTGAACTTGTAGTATAACTCTCGAACGGAACAAAAATAGGACGGCCAAATCAGTGCCATTCTGTTGAATACTAGTAATTCTGTGGTCAAGTTCCAGTACATTTATATACATCCAATTCCCTGGATGACATAGTACTATATATACTGAGGAAGATCCAATACCTTATTCAAAAAAAACGAAGATCCAGTACCGCAAAAAAGAACACCTTAACTGTGTTCAGAAAGTGAAGAGCAAATGAGGAATCAGTCGTGAAGTAAAAAGTTCAAAAAATTATATAGAGAAAGAACTACTGTCGCTACACACATGCTGCGCCCAGCCTACAGCACAACGCTGTGGAAAATCGCACCGAGAAAATTGGACCGCGCAGTACGATTTCTGATTAGTAACGAATTGGAAAAGAAAAACAAAGATCACAGGATTTTGATAAGCAAAAACGCACGCCTGGTTGGACGCAAAACCTAGATGCGCTCAGCCTCATGCCCGACACGAACGTCGGCAGCTGGAGAACCACGGCAGCGACCACTGTCGAGGTGGCGGGGCCTCATTATCTTCAACGGCGGATGGTCGCGTTGGAGAACATCCCGGCGGAGAAGGCGGCTGAGGTTGGCCACCACCGCCGGCGCCGAGCACGCGACGGCCGCTCTGATCCCGGCCCCGACGCTCCCGGGCCTGCCCATCATCCGATGAGGGACACCACCTCATACGGTGGTGGCCCTTCGCTTCACTGCACGCGTCGATCAGGCGAAGACCAGCTCATCCCCTCTCTGGCATCGCGTGGATCCGGCGGAGCCCGGCACCAGGTCCGGCGGTCATCCCTTGCCCTGCATCGCGCGTGCTCGTTCCTTGTTGCCATGGCCGACGCCGAACCATCTCATCGGCAGCCATCAAAGGCCCACCGGCGGGGGCGACCGCGGAGCCTAGATCCGACGAGAAGAGCCCCACGGGCCGCTCCCCCACGGCCACCGCAGCTCTAAACCGCGAGCCCGCCCCTCCAATGCTTCCAGCCGACGTGGCCCCTCTCCTGGCCCGTGTCTCGCTCGTCCGGCAAGGGAGCTTCAGATGGTGGCCCGCTGCTCATGCTGCAATTGAGAAATATGACAAAAAATACGGATCAGTTGACAGCAATGCGTGGCGGTATGAGAGAAGATGAAAATCGACATGGAATAGTGGATGGTCGTCTGCTTACCTAGTAATTTGTGATGATCCAATCTGACGCCGGCTGGCTTCTTCCGAGCGAGCGAGGTCCGGGATAACATTGGATTTTTTCCCTACAAACTTTGAAATGACCAGATCACCAAAACATTGCATCAGCGCGAGGTCCTAGACAAATGGTGCTTCACATAGTTGGAAAGTGGAAACGTACGTGGTAACTAACATAACGTGCATGCTACGCACGACGTTAGTTTCGGTGTGATCTTTCCATGCTCTCTTTATCAAAAATAACATGATCTAATGGCTACTAGTGGATGCGTTGCTAGCCGGGTGGGTAGCCCACTATTTTCCATATATATATATCCAATCATAGGGCACACACATCTCCATACAAATCAAATAGTAGCCACATAATAGTGCCTTCACACAGGAAAAACTAACAAGAAAGATGATGATACTATCAGCAGAACTAGCAAAATGTTCCAGGCAAAAACATATAACCAAATGAAACAAACTGCTGTGCACTATCATCTGGCTCTTAAATTCTAGAAATATTGCCAGCAAAAGATCTGGAGTTCTCAACTGTTCTTAACTGAAGCCGGCCAATTCGGTCAGGCATTCTACAAATAAGAAAAGTATTCTTGCTTTCTAGAATCCCAAGTGATACATTTTCGGTCGTATAATATATAAAAGTATCAAGATGCCCATGTGATAAACATTCCGCGGATAATGCTACCGCATGGGATGGCTTCAGCATCTTCCTGTCACCAATCTCCATCATGCCAAACTCCGTCAAGAAACCAGTGCCCGACTTAGACCCGCAGATCGCCACCACGTCTGATATACCCTCCAGGCAGAGTCTTCAGCGTACTTTTCCTTCGATTCTGCAGCAAATCCATCTCACTAAGCAGCTCTGCAGATAAACAGAAGCAGCAGTTCGGTCCCTTTGCGGTCGCAGGATATTATACAGGCTCGTGAAAAGTCGACCGAGAAACAGGAAAGGCATCCAGTTCTTTTCGATAAATGGAAAAGATGATAGATTGGGAATCATGTGCAAAGGAAAGGCACGATGATGATAGCATTTCGTTGCGAGGAAACATCGTACACGTATTATAATGTAATAGTTGCAGCATCTATACACCAAAGCGTCTTGTTATTCACAACTAACCAAAAGTGTAAAACATATAAGTGCCGTAACTGGTCACGCCAGCATACGAATGAAGATTGCTTATGTAAAAATAACTCAACGCTTTGTACTAAAAAGAATAGAACACGAAACTGGAAAAGGAACTAACCTTATATCCATAATAAGTTAGAACACTAGCTTGCCCAAATTATTTACAAGATAACCGTGGAGTCAATCAACGCCTAATAAGTTTGGATAAAGAAGCAAAAAAAGGAGAACACGGAAGATTCGCTCAAATTTGTCAAAAGTGGAAAATATAATGCCCACTTGCCATTTCAGAATAAGCATCCTTATTGGCCGATAAAAGAGGAGTAGAAAACATCACAGCTGCAAACCAATTCTTACCCTTCCAGTATTTCCTCGTGCCTCTAAGCAAGGAGCCACGGACCGATGTCTCACACTCGTCTGCTCTAAAAAGACACAATATGACAATGAAAAGCTCTAAAAAGAGACAGGCAAATCATAGGGCACACAGATCTCCATAGAAATCAAATGGTCACAGAATAATTGATTGACCCAAGAAAAAAATTCTGAACTTACATGTAGCAAAACTAATCGAACATATTCAAGTGTGTCGGGCAAAACATATAACCAAATGAAACAAGCTGCTGGAGTAGCTCTGAAATTCTAGAAAGATGATAATACTACCAGCAGAAGGTCTGTAAGTTCTGAACTGTCCAACTTCTGCAATTCAGTCGGGCATCGACCAAATAAGATAAGTAGCCTTGCTTTCTAGAATCGAAAGTGATATGTTTTCAGTCATACAAAGGATATATAAAAGTATCAAGATGTCACGTGATAAACATTCCGCGGATGATGCTAGCGCAGCATAGGACGAACTCAGCATCTTCCGAGGGGGATGCATATCTACATATCTATCAATGCTTTCCGTTACCAATCTCCATCGCGCCAAACTCCGTCAAGAAATCAGCATGCCCGACTTGACCCGCAGAACGCCACCAGGTTTGGTAATACCCTCCAGGCAGAGTCTTCCGCGTGCTTTTCCTTCCATTCTGCAGATAATGCATCGCACCAAGCAACCCTGCAGATAAACGAAGCAGCGGTTAGGTCCCTTTGCGGTCGCAGGATATTATTCAGGCTCGTGAAAAGTCGACTGGGAAACAGGAAAAGCATCCAGTTCTTTCTGAGAAACAGAAAGATGATAGATTGAGAATCATATGCAAAGGAAAGGAACGACGATGACTGCTTTCCATTGCAAGGAAACATCGTAAACGTATAATAATGTAATTGTTGCAGCATATATACACCTGAGCATGGTTTTAAATTCATGTGCACCTTTAGAAAAAAGAAACGCCTTCGAAGAGGTTCAACGGCAATTCTGATACGCACCATTTCAGAAAAAGGAAAAAACAAGTAAATATCGAAAATGCTGCGGCACAACTATCAGAGCTCCTGTGGATAAGGATGAAAGTAACTACAGTGAAATTACCCCAGTAATAAAAGCTAGATAATATACTTGGGACTTGTCTTGTTATTCACAACTAACCAAAAGTGTAAAACATATAAATGCCGTAACTGGTCATGCCAGCATACGGATGAAGATTGCTTATGTAAAAATAACTCAACGCTTCGTACTAAAAAGAAGAGAACAAGAAACTGCAAAAGGAACTAACCTTATATCCATGAATTATTTACAAGATAACGGTGTAGTCATTCAACGCCTAATAAATTTGAATGAAGAAGCAAAAAAACACGGGAGATTCGCTCAAGCCTCAAATTTGTCAAAAGTGGCGAATATGATGCCCACTTGCCGTTTCAGAATAAGCATCCTTTATTGGCCTATAAAAGAGGAGAGGAAAACATCACAGCTGTAACCCAATTCCTACCATTCCAGCATTTCCTCACACCTTCAAACAAGGAGCCACGGACCAATGTCTCACCCTCGTATGCTCTATTTCCAAGCCCCCCAAAACAATGCCAAATTTCAGCACAACCATACCAGTGCTATGAAGAAAGAAGCAGCAGTAGGAACAACCCAATTCCAAGCCCACCAAAAGCAGGTTAAGTTTCAGGATAGCCATGCCAATGTTACCAAGAACGATGAAGTGAATAAGGATGTGGATACGGTGGCCGCTGACTTCATCAAGAGTAAGCACCTGTCTTGGGGACTCCAGAAGAGCACAACCATGTATTCCGCTTCTTAAGAGCACTAGGGTTCCTTGTATTATCTGCTCATGCTTTGTCCAGTATGAAACTTCAAATAAGGGGTGCTGCTTGGAGGAGCACTGGATATCCCTAAGTTGTATTACTATGGTCTTATTTACAATATGAATAAGAGTGATGTAAATATGTTGTACTGTTATTTGTAACACCGATGTATGGTATTCTTATATATGAATGCCAGGTTATTACAATGATTCTGCTCAACTTTTTCTGTTTGAAATACTATTTACTATGTGAAAGCATACACATTCTGCAGTATATCGATCTTTCTATTGACCATGAATTTAACGGGGCAAACTAATAAAACTATGTACTCCCATGACAGACAATTGTTCACAAACTTCCCCTATAATACAAGGATTAATATGTCAATCAAGTAATCAACAATATCTCACCTAAAAAGGTTCAACAAATTGTTATTTTAATTATGCTCTAGTACTAGGCTATAGCAGCTTATAACATAGCGAAAAAATTGTGCTGATAAATAAATCTGACAAGCGCGCTTCAGTAAACAAAGGCTCATATAGGTTGTGAGTTCTGACTAAAAGGATCAATAAATTAAACCATTAAAGAGTCTTCACCTGCTCATATCTCAGTTTCGTGCTCATTCATATCAACATTGATCGCTACAGGAACACATATCATCATTCTAAGCTCTAGACATGTGGTGCTGTAGCTCCATGGTTTGTGATAAACACGAAAAGAAGATAAGGTAGAAAGTTGAAACTGAGAATGAGTACTATAAAACAATTTCCATTGCACAACTATTCAAATTTGCGCTCAGGTGGTATATTTGGATTGTATTTCAAAGGAAATGGCATCTGCATATCTGCAAAGGTACTAGGAAAACTGAAGAGAAAAGCAAAGGAGATAAAACATAACTCGATAAAATATCCGCGTTACAATCAATCAATACCATGTAGCAACCTATGACCAAGATTACTAATCAGCAGCTAGCTAGTGTGGAGAAGCAGGTGTTCACTATAATCTCACCCAAGGCCGGGCCCACTATGGTGCCAACTGTGCGGCCCGCACAGGGCCCACAGAAATTAGGGCCCCAAATTTTTATGTAGGCTGCATACACATAGCAGGTTTCCTGGGAACTGGGCCGCGTTCTGCATGGCGCTGCCCTGCTCGCGTGTCCGCTGCACTGGGCCGTGGACTCCTGGTCTTTTCTCTCGCTCGCATCGCTCACGATCGGAAAGACAGAAAGGGAACGGAATATCGATCGACAGCCCTGCACGACATACCATCGTCGATCGCGATCGGAAGTTCGGAACGATCGGAAACGAGTACCGACAGGCGACACAGGACACACGATTCGCATCGCATCCAGGTTGCGCTGCCACCTGCCGTTCTCAGCAGAGCCCCGTCCCGATCCCGAGGACACACATGTCTCAAGATCGGCAAAATCCAGAGCGCCGGCGAGGGACGACACTGCTGACCGGTGATCGCCAAACAGGTATTATGTGAGACAGTTAAGGACAGGACACTGCTGATTAGCAGAACAACTGCTAATTTCGCCAACGCTCCTAGTTTCCTTTCATGTTGGCTCCTATTACTAAGTCCTTAATCCTAATTAGCTTTTGGTAGGGATCTTTAGAGATCGATTCTTGCATTCCCGGTCAAAGATCAGTTTAACCGGACATGGCACAAGGCTAGGTGAGTTGGACGGTTCGTGCGCTCATTGGATTATAATAGTTTATGATAGTTGTAATTGTTTTCCCAATGCAAGTATTACATATACAGCTTTTTGGCAATGGATGGGAAGGGGAGTGGGAGTTTAACGCCTATTCCCCATCCCACATACGAATTAGCAGGTCCCCAGATATTAGATTTGTGGGAGTTTCACGCCTCTTTTAATTCCCATTCCACCCAACCAATCAATGGATTAATTGTCTCCATGCGTTAAACTACCATTCCCTGTGTCTATTTCCCTTGAAACAAACACGCTGATAGAGTTTTGTTGACTATTCCTGTTTAAAGTGGCATCCCCGGAACAAAGGTTTTCTATATTCAATTGAGTCATATATGCGTACTACAATGACATAATAATTTGGCCACAATAACAGTTGAAAGCGAAGTGTTGAAAAAGATTGATTATGAAGATATCACTGAATATTTCATTTGAAATAACACAAATAATAATGATGTTCAAATAAACATTATGCAAGAGTTAAATAGGTATGATTCTCAATATATTCAATTGTTATGTGAAATATTATGTCAAATACATTAGAGTTATTTATTAGTTCAAATTTTTGTTTAAGACAGGGCCCCATTTTATAATTTCGCACAGGGCCCTGGATTTCGCCGGCACGGCCCTGATCTCACCAGCCGTTTTCTCGTGTTTCAATCAAGAAGTAGCCTCGACTTTCATTGATTCAAACAGCTTGGTGATGTCATGATGCTTGCGGATATGGAGAGGGCATTTGTAGAATAAATCCTGAGCTTCTGAATACCTCCCCTCCGCAAAGAATGACTTGAACACAAGCAGATAGACAGTGTACGCCGGATAGGCATTCGCTGACCCTTTCAAGACCTTGAGGAAGTCCTTAGCATCTTCAGTCGTCCCGTATTCGGCAATTTTGGGGGGGAAAGGGTCCACAAAAGGTGGGAACTTGTGGGCTTTCATTGATTTCAGAAGTTTCAGCGCCTCCTCCAGTTTCTTCACCCTCAGCAACTCGCTAATGATATGCTTGTAAGTGTGTTGCCAGGGGCTGAGCTCGGCCTTGTCCACCATCTCAACAAACAAGGTGTAAGCCGCATCAACCTTGTCCTGGTCACACAGGCCTTTCACCATGACATCCAGCAGATCGGCATCCGCGTCCAAGTTCTTCTCGATCATCTCAGTCAAGTACTGCAGAGCCTTGTCCACCTCCCCAGCCGCACAATGCCCCTGGATGAGCATGGTCCAGGTCTTCAGATCGGGCGTGCATCCTTCAGCCTCCATTTCATCGAACACCTCGCGAGCTTCGTCGCACTTGCCGGCCTTGCATAGCCCAAACACCAACTGGCTATACGTGATGTTGTCCGGCTGGTGGCCGGCGCGTCGCATATCTGCCATGACCTCCGCGGCGTCGTCGAACCTGCCGTTGCTAGTAAGAGCCCTGTGGATCCCGTCGAACACATCCTTGGTCTTGACCCCGTACACGGCCTCGAACTTCCTGACAACGCGGTTCACGAGCTCGAGATCGGACGACGGCGCCAGGGCGATGCGGCGGAGGAGCACGGGCCCGTCGTGCTGCGCCGGCTTGTAGGGCCCGTCCATCATGAGCTCGTAGAGCCGGACGGCGTCGGCCACCATGTGGCGCTTCTGGAACTGCCGGGACAGCTTGACGTAGGTGTCGATGTCGATGTGGTGTTGGGAGAGCTTCATCTCGTCGACGAGGTCCCAGAAGTCCCGCACCGAGTCCTCCCGGCCGAGCACCCGCGCCATGGCGTTGTAGGCGACGGAGCCGTGGGCGTAGCCCTCCTGCCGGCCGACCCAGAGGAAGAAAGCCAGCGCCTTGGCCGGGTGGTCCCGCACCTCCCGCAGCACCTTGGTCACGGTACTCTCCGTGAGCGGCAGCAGCTTCAGCTTCTTGTCGAGGTCTTCATCTGATCCCGCGTCAAGAGCGCGGACGGCGTCGGCGGCGGCGGAGACGGGGTTGGCATCCGCGGAGGCGTGGGCGTGGTCCCGGGACTTGGCGAGGTGCGCGGTGAGGGATGCGTAGTCGGAGGTGAGGTTGGCCTTCTTGAAGTGGGCGAGGGCGGCGAGGTAGGTGCCCTGGTCGACGGAGTGGCCGGCGGCGTCCATGTCGCGGAGGAAGGGCCAGAAGTGGGCCTGTGCGGCGGCGGGGCGGGAGGCGAGGGTGCGGAGCATGAGGTTGTAGGCCGAGGACCCCAACGGGTGGCCCTGGTCGGCGGCGCGGCGGAAGAAGGCGAGCGCGAGCGACGGGTCCTTGGAGAGGCTGCGGAGCGAGTAGAGGACCGACTCCGTGGTCGGGGCCGCGGCGGAAGGAGGGAAAGGGGAGGCGGCGGTCGCGGTGGAGAAGAGGCGGTGGTGGCGGAGCAGGCGGCGGAGGGCGGAGGTGGCTGGCGGCGCCGCCATTTCGTCGGAGGATCGATTGCTTGCTTCGTTGGGGTTTAGGGCTTTGCAACTGGGAGAAGAAGAACAAGGCCAGCCAAGTGAAGAAGGCGGTGGGCTGGGCTGGGCTAGGCCCATTATTACTCGCTCTAATGAGCCTTGGTTTGGGCCTTGAGCATAACAAATTAAAACAGTTGACCCTCAAAAAAACAAAAACAAATTAAAACAGTTTTTCTCAAAATAAAAAACAGAGAAGGGTCAAGGCTTCATTATCTAGTGAGGGACAAACAACAAACTTTACAAGGACCTCAAGGAAATTAAAATTATAGCACAGTCCTTGAATTCTGAAGCAAGGGCCGTACATCAGGATTTTCGATTGCAATTTGGTCCAACAAGGCGAAAGGCCTTCGAAAAAGGCCAACCGCACCGTTACCCGGAACAAAACAACTCTGGTCGACGTAGTTGCTTGATGCCCAGCTGAAACCGCGTTGCCTCGCATTTGGCCAGGGAGGACGAGAGGGATCCAACGTCGAACCAATAGGATAAGATCTTCAGTTTTTCCTATCACGTGTAAGCAGGGACGGATCCACCTTGGTTCAAGGGTGTGCAGATGCACACCCAAAATTTTCTGCAAAAAAAATCATATGTAGTATATGGTGGACATATGCATTATTTGTGGTCATTTCTTAGTATGTATACGTCGCGTTTCAAGTCCAAATCGAGGTCAAACCTCGAATTTGTACTTTTATTGGCGTGAAGTAATGAACCTTTTTCAAATTTTCGCCTATATATTTTGTGTTGGTTGGAATTTGAACACCCAAAATTAAATTCCTGGATCCGTCCCTGCGTGTAAGAGACGTCACTTTAGATTTTCTTATGACGTGTGAGAAGGACAAAGATAAGAGAGAAAATTTGTCTATAATGCATGTAAAATAGTCCGGAGATGTTGTTGTGTGGACGGTGAATGTAACTTGAACTCATCCAAAAATAGATTGTCTGAATATGAAATGGGGTGATCTTTCATACGTGATTTCCCTAAGGACAATTTACTTTTTAGAGACCATTGTATTATATCGTTTATAATAACATCTCTAATTAGCATTTTTTGTTAAAAGGACTTTATTAAACTCATAAAAGAATAGAGTTGGGTTGGAGTATTAGGACAAGAACAGTTCCAAAACAAATGGATTATCAGCATCACAAAAAGACCTTTCACCTAGACGTCAGGCCCTATTCGCCGACCAATTTGTCAACCAGGGAAATCAAAAGCCGTATCGACAAGTGAGAGAGAAAGAAAGAGATGTCTAGAGAGAGAGTCAGGAACAACATCATGCATGGCTAGGAAAAGGACCAATCCTAATCAGCCTATAAATCTCACTAAACAAAGCCAAAACTGCATTGGAGTTTTTTACTAACACAGAAAGGTAAACCTAAATTTGGATCATTGTAGCATACAAAGTACAAACACCAAAATCAAAAAGGTTACATGGATCCAGTGGAGACGACAGCCGAGCTAAGTCCTCTCCGGCACACTTTAATTATTTGACAATTTCTTATGGAAAAAATCTTTGCTTAATATACAAGAGCAAAATCTCTTTTATCAGTGAATAAGGAAAGAACTAGTCTGCTCAAGATCACTAGGAAAAAGATGCTTTTGGAGGGAATTAAGATGCAATAACTAATAAACAAGAGTGATTAACCAAGCTTTGAAAAGGAGGGAGTGCGTGACATTTACAAACATAGGTAAGAATTTCACAAGCTTTAACCACCATTATTATGTGATCGCCACATCACACAAATCAAGGTTAACCAACTTGCTAGGAGATGTATTATTTTGGTTAAAAGCTAAAGAAAGAACTATAGACTAGAATAGGAGTGCCTTCTATAGGTAAGAAGCAATAGTGTTGTTAGGTCAAGATGTGATGATGAGATGTTGATGAGAATCTAACGGGACAGCAATAGCAATGGCATGGTCGGCTAATTAGGTATAGGTACGTAGAGTGGTTATTGTAACCATGTCCATCACTCCATGCTTTCTCTCTTTCACGAGTGACCAGAGACAATATTTGCTTTGCATTAAACTAAGTGTGTTGTGGATTTTACTGTGTGGGCATTGAGCTTGATGATCAAATTAATATCGGTTTTGCTAATTCTCAGTCAGCTGAGAATTAGCTTAAATCTCAGTCAACTCGCTAACCATTGGATTTACCGTTGAGATTCGTGTAAGCATTGTCGTTTGTGGTCGCTAGTGCAACATTGACCTGCACGTGCTACGCTCGGAGGTATGCAGCCCACATGGGCCTTTTTCTTATTTTCCTCTACCGTCTAGTTGGGCCTGTGCACACGCTTGTGATTTTTTTTTTGTATTCTGTTGCTTTCCTTTTAAAAGGGAGCAACGTATTATAGTAATTTTATCTTGTCTTTTTTGTTTATCTTGTCATTTTTTGTTTTTCTTATCATTATAATTCTCATTTCCTTTATTGAATCCCATGTGGGGTTCTGTATATGTTCCATGTGCTGTTTTAAATGGAGCAAAAATAGGTAATTATGTTGTAATTTTCCTTTTTAAATACAGCGATGTATTCTTGTATTTTTATATGTATTTTTATTGTATTATTTATTATCATTATAATTCCCATTTCCTTCACAAACTCTCATGTGGGGTTCGGTATGTGTTCCTTGTGTTGTTTTTCTTGATAATTTTAAGTAGTGCACTTACATCCTTTTTCTATGTGTTTGATTTTTCTTCGGAAGATTATTTCAGTTGCAAGTCGTCTCGCAATTGATATTTTTCCCTATATGCAAGTTGGGTTGCAAGTGATATTTTGTTTGGGGGTCCAAGTCGGGTAGCATCCGAGATTTTTTTTCAGCAGGAAGTGTGGCTTGGAAACTGGACTTCCGTGCGATAATCATCAAGGCCAATCTACGATACCAGCCTCGACGATGATCGATACAACCAAGCGAGCGAACGAGCCAACGAGGCCACCGCACAGGCTGACGTCACCTGACTGAGAATTAATTTAATTCTCAGCTAGCTAAGAATTAGCTTAGCGCTCAGTCATGTCCTTGTCCGTCCGATCTGTCATTGCTCCGCGATTCGTGCATGTGTTGTTTTTGGCCCGGTTGTGTAGCTGTTTGGTTGTTGGGCATTGGGTTGTCTTTTTTTTCATGTCGCGCGTGTTGGTGGGCATCAGACAGGGGTGTGGGTGGGCTTGGGCTGCATAGAAAGGTCATTGGGTGGGATAGGCTGGAGAGAGAGAGCTCGTTGTGGGCTCGGTTCTTTTTTCTGCGTTTTTATTGTCTTGGCTGTTTTGTTGTTATGTAGTTACGGTCCAATTTTTTTCCTGTACCTTTTTCTTTTTAGTATATGCACTAGTGGATATAATTATTATTTTCTTTTTATTTTAATGTGCCGAAGTTATTTTTATGTGAAGGCATTTGCTTTTTTTTGTTGTAGATTTTTTGTGTGTTCGGTGTTCTGACTTTTTTGTCCTTTTTGTTGTGTTGTATGAAATTCAATTTGATTCAACTCGATTTGAGATGAATCGACCATAATTAGTCGATAGCAAAATGAAATCGACAAACTAGTTGGTCAATTGAAGTAATTAGCAAACCAAAATTCAATTTGTTTTTTGTTTTGTTTTTTGGATTCCATTTTTGGGAAACTGTGATTACAACTGAGTTTTTCTCGACGCTATACGCCAGTTACAACTGCACTTGCAACTGAGACAGGCTAGTTGCAACTGCGCTTTCAACTGAGTTTTAATTACCATTTTTTAAAATTTATTTAATTATTATTTTAATGTTTTTTGTGTGTTTTATTTTGTTTGTTTTTTGAAAGCCAGTTGCAACTGTGATTGCAACTGAGGTTTCCTCGATGCTATAAGCCAGTTTGCAACTGCGATTGCAACTGAGTTTCCCCCGGAGACAAGCCAGTTGCAACTGCACTTGCAACTGAGTTTTTCCTTCAGACAGGCAAGTTGCAACTGCGCTTGCAACTGAATTTTAATTACTATTTTTTTGGTTTAATTTTCTGTTATTTTTAATTTTTGTTTATTGTTTTTTGTGTTTTTTGTTTATTTTTTGAAGCCAGATGCAACTGTGATTGCAACTGTGTTTTTCCCTGAGACTGGCCAGTTGCAACTGTGATTGCAACTGAGTTATTCATGACGCTATAAGCCAGTTGCAACTGCACTTGCAACTGAGTTTTTAATTTTTTTGTTAAATTTCTTTTATTTATTTTTTTATTTAATGTTTTTTGTGTGTTTTGTTTATTTTTTTGGAAGCCAGTTTTACAACTCAGTTGCAACTGGGCTTGCAACTGAGGTTTAATTACTTTTTTTGTTAAATTTATTTATTTTTTATTTAATGTTTTTGTGTTTTTTGTTTTGTTTTGTTGGAAGCCAGTTTTTTGCAACCTGCCAGTTGCAGCTGCGCTTGCAACTGAGTTTTTTTCCTGAGATAGGCCAGTTGCAACTGAGTTTTAATTAATATTTTTTGTTAAATTTATTTTTATTTTTATTTTTTATTTAATGTTTTTTGTTTTTTGTTTTGTTTTGTTGTAAGCCAGTAGCAACTGCGATTGCAATTGAGTTTTTCTTGACGCTATAAGCCAGTTGCAACTGAATTTTAATTACTATTTTTTGTTATTTTTAATTTTTATTTAATGCTTTTTGTGTTTTTTGTTTGTTTTGGGAAGCCAGATGCAACTGTGATTGCAACTGTGTTTTTTCCCTGAGACAGGCCAGTTGCAACTGTGATTGCAACTGAGTTATTCATGACGCTATAAGCCAGTTGCAACTACACTTGCAACTGAGTTTTTAAATTTTTATTAAATTTCTTTTATTTATTTTTTTATTTAATATTTTTTGTTTGTTTTTTTGGAAGCCAGTTTACAACTCAGTTGCAACTGTGCTTGCAAATGAGGTTTAATTACTTTTTTGTTAAATTTAATTTAATTTATTTTTATTTAATGTTTTTGTGTTTTTTGTTTTGTTTTGTTGGAAGCCAGTTTTTTGCAACATGCCAGTTGCAACTGCGCTTGCAACTGAGTTTTTTACTGAGACAGGCGAGTTGCAACTGCGGTTGCAACTGAGTTTAATTAGTATTTTTTGTTAAATTTATTTTTATTTTTTATTTAATGTTTTTGTGTTTTTTGTTTTGTTTTGTTGTAAGCCAGTTGCAACTGCGATTGCAATTGAGTTTTTCTTGACGCTATAAGCCAGTTGCAACTGCAATTGCAACCGAGTTATTCCCGTAGACAGGCCAGTTGCAACTGCGCTTGCAACTGAGTTTTTTTCTTAGACAGACCAGTTGCAACTGCACTTGCAACTGAGTTTTTTTCCTGAGACAGGCCAGTTGCAACTGCGCTTACAACTGAGTTTTCCCTTAGACAGACTAGTTGCAACTGCGATTGCAACTGAGTTTAAATAACTATTTTTTGTTTATTTTTTAATTTAATACTTTTGTGTTGTTTGTTTTGTTTGTTGTAAGCCAGTTGCAACTGCGATTGCAATTGAGTTTTTTCCTGAGACAAGCCAGTTGCAACTGCGCTTGCAACTGAGTTTTTTCCTCAGACAGGCCAGTTGCAACTGCACTTGCAACCGAATTTTTCTCTGAGACAGGCCAGTTGCAACTGCGCTTGCAACTGAATTTTAATTACTATTTTTTGTTAAATTTCTTTTTATTTATTTTATTTTAATTTAATATTTTTGTGTTTTTTGTTTTGTTTGTTGTAAGCCAGTTTGCAATTGCGATTGCAATTGAGTTTTTTGACGATATAAGCCAGTTGCAACTGCACTTGCAACTGAGTTTTTTCATGAGACATGCCAGTTGCAACTGCGCTTGCAACTGAGCTTTTTCCTGAGACAGACCAGTTCGAACTGCACTTCCAACTGAGTTTTTCCCTGAGACAGGCCAGTTGCAAGTGCGCTTACAACTGAGTTTTTCCCTTAGACAGGCTAGTTGCAACTGCGATTGCAACTGAGTTTTAATTACTATTTTTTGTTTAATTTTCTTTTATTTTTATTCTTTATTTAATATTTTTGTGTTTTTTGTTTTGTTTGTTGTAAGCCAGTTGCAATTGCGATTGCAATTGAGTTTTTTGACAAGTCAGTTTTGCAAAACTGTACTTGCAACTGTTCCTCAGACAGGCCAGTTGCAACTGCGCTTGCAACTGGGTTTTAATTATTTTTTTGTTAATTTTTTTTAATGTTTTGTTTTTTTGTTTGTTTTTTGGAAGCTAGTTTGCAACTGTGATTGCAACTAATTTTTCGTGACGCTATAACCCAGTTGCAACTGAGTTTTTTTCATGAGACAGTCTAGTTGCAACTGCGCCTACAACTGAGTTTAAATTAATTTTTTATTTTATTTTTTATTTAATGTTTTTTGTGTTTTTTGTTTTTTTTCGAAGCCAGTTGCAACAGCGATTGCAACTGAGATTTGTTGATGTTATAAGCCAGTTGCAACTGAAGTTGCAACTGTTTTTTATTCAGTTGCAACTGAATTTGCAACTGAGATTCTCGAGTTTGGAAGCCAGTTTCAAATGAGATATATTATTTTTAAATTTCATGATTTATTTTTTTTATTATTATTTTAGTTATTATTTTTGTCGGAAGGTTTGGCAATTAACGATGACCATCAGGGAGGTTGTTTTCGACTCGGGTATCAACACAGTCGAACGCGGACGACCTCTCGACAAGACACGGGTCGGCGAGACGAGCGGCCGACCCCTATTCTTTTTATTTTTATTTTTTGTATTGTTGTTTTAATTATTATTATTTTGATTTTTTCTGGAAGCCAGTTGCAACTGGCTCATAGCCTCTTATGTTCCTATTTCTCGTCTTTTGGGAATGCAGGCACGAGTGGTGCTCGATGTTTTTTGTGCTCCTTCTGTTGTTGCACTTTCCTGGAAGTAGGGTCTCTTGTGTCATTTGTGTTGTCCCGGACTTGTGGTGAGTGGCTTGCATGGGCCTTTGTGGGTTTGGTAAGCCTCTACTTTGTGTTTAATGTTTTTTCGTTCTTTTATATATATATATATATATATATATATATATATATATATATATATATATATATATATATATTTAGCATTGGAGTTACATGAATTTGCTACGTGCCTGTTTTTGGTTGCAAGTCGGCTTGCAACTGAGTTTTTCTTTTATAGTTGCAAGTCGGCTTGTAACCGAGAGTTTTATTTTTAATGTTTGCAATTGGGATTGAAACTAAGATTTTTCTTTAAGGTTCTAATTGAATATCTTTTTCGGTTGCAAGTTAGGTTGTGACTGCCATTTTCTCACTTGCAAGTCAGGTTGAAACTCAGATTGTTTTCTCCACAAGTCAGGTTCCAATTGAGTTTTTTATACTTGTCTAGGGTTGGCGATGCTCGTCGAGGGTCGGGGAAGCTAGTGAGGTTCTAAGAGGCCCTGACAGGGTGTTCATACAGTTATTGGCGTGATCAGATGGTTCGGCAATGAACGACAGCCCCCGATGAGAGCCCGTCGGGATACCCACCCGACTTGCGATGGGCGCTGTCCCTGTGAGGCGAGAGGTGGTTTCTTTTCCCGGGTATCAACATAATTTGATCACTCGGACCACCTCTCGACGAGGCGACACGGATGGATCACTCGGACGGCCCTGGTATCAACATATTCAAATTCGAGTTTTTTGAAATCCATGAATAGATTTAAATTTATGAACATGTTTCAAATACATGAAAAAATATCTTTAAACAGTACGGACATTTTTGAAATTTGCGAACATTTGTAAAATTCACTAATTGTTTTAGAAATATACATGAATTTTTTAAAAATTGTGAACATTTTTCAATCCTTCTTTTTTTTAAATTCATGAATATTATTTTAGTTTGTTATTTTTTGAACCATTTAACATATTTTGATTTCGCTAAAGTTTACAAATTAATATTCAACAAAAAATCCAGACAGAAAAAACTGGGCCTAATCCTCAGCAGCAATCCAATGCAGCACAACCCAAAAAAAAAAAACGAGCGAGTAGACCTACAACAGCGAAGTGAAAAAAACAAGTGAATTAGCTGGGCCGACCCTGGTAGCTACGCTCATGCATTGCGTCCTTCGTACGCGCATCAGCCCAGCACATGCTACTCAATTCTCAAAGACCTAATTTTCCTTCACAAAACAAATATGAACATGGCTGACGTCAGCTAGCTGAGAATTAGCTTAATTCTCAGCTAGCTGAGCCTTAGACAGACCCAATTAATATTGTCCATAAGATGACTGGATCTAAGATGATCTCTCGGACAAGAAAGACATAAAGTTTGGTCAAATCGTTCTTTTTCCGGACAAAAAAGTAGGGTACTAGTAGATGTCAATGTACATCACCGTCATGAACTGATTTTGTTTACAAATAATAGTCAGTTGCTTACCGACCTCGCATATAATAAGTATGGCTGAAATTGACCCTGCATCTTACCGACGCCATGGGAGACAAGAGGGAGTGTCAGAAAATAGGCTGAGGATCCGGCGACGGAGACGAGACGAGGACGAGAATCGTTACTCTTTCGTGTAATTATCCGTAAATCCACAAATCTTTTGGAATAATAACTTGCTAAGTAGAAAATCAGAAACGATCGCAACACACGTGCCGTCATTTGCTCTAGAGATTCGTTCACATGCCCAATTGGATAGAAAAATACTGTAAATAAGAAGGAATCGAATAATCACGAGACCGCATCGCCATCTGGGTCACTCGCTCTCGGGGCCCCACCTCGTCGAGTTTGTCAGAGATCCCACGTGGCAAGGCCGAGCCAAGAACAGCCGCATCCCAATCCTGATCCCTCAAGTCCCCGTCACATCACGAGAGCCCGATACGAAAGCCCGAGCGAGATCGATCGATCGAAGCCAGGAGGACGCGGCGGCGGCGATTTCAGGACTCTTTCCGGGTGCGAATATCGGGCATCTTCCCGGCGGCGGACGACCGCGCGGCGCCTGATTTCTCGCCGATTTGCGTAAGATTCGATTCCCGGCTCCATTGTTTCTTGCATCTCGAATCCACCCTTTGTTCCTGAATCATCTTAATTTAATTTAATCTCTCGGCGTGCAGGTTGGTTGGCTGAATCCGCGAAAAGTCCATTGAGTTGACAGGAGAAAAAGGGGAGAACGCGACAACAATAATCTAGATTACTCAGAAAGCTTCCGTCTTTTCCCGGCGGCGGGCGGCGTCGATGATGGTTCTGCCGATGGACCCGCAGGCGGTGGCGGCGCGGAGCAACTGGGTGTCGGCGGTGACGCCGCTGCTGAAGCTGCTGTGCCTGACGGTGATCGGGCTGCTGCTGGCGAACCCGCGGACGCAGATCGTGCCCAAGGCCACCTTCAAGCTGCTGAGCAAGCTGGTGTTCGCGCTCTTCCTCCCGTGCCTCATCTTCGTGCACCTCGGCGAGTCCGTCACCCTCGACAACGTCCTCCGCTGGTGGTTCATCCCCGTCAACGTCCTCCTCAGCACCGCCATCGGCTGCGCGCTCGGCTACGCCGTCGCGCTCGTCTGCCGCCCACCGCCGCAGTTCTTCCGCTTCACCGTCATCATGACGGGGTTCGGCAACACGGGCAACCTCCCCATCGCCATCATCGGCTCCGTCTGCCACACCGCCGACCACCCCTTCGGCCCCGGATGCCACACCAAGGGCATCGCATACGTCTCCTTCGCGCAGTGGGTCGCCGTCATCCTCGTCTACACGCTCGTATACCACATGATGGAGCCGCCCATGGAGTACTACGAGATCGTCAACGACGACAACGACGAAATCCAGCCTCAGCAAGAAGTCAGCAACTTCAGCCGGCCCCTGCTCCAGGAGGCCGAGTGGCCGGGGATGGCCGACAAGGAAACAGAGCACTCCAAGACGCCATTCATCGCCAGGATCTTCATGAGCATCTCTGGCTCCTCGCAGAACACCTTCCCTGACATCGATTTCAACGAAGAGGGTGGTGGTGCTGGGCCCAGCAGCCCCAAGTCGCTTCGGTGTTTGGCAGAGCCGAAAGTGGTCAGGAAGATGAGGGTTGTCGCCGAGAAGACTCCCATTCAGCATGTCATGCAGCCGCCGACCATCGCATCCTTGCTCGCCATCATCATCGGCATGGTTCCTGTGCTAAAGGCTCTGGTGTTCGAGGCCGATGCGCCGCTCTCCTTCTTCGTCGACAGCCTGGAGATCCTGGCTGCCGCCGTGGTTCCATCGGTCATGCTCATTCTAGGAGGCATGCTCGCGGAAGGCCCGAATGACAATGCTCTGGGTATCCGGACGATCGTCGGGATAATTGTCGCGAGGCTTCTGATTCTCCCCTGCATCGGCATTGGCGTCGTCACGCTGGCGGACAGGCTGCATCTGCTCGTCGAGGATGACCACATGTACCGCTTTGTGCTCTCGCTGCAGTACTCCATGCCCAGTGCCATCCTGCTCGGAGCAATCGCGAGCCTCAGAGGTTACAGTGTTAAGGAAGCATCCGCGATCCTCTTCTGGCAGCACATCTGTGCAGTGTTTTCGCTTTCCATCTACCTCATCATATATTTCAAGTTGACTACTTGATCGTATATCTCAAGTACATCTGAAAGATGATTGCAAGTATAGCAATTATAGCGATCATTATGGAGGAGACGCCCAAGAAGAGTAGTAGTACTTGAATCTTGAATGGATTCTCAGCCACGTCTCCTTATGTATTCATAATTTTCTAGTGATTTGTAATTTCTGTTACATGTATTATTCAAGAACAGGGGAGATACACTTTTTTTGTCGTTATTACATACTGTTGTACATGATTTTGATACTATATCGCAATAGTGCACTCCTGCCAGTTGTAGAACAGCACAAGTGGTCAATGCATTGTTTGCTTGATTATGAAGTACAAATGCTTGCTGTTCAACACAAGTGTGACATTTGAGTAGCATCTAATTTCCTGCTATTCACTCAATGTGGTCATGGTACAATGTCCACGAAACAGATATATTATTTTGGATCTTATTGTGATAGAGTGCAAAATACTACTATTTTCTTCATTGAACTGAACATTGCAGTGATGAGCCACAGTATGTCCATTAGGCCACCTGTCTGAAGCTGATTTGTGAGCCAACAAAGAACTACGAACTGGACAAAACTTAAAATCTTTTTCAGGTAAAGGTGTCCAGAAAGTTGTATTTTGAGCCAATAAATGACTACGAATTGGGCAAACTTTATTTTATTTTCAGGTAAAGGTGTCCAGCAACTCCATGCAACTTTCTGCTTGCAAGAGGAAGAACAAAAAGGCAGGGCACTGAGAGATGCAATGCACAATTTACACATCGCTGTCATGAACTGAATTTTGAGTGGCCACAACTGCTCCCTTTTGGTTTTCTACAGGTCTGGTATGGCCACTTTATCTTCAGATTCAGACATTGCCGTTGAATTATCTGACTGGAAAGGCAGACTCCCAAGACAGTGCATGCACCAACGTTAGAATTATTTCCATTGCAGGGAGTACAGTAGCAAAGAACAACTCATCAACTTTTATCGGTTGATTATTGCTAATCTCTTATTGATCTTGGAGAACTGGTGACTGGGTTTTCCAGAAGAGCTCGTGCGATTCCTGAGCTCCAATGAGTGGTTCTATTGCTATTTCGGTGGAGAATTTTCCGTGCGAAGCAACGGTGTTGCGCATTAGCCATGTGGGGGAAAAGTGTAAGTAGGATCCATGTGATACTTGGTTAACGAGAAAGCAAAAAAATAAGCAACCTGCAATGACACTTCATTTGAGTTATTCAGATCCTGTAATTTCTTCAATCCAGGTGATGCTCAGAACTGCTAGGACTCTTAGGAGGCAGGATTTTCCCTCAAGTCTATGGTGATTGAAGTATTTCCTATGAACCCACCTAAGTCCCAAACAGAACCTACCCATTTTACCGGGACAAACAACAAAGACAATTCCTTTCGGCCGTGCACACCCCTGAAAATTTATGTCGTCCCTTTATGCATCCTCCTTTGCCTTTTTTCTTTCTCTTGTCCTACTTTTGAGTCACCAACAGTACAAACATTTAATAATGCTGACAGAAAAGGCAGGGCCCTAGAGTCATATATAAGCAGACAGGAGGCAGAGGAGTCCTGATCCAGCTCCAGCTCCTCTGTGATAACCTGCTTGTATGTGCTATCTCAGTTACAGCGACGCGTCTCCTCTTCCTTCTGAGGAGAAGAGTAAAGGAGAGAAGCGGTGCTGCGCTGCCATGGAGGTAGAAGCAGAAGCTTCCTACAGCTATGGCTTCCTCCCTCAAGGCAGGCACCAGCCATATGGCCCCCCTCCTCCCCATCCACCTGGTACATATAATGTTTCTTCCTCTCTGTTCTTTTAGCTGTTATTCGGTCTATTTTACTCTAAGAGCAAGCGGAACATTTTTTGCGTCGTTTCGTTGTGGCCAGACGAGTTGTTGTTTGGTTTCTGAGCTTGCTCCTTCAATTATTCATGATTTATTGAGTCCATTTCATGCTTGCTCTCAAGAGAAACTTGTTCTTGGCAGTCCTGTGACTGGTTCTTCAGTTTGAGGAGTGGGTTCTTGCATTTACCTTCCTGTTTTATCAGAACTGCAGCTGTACGTGTTCTTGAATCTTTCTTAACCTTTTACCTTCTGTTTTTTGTTACTTGTGTGCGTGGTTGCTTTCAACTTTAAGAGAAGCGTTGCTTTTGGTCATGTCTTGATGAGCTGTCACAAGGAAACAAATATTTACTTGCTTTTGAATATTCTTGGCATACGGGAGGATGATCAAACGTTGGATGTTTTAGCTGTTCTTGCTCATGAAAAAGTTTCCGCGTCACAAGATCATTTAGTTGACCGCATAATTTTTCTTCATCAATACAAAAAGGATTATATCAGCTTATGGATTCTGGATTATGGTGCAGGCTGCAGCACATGGGCTGATTTCTTTTTTTGTTGTTGATGTATACTCAGAAGATGGTGAGTTGTGGGAATACTTTCCTTGCCCTTTCTGCTACGTCGAGGTCGAGATGCCCTTCATCTGCAGCCATCTACAGGAGGAGCATTGCTTTGACACCAGAAACGCTGTAAGTACACTATCATATGTTTATTTAAAAATTACACCTGTAGGTGTAAAAGCTTCTGATAAAGGCAACTGCCTTTTCCTTAACAAATGGAAAATGGCTTGATTCGCCTTGTGATGCCAAATGGATGAACGGCTAACGGTGTTTATCTGATGATGCTCAGGTTTGCCCGATATGTGCCGAGAATCTGGGGAAAGACATGTCTGTCCATTTCAGATTTCAACACTCCCATCTTCTCAAGGTACTACCATCTATCCCTCCCTCTTCTCCATAAGTAAACTACTGCGAAATTCATTCATCAACTCATCATCATCGTCGCCCTGATCCCGGCAGAGGAGGAAGGCTTCCAAGCCCAGCAGCAGCTCACCATGGTCAGCAGCACCTGGGAAGGAACCATATGGAGAACTGAACCCCTACATGATGAGCAGCAAGCCACGCCAAGATCCTGAGCCTGACCCGCTGCTCTCCCAGTTCATCTGTGGCGGCGTTGATGAGACCGAACCGGAGTCGCATGACGGAGCAAGCCTCCATCATGGGAGCATCCGTTCGGCGGCAACCTTGGATGTTTTCTTCAGGCCAAGCCAACTGTTTAGCCAGGTGGAACTGGAGGAGAGGCTGCAGAGGATCGAGTTTCTCAGGGAGATAATCACATCGACCATTCTTTAAACTTCACTTGTGTTGGGGTTTTGTTTAGCACTTGAGCAGTTCTAGGCTGTGTTTTTTATGGTTTTGCTGGTCAAGATGTACTATAATCTTGACTATATCTAGGTACATGTGGGCCAAAAAATGCTAAAACATCTTATATTTTTATACGGATAGAGTATATACCAATGTTTGCATACTTTGGTCTGCAAGTTTAAAATAATGATGGAATATACAAGAAAAATACTCTACTCTGTACTCTCCATTTCCTCAGTTTCCTTGTTTCTAAATTTATACCACCCATCAAATTAATTATTTCTTTCATGACTGAGGAGTAACACAAGTTTCCAGATGGATTTGTACATACCATATTTTTTTGCAAAATAATCTTAAAATAATTCTGGCTGCATTATGTTAGTGAAAAAAAAGAGTGAACTGAGTGGCTCCATGCCATGACTGGAGAAACAGACACACAACAAGGAGGCAACAAAAATCAATTAATGATATATGATATCTGGTATGCTCTACACTCGTATCATCGATATCGCCACCATTCACCTAAGCTCTCTCTACATAAGCGGCTCTAGAGGGGGATCAAAAGAAGGATCAACAGCTGTGGTGTCGGCGTGCGGCCTAATGGACGAACGTTACATTAGGAGGAGTGACACCCATCATCTCGTAGTATGCCTTGTCAGCCTCCGCGATCCTCGTCTGGAACATCCCCCACTCCTTTCGGCACCGCTCTCGTACACCTTCCCATGGTGCCTTTCCGTTCTCCGAACGTCCCTGCGAGTTTTCGATAGGGGGGAGGTGGGGTGAGTTACTGGTATGTGATAAATTTTGGTGTTTTATGATGGGGCCTTGTGAGAGATGGTTTTCTGGTTCTTACCTGGTTCCCAAGGGAAGGAACCCCTTGGTGTACGATCCATTGGGCATCGACAACGCCGATTTTCTCATGAGCAGGCTACAAAAGAGTAAAGCCATCAATCAAAGATATGGGGATAAGAAGATCAAGAGCAATTGAAATGATTCAAGCGTTAGTGACATAGTGAGATATCTCTTCGGTTTCTAGTTCAGTGTTTGGCAATGCTTGTGGTTCATACCTCCACACATTTCCTCAGAGCAAAATCCAGACCCCATCCATGAACCAAGTCATTCTGCAACGACGAGCAGATATTTTAACAAATGAGGTGGACAGCTAGAGAAAAGCAGAGGACAGAGTTATGATATACCTGAATCATATGCCATACACATCTCCATGCATCTCTGGAGAAGACTGGAGCCATAATTTCAACAAACCTGTACCGAGAATATACACAGTTAGGGCCTTTCCCACATATATCAGCAACCCAACAATTCAGCTCCAAGGGGGAAGTACATACGCAGCACATGGTGGAAGATGAGGATTCGTGCACCAACCTGGTCTCTCCTCAGTATCCCTGTTAAAACCAAAGCATCAACCAGGTAGCTACATGAGATGAAAGAGAAGGAAGAAACAAGTTCTGTATCTCATAAGGGTAGAATTTTTGTTTCCTTTTATTGTATGAGTCAACAAACAAACTCTTTGTGCTTTTGCACAATTCAGATAATGCCTCGACTATGTATACATGAGGTAATGCATATGTGTAGCAGAGATAGACGGAACAGCACATATGTAGTTACAGAAAAGAGTTCTTTTACTTACTTGTGGACCTCGCGATCCCCTCTTCTTTTGGTCATCTGCCATGTCAATCCCTTATCTGGCTCCAAACCAGGTTGTGAGATTTCCAGCTTATATTTCTTGACAAGCTTAATATACCTGATATGCAAATAATGTTAGCAAGTCATCTAACGGCAGCAATAGAAAGATGTGTTATGTTAAGTGAAGAAGATTGAAAGCATACTCCTCTGCATTGAAATGCTCGACTCCAAGGTCCTCGTCCCAGATAAATATATACTCATAAGGTGCCACGATATCAGGGTGCAAGAATCTTTTGGCATACCACCTAGAGGTAAAAGAAAATAGCCAACTATTAAAATCCCTTCCAAATAACAAATTTACGGGAATACAAAAGCAACAGAGCATACCATTTCGCTTGTTTCATGACACTTATGTGGATTGCTCGTTTTGACCACTCAAATTCATCCCATTCACTCACTCGGCCATCATAGTGGAATAACATGATAGCAAAGTTATCAGAAAACTGCAAGAACCAAGAGTTCACACGATTAGGCAGTTTACCAAATCACTGTTGTTATGGTATGTGAATGTAAATTTTTTACAGATAAAAGTATAGATGACACCAACACAAACAAACATGCTCTGTGACAAAAAAAAACAGTTTGACAATAGAACCTGGGACACCAGATAATTACAAACTTATAAATCTCAAGAAATTACCTTCTTGACTGCTCTATTTATGTTTTCCTTCTGTGAAATTCCAACAGTGAAAGTAACAAGGTACTTTGGCCTCGAGGGTAGATCCTGCGAATTCAAGTTGATCGAACTTTGTAAGGGTTTACTGAGGTTAACTCTGATGCACAATAAAGGCCAGAGTGCAGAAATTAAGAATAGATTAATTAACTTTGATGGGACATGAAGACCAGAATAGAAAAAAAAGTGGGCTAGAAAATCAGCAAGAAAATGCAGAACATAGCACAAGCCAGAACATTTATACAAATGGAAGAAATAGTGAGATCAGAATTCACAAAACACAAACTTACAATAGCATGCATCAATTGTGCAAGACCAATCCGTTGAACAAATATTGAGTGACAAACTGACAACTATACACAGGCATACCAATTCATAATATAACAGGAGCAAGAATATGCTGATTATTTGAGAACAATGTAATATGCAGAATACAACGTAGTCAGTTCTTGAAGGTGGAATAGAATATATCTAGTGGGAAAAAATAATGAAGCACGTCATTTTTTTTATTAAGGTCCGTGGAACTTTCAGGTTACAACTGATGGTGAAGTCAAGAATAGTTACCTCAGCTGGGTCTCCGTATAACCTGCGCGGAGCTAAATCAGACTCTGCAGCGACGATACCAGGCGGTAGCATCTCTGCGCCCCTGGGGTTGGTTGGTACATAAATCTATAACAGAGTTAACGAGCAAGACCAAGGTTAGACTAACAATTAGAGATATAAAACAGAGTAGTTCAAACTCAGGGATGCAGAAACAGAGTTGGAGCCAAAGAAATACAGCTAGTTAGTCACCTTCAGGGTATTGTTTGAACTAGGTTCAGAAACATTATTCGCCCTTGTGTTCCTGGCAGAGGTCCAGGCATGATTCAGTATAGCCTGCGCTGAGAGTCCCGAGTTCTTGTCTTCTATGTAAGAGACAATACTAGACGGGAAGTGAAGCTGCACCATGTTTGAAAAACAACAGATCAACCTCTTGAAAGGCAAGTTGCATCGTTGTGGTTACTGTTGTTGTACGTCGATTGGGCATGTATGTCCATACCTTTGTTATGCTGACTGTCGGGAAGGAGATCCCGATAAAGAAACCAAACATGACGCCAACGATGGTCACCACGACGAGCCTCATGCTTTCGTTGTGTTTCCTAGGCGCGCTGCACGGGTGCCAGGGAGAAGGATCAAAACAGGGCAGCATAACGAACAGCAGATAACCAAGAGAAGACACACAACAAGGCGGCAGAACTAGTATTTAACAGTAGATGACCAAAAGAAGGAAAGGGTGCGAACCTGCGACTAAAAATTGGGAGCTTTGCCATCGCCTAGGATGTGAGGGCTAGTAGAGGAGGAGATGGAGTCTTGTGAGTTGGAGCTGCTACACATTGCTCAGCATGAACATAATGATGGCGTGCAGAGTCTCTATGCGGACCGACCTGAAAGACGTTATTTTTGCATCAAAAACAAGGTGGGTACATAGAATTCAGCTACTTTGGATACAGCAGCTACTTGTTGATTTCTAACTTTGATCCTGCAGTTCATGGTTGAGGTGCCAGGATTTTTCAGGAAACCCCTATCTGAAGAGCAGGTGCAGATTGTTTTCATAAAGGTTGGAATTTTCACATGGGCGTGTGCACTTTAATACGGGGAGTAATTAACTGCTTCGCATTGCCGTGGTGTGTGGAGCAATTAATCAGATAGCGCCCGTGCGTGCAGATTTCATCAAAGATGCGTTTTTATGCTTGCAGCTCTAGACTTGCAGCATAGTGCTCACACGAATCGATTCCTGCTGCCTAAGCAACCAAATTCCGTGGATCGCACAGTGAGTGGCTACATCTGCAGTGGAATTCAGCAACTGGTTCATACACTTGATTCATTACTGGTGTACTATCAGTATAAAATTATAGTACATACTTCCCTAACTTTGATACAGCAGCTACTGGTTGCTTCCTAACTTTTTTTTAACAGAGTTGCTTCCTAACTTTGATCCATCAGTTATTGGATTTTCAGGAAACCCCTATATGCAGAGCAGATGCAGATTGTCTTCATAAAGGTTGTTACATGGGCGCGTGGACTTTAATACAGGAAGGAAGTTACTGCTGTGTCAGGCCCCGGTGGGCGCTGAGCTCGAGTGAATCTGGGTTGATGAAAAGAGAGAAACCATACTTGCATTGACTCGGACATGGCGTGAAGAGGAAGTTGGCTGATATTGGTTTTGGTTGGTGTGTTGAGATTGGTAGTATTGTGACTGGATTTGTGGGTTGGTTAATTGGGTGTAGTGTGGGACGGTGACTATCGGTGCTGTGGTGGTAGTTGTGGCCATGGGAAAAGCTTAGGTAGAAGGTTCAGGAGGTAATTGATCGGGCCGAAACCGACCAAGTTGTGGAGGGAACGGAGGGGAGACTGCGGTGGATGGGATTGCTGTCGGAGTTACCTGCTCAGTAATCGGAGAAAGGGAACAATTTTGCAGTGGTGGTGGAGTAGAAAAGCGTGGTACTTTCTGCGGTTCTGGTGGCGGATCGGGTCGCTGGCGAGCAAGGGTCGATGACATGTTTGCCATAATTGTAGTGAGCTTAGCAACATAACCTTGAATGTTGTAGAGTGCCGTAGCAGTCTCCGTTTGATGCAGATCGAATCGGCGGCCAATCTCCATGACCGTCCGAGGCAGGTTGGCGCTGATGCGAGCTTCCAGCTCGCTCTCCGTCACCTCGTCGTCGCCAGCAGCATGGAATGGGTCTTGTGGCTCCTCCGGTATCTCAACCGCGGTGGAGGCCATGTCCACGCCTATTCCGGCCGCAGCGGCGCGTTCGCGCGACGCCGACCTTGATCTTCGTCCCGAGGCCATGTCGGAGTACAGAGCGCGATGTAGAGGGATTTTACCACCGAATCCGGGCGGATCCAGCAACCTCGGGGTAGGAATCGACGAAATGGGAGGGTTGGGTTGGGGAAAGACAGCGGCGCTCGGACCGACTGCTCTGGGCGCTGAGCTCGAGTGAATCGAAGGAGGAAGAAGAGAGCGAGCACGAAGCTCTGATAAATCGATCGATAAAGGAAAGACAGGGAAAGTAAACAAGACTTGGAAAATAAACTTGGGTTTCATTAGCCTGCCACCCAACCTCCCTCTCGCTCTTTTATATCCAAAGAGCAGGTCCACACTAAGAGTTTTTGCTTAGTACTTTTAATTACAATCAACAGCATCGTTAAGATGCGGATTTAACTAAAACAACTGTCAAAAACTGAAGGTTTCTCAGCCGTAGGCTAAGAGGCACAGAAGATCCAGGAAGTGGATCGATCCGGCACTGTAGCTTTGCTTAACTGACCAAGTGTAGCAGAAATGCAGGGGCCTGACATGCTGGCCATTGCCGTGGGTGTTTTGAGAACTTTAATAAGAGAGCGCCCGTGCGTGCAGAATTCATCAAAGATGCGTTTTCTATGCTCTAGAATTGCAACATGGTAGTGCCCACGCGAACCAATTGGTGCTGCCTAACCGACCGACCAACAGGCGTAGAGGAAAACCGTACCTTCCAGACGAACAACCAATCTAGTAGTAGCAATAGTAATGAATTGAAAACGAGAAGCTGATCGAGCTAGTAGCCGACGCGGAATTGGAGCGGCAATCAGTGAATTGGAGCACTCGACGTGGTTGGTTAAGATCCAAGAAGCCTTACCTGCAGAGCTCCGCGGCGGAGGGTGGGATCGATCCGCCGCCCCCTCCTCCGGCGGAACCAAACCCTAGCGGAACCCGGCGCGGCTGCGGGCCGGGGAGCGCGAAGGGCAGGGCGTGAAGAGGAGAGGAGGTGGTGGTGGCGACGGCGAGGTGGGGGAGATTGGGACGGAAGAAGAAGAATTTGTAGAGAGGAGGCGGCTTCCTTGGCTTCGTTGGCGACAGAAGAACAAATCCTCCCTTCGCTGGATTTGCTGTCTGTCTGTCGGGTAGGCCCCACCAGCCAGACCTTCCGCCGTTACCAAAACTTACCATACAAAACAGCTGCTAATTGCTCCCAATTAGGGCAAACATTCCGGTTATCCTCGTGCGCCTCTCTCCCCTTTGGAAACCGCAATAAAAACATGCCCTCCAAATCCTAATCATACCTTCTTCGTGCTATTAACTAAATCAGAAATTACACTTCTTTCCAAACAAGAAAAAGATTTTTTTTTTGCCTTTAGAAAAAAGCAAACACCTAGACCTCTCCCTCGTTCCCCACCTACAGTGAACAGGAGGCGATTTTTGGGCGAAACCCGTGCGGACCAGCTCGCCGCCGGCGATCCGCTCGATCCCTCGCCCTCCGCGGCCGCTCCGGCGGCGGGAAGACGGGGAATCGACGGATCCCGACGTGTACATAGCCTAGGTGTGCGTGGGGTGCTTGCCGGCGGCGCTGTGGAGGTGGAGGCGCGGCCGGAGAAGCTTTTGGAGGCGGCGGTCCTCTCCTTCTCTCCCGGCGGCGTGCTGCTGGTGGTCGAAGGTGGCCTGCTGCTTGGTGGTGCCGTGTTCGCCGTGTTTGGTGTGGCCTTTGCCTCTGTTCGTGTGTGTGTGTTCTTGCTCTGTATGATCTTGTACACGAACTCCCTTTCAAAAAAAAAAGATTTTTTTTTATCTCTGTTAGGGTAGGGCACAATATTGCAGATTTGCTCGATCGTGTGTCTCAGGATCTCAGCAATGGAAATGGCAAGAATCTCTCCGTGTCTGTATTTTCCAAACCGCAATGATCATGCCTCCAAATAATACCTTTCCTACTAGTAATACCCAAATCAGATTTCACGACGTGGTTGTCCACCTCGTTTTTTCTTTGGCGGAAAAGGCCTAAGAGCGTCTCTAGCAGAGCCCTCAAAATGCGAAACTTTAAAATAGGTTTGCAGTTCGCAAATCTCGCATATTTTAGCCCAAAACGAAGCGCGCCAGAACAGAAACCTCAAAACCAACCCGTCCGACGGAGATGTGGGAGATGTCGGGCTAGTACAGAGAAGGGGCCGGAGATAATCCCAGCTCCGGTCCGACGGAGATGTGGGACACCAAGCTCGCAAGTTCCTTGACAAAGCCGTACCTGGCTAAGCTTCATAAGGTGGAGGCAAACTTGCGGGCACCAATACGTTGCGGAATCATCCGCACCACTGAACGTCGCTGCCGTAGACATATACTTATCACGCCTGACCTAATGTCGGACGATCGACTCCAGACTACAGCTCGTTGACGCTCCTCCGGAGAAGAATACCGATGTGGGGCGGGCTGAAAAACTTGTATTCTCGTCGTGACGATGCCCCTACGCCGGAGGCGAAGAACTCGAAAAGCCTATGGTGAGCAGTCATCCGATCCAAGGTTCCCCCACCCTCCTGTTGTCGGAACGGCCGACGAAGGACAGGGGAACCAGCGGCAGCGGTGCTGGCGCCCGAGGGTACAAGAAATCGCATGATCGCCTCAGTGTATGGGAGCCCTTGGTTTTTCACCTCGTTGCCGTATGGAGTGAAGGGTCTCCTCAACATGAATCATCCCGCCCCTTCGAGCATGTACAATGAGGTAACGTCAGCCTTCTATTAGACATGCCACGCTCGATTTTTACTTAGTCGGAGGAGAGAGAGAAAAACATAGAGGATTTTCTTCTCTTAACTAAGAGATGATCTTAATTTTAAAAATTAAGAGAAGGCTATTTTCTCCATTGTGCTATATTTCTTCTCTTATTAACATAGTTTTACACTAAAATTAATTAATTATCATTAATTGCTAGAGATACAGTAAGCGATAACGCATTGTACCACCGTTATTTATTGCCTTTTCTAGATGACCATGGAAGATTAAGAGAAGACCCGCCTTCTCTACCATTGTACATGCCCTTATGCATCAACATTGTTGTTTCTCTTCCATTCCTTCCTCTACCTCCTTCCGCTCCCCCTTCTTTGTAGGAATATCCACTCTAACCCTGCGTTGCCTCTTGCATCATCATCTTGTATACTCATACTATTTATTCTTATCTCCAATTCTTAGCTTATCGGGCGATGAAAGAAATATATATGCATAAATGAACATGGAAAACTTGATGCGAACTTGACATGAGACAAAGCTACGCACCACAAGAAAGGTTAGCCTATGGTTTAGGCTGTTGGACACACTATCTTATGGAGCGGCCAAATTCTTTCTTGTCCTTGTTCGTTCTCATCTTATGCAACTACAATGCATCCCGCCTGATCGTCTGCTTCAACACCACCACCCATCTTCCATTCCCTCCTCCCACTCATCATCTCTCTAATCTCCATCCTCCCATCTCCTCGTGTATTTGTCTCGTAAGATCTGGAAGAGTCTGAGGGAAGGAGCTTCAGGTTGGAGATAAATGATCTTTGACCGACAAATTAAGTGGCCTCTCGTCGTTGACGTTGAAGAGGCACCTGTGGAGCCCGGACGTGAGCACTTCACTTCTTGTCCATCCCAAGTGGTAGACTCCACGGTAAAGGGGGACCAGAACCAGACTCCAGAAAACCTGGACCCAATCGCTTTTTCATTTGGGCAAATTTCGAGGACCGAGCCATAAGTTTCTTTTTATTTGAGGTTCTATGTGTAAAGCCCACCCATACTCTTTTTTTGTTTGTTTGTTTGAGGTAGCCCATGCTCTGCTAGAACTCCCTAGTACTCCCTACAGGCAGTCTCGAGTCTCGACTCGATCCGATGTGGCCTTTACTACCACCAGGGATGGATCAAAATCAAATCAGAGGACGATGGGTATGACGATGACGATGACGAGAATGACGACGAGGAGGAGGACACCAATCCCGATCCCGATGCACATCCACTTCCGGGAGCTCTTCTTGTGCTTGCGCGCCACCTCCAGCTGCTCCCGTCCCCGGTCCACGAAGGACCGGGTGCGGCGGACGCTGCCCTCGATGTCGTTGAGCTGCTCCCCCTGCGCCTCCACCACCACGGCCATGTCGTTGAACACCTGCTGCAGCTCCAGCAGGCTGCGCCACGGCGCCGTGTCGCTCCTGGATCTTCGCCACCACGCCCTGCACCTCCCCGCGGCCCTTCTGCTCCGCGATGGCGCGCTGCAGGAACCGCTCCCCCTCCCCGGTCTCCGCCAGGTTGTCCAGCGTCTTCTCGTCCGGCTGCGACCCCGTGACGGTGAAGTAGCGGCGCGCCACGGTGTCGCGGTACTCGGAGGTGATGCGCCCGCGGAGGGAGGAGAATGTCTCCATGGAGTCGTGCAGCTTCTTGCCGAGCCCCGCCACGACGGAGGTGCGGGTGCGGTGGGACGAGGACCCTGGCCCGCACCCGGGCTGGGACTGGTTGGCGGCGTTGGCGCGGTCCAGGGACTCGAGCCGGAGCTTCACCACCTTGGCCTTGTTGATCGCCGCGGCGACGTCGGCGCCCATGCGCGACCGGAGCGCGCGCACGGCGGCCGCGTCGTGGAGGGACTTGCCGGCCTCGTTGCCGTCGTGGAGCGAGCGCTGGATGCGCTCCAGGTCCCGGAGCTCGTCCTTGATGGACTCCACGTCCTCGAAGAACCTGTCCAGGCTCGCCCCCGCCGCGGCAAACATCTCCACGCCGCCGGACTCGATGTCGTCGCCGGCGCGCTTCAGCTTCCACGAGCTCCAGAAGAGTTTTTTCATGGCGGCAGGCTTGAAAGGATCAGTTGAGTCACACACAAAACCAAGACGCGCGTCCTCGATCGATCTCCCCCTAGCTAGCTTGTTCCTTCCACTAGCTCGATCGATCGCTCCTCGGTTCCTTGGATTGGATCGGAGAAGCAGCTTTTAAGTAGAGACAAATTAAGAGGTTACTTAACCACTACTCCTTGACCTGTTGATCTGTTGTCGGGCCTGATTTATTGACCAGGATACCGGGTCGAGCTAGAAGAAGCGATCCTTTTAGATTCCAATTGACACCGAGCCGGATCCGATTCCACATCATATCGTCTGACCCCTACGTCCTACAAATTCAGCAAGCACCCGTCCGTCCCCGATCACAACCTACTCGCATCGCAGCGCACGTCCCAATCGCAACCTATTCGATCGATCTTACGTTCCCTGTGCTCGCAGTAAGATCGCCGTCGTCGACGATGAAAACCAAACCCAGGTGGCACTACGACGGCACCATCATCTTCCCGTCGATGGCACGCGAGAAGGTCCCGATGAGTATGACCGATCAGGAGTTCGAGGAGGTTTGCGGACAATGCGGGCCCACGTGTTTCTCTCGTACGAAAACAGAGCCCGCCGCCGCGCCGGTCGACCCGGGCATGACGATCTTCAAGGTCACCTTCGAGAAGAGCTTCCCCGAGGTCTCCGACGGCATCGTAGCGGACGACGCCGAGGAAGAAGATACAGACTCGGACTACGATGCCGAGGAAGAGATGGACTCGGACATGGAGGTGGAGCTGGAGACGGACACCGGGAGCGATGATGATGGAGAGACAGACACGTTCACCGCAGATGAGTCGGACACCAATAGTTACGCAGAGACGGAGCCGACCGAGACGGCGACGCCGTGGAGTGACTGATGACGCAGCTCGGAGACGACGCCGACAACATATGTTTTGTCATTTTCGTAGTAGTGTTTCAAGACTGTTTGTTTATGTATCTTTTGTCTACGTTTGATGACTCGTGAGGGGTCGACGAGACGGCGTGGTCAATTTCCTTAGAACAAATCATTACTCATTTACCGACTAGCAGCTAGTACTTGATTTCAATGCAAGATAGATCGTCCCTAAGTTAAGATAGATCGTCCCCTTTCATAATTGTAGATAGCACAACACGTGCCTGTCTGTTCGTACGATGGTGGTAGTACTGATCCAACTTCTGATGACGCTAGTTAGCTCTACTGAATTAACAAACCGGGCTGTGCATTATTGTACTGCTTCGTTCGTACACGCATGCCTTTTTTCTTTTTTCTTTTTCTTGGTGACACGATTCGTTTGCAGCTTTGTTTTGAGATGGATGCCAAGCAAAGATGAGCCAAATAACATGGTGTCGAGAATCAGGTAGCTAGTCGTTTGAAATATCATGAGATATGGTTTATACCTTTACTAGCACCAGGGATCAAATCAAAGGCCTATTTTTGTGTGTCGGAGTAAACGTGTGTACCAATTCGATATCAAGACATGTGTGGTGATTCCGTCACTATTTGATCTCTAACACTGCATGCATGCGTCTATATATCTTGACGTCTACATGTTACATCGGTCATTACATTTGGTGTGGGAGGTTTTGGTGGCGACATGTATATAGTGCCATTGTAGCACCGTTCCTTGGAATAAATACACATCAGAAGCAAAGCTCAATAACACACGTGGCACATGTGGCTTACCAAGATTGGCCACGATCTATTATTCTGGATTGTTGCCAACATCATTAACCTAGGCTGATTCATCAGGCTATAAGGATTGCCATGTCATCCAACATCTACGTGGAAGAGAGAGAAACGAGGAGAGAGAGGAGCGGGCGACTCAGCTGTCGCTGGGCGCTACGCAGCGTACGAGGGCATGTAGCTAGCTCTACACGGGCGCTTAGCTCCTCACGTTCAATCCCGTGCATGCTAGCTAATTATTTCTCTTTATTAAATCTAATCTAAGAGCCAGCTTAAGAGGCAATCTATTGTACGCATCTGGCTATATGGTGACATGGCAAGCCTGTAGAGCCGGCAGCGTGCTCTCTTATTGCCCTTGCTCTAAGGCTAGTCACAATGGGGAGTAACTGGTTGTTGCCAACATCATTAATGGGGAGTAACTTATGTGTGGTGCCATGCAAAATTTTATTTATTATATTGTACACTCATTTTGTCTAGAAATCAGTAATGTTACGGTAACTAGATATGTTACCACAAACACCTCTCTCTTCATTAATTACATGTCACATAAGCAAATTTGTGTTGAGATGTGTGATGTTACTAGCTAAGTTACTCTCATTCTGACTAGTCCAACACATTTTTATTTTGAGCCGTGGCTCTAGTGAGTGTCATTGCCGATGAGTGGTGTCCTTCGTATTGATTTATACTACTAGCGAATGGTATGGTGGGTGATGGAGATATGAGAGTGATGCAATGATTGCACGTGGCGTGGATGAAATCAAGAGAGGAAGAGCGAGACAGGAGAGACGTACACCACAATGATGGAAAAACGTGTATATTCTATTTTGAGGAAAACATAGTTTTCAACATGTATGTGATTTTTGGGTTTATGGCTACAATATACGACAGGTTATTTGAGGCTGCAAATTTGCATTTGTCACCTTACAGAATGTACAACTTCCCCCGTATAGCCCCAAAGTGTACATATCAATCAATCTAAGCATTCATGTATGTCACTTATTCTTCATCATTGTCAGTATCGCCAACAAATCTCTACATACTTGCTCCACGTTCACGGATTCGTGCTTGAAAGGATCGTACGGCCACCTAGAGGGGGGGGGGGGTGAATAGGTGCTACTCCAATTTTTAACTCTTTTTCGATTAAGGCTTGACTAAAAGGTAAATTCTCTAGATATGCAACTATGGTGAATTTACCTATATGACAAGTTAAGTCTAAACAAGATAAGATACAAGTAGTAAATAACTAGAAAGGATAACCGATAGGAAAGCACGCGGAGACAAGGATGTATTCCCGAGTTCCTCCTTTTTAGGGGAGTACGTCTCGTTGGAGGGGTGTGAGTTTCAAACTCAAGATGCCACAAATGGCTCACCCTATTCTCCGATGAACCTCGCACAAAAGCTCGGTCCACCTTTCTTTATCGGAATCCTCAAGCGGAATCCGGAGCACAAAAGCCTTACAACAACTTGAGGCTCAACCCACAAAAGGATTGGGGGCTCTCAATCACCACAACACCTGCTACACAAAAGTAACAAGCAAGTGAGAACAACAAGATGCCTAGGTTTTCCTAGTGGAAACCCTAGGCTCGAATCCCTCAAGTGAATGAAGGGGAAATGAAGAACGCTTTGGTGAAGTAGTAGATCCGGGCCTTCTCCTTCAATCCTCCAAAGATCAACGAGTTTGGGTGGAGGGATTGGGAGATCTAGTGATTCTTGAGCTTGCAACAATGGTGTACTTCAGATCTGGGCGAGCTCAAGAGCTGGAGGTAGGTGGAGGGGTATTTATACCCCTCCAGAAAACTAGCCGTTTTTCTGTCCACTAAGTCCGGAGTCTCCGGACCTGGAGACCGGAAACTCCGGCCTGGGCCGGAAACTCCGGCCCCACTCCGGACCAGATACCGCAGCAGCCGTCGCGATGCTCTTCTTCTCTGCAGGCCGGAAACTCCGGACTGGGAGGCCGGAAACTCCGGACAGGCCGGAATCTCCGGGCCTACTCCGGGGCAACTCCGGACCCTATACCGCACGCGCCGTCCAGGGAAAGTCTTCGATTCAAACCACTGGTCGGGGCGGAGTCTCCGGACCGCGGGACCGGAAACTCCGGCCGGTGCGGAAACTCCGGTGTTACTCCGGGGTAACTCCGCACCACATCCCGCAGCTGCCGCCCAGTGGAGCTTTTGCTCCAGAAAATGACTTGGCCGGAGACTCCGGCCACAGAGACCGGAGACTCCGGACTGGACAGGCAAATGCAAGCTTCTTTTTCTTGTCAAGTGTTTCGATGCAAAGTGTAATTGTATCATTTCATTCCTGCACCACTTAACATCATATTAAATAATTCCTAGTGTTGTTGCCTAACACACAAAACATAGGGGACATAAAATATGTCCTTTCAATCTCCCCCTTTTTGGTGTTAGATGACAACACTCGGATTTGCAATAAAGCACACAACAATTATCGACATATACCACAATGGATTTGAGAGGCTCCCCCTACATGTGTGCATACAAGTAGTTTGCATTTGAATACAAATGCTCAACATGTAGAGGAGAGACAACTCACAAGAAATATATGGAACAATATAAATTACACCAACATGAGACAAATCATGATATAGGGTTGAGGTGAAAAAGGAACCATACCTTGTGCATAACTATGACATAGAGACCAATGCACAATAATAGACCATAAATAATATCATCTCAACCATAGGAATTATGAAATCCATAGTCTCATACCACACAGAGTACCACAAATAGGAACATAGTCTCACAACATAAACCAAAGCAAATAGGTTCAAATGACATAAGATAAATGGACACAAGCGCAAATAAATGATAAACGCACGTGCTTGTGTCCGACCCATGCAAATCCCACGGTGAGAGAGCCTAATAGAACTACTTCTCCCCCTTTGGCATCGAAACACCAAAAAGGGAGAAGAGCGATGCTAACGGAACCCAAGGCGATCACTCGTCGACTTCATCACTGTCAGCATCACTGTCCTCATCATCACCACTCCCATCATCATCTTCAGCATCACTTGCTTCAACACTATCTTCTTCCTCATCACTTTCTTCTTCATAGCGCATAGGAGCCTTGCCGGTGTTGCGAGAAGAGGAGGGCATGGAGGACACCTCGGCATAATCAGACCAATGAAATGTATCCTCATTCCACTTGTCAAGAGAGATAGTTGAATCGGATGGCGGAGTTTCGGGATCACCCTCATTGCGAGGAGGAGTGGTACCACCATTGCTGATCTTGCGCATTTCCTTCATCATCTTGGCTTGGTTGGACAAGATCTCTTGTTAGTGACATAAGTTTGATGATTTTCCTTGTGCAACCCAACACCCATACACATCATGGCCCTTTGCCACCAAGAAACTTTCTTCAACTCCTCGTTGACTCTTTGTTTGCCACCTTGATCCCAAGAGGGTGGAGTGGCATTTTTCCTTCTTGCCCTAGGAGCTTCTTGCTCCTCTATCTCTTCATAAGAGGCTGGAGTAAGGTGATGGCGGAGTACTTGAAGGGTGCCATATGTGTGTTTCTTGAAATGAGATTGATTGAGGTTGGGAATCTTCTTGAGAATGAGCTTCATGACATAGGGAGCATACATAGGATTCTTCCTCTCGTGAATAGCAATGTTGATCTCACACTTGATAAAATCCATGACATCAATCTCAAACCCTTGACAATTCGGACCTGCAAGGTATGTCTTGTGGCAATGGTACATGAGGTTGACAAGAGCTCCACGGATAGCATCCGTATTCCCGGCTTGAGGTGCAATGCTCCAACGAAACATGCGAATCAAGATGTTGTAGATGGGCTTGAGTCCTTTGGTGGTAGCAAGGGCACCCCTCTAGCAGCAAGAGGGGCAAGGATCTTCTTATCATAGGCCACGCCTTCAACATGCATCCGGTGACCAACGGGTTCATTCACACCTTTGAACACATACCCCAAGGCTTCTCCAAATTCTGAGTAGTGTGCACTAACTTTGAGAGGCCCCGTCATCCATGTCATTTTGGTGTCCTCCTCATCTCCAAGCACAAGAGTGGCAAAGAACTGTTGGACCATGTCAATATCATAGTCTTGTTGGGTGGTGATAAGGGGCTCAAGACCAATCTTCCTAGCAACCCATAATGCATCCGCAAAGTATGTCTTCTTGGCCAACACGTCAAAGTTCAGCGGTTTTTGAGGACACACAAGAGCTTTTGGGTCCAAATTGGCATATATTTCCTTCATAATGAGCTCTTGCTCCTTTCTCCAAAAGTGACCATCGGTGGAGTTGTTTGGCATGTCATAGAAATTCTGCGCCCTCATTGTCCGAAATTCTTCCTTGTTCAACCCCTTCAAAGTGGTCAAGTTGTCAAACTTGGCCTTCTTGGCCCTTTCTTCTCGAAGGAAGGCAGCCTCTTGCCTAGCCCTTCTAGCATCAGCAGCCTGTTTCTGCTTAAGAGCACCACTCTGCACATGCTTGTCTTGTTCTTCATCATAGATCAAATAGTCTCGACCTTGGAGCTTGTTCTTCTTTGACTTCTTAATAGTCGAGGATGAGGATGAAGGACCGGGATACTTCTTGCTAGCTGTGAAACAGGATTAGAAAGGTAGCATTGAGGTAGCATACATGTCCATGGAATTTCAACGAAAGAAAAAATAGAGGAATTTCTTCTCAGGTTTGATCTAGACCGGAGTTTCCGGTCTCAGGGGGCGGAGATTCCGGCCATACCGGAGTCTCCGGCCAGGAAGGCCGGAGTTTCCGGCCCTGAGGCCAAAACTCGAACCTAGGTCAAAATGAGGGGAAAATCACACTAGCAATTTTCTAGATAGTGCATTGCCATCCTAAAGGTTCTACACCACGAGATTCTACAAGAACTACTCTCAAAACCAAATCTAGGATGAAACCCTAGAGGAAAGAGAGAGTGGTACCCGTTTCCTTCATGGTGAGATCCAAACGGAGGGAGGAAGATCCCCAACGCTTGGGAGGTGGAGGAGCCGGTGGCACGGCGGATTCCGGCGGCGGGGAGCGGCCGGAGACGGTCTTGGAGCAGTGGCGGCGACTGGGGAGAGGTTGGGGAGCAGGGGTGTGTGGAGAGTTATGAGAAAACTCCCCACCCCGATCCCCTTTTAGAATCCCAGGAAAAACGCCGCGTCCGGAGTCTCCGGCCTAAAGCACCGGAGTTTCCGGTTGACCGGAGTTTCCGGGCTTTAGGGCGGAGACTTTGGACAGACCGGAGTCTCCGGTGTTTCACACCGGAATCTCCGGACCCAAAACTCCAAAACTGCCAGTTTTAAATTGGGGACATGTATGTTGCAAGATGAGCACGGCTTTTAGATAAGATGGCTTAGGTTTAGAACAAAGTCACTGATGGTGGGATACACACTAGGAATTGCAAGATGCAAATATAAAAGCCAATTCCAAGTTTTTCTCCCAAAAACACCATAAAGGTCTAGAAAACCCAAATAAGTCATTAAACCCAAATAAAATCAACTCTTCACAAAGAAGAGGGCGGTGGCCTAGGCCACCATGTATGAGTGTGTGGTGTGACACCGCGAAGATATATCTTGGGTTCACGGCCACTACTCGTCATTTAAGCTCATAATTCATAAAATGAAAATATAGAGACAAAATGAGTTCTTGCTATCGGCATAATGGGGGGAGGGATAGACCAATGGATTAGGACCGCACTCCCCCTATGTCCATGCCTACATCCAAACCAAATTACTATTGTCTAATATGGGTAGGTATGCAAGAAGTCCACTAAGTCCAATTGCTTATGTCCACCACATTTAGTTCTCCTCTCAACTCCTTGAATCTTGCTTCACCAAGAGGCTTTGTGAACATATCGGCGAGTTGATGCTTGGTGTTGACATACTTGATTGCAATATCACCCTTTCAACATGATCTCGAATAAAATGATACCGGATCTCAATATGCTTGGTCTTCCCATGAAGTACCGGATTGTGAGCAATTTTGATGGCACTTTCATTGTCACATAAAAGAGGCACTTTGTCACAAATGACACCATAATCCTTTAAAATTTGCCTCATCCATAATAATTGTGCACAACAACTTCCGGCGGCAATGTATTCGGCTTCGGTGGAGGACGAGGCCACACAATTTTGCTTCTTGGAAGACCAACTCACAAGAGACCTACCAAGGAATTGGCAAGTACCCGAAGTTGATTTTCTATCCATTTTGCAACCCGCCCAATCCGCATCCGAATAACCTACAAGATCAAAGCTTGTCCCATGGGGGTACCAAAGACCATAGTTAGGAGTATCTATCAAGTATCTTAGAATCCTTTTAACCGCGGTTTCATGACTTTCCTTAGGACTTGATTGGAATCTTGCACACATACCCACACTAAACATAATATCCGGTCTAGATGCACAAAGGTAAAGTAAAGATCCAATCATAGAACGATAAAGCTTGGGATCAACTTCCTTACCCTTCGGATCTAAGTGTAGATCCGCCTTAGAGTCCATGGGAAACTTATATGGCTTGGCGTTGTTCATATCAAATTTCTTGAGCATGTCTTGAATATACTTGGCTTGACATAAGAATGTTCCTTCACTATATTGGTGGATTTCAAAGCCAAGAAAATACTTCAATTCTCCCATCATGGACATCTCAAATTCCTTGGTCATTAGCTTAGAGAATTGATCACTAAATTCATGGTTAGTAGAACCAAAGATAATATCATCAACATATATTTGGCATACGAAAAGCTCTCCATTTATCCTTTTTGTGAAAAAGGTGGGATCGATTACCCCAATTTCAAAACCATGGTCTACTAAGAACTCCTTGAGATGATCATACCAAGCACGTGGAGCTTGCTTGAGCCCATAAAGGGCCTTATGTAGTAAGTAGACATGGTTAGGAAATTTAGGGTCTTCAAAACCCGGAGGTTGTTTCACATACACTAATTCACTTAGTGGACCATTTAGAAAAGCACTTTTAACATCCATTTGATATAAGGTAATGTTATGAGTAGATGCATAGGCAATCAATAAACGAATAGATTCAAGTCTAGCAACGGGGGCATAAGTTTCACCGTAGTCGACTCCTTCGATTTGGGTGTAGCCTTGTGCAACCAATCTTGCTTTGTTGCGAATGACTTGACCATGTGAGTCTTGCTTGTTCTTGAATATCCACTTGGTTCCAATGACATTATGTGATGTGTCTTTGGGTCTTTCAACTAATGACCATACTTTGTTGCGCTCGAAGTTGTTCAATTCTTCATGCATGGCCGCAACCCAATCCATGTCTTCAAGAGCATCATATACCTTGAGAGGTTCTAAGCTAGACAAACAAGAGACATGACCACAAAAGTTAGTTAATTGATTACGTGTGGACACACCCTTACGAATACTCCCAAGGATATTTTCTTTGTAGTGTTGGAGATGATCCAATGTTGATGCACGCCGAATGACTCGGCGTTCTATGGCTTGACCAATTGTTTCACCAACACGAACATCTTCATCATTTCCTTCATCTTGTTCATGGTCAACCCGAAGTGGAGTTCTTGGAGATGGGGGTTCATCATGTTCTTGTTCTCCACTAGAGTTGGGTGGGTCTTGACCATTATCTTGCTCATGTGGATGACTATCATGATCTTGTTCTTGTATAGCTTGTTGATCAATGGTTGAGGTGGATGGTTCAACTTGAGTAGAACTTGTTCCTTCTTCTTGAGTGTCCATAATAGGTTCTTCAATAGGAATAAGTTCCCCTATGCCCATAGTTCTTATGGCTTGAGGTGGAGGTACATCACCTACATTATCATGATCAATATGCTCCGCTTGGGAGCCATTATCCTCGACAAACTCCACATTCATAGATTCTTCAACACATCCGGTGGATATGTTGTAGACCCTATAAGTATGGGAGTTTGCGGCATATCCAACAAAAATACCATCAAAAGTTCTAGATTCAAATTTAGCAATTGGGCAACCTTTAATGTAAACATGGCATTTGCATCCAAATACGCGAAAGTAAGAGACATTTGGCTTTTTACCGATAAGGAGTTCATATGGTGTCTTTTTCATGAGAGGACGAAAGAAGAGCCGGTTGGAGTAGTGGCAAGCGGTATTGATGGCTTCGGCCCAAAAGTTATATGGGGAATGAAATTCGGCCAACATAGTTCTTGCCATATCAATAAGAGTGCGGTTCTTCCTTTCGGCGACACCATTTTGTTGGGGAGTATAAGCAGCGGAATATTGGTGTTGAATGCCCTCCCCACTTAGGAAATCATCCATAGTGTAATTCTTGAACTCCGTACCATTGTCACTTCTTATTGCCAAAATCTTGGAGTCATATTGGCGTTGAACTAAGGTTGCAAAGTCAATGAATATCTTTTGAGTTTCACTCTTCCTCTTGAGGTAGAAAGTCCAACAATATCTTGTATAATCATCCACAATCACCAAACAATATTTCTTGCCACCAAGACTATCATATGTGGGAGGCCCAAAGAGATCCATATGAAGGAGCTCCAAAGGCCTCTCAGTGGAGATAATGCTCTTCTTGGGGTGATTCTTTTCATGCATCTTTCCGGCTATGCAAGCACTACAAGGACGATCTTTGGAAAAATTAACATCGGTTAGTCCTACCACGTGTCCACCCTTCACAAGAGTTTGCAAATTTCTCATACCGACATGGCCTAGCCGGCGATGCCAAAGCCAACCCTTGTCGGATTTAGCCATTAGACACGTGGCGATTTGAGTGGTCTCTTTCGAGAAATCGACCACATACAAACCGTTTACACGAAATCCAACAAAGGCTACTTTAAGAGATTGAGTGAAAAGGATGGTCACGTGGTGTTTATTAAAGATAACGGTGTAACCGACATTGCATAATTGACCAACGGAAAGTAAATTATATGAAAGGGATTCAACAAGAAGGACCTTCTCAATGGATAACTCCGGAGTGATCACTACATTGCCATATCCCAATACCTTAAGTCTTGCATTATTCCCGACGGTGACATGAGAAAATGTGAGTAATTGATTCAATAGGCCCTTTACTACTTCTTTGCTTCCGGTCATGTGAGAAGAACACCCACTATCAATGAGCCATGAAGATCCACCGGAAGAAAAGTCCTACAAGAATCAAGTCTTTGTTTTAGGTACCCATTGTGAAATGGGTCCTCTTTTGTTAGTCACAAGGGTCTTTGGAACCCAAATAGCATAGTGATAATCATCTCCATATGAAGTGCCAACATATTTAGCAAAAACACAACCATCTATAGATTTCATAAGAACATATGAAGGGTTGTATTTTCCCGCAAAGTCATTGTGAGTGGCATTGCCCCTTGTGGCATCACCACTCGCAATGGTAGTCTCTTTTGCTTGTGCGGGCTTGGCCTTCTTCTTGTTCTTGTTCTTCTTCTTCTTCTTGGCAACATAACCAAGACCCTCTTTCCCTATGTGAGGCTTTTGCGCTTGCAAGAGCTCATAAAGAGGTTTCTCACCTTGAGGGCTAGAGGCCTTGGCAAGTTCATTCTTCAACCTAGCATTTTCCTCAATGATATTTGCATGATCACAAGAGCAAGTAGAGGAGCTAGGTTCATCAATTTTAGTAGATTGTATTTGAAGTTGTTCAAAAGACTTGGTGAGAATAGAGTGTTCACTCTCCAAGGCCTTGTGAGCCTTGGTGAGCGACCCTAACTCATCGGCTAGTCTATTATGACCAACACCAAATACGACCTTTTGTTTCTCTAAAACATTGTATTTAGCAATAGCATGGTCACGTTCTTTAATGATCTTAGAAAGAGTTTCATTTTGAGATTCATCAAGATTCTCAAGCTTCTCCTCAAGAGAAACTCGAAGTTCATGCTCTTCCTCAATCGCCTCGGTAAGGGAAGCGATCTCATTAGCATATTCTCTTTCTAGTCTCCCCTTTTCTTTAAGGAGATCTTGTGCGATGCCATATTGACTCATAAGAATCTCAAGCCGAATCTTGCTTTCACCTTGCAAGTTAGTCATCAAGAAATCCAAAGCAACATTTTCTTCCTTAACTCTAAGACTCATAAATTCATGCATTTCATTCATAGTCTTAGGAGGAAGGGAAGGTGATACCTCGGAGAGCTTGGCCATGAGACACGTAGCGGATTTGGTGGTGACATTATCATTGGGGGATTCAAAGAGAGAAGGGGTTGTCGATGAAGCAATGGCTAAAGCGGCCACTTCACTTGTGGTTGTTTCTTCTTCATCACTCTCATCCCCGGACATATATTCCTCTCTCACCACCAACACCTTGGAAGGTAGCTTCTTGTTGGGATTGAACTTCTTGAAGTAAGGCTTCGTGGGAGAAGAACTTGACGCTTCCTTGCGAATGAGTCTTCCTCCATGTTCTTCACGGTTCTTGTAAGGGCATTGGGCAACATAGTGGAATTGATCTTGACAATTGAAGCAAGTCTTCATTTTTGGGTTGCCTTCCTTGTAGCCTCTTGCTTTATGCTTTTTATCCACATAAGCTTTAGCTTTAGATGGATTTTTCCAAAAGTCCTTCGCCATGAGAGCCACATAATCTCTATGAGCACCCTTGAGTTCCTCGGGTGCCAAGTAACTTCCCTCTTCATGATCTTGGTCTTCATCTAGTTCCACAACCTTGGCCTTCAAAGCAAGTGAGGAACTTTGGGCCATTCCAAGAGCTCGGGCACGAGAGTCTCTAGCAATTTGAGCTCGGACCTTGTAAGATTGCATCTCTTGCATGACTTCATTTGAGGTCAAGAGGTCATAGTTGTGCTTCCCTTGGAGACTATTCAAGTCGTTCTCTTCAAACGGCATGAGGGCATTCACATACTTCCTCTTGATGTAAGTATCATCCACATGTTTAGCACCAAGGTCTCTAAATGCGGTAGCAAGAGCCTTGAGCCTTTGATACATCTCCTCATGAGTTTCATCATCTTTCTTGTAGAAGCCTTCAATTTGATTGCTCATGGCTTCATATCTATTTCTTCTCATGCTCTCATTTCCAACAAACACCTCCGTGAGATTGTTCCATGCTTCCTTGGCGGTGGTGCAATCTTCAATGTGATGGATGTTCTTTTCACCCACGGCAACACGGATCACATCAAGAGCGGTGGAATTTAGTTGAGCTTCAACTTCTTCTTTCCTTGTCAAGTCATTTTCATCCACCGGCTTGAATCCATCAACAATGATCTTCCAAAGACCTATGCAACCACTTTTCAAGTGAGATTTCATAGAAGATTGCCAACGGGTAAAGGAAGATGCATTAAGACTAGGTGGAGCTCCTCTTAAGTGAATAGGAGGATGAGGCACGGGTAGGTCGGGAGAGTATGCAAAAGGAACTCTAGCATGCTCTCCCTTCCCATTAGGTGTTTTAGGTGAGGATTCATTTTTATTTGAGTTCACCCCCGCTTTCTCTTCGACACTTACATCCGAGGGCTTCTCCTTAGGAGGAGCCTCCGGAGTTAGGGAGGAGTCGATACCCTTTGCCACCATGAGTTGCTCTAACATTTTGCGCAACTCTCCCATTTGAGTATCCATAGAGGACTTCAAGGAAGTGAAGTCCTCCACGGAAACAGAAGTGGGAACGATGGTGTCATCGGGTATCTCATTCCCATGTTCGTCGAGGGCCATATTTCTCTTAGGCGGTTAAGCCCGAATAAAGAGCCGAGGCTCTGATACCAATTGAAAGGATCGTATGGCCACCTAGAGGGGGGGGGTGAATAGGTGCTACTCCAATTTTTAATTCTTTTTCGATTAAGGCTTGACTAAAAGGTAAATTCTCTAGATATGCAACTATGGTGAATTTACCTATATGACAAGTTAAGTCTAAACAAGATAAGATACAAGTAGTAAATAACTAGAAAGGATTAACCGATAGGAAAGCACGCGGAGACAAGAATGTATTCCCGAGTTCCTCCTTTTTAGGGGAGTACGTCTCGTTGGAGGGGTGTGAGCTTCAAACTCAAGATGCCACAAAAGGCTTCACCCTATTCTCCGATGAACCTCGCACAAAAGCTCGGTCCACCTTTCTTTATCGGAATCCTCCAAAGCGGAATCCGGAGCACAAAAGCTCGTTACAACAACTTGAGGCTCAACCCACAAAAGGATTGGGGGCTCTCAATCACCAACAACACCTGCTACACAAAAGTAACAAGCAAGTGAGAACAACAAGATGCCTAGGTTTTCCTAGTGGAAACCCTAGGCTCGAATCCCTCAAGTGAATGAAGGGGAAATGAAGAACGCTTTGGTGAAGTAGTAGATCCGGGCCTTCTCCTTCAATCCTCCAAAGATCAACGAGTTTGGGTGGAGGGATTGGGAGATCTAGTGATTCTTGAGCTTGCAACAATGGTGTACTTCAGATCTGGGCGAGCTCGGCTGGAGGTAGGTGGAGGGGTATTATACCCCTCCAGAAAATAGCCGTTGCAGTCCACTTAACCGGAGTCTCCGGACCTGGAGACCGGAAACTCCGGCCTGGGCCGGAACTCCGGCCCCACTCCGGACCAGATACCGCAGCAGCCGTTGCGATGCTCTTCTTCTCTGCAGGCCGGAAACTCCGGACTGGTAGGCCGGAAACTCCGGACAGGCCGGAATCTCCGGGCCTACTCCGGGGCAACTCCGGACCCTATACCGCACGCGCCGTCCAGGGAAAGTCTTCGATTCAAACCACTGGTCGGGGCCGCGGGACCGGAAACTCCGGCCGGTGCGGAAACTCCGGTGTTACTCCGGGGTAACTCCGCACCACATCCGCAGCTGCCGCCCAGTGGAGCTTTTGCTCCAGAAAATGACTTGGCCGGAGACTCCGGCCACAGAGACCGGAGACTCCGGACTGGACAGGCAAATGCAAGCTTCTTTTTCTTGTCAAGTGTTTTGATGCAAAGTGTAATTGTATCATTTCATTCCTGCACCACTTAACATCATATTAAATAATTCCTAGTGTTGTTGCCTAACACACAAAACATAGGGGACATAAAATATGTCCTTTCAGTGCTCCTCGACTCTAAACTAGCGCAAGTTAGAATGAATGGAATTCAACTATTTATAATAAACATTTTTATTTATTCACAACTCATTGTCAGTAAATCTTAACAATTATCATAGTTGATAGAACTTTTATCATAGAAACCTTAATCTGACAATTTTGACAATATAAATTTGTTGGTAGTATTATTACACAAAGTTTATTACCATACGACTCAAACATCTATGATTATGAATACTACGCTCCTAAAGTTGAAATCTATTTATGCAAAAAATATATTATATTTTCTGATCCTAGTTTGAGATATTTTGATAACTGAATTTTGTGTATCTATTTATAGTGATTACTAAATCACCTCTATTTTACGGAATTAATGCCTCTTAGAATATAAAGTTCAAGGGTTATGTGATGAGTAAGCCTATAAAGTATCCTAATCGAGGTTTGAAGAATATGTTTGTCATTGTTTATCTTCCACTTGAATCCATTAATAGAAATTGATAAAAATATAGCAAAGTTAGTTAGTTGTGCCATTAAATTTCACATGCCAGCACAATAAACAATGAAACGGTGCATCAATTTTTTTTCCGGTGAATGGAAGCACTAAAAGAATCCTAGTTTTCAACCACGGAATGATTCGGTGGAAAGTCAAATATCCGTTGTAAACCCTGATCTATGACAGATTTGTCAATCATGCTCGAAAGTGCGCCATAGATGAATTCCGAGACGAATTCTCGAACCGTCTTGGATCAGTGACGTCTAGACCCAACCCGAGCCCGCCCGGCCCAACTGACCGTGACCGACCAAAACGTCACTGCTGGCTGTCCCCTTGCCGGAAAAGTGGCGACACTTTTGTCAGACCAATGATTGACCTGTCAGAACCGGTCGGGTAAAGTCAACTTTGTCGTCTTCCCCTCCCCGGTCACACATTGGAGCTCTAACGAGGAGCTGGCTTCGCGATCGTGTTTCCCTCCCCGGTCTACCTGAGTGGAATCTCGCCGTGGCTAGGGTTCGCTCGAACTGTTGGCGATGTGTGGGGGGAGGCATTATGGGCGGGTGGGTGGGGCGGGTGCCATTAAAAATGATATAGGAGGAGGCGAGGGGGCAGTCAGGACGCCACCATGCGGGACCAGACAGACATCGTGCAGATGCACAGACTATCTGTCTCGTGTGTGTTGGGACGCAAACGCAGCCAGAATTTGGGATGGAAATGGGTCCTAGTTACTTAAAGAGAAAGAACATAGCTTAAGAATTATAGAGACCATCAACTTGAGAAGGTACATATTTTGCACCTAATAACTCAAAGAAAAAGAAGATGGCTTAAGAAGTATAGAGACCATCAACTTGACAAGGTATGCATTTTGCACAGACGTTTTATTTTCCCTCTTTTGGAGTAGACCATAGGATAGGAGTAAGTAAATCAAAGTACACTTTTGAGTAGAGGGATATACATCCGATGTGCGGTGTAAGAGCATCTCCAGTCGGAGCCCTCAAACAGCCCCCAAACCGGTTTATTTGTGTCCGGGCGTGTCCGGTCATGGCTTTTTCATGTCCGCACGTCCGGCACACCCCAAACTCTCCCCACATATGGAGTGAGTTTGGGGGCGTCCGGGCGCGTCCGACACACCACTTTGGACCACTTTTTCCCTTTCTTTTTCTTTCTTTTGTCTTTTATTTATTCTTCTCTCTCCTTCTCCACCAATCACATATAAGTGGACCACAATTTGGGGTGACATTTGGGGACAATGGTTATAGGAGGCCAACTTTTAGGGTGTCCTGCTCTAAAGTAAATCAAGTCATACGGTTGGTAGATAGATGTGGCCCGCTAGGGTAGGTGGGTCAACCTTCTAACTCAGACTGACTGGTGGGCCACGTTGAGAAGCTCCCCACCCACTGCTAACCCACGCGCCCAATCAATTCTCTTCTTTCTATCCTCTTCTCTTCCTGTCTTCTTGGATCCAAACCCTCTCCACGACGCACGCACGCACACACCCAAATTGAGAGAGAGGGCGAGGAAGATTCAGATGGCGTCGTCGGGGAAGAAGGTGTTCACCCTCGAGGAGGTCGCCAAGCACAGCGCAAAGGACGACTGCTGGCTCGTCATCGGCGGAAAGGTGTGTACCCACTTTCTCCATCTTTCCTCCCCCTGTTCTGGTCCGCGAGATCCGGCGCGCCCGTTGCTGCTTTTCTTTCTTTCTTGGGTTTCTCCGCCAGCCAAATCGTTCGTGGATCGATTTATTTGGGGATTCCTCATCTGGGTTGGTTGGATTTCGAGGTCTAGATTCCTGATTGTTTGTTTGCGGGGTCGGTCGGGTGCTGTCAGTGCGTATAGGAGCGTGTTTAGGCTTGTTGTGCGAAAGATCTGATACAGCACACTGTCCTGTTTATTCTTCTTCATCTTCACCTGCTGCTATGCTATCCATCAACGGCCTAAACCCTCTGATAATCCTGTCAGGGAGATGCTTTCAGATATTTTCTTGTTGCTATCACTTCTCGTTTCCGCACCGCATCTTAGCAGATCCGAGGCTGTTTTCTTTGGGCGCAGCCTGCCTTCTCACGACCTTGACCACGAGGACCCTCAATTTGGTTTGGTGATCCAAGCATAATACGGAGTATTATTTATTTCATCTCAACTGTGAATTGTTCCTTCACATATAGCATGACCCAAGTGTGCTGGACTAGGTGTCTCATCATTAAGAATTTCAGATTATGATGTAGGAAAATTAATCAACACATATTCAAGCCTGCATTCTGCTCGTCTGCTTACTCTTGTTCAAGTTTAGGCGGAAATCAGTTTGCCTTGCTTCGGAATTGCAATTCTGTTTTGCTCCACACAGAGCTCAAACATTTAGATTTTATTAACCCGCTTTTAGCCTCGTAACCAAATTACTCTTGAGATCCTAGCTTGCTCGGCTAACTTCAATCAACATGCCATCACCATGGTGCTATGCAGATGATACTCAATGTACATCTACTTAATATGCTTATAATGACCTTAATTATTATTGTACTCATCTGATTGGCCGTGTGCACGTCAACATCGTTTGCGTTTGGTGGTCAGTCATCATCTTGGAGCCCCACTGTTTCCAATGAAGAGGTTGTTGGCACAGGCTAGGATACTTTCTGGGTTTAATTCCAAAATCAGGGCCTCGTTGTCTCAGGTCTTGAGTGTGCACTTCTTTTTTACACATATTCTTGCATATGTTTCACAGGTTGATATGTGTGACAGTTCCAAAGTGGCATTTACAATTTTTCCCTTTCATCATTATACTTATATTGACGGAACGTTGTGTGGCAGAAAATGTTTGTCGATCCACTGTTCCATGAACTGAACTCACTGAAGATATATTCTCTTACAGGTGTACAATGTGACCAAGTTCCTCGATGACCACCCTGGAGGTGACGATGTCTTGCTGTCTTCAACTGGTACTTGCCCCATCCCATGTTCCTGCCTTCGGTAAATAAGGCTACAAACAGGTGAATACGATTTCAGCTTACAGAGTCACTTTAACCTTGCAGCCAAGGATGCAACCGACGACTTCGAGGATGTGGGCCACAGCACCACTGCGCGGGCGATGATGGACGAGTACTACGTCGGCGAGATTGACACGACCACGATACCCACCAAGGTGAAGTACACGCCGCCCAAGCAGCCGCACTACAACCAGGACAAGACCCCTGAGTTCCTCATCAAGATCCTCCAGTTCCTCGTCCCCTGGCGATACTGGGCCTCGCTGTCGCCGTACGGATCTACACCAAGTCGGAGTCCGCCTAGTATTTCATCACTCTATCGATCTACACCAAGTTGGAGTCTGCTTAGTATTTTTATATCGTTCTGTCAAAAGATCCTGAACTGAATAAGTTTAAAGGGATTGATTGCATATTTTGTACCATCGTGGCCTGTCATGAAATTTGGGAACTGGTTCTAAGACATCCACCGTTAATTTGTGACTTGAAACTGATAGATATCTGGTTATATTTTCCACACTGTTGATGAATGTTTTTCGTATTTGATGAGATTTGTCGTGTATGAGTCTGTCCCTTGTTCAACACAATTTCATATATGTTTCTGGTGCTGAATATTGTCACACAAATTTTCGTGTACGTGAATAAAAGTTTTGGCATTATTCTTGCAATAGAAAGCTACATATTTCACAGAAATAAAAACCGCAACAACAAATCACAGATTGACATTGCAAGCCATATCTTTGAAGTGCTACACTATTAAGCTTACATACACATGGAGTTTTAACAAGATTTCAGAGAGGAATCGGCATGCATTCCAAGCGAAGATTCCCAGTCAGGCAACTGTCACACCTGGATTACATATATAACCTGATATGTGAGCATAGTTTGTAACCTATTCACAAACACATGACATATCAAGCATATTCTGTTGATTTTTTTTGCTTGGTTTTGTCGAAGCCTGGAGATCTGATAAAAGATGCCATTCTTTGAGCCTTGTTCTGCCTGGTGTTAGAAGCTAATGGAATGTTTGGTCTTTGAAACCTTTATGAAGAAATTTGTTCTTGATGGCATCTACAAAGATTGCCTTCAGTGGACTGGAGCCCTAAAATGGGGCATGCCAGGGTAGATTCAGTAACTCAGTACTTAGCCAAAACCAGCAAACTGTAGGCAATCTGAGCATATAAAAAATAGGGTAGTTTGTAACCTATTCACAAACACATGACATATCAAGCATATTCTGTTGATTTTTTTTGCTTGGTTTTGTCGAAGCCTGGAGATCTGTAAGATCTGATAAAAGATGCCATTCTTTGAGCCTTGTTCTGCCTGGTGTTAGAAGCTAATGGAATGTTTGGTCTTTGAAACCTTTATGAAGAAATTTGTTCTTGATGGCATCTACAAAGATTGCCTTCAGTGGACTGGAGCCCTGAAAATGGGGCATGCCAGGGTAGATTCAGTAACTCAGTACTTAGCCAAAACCAGCAAACTGTAGGCAATCTGAGCATATAAAAAATAGGGGAAACACGCTGGAAATTGACAACATGTAAGCAATGTCAAGAACTGTAGGTGCTTTGAATTGACGGTTCTGTCAGATAATTTGAATGTACCAAATTTCCAACTGTTTACTACTTATGTTTTTACTGCAACAAGAATAGTGTCTTCCAATACATATGTCCTCAATGTTTATCGTTTTACAGTCCCTAGATCCATCAGCAAAAATAGCTAACAATTACAATGTGGCAACTGGCAACCCTCCATTTCAAAATTATACTAATACATTACATACAAATTTCATCATTCCCACTGTCTTGACCGACAGGCAGGTAGTTCAGGATGCAAATGCCTCCCAGTTTTAGAATTCCCATTCAATCCAAAATAGACCTCTAAAATTAGATCAGTTGAGACCTCCGTACAAATATGATACAGCGAGTCCTTAAAATGTCACCAACTAAAGCTCAAGTATTGTTTTTATCTAATACTTGGCAACTGGGATCGATTTATCAAGCATGATTGTAACATAACATCAAACAATTCCAAAGCATTATGAACTGAGTTAGCACTACACATTGATTTGATCATGTCAATTTCCCTGGATACAAATGGGGGAATGCACAGCTTTAAGTGCTCTTTCTCATTTGAGGATCATACTTAACACCATGTGATTCACTGATTTCTATGTAAGGTTGATAAGCAACCAAGTTTCAACCAACTATAGATAGAAGCATGGACTCAGAGGGTCATGCACTTTATAAGTTACATGACGAAACAATCATATCAAGACATTAAGTATATTCTGCCCTGTTTTGTTCATAGCAAGTCATACTGAGGATTGAGGTAGTTATACAAATTTCAGTATCCAGCTCAGTAACATGGAGTAGAACCACCGACGAGGGAGAGGTTGGGCGTGTGCTCACTGTATTCAACTATCGATGTAGGAGGCAGCTGCCCGATACAGATCTCATGTACCGTTGATAGAAGCGGAAACAGTTCCTGCCACCCATGATAAGTCAGTACTTCATAGACCTCTTTTGCAGTGGAAACCCCCTGTGAAACTAACAAAATTAGATACACTAAGCAGCCGATGCCTTCATTACATTCTGAATTTCAAATAATTTCTTCACCTGGAGTTTCTGTCCATGCAACATTTCTGCCTCTAGCTCATCGAAAGACCTGTCATAAAGATGATGAGATAATTATAACCACAGCTGGCAGAAAAAAACATAGCTATGGTGTGCTAACTGCCTAATAGTGCAGCATAGGCCATGACACGTCACAAGGCATCTTGTTTGGTTTCGCCAGCAAAGGGCAGCACAGTCAACTAGTCAGCATTAAGAAACTGAAGATGAATGGTTTAGAGAAGAGACCATTTGCCACCATTTCTTGCGAAGGCTTCTGCCACTCTCCTGTTTCTCCCACCAACTGCCATAAACCACAAAAAAATCAGCATATGTGTTCAATGGTTAACTGAAAACAATGAAGATACTTACGGCATGTAGTTATAAGGTCAGCCACACCACAGCTCTCAAAGAAAGTGTTGTCTCTGACTGAAGGGAACAGAAGCTTAGAGAAAGCACGCATTTCCCGCAAACCAATCCTCATTATTGCAGCCTAAATAGATAGACGAAATACAGTAAGATCATGTCATGCAAATTTTGTTCTCCATTCAGTGTTTAGGTTCCGGCTAAAGGCTGCATAATACCTTGGTGTTGTTTCCCATATCCAAGCCATCAACAAGGCCTACAAGTCAATTCCATCAGTTAAACCACTGAGGTTGAAAGGAAACAATTGATATAATCAGAGTTCTACAGTATGCAAAACCTGCTGCAATGGCCACAACATTTTTGAGTGTCCCACATAGTTCTACTCCCTCGATATCTTCCACCTGCACATGAAGGGTACAAACTTAAAATATGCACTAATAAGAACAAAATTCACATTTTTCTTTTATGTTCATTGGCACCGGAGCAGGTAGTTCACAACTATACTCGTAATTTTAGCATTTAGTAAGAAGACAACCTTATTGTTTCCCACATATCTATCACCACTGCGGGGAGACAAGATGTTGGAATGCTATTTCATTATGATGTTATAGTTGAAGACTTACAACAGCAACTAGGAAGTAGGAAGTGGTGAAAAGTTTAGCCCAACGGTTCGCCACTTGTTTATCTTCCCGATATCCAATTGTTGCTTCACTGAATTTCTCAACCGCAATCTGCATTTGAGATGCATACCCACTTAGTATCTTATTTTGCCTTTGAAGGGTACATGAAAATGTTGCATGGTAAGTTTGTCAGATGCTTGCCTCATTTGCAATGTTTGCACCCATAAGGACGCAACAATTGATTCCTAGTGTATCCTTAATTAATTTTGATATCATGCATGGTCCTTCCATCTTGACCTCCATGCCTTTGATGAGGGATATAGCCTCTGCTCCTGGTCTTAATTTCCCCACAAGATTCTTACAAATACCCTCCACAAACTGATGGGGGGTCACAAAAACCAGCATATCTGCGTCTTTGACTGAGAAATCGAGATTAAATTAGTACAGAGAGTTATTTGGCAACATGCAAACACATGATGTATAGTTGCAATGATAGTGAAAACAAGTTTTACATTTGAAATTCATGCTATTAAGCGGATTATTATTTCAGAAATAGTACCCATAGGTAAACAGAGCCAAAATTATTATGCATATCTGTGAAGAACATGGTTGTAAGTACTAAATCGGTTTGTATTTTACTACTTAGTTTCACTGTTTGTTTACCTGCACTCTCCAAGTCAGGGTCAGCAATTACATTAGTTCCAAGCTTGATACCCGGCAAGTATTTGCAGTTCTCCTGAAACACGTGGGGAAAAAAATCATCACTGCTGTTCATGGTATTACATGCTCTGCTCCAGAAGTAATACAGAGCAAATGGAATCAGTTCAGCTTCTTACATGTGCTTGGTTAATGGACTCGGACAGCTTTTCGCCTGTGGGCAATGTCTCTTCAAACACCCACATCCTCACTTCATCTGCAAACATCCCAAATTATTACCAGCAGGTACAGGAGTGTGTATCTTCCTCTGTTTATTTTTGGGTAACCAAAAACGCATCTTCTATATCAAACAAAGATAACAGTGGCTAGTACCGAACTCAGTAACAAGTAACACTAGAGATTTATGTGCAGAGACGACAGCATGTCAGTCGGACAGTTTTGCTACAGTCAGATTGGTAAGCGGAAGTATTGCAGATGCATACTGGATAGAGTTGAAGTGTCAATGTTACAAAATCCTGTTATCTGATATCGGATTATTCTGTTGGTTTAGCACTAACAGAGCCTGGGAACCAAAAGGATAGGATACATGTGGTCTCCTATTGCATTGCATGGTTTAGTGCTCTGCAAAGACAGGCACAGACTACTGGCAACCCAAATGGCAGAGACTACTTGCAAAGACACTAACTGCATATAGGCAGAGACTACAGCACATTTTAAGAACACGACAGAGCAGCTGGGCAGAGTGGTAAGTTACCATGGAATGCGGGCAGCTTGGCGGTGTTGGAGGCGATGAGGCGGGAGGCGACGCTGCCCCAGTTGCCGCTGCCGATGACGGCCACCCGGTGCCTGCTGTCGGCGTGCCCGTTCTTCATCTCCCCCGCGGCTCCGAAATGCCAGACCAACAAAGCCGCCGCCCAGTACAGCAAGAACAAGCTCCGGAACAAGAAGAGCAGGATGGGCAGACCGAGAGCAACCCCGCGAATCAGCAGCGCATATATACAGAATCCGGTGGGAGGGAGCGGAAGAGCCAAGAAGGGATTTTTATATGCAAGCGGTGAAGAATGTTAGGAGGGGGCGGGCGGGCATCCCCAAGGGAAAAATGGTTGCTGTCTGTCGTCCGCCAACAACAAGGCCACCGCCGCCAGCAGCACGGCGCTGCGTGCGTGAGGCGACAGGGGGAGGAGGATGACGATGATTCGTGGATCTGGTAGGCGGGCGGTGGTCGCTCGCTGCCTCGGTGGTATCGGAGGCTCTATAGGCGTGTTTGCACTTTACAGCCCGGCCCAATTCATGTGGCAGGCTGCGTGCACACAAAACAAAATTCAGTCAGGGAACGCACACTGGATTCAGGGAATCATCACTCTAAAAAGAACAAGATTCAGGGAATCAAGAAATCCCAACCTTCTTATCCAGCCTGCATCTGTTCTTCGACACAGCTCCAAGCAGGGTTCAGAGCACTATCCCTTTTCCTGCCATGGCCTCCCTGATCTCAGCAGCACTACCCCACTGACCATCACAAGCAAAGAATTCGATAACTGAACATGGGCAGACGAGTCGTGAGGGTAGAGCTCAATCAGACGCGTCGATACCCGGATCGAGATCTCGAGGCCGTCGAGGATCTGGCACATGCTAAGCAGAGGTCTGTCTGTACACCGAAATGCCGGTTTTCTGTAGGCATGCCATTGACCAAAAACTCGGCTTCTTGGAGATGGCCTGCTCGACTGAGGAGGTCTACAATGCACGCGTAGTGCTCTTGACATGCTCCCGCGATTGTTTTCATCTAGTTGGAGCACTCTGACCCTTGATCGACAGAGCCGACGTGGCTGCAATCAAGCTGCGAGCACCAACAGGAAGGTTGTGTGGTCTACTTGAACATTCAGTCTCCTCGAATATTCAAACACCTCAACTACCTCTTCGCCATACCCATGCTGAGCTGAGCATACCCCCACATGAGGGAGTTTCAGGCGCTTGTACCAAAGCGAAAACATCCCGACATTCCCGTATCTCGCCGCGTCTGGCTGGCCTACATGCATGGAGTCTTCCTCATCGACGTCGCTTTGTTCCGGCGAGTTCACCCAAAATCACCCTGGGAAGGATCCCACCGGCGCCCTCACGCCGGAGTCGCCAGCGTAGTCGTCAGACATGTCGCCTTCCCATGTAGTTCTCTATGAGACTGTTTAGGGTGCTCAGGATTTGCGGTTACCGGAAAATGCCGAGAAATTACCGCCCAATTTTTTTAAACAAATTTTGAATTCAAATTTTCACATAAAGAGTTAATAAGTTTCCAATTCCAATTTCTGCACGAAGAGGGTTAAAAGTACAGTCAGAGGCGACGATGAGTAGCTCCCGCGACGCACTAGGCGATGCGGGCGACCCGCCCGTCGCCACTCCGGCGGCCGGCGTCCAGAGCCCAGCAACCCTCCTCCGCTCCGACCAAAACCTCCGCGACACAGCCACGCACCCTCCAACCCCCGCGGCAGCCCCTACCGCCGCCGATAGCCCCCCTCCCTCCTCCCACCAGATCGCATCCACCCCGCCGTGCGCGCCCGCTCCGGTCACGCACGTCCACCACACCCCACCGGCCGCTCCCCTCCTTGGCGGCCACAACCCGGAAGGATCCTCCTCGCAGGACGGCGGCGCCGCCCTGTCTCGGTGCATTCGTTCTCAAGCTCGGGTCACGCCAGGTATGGTTTTCCAGAGGTTCACCCTCTACCGTTTCTCTGCTTCTGTTCCTGCCCGCTCCTCAGCCGCCGGCGACCCACCTCTGGTCTGAGTCACGCCGCCCTTCATCTCCCCTTGTTTTTCCACCGCCACCATTTCCAATTTGCTTTCCTTTTTTCTCTGCGCGCCGCCTCTCTCTGCCTGTGCGTCCCGTGTTTCCGACCTAGTCTTCTGCGTCCCCGTCTCCTCGCCGGCGATGGCAAAGTTCATCGTCTCGGCCGGTCCACGGCACTGCGCGCGTTTTCGCCTCGCTTTCCATGCCTCGCGTGCAGCCGCCATGGACGCCGCCTCGCTCCTGTCCTCCTCGGTCCCTCCGGTCAGCCAGCCCCGACAGCGTCGTAGTCAACGCCCACCCACCTGGTCGCGGCTTCCACCCGAATCCACGGGTTTTGGTGGGCCCGGCTTAATGCGGAGGCCGTTAAGGACTCATTTATCCCCAGCGGCCGCTGTCGCATCGCAGGTCACTTCTCCCCTTAAGGAAACCGCATCGTCCACTGCTCCCTCTCCTAGCCACGACGTGCCTCCCCCTGCCCATGCTGCCCTCGAGCCCAGCACCGGCGTTATGGAGTGTCCGCCGTCCCCGGCTTCGCCGCGTACGGAGGAGATGATCAATGCCCCAGCGACCCCTACCCGCTCCTACCTTGAGGTTGCTAGCTGCCCGCCCGCTCCTCCCCTTAAAACACCTCGCGCTCCCCTCAAAACCCTTAGTCTCGACGGCTGCTTCAGGTGTCTCTCCCCCAAGCACTTCGTTCGTGACTGCCGCGATCCGATCCGCTGCCGTGGGTGCCACCGCTCCGGCCACCGCATCCGCGACTGCGACATGCCGTTCCCTCAGCCCTCGTTCGTCCCCACTTCCACCTCCCCTCCTACCACCACCGCCCCACCACCCAGGCCTGCCACCCCGTACTCGTCCGCCCTGCTTACCCCGCTGACCCCGTGCCACGGTGCGCGTCACGCCGCCCCTCCCTCGCCCCGCGCCGGCCCCCTGTTTGAGATCGGGGAGTCCTCTGCTCCGGCCGATGAGCTCCCTGCTGAGCGCACGCTGCGTGTCGTCTCCCCCACCCCCTCCGCTGCTGCCCCCAGCAGCCTGGCCTCCGACGAGGAGGAGGTGGAGTCTGACTCCGACGCTGAACCGGAGGTCCTGGAGGTCTTCGTGCCTCCTGGCGACATGGAGGCGGCGCGCTGCATGGCTGTCGTCTACATCTCCTCGTTGCCAGCGTCCACGTCGGCCGCGTCTGCCATCGCCGAGGCTTTCTTCTGCGAGCTACCTGGCCTTCAGGTCACGCTGGTGCCCTCCTCCATCGGCGACATGTACGCGAAGTTCCTGACCCGGCCGACCGTGAGATTGCCATGGACCAGCAGCCGTTCGTGCACGATGGCGCCACTTTCCGCCTTGCCCGTGAGGAGGAAGCGGAGCGTATCCCGTGCACCCTGAAGTGGATCGCCGTGGTGCTTGCCAAGCGCTTCCCCGTCGAGCACCTCAGCCAGCTTGGTGTGGCCGCGGCCTTCAGCTGCTTCGGGGAAGCCCTCGAGGTTGACGCCATCTCCATCGCCGGCTCGGACTATGCCATTGTGCGCTCGGTGGTGCTGCTCAAATGGGAACAGGTCGTGCCTACCCATATCCTGCTCACCCGCACGCCCTGGGGGTCTGTGGCACCCCGATCCAGATGATCGAGCTACCCCATATACCAGCCCCAGAAACACTGGATATATGATAACTTGATACACAAAGACATAACCAAATATATTTAAGGCTCCGAGTTCGGACGGTTACAATATATTACAACACGGGGTGAGGCTCCGGCGGTCGCGCAACACGCGCACACAACGGTATGTACATTATTTTTTCTAATATCGAGCCTCCATCAGAGATCGCAGCGGGTACGTAGGTAGTAGCGTGGCACGGTGGCCATATTCCACGGGGTTCTGCCTGGGACACGGGTTCCTAATTCTCGTACAGCGGGTACTCGGCGACAGGTGCAGCGGGGTCTGGCCACATGAAAAGCCAGGTGAGTACATTGAATGTACTCGCAAGACATTAGCCAAAAATCAAACAAGGCCTATCTATATGGCATGGAATAAGTTCGGAAAGTAGCATGGCATGAGTTCGGGTATATAAGTGTGAGTCCAAGCTTAACGGTTGGACTTAACTTACCTACTTACCTTAGTAGGGACGTTTCGCGTTATCGAGTGAGATTACGTTTCCCACCCAACAACTCGTAACCACAACTAGGCTTCCAAGCCTCTAGCCAACTATGGATTAATTTCTCGATTCTCAAGTCCTTAGCCAACTCTGGCTAGACTCTCGAACTTTCACGTGACTGTTGGGTTTACATTAATTATTTCTCCAAGTTCGACTGGACTGACTCATAGCGTGACTTGACCCAAACACCGTCCCATAACCTAGGGACAAGGCTAGATTCTAGATTTACACTCTCGAGAGGTGGCAACTTTTATCCACACGCTGAAGTCTAAGCTTGTACCGCCGGTACCGAAGTACTAAAACCGATCACGGCGAGCAGTACAAACCCACACTTCCACGGCTGCTTATTTTACCCAGACACTCCCTATGTAGCCACCGACACGCCCGAGGGACCACGTCTTATGACGAAGTGAATCCGGCACGCCCCCAACAGATGAGCGACGCCTAGCTCCGGAACCTTCGCAAGACTAGCCCCGACCACAAAGGTAACCGACTAGACTTGCCAAAAGGGTGGCGTCAAAGGAGGCTTGATAGAATACTCGGCCATGGTCTGCCCATGTGAACGACGCGTGGTTGTGCTTGTTGTGTCTGGTGGGTGGCACTATGTGACTCAATCTAGTCGAGGGAGGTGGTTATCTTCTTAGTCAAATTTTAATTACCAACATGAAGCAAGCAACAATGATATTCACATGGTAGTTCAAGCAATAGCATAAAGTATACATTGGTGGCTATGGCGGTTCCCCAGCCGGCATCACCATGAAACAATGTTTGCAGAAAATAGTACAGTGGGTTAGTCGGATGACTATGGCGGTTTCCCCAGCCGGTGTCATCAAAATAATAAACTGAAAAGCAATCATAAGAAAGAAAGCATCCATTCCACTCGAGGGTTAACCTGATGTGGTGTCAGCAATCTTGGCAAAAAGATCCAAACGGAAAGCAAATGTCCCAAGCGTCGCAGTCCAGGTGGGCTTACGCCAACCACGTTTGACGGAGGGATAAGAAGCAAATAACTCTTTTGGCAAATGCCCCCAACTCCGAGGATCATAAGACGACATTCGTCTGCTCCTCACCTCGGTGAAGAAGAAGAAGCAAACAAAGCCACGCAAGTGCGAGGCGCACAGTTGCAATGTTTCCCCATTCCTTTGACTGTGACGGTTCCTCCGGTCATCGCCTCGGGAATGGGGGTGATGCGTAGACAAGTAATTATAAAGTAATTGCGATAATTTAAAATGCAACATGGCATGTGAGGTGCAATAGCAATCAACTTAAGCAACCAATTTTAATTTCTAGGGTTCGACCAAGTTTGAGATTGGGTTGATGGCTTGCCTTCAGAAGTGGGGTAGGGTTCCGGAACAACTTCGACTTCCTGGGAGAGGTTTAAATCTAACACAAGCATAAATAAAGCATCACAAACCCTTCCTAAGCCATTGAATAAAGGACTAAGCAAACAAACTCCAAACCAAAATATTTTGATGCCAATGGATAAACAATTCCAAAACAAAGCTGGCAAAATTTGTTCCATATTTTTCTGACTATCTTTGAGGGAGTTATGCCCTTTTAAAGTTGGGGTAATATTCTGCCTAATTTCAAACAGAAAAATAAAAACAGTAAACATTTCAGTTTATTATTAAAATTCTGACCAGTGGGTCCCACATGTCATAGGCACTTAAACGAACCGTTACCACGCGCAGGAAAGAAGAAGAACAGGGCGGCCGTCTCCGGCGAACTCACCGGCGGCGATTCCAGGGAGCTAGGGCGACGGGGAGGTGAGGGAGATGAAGCAGAACGTCTCGGTGAGGTCTGGCGCAGCTCGTTCGTGCACCCACGCTTGACGGAGAGGTCGGGTTGGAGCAGAGCTTCTCCTCCCGCGGCTCCGGCGAAGTGTCGAGGAAGGATACGACGGCTCCGGCCACCGTTCACCCAGGCGAGGGCGGCGGAAGCTCCATCGTGGTCCAGAGAGGGGCTGTGCGTGCTGAATCGGAGTGGGAGGGGTTGTCGGAGAAGATTTCGAGCGGATCCCGAGCGGCGGTGGCGAGCTCGATTCCGGTGCTGTGGTGTTCTTCGGGCTCTGGTACTTCGTTGGGAGATGATTGGGAGGTCGAGAGAGGTGGTGTGGTGCTCGGAGAGGCCTGGGGTGGCCGTCTTATACACTCCCCGAGAGTTGGCCGCCGTTAATGGCGCGGCGAGGTGTCAGCCGTGGCGTGGGAGCTGTGCGTGCGACGCGTCGCGAAATCGGTGGCACAGTGGCGCACGCGGCACAGGAGGAGGGAGTGCATAGGCTCCGGGACGGCGAGGGTCGCTGACGAGCGGGGCCCCGGCGGCGCTGTGCTGAGCGGCGCGTCGGGATGCGTCGGTGGCGCGTGCTGAATCCTTTTCCGGCGATGCGTGGAGGCTGGGCGAGTCAGGGGGAGGAGGAGAACACGTTGGGCATGGTTTGGGGCGCAGGGAAACTGAACGTCGACGACCACAAAGTGGCGGCGCCGTCGTGCACGGCCTCGCCGGCGGTGACCACCGTTCTGGACATGCCAGAAGCGGCATCGAGCGATATCTCCCAGCTCCGTGCTCCAAACGAGATGAGGTTTTCACCTCCGTGCGCCAAATTTCAAAACCTTCAACTTTCCTGAATAAAGTTTCTGCCAATTCGGAAGTTGGTGCGACTAGAAGTTTTGAAAACCAACACTGGTCAAAATGAAAACATTTATTTTGATGAAGCAAAACATTTTTGTTCTGGCCAACCTTCTGCTCTGAGGTGTAAACACACCTTGTGCTTGCATCCATGCCCTTGCCTCTCACTAGAAAAATCATTTGCCTAGATTTTAAAATCATTGGAGTTAAAGGGCAGAAATTGGATAGAAAAGGTATGAGGTAAATCCTCAAGTGTGAACCAAATATTTTTGCATATTTAGGCTATATACTGCCTAGGGGTCATTCCCTAATTTTTGGAGAATTTTTAGAGCAATAAATCAAGTACTTCCTTTGGAAAGCTCAAATAAAGGGATTTTGTTTTAACGATAAATAGAAATATTTAGAAAATGATTTTGGAGTTTTAGGGCCAAGCAATCAAGATACCAAGTGGGAGAGAACACAAAACTCAAGATCCCAAACTTGGGTAAGGTTTCGTCGAAGATTGGAAATTGAAAAGACCATTTATCCAAGGCAAATTAAATCCCAAAATCGATGACAAAACTTTTAAAAGAAATTTTGAAAGGCCAAATTCCAGGATGTTACAGGGTCGCGCATGATCCACGTTCGCAAGATCCGTGCTTGTCGCGCCTCCGAGTCTTTCAACGACGACGGCGTCTACGTGCCCTTCTTCGCCCCTCCGCCCTCGCCCCTCTTTCGTCGCCGCCTTGGGCGCCTTGCCCTTGCGCCGCTGCCTCTGCCGCCGGGACCCAACGACAACGCGTCCGACGGTGGCGCTGCGCCGGGTGGGCGCGACGACGCCGGCCTCGCCCATGAGACGCTGCTTGCCATCCTTGACAGTGTCGCTAGCTCCCCTGTGCACGTGCCGGGATCGCCGGACTTGTCAATCTCTTCCCTCACCATCTCTTGGTGCAGCGGAGTTGGATCCGAGTCTGCGTTGTCCTCGCTCGGGTCTGGCCCTCCCCTGTCCGCCACGCGCCGTCATGGTGTGGTGATCACCGAAATCCTGGAAGACGACGTAGTCGCTACCCCAGGTGACGATGATGAACCACCCTTCGCTGCCGATGCGGACGGGAGTGAGGACGAGCCCGAGGAATGCAAACCTCGGGTGAGCGCGCGCCTCGCCAAGAAGGCACCTCAGTTCTACGAGACCATTGCCACGCGGGCCACGAAGCTGCGCGGCCTCCGTGACGCCCTCGGCGGCTGCACGAACGCCCTGCAGAAAACTGTGCTGAAGCACGGCGTGCTCAATGCCTGCGTGAAGCCTTTGCGCAAGCATGCGGTGGACGACCTCGCTGCCTCGGTGTCGGCTCTGTCCGATGATTAGTGCAACCCTGCTTCCTCGCCGCCGGGCTGCGGCCTTTTAGCCCCCACCTGCGCTCTGCTTGCGCCTCCCCGTCCCTCCCCCCTGTGCGTGCGTTGTATCTTAGTCTGTCGGTGTTCGTCTGTAACCCTGTGTGTGTGTGCGTGGCTGTAACCCTGTCGTTGTCCCTCGTTTTAATGATTAGTCAAAAACGTGATGTTAAGATCGAATCCTGAAACACGCAAGGCTTCACTAGTACAGAACGACACATCGGAAACGGAGAAAGCACAATCATATCCAATGTCCAAACACCGAAGCCAAAATTCTATTCAGAAGTGTCGAGAGTAACGAAGAAAGCACGGCGTAAGACTCGGAAAGAACGACTCCCGACGGAACGCGAAGAAAGCGCGGCGCACAACTCTGGAAACATGAGTACGGACGGCGTCTCGCACAGATACGTGTATCGCAAAAAGAGCAGCTCGCGCGTAACAACGAAATGCATAAACAACAGGGGGCAGACAACCCCTTCGAGAGATTCAATATAAAGGCGCAACAAAGGCAGTTACAAATAGTCCTAAATAGACAACGACGATAGTAAAACAGGCTCATTTCCACTGATCTATGTACTTAGTAAACACAGAGTCGTTCACTTACTCATACCGTAACATATCCGTAATCAGTCAGCAGATCACTCAAACGTTTAGCTTAGCAAGGATCGCCCTATAACAATCCACAACGGATATGCGTATGCATATCTCCTACTTGACATAAGCAATGGGACAACCTACTGGGAGACACAATCTGACAACACAAATATGCTGACGATACGAACAAAACAGACCATGATAATGGCATTTCACTACACGCGATTCAGAACACCGATCAATAAATGTAACCATGAACACAATAGCAGATGAACACAGAGCTATAGTAAAATCATAGCCAGTTCGTACGCGATACAGAGAGCACGTATGTGCGAAATAACAGTTTTTAGGCACGTTCCCTCTTGTATGCGCGCGTTACGCCATATGTTTCTCATCAGAAGTGGCAACAATAATAAAAAAAGCACAATGTACGACTCCGGCGAAAGGCATAGATACAGGTCCCACAAAATGAGACAGCAGGCGTGTAGGAGCAAAACACACAGACAGGTGTCACATGAAAAAGAGGTTATGAAGCGTACCAGCATAACCCACAAACACGTGTCCACAAAAAGAACAGATGGCGCTTATAACAAAACACCCACGCCACCGTATCCGAAAAGGAGCACGTGACAGTCAGATGATACATAATCAGTCGGCAGATCACTCGAACGTTTAGCTTTGCAAGGATCGCCCTATAACAATACACAATGGATATGTGTATACACATCTCCTAATTGACATAAGCATCGGGATAACCTGCTGGGAGGCACAATTTGACAACAAAAATATGCTGACGATACGAACGAAACAGACCATGATAATAGCCTTTCACTACACGCGATTCGGAAGACCCATCAATAACTCTAACCATTAACACAATAGCAGATAAACACATATCGTGAACGCGCAGAGGCTATATATGTATCCGCAGGCCGAATAATTTTCTTACAAATCAATATATCGTCACAAGGACGTACCGAAAAAGTATACCACACTGTCATGTCCAAAGTCCAAACACCGAAATCGAAAGACCCACTATGAGAGATTAAGTATAAGAGCAATAGTAAAATCATGGCCAGTTCGTACGCGATGCAGAGGACACGTATGTGCGAAATAACAATTTTTTGGGACGTTCCCTCTTGTATGCGCGCATTACGCTATATATATATGTTTACCATCAGAAGTATCAAGAATAATAAAAGAAGCACAACGTACAACTCCGAAAGAACAACTCCCGAGGGGGCGCCAGAGAAGCACAGCGGACAAACCCGATATAACAACTACCGACGCCGCTCACAACAAAACACAGAGATACAGGTCCCACAAAAAGAAACAGCAGGCTCGTAGAAGCGGAACACACAGACAGGTGTCCCACGAAAAGGAACTTATGACGCGTACCAGCACAACCCACAAACACGTGTTCTACAAAAAGAACAGATGGCGCATATAACGAAACACCCACGCTACCGCATCCGAAAAGGGCATCATGGCGCATGATAACGCGCAGGCACATATCACAACAACCGATTATTTTCAGAGAACTCGACCTAAGAGCATCTGAAAGAAAACACGCGAAGCCGTAACAACGTGACAAAAGGAACGACTTTTAGCGATAGGAAAAAAATGAGCAAACAAAGAAGTCTAAACTGTTGCATAACAAACATCTACACGCGTCCGCAGAACCAACGATGTAGAAACCATAAGAAATGACACGAGGATGGCTGGACAGACCACGCAGTCGATACAGTAAACCAAAGCAAAAAACGCCTTCTGGGAAAAGTCACAACATCTCGTAACCAAAAGACGACTCCCATCCTAACCCAGTATCTTCAAAAGAAAAAGCCCAGCACGAAGAAAAACTACAAGTCGTGTTTAGCACAAGGGACTGAAAGCACGACTAACTATTAGTCGTTAAACAAAGAATATATTGTTTGTAGGTTTAAGGTAGCCAAACCAGTTGCTAACAGCGAAGGGCGCACACACGCATCCCACGGTACGAAAACCACCTGGCCCTTACAGCGAAGCGCCATCTACACGCGTCTGCAGAACCAACTACGTCGAAACCATTGGAAATGAGACGAGGATGGCTGGACAGACCACACAATCGATACAGTAAACCTAAGCAGAAACCGCCTTCTGACAAAAGTCACAACATCTCGTAACCAAATGACGACTCCCATCCTAACCCAGCATCTTGAAAAGAAAAAGCCCAGCACGAAGAAAAACTACAAATCGTGTGTAGCACAAGGGACTGAAAGCACGACTAACTATTAGTTGTTATTAAACAAAGAATCTATTGTTTTTAGGTTTAAGGTAGCCAAACCAGTTGGTAACAGCGAAGGGCGCACAAACACGTCCGACGATACGAAAACCACCTGGCCCTTACAGTGAAGCGCCCGAACATGCGTCTTACACACGGAACACCACCTACCACTCACTGTAGAAATGTTGAGGCAGTGCGTATCCAAAGATTACTATAAGTATGCAAAACATTATACCAAAAAAACAACCACAACGTAAGTGAGTAGGTTATCCCGAGACCACGTATAATATTATAGATCCAAGACCGGGAATTGCTCCTCTGACTATAGAGGGATACATACAGAGCCTCGCACCTATACAGAAATAACAACAGAACATAATCTAGAACATACACAGTCACATACCAACAAGATCGAAAACACGATGTACGTGTAATGTCACAATGCATGTCCCTTGCAACAACAACTTCACCCATACTATCATAATCTCACAGTCTAGTATTGTTAGAGACATGCATATACTCGGCAGAAACATCTAACGCGATAGAGCATCTATTGCAAGAATCGTAATACAACTCTTCGGAGTCGTAAGACTCCTCCAAAGGCGACAACGGCAGGCCCGGCTCACCGTCCTGACCAGCACCGCCAGCTCCGCGCGGAGAACTTCCACCTCCCTGGCCGACACACACACTACCCATTTAGCTATGACTACTGGTGAGAGCGAATCCTAGCTGCAACTGAAGGGATAAAATGTACTGTACAGCAACGGGAAGCACACTCCTATATGCCATCCGTTACCTTTAAGTGCGCCATGCAGGAAGCAAAGTAGCAAATCTGGACCCACACCTCCACGAAATACCGGACAACGGAGCCGCAACACTTCATATTTGGCTAAACAATACGACTCCCGCAAGGACGACTCCGACAGCGAGTGAGCACCGCCCCTAACCTCAAACCGACCTTTGTTTTTTGTATAGAAACACATACTAATTCTAAGCTTAAAGCGTATTCAGTCCCGTGTCGAACTAGAGTCGTCTTCAGGCTTCGATGTACCAATCGGCCTAGACGGAAGTCGTCTTATCGAGAAGGAAGTATCTCGTTCGATTTACATTGCCTAGCCCGTTTTTTTAAAATGAACCCGTGACCTCTTCCGCAAGGACGACCGCGGTCAGAACTGACCCGAATCGTTACCTCTACTTCGACCCGTCTACAGGAATAGCTTGTTCACTCAGATACTCCTTATCGGTGCCTAAATCCCGATCGTTGTTCAGACTCAACATTTGCTTTTTATCCACAGACATCGTGGGCGACCAACGGAAACAACCATACCGACTCCACACCAAGATGATACGCACGGCATAGCGAACAGACAAATCTGAAAAGAGACACTAGTACAGAACGACACATCGGATACCCCTCTATGGAAACGGCAGGCGTTAGGCGACGGAGAATCGCGCTTTCGCGCGGCCAGTGCGTACAAACCTGACCTAGGCCGCGGCTGGCCCGTCAACATAGGTAACGGAGAAAGTATGAACTCCGTTACCCATAGTATTGACAACGGTCATAATTCTGACTCCGTTTCCGATATATGCCTCTATGGCAACGGTGACTTTTGTGTGTCCGTGTGCAATGTGGACACGTTCCATCTTCGTGGAATTCGATGCGAGCGGAGTAACTGCTATGGCGTAGTGGCGCCGCGGCACCGCCGCCCACTACTCCTTAGAAACCCACGATCTCCCTGCTATCTCAGTACGCCACTTCGCCGCAGCCATGGATACTCCTAGCAACTCCTCGGGCATTCGCCGCAGCAGTTTGCCGCTTTCGCTGAATTGGAACCGCGTCGTCGTGCTGGAGGCCGTCGCGCAGAGGCACTGGCAATATAGGAGGCCAGTGCCCTGGTCAAATATTAGCCTCCCCGGTGGCTGGCGCGTCAACCACAGGAGGGTGCCTATGCCGCCGGAAGAGGACGCAGGATCCTCGGGCGCCCGCGACCGCAACCGCTCGCCGCGGCGGAGAGACGCTCGTCCGCGGTCGCCTGGATGGAACCGCGTCATCGTCGGGCAGGCCGTCGCGGAGCGGCACTGGCAATATAGGAGGCCAGTGCCATGGTCAAAGGTTCGGCTACCCGGTGGCTGGCACCTCAACCGCGCGGCGGTGCCTATGCCGCCGGAAAGAGTTGAGCTGCTTCTCCTCCCGTCGGAGCTGCGCGATGATCCTGCCTACGACGACGACGAGATGTGGGAGGGGTGCACGGGCGGCGATGACATCGTCGGCGAGGAGCCGCGCGACGACACGGACGACTACGCGGCTCTCCTCGCATACGAGCAGGAGAAGGCAGAGGCCGAGGAGTAGTTATTTATTTTTATGTTCTTCAATTCTCCATAGTAGTAGAGATCTGTTTCGAAAAAAACTAGTAGAGATCAGTATAAGCCCAGTGTGTCAGTGAAAAAATCAAAGGAAACGGTTGTTTATCCCCTCCGTTTCCGATGTTCTACTTTGCTATAAATGTGCCCTTCACACAGCCCTAAACTCTATCGCTCTCACTCTCAGCCTCACTCTCAAAGTGTGGCGGCGCCTCCACGCAGTACCAGATCTTAGCTCCACCATGGCGGCGCGCATCTCCCTCCCCCGACCGTGGCGGCGCGCATCTTCCTCTCCTCTGACCGTGGCGGCGCGCATCTCCCTCCCTCCGACCGTGGCGGCGCGCATCTTCGTCTCCTCCGACCGCCCTCCGACCGTGGCGACGCGCATCTCCCTCCCTCTGACCGTGTCGGCGCGCATCTTGCTCTCCTCTGACCGTGGCAGCGCGTACCCGTTCTTTGCTCCACCCGGGGAGATCTCATCGCCTGATCTGTTGGTGGAGGGCGCATGGCGTGTCGATCCGAGGACGACGAGGACGACTACGTACTCCCGCCGCCAGATCCAAAGGTAATACATCTATTTGTGACCGGCCGTCGTGCCGATGAACTAGGGTTGTTGTCATTGTTCTGTTTAGGTTTTCTTCCATAGGACCAGTTAAAACATGACTCCCTCCGATCTGTTTGAATTGTAGCTCGAAAAGAACAGAACTAGCACAAATCGGTAGTGTATGAAACTCATGGCTGACTTAACTCCTTTGCAAAACAGATGTACATTTCGGTGACACTGTATAAAAAGCCGGGTCCTTAGCCAAGGTGCGCTTGTCGTCCGGCATAATTGTTGGTACATAACAACTATGCAATGGATTTGTAAGTTTCTTATTCTGTCTTATGCATTTTTGTGTTGTATGTCCTTTATGCTAGATGTATACTGAGCTAACATGGAGTCATATATTCTCTCTTTGCATTTCAGTGACCACTTTACAAAAGAGGCACCTTCAGTACATCAACACTCGCTTATTGCACTATGTGCAGAGCATGGTGCTGATCCGTTAAGCTCATTTAAATGAGCTAAATACAAGGTCGGGGACAAAGCGGCGAGTTGATTATATTTCGGCGACACCGTCCAAGAAGAAGATTGAATTTATGAACTTGGCAAAGTTGTAAGGCATATGTAACAGCAAGTCATGAAGATAAATTAAGTTAAAAATGACAAGGATAAGTTTAGTGAGGCATGACATAGATAGATTTAGTAGACATGTCAATGATAGATTTAGAGAGGCATGATAATGAAGATAAGTAATTGGTTGTCTTGTGATGCAATGTATCGGTGACATTTGTTATACCTTATGAATGAATTTGTTAGCATTTTGTGCTTCTGCTATGAAATTTTAAATGTCCAGTGACAAATCTATTCCTGCTCTAGGCTTATGAAGAAATCTCAATGCAAACGAGCAGAAACAGAATTTCCGTTTCTGATGTTCCGACACATCAGAAACGGAGGTATGTGCACCACCGTTGCCAAACCGATGCCTCATCAGCGACGGTTTTTTCGCCTCCGTTACCGATGAGGGCCTTCACATCAGTCACGGGGTCGGGGACACGGACCCTTTTTCCGTTTCCGATGGGGTTTTTGGCCCGTTTCCGATGTGTCGTTCTGTACTAGTGAGAGCAGCTCAGCTAAAAGCCAGAGCACACCCTTCTGAAAAAAAACACGCAACTTCAGGCAACGATGAAAACAAATACCAACAGACGACTCCGCTGTCAACTACATCACTCAGTTGCCGACCTCACCAACCGAACGACTCCCGCCGTATAAAGAACGACTCGAAATAATAACACGGGTACTGAGCACGAACACGAACAACCACATGCGAGGAAACATCATTCAATAAACACCCGAGATGAAGCAGCAACCAGCAACCGAAAAATCACATTCAACTCCGAACGGCAAAATACAAGTTCGAACAGTCGGCTGACAAACAAAAAATAGGACTTGAAACAACGACGGAAATCTACGAACACGACAAACCCCAAACGTAAGAAAAACACCGAAGCGAACACAAGACGACCTCGACACCATAAGTGACATTTTTTCCAGTACACGGGAACAAAAAATACACAAGAAAAAGAACGCACTAAGAAAGAACAAACAAACAAAACTGTAAGCAAGACAGGACAGACACACGAAACACATGAATCCAGCCAGGGAACAACAAAGATAACAACCACCAATCAAAAAGAAAGATGTGGACTGACTCCAGACAGCACCAGAGCGACTCGAAACAAGAATGCACCACCGAGCAAGAACAGAACAAATCCAAGACGGAAAACAAGTTCGACAAGGAGCAGAAGCAAATGGAAAACAAATCCGCGAGAACAGAAGTATAACCTACCACGCAACAGCGAACAAAAAACAGAAGAAAACTCCCGAGCAGAAGAACCGATGAAACCCCGGAAGCACACGACGTGGTTCGGACGGAGACCGAGCCGGAGCCAGAGGTACAGAAGCACGACCGAAGTTGGAGGACGTAAACGACTCATCCTGTGTCTCCTCACTTGTAGGCATCTCCCCTTTCCCGTCCACAGGTCGCCCCCAACCCTCAACGCCGGCGCCTTCTCTGCAGCCATCACACAACCAAAGCCTGCAGAAGAAAAGAAAGGAGCATCAGCCAGCGAAACAAAGAGGCAAAATGAAGATGAAGACGGCAGCGAGAGGATTTATAGAGATGAGCGAGGGAGTCGGCACGGGAGAGCCGGCGCTCTCGGAGTCTTCCAGAGACTGGCCACGCGCGCACCGTGACTCCGCCGTGTCGAAGACACGTAAGCCACCTTCTAGAAAAAATACAGCTGGCTCAATCTACACCGCACACGTCGCCACGTTCTAGAACGGCCACAGCTGGGTCGATCTGCACCATACATGTCGACCTATGGTGGACCTACCACAGCGGGTCGGTCGCAGTGGGTCGGCCGATGGGCCGGCCGATTCCACCTCCAGCTGGCGGTCCGACTAACCCACGGCAGCTTGGTAGGAAAAGTCCGCGCGCGGTCACACGCGGAGTCGCGCGTGGACACGAGTCAGGCGCATAAAAATCGGGCGAAAGCCCAAAAAACGGAGAAAAATCAAAAGCTACTACTCTTAGTATATAGAGTTATTGGAGTACCTAAAACATATTTTATCCTAGATTATGGTGCAGATGGAGTAGCTAAGAAGAGGAACGACCACGTCAAGGATGCAAGCTTCTGCCGTGATGCCGGATGGCTTCGCCCAAATATGCAAGCCACGAACGACGGTGATGCTCCAGCGTGATGCAATGATTTTTGACACGTTCCACTACTAACGTTTGACATGAAGATTAAAAGTATGTTTTGTGCTAGCTGAAGAAATAGGCTTTCGCCCACTATATAAATATAGCAACCACACGATATAATTTTGATTCCACTGCTGGGGCCAACAGCACATCCAAACCCAAAAGAAAAGAGAGAAAATAAGAGAAACCAAAGTCGACATTAGCGGATCACGAAAACAAAAATGACTCGCAACCGCTGCGTACTCTCCGGAGTAATCCCACCACAAACCTAACGCTCTGAAACACCACGTACCAAGCAACACCTCCAAGAAGGAAATCGACAACGACGACGCTGCTGCCGGACTGGTTCTAGGGTTTCCCCCGGTACGCTCCGAGGAGGTGTGAAGAGGTACATCCGATGCCCTCCAGGAAGGAACAGCGACACTCGCAAGTATCACCGCGTCGGTGCCAAGGTGACAGGGATTTCTCCCTACCCCCAAAAAACCACATCTTCGGACAATCCATAGCGCTCCACCAAACTTACCACCCACCAACATACGCCACCTCGGTCTTGAAGTCATCATCGTCGTCTCTCCATGGCAACCGCTGCGAGACCGGACTGAGAAGAGACAGCCGTAGGCGGCAGCACCACAACCACGTGGGAGGGAACAACCTCCACCGCCATAGATGGTAGCCGACCGGACACGGCGTCAAGATCACACCAAGCCCTTGGAGCCGGAAGGCGGCAGCAACACACGGCCACCTGGACAGCCACCTAAACCCTAGGGTTCCTTCGCTGCAATCTCTTCATGTGTGCCTCTTTGCAGGCCTCCTAGCTAGTACGACTGTCCACGCACGCAGACGACTCTGGCTGCGCCCTTGACGTACGCCAGCCGAGAATCATCGACAATCTCGATGACCTCGTCAAGGTGCACCACCCATTCGTTGGAAGACTTTCTCGGTTTATAGTAGATAAGGAAAAGTAGGCCGATAAAGAACCTGATCGATCAAATGATTGTGTCAATAATCCTGACTTTGCCTGCATGGCTTCACAGGTTCTTAGCAATCACCAGACGACAAAGTGACCCACAAACCAGAAGAAAATATCAATGTATTTTTCTTTAGCTAAGTTGTCATGGCCGATTTTTAAAATGTAGCCAAATGCTCATGAAAATTTCCGCAACAAATTAAACAGATAGTGTTTGGTTAAATGAATTACCACGCAAAATTTGAATCCAAACTGAGATGTACATCAAGAGAAAAAAATCCATATGAATGGTGGCTCTTTTTTAGTTTGGAATTAGTTTTGACAGATTTTGTGTTTTTTTATTCTGATGGGGAAGATTGAATTTGTTTTGTAATTTTATTACATGGTATTTTAATTCAGTATCAATGATGTGAAATTAAATCAAGAATGTTTCATGATCATTTGCACTATTTTAGAGCTTGGTATCATGAGAAAAAAGAAGAATATTTTTGTATATTATATCTTCAAGAACGTCCATGTCAAAGAAGCAACGGAGCGCAGCATCCTCGCTTCTCTATGAAGTGTAAATAGTGGAATTTCGTGCGGCGTCACGCCGCAACTCTTTTGAATGTTTTTATTAGTAGTGTATGTTGTTGTTGATTGTTTTAACTGGCAGTGTATGCTGTTGATGGTACTGTATCGTATATCAAGTGGATGATCGTGTATTTTTGTATGCATATGGGGCTCGAGGTGGAGGTCTTAGCTGACATGGAACTGAGTCGATGAGGCTATTGCTGTGAATGGGGAGGCGCAGCAGGAGGTGCGGTCAAGCAAGAGCGGCGAGACCCGCTTTGTCATATTGTAAGTATAGCGGTGTGAAGAATTCAAATTTGAAAATGTACACAATCAAAAGTTGTTTGGATTTAAATCTATAGGAATTCGGAAAAAAGTTTGCATTTATAAGTTGTATTCATTTTTGAATTATGTTTACGTTTATTAAATGATCAGATTTGAAAGGCATTCAAAATTTTGAAATATTCAAACCTGGAATTTGATCGTATGCTATAAATAGCAAGTGTTTATTTTTCTGTTCATGTTGATATATTTGTCATATTTGAATTTTTTTTACGTTTATTAAATGCTCAGATTTGAAATGCATTCAAAATTTTAAAATATTCAAATTTGAAATTTGATCATATGCCATAAATAGTCAGCATTTTTTTTGTGGTCATGTTGATATTTTTTCCATATTTGTAAGCACGCGGTGTAAATAATTCAAATTTAAAATTGTACACATTCAAAAGTTGTTCGGATTTAAATCTTTTGGAATTCAAAAAAGTTTGCATTTATAAGTTGTATTCATATTTGAATTGTGTTTATGTTTATTAAATCCTTAGATTTGAAATACATTCAAAATTTTAAAGTATTCAAATCTGGAATTTGATCATACGACATAAATAGCCAGCGTTTATTTTTCTGTTCATATTGTTATATTTGTCATACTTTTCCGACGAATAGATTTGAAGCTATTGTTATATTTTGTATGAGATGGAAAATATTGAATTGCAGGAAAAAAATATTTGCTAAAGAAACTATCACTGGGAAACTATTTTTTTTGTATGAGATGAAAATATTGAATTTCGCAGACTATAGTTAAAAATTTGTTCTCCGCAGGAAAATTACCTAAAAAATTACCGTGGAAAACTACCTTTAAAATTTTGTTGTAAATGTATACGGGTTCGAGAAATCTAAAAATCTGTAGCTCACATATTGTAGTTAAAAATTTGTTCGTCGTTAGCTTAAAGAAAATACCACCAGGAAATTATGCTTGGAAGGAGTGTCAAAAATGTCAGCGTGGAAAAAAAAATTAAATCAGGGAAAAATAAGATGCTATTTTTTTGTTGTTCATGTGAAAAGTACATCGACATTGTAGTAAAGAAGGTACCACCGGGAAAACAAAATTTAAAAGTTGTGTCGAAAATGTGAGCAGGTCCCGTACTGTAGTTTTTTGTTCATAATTTGAGCGGGGAGAAGCGAAACGGCGCGTTGGCGCGTCGGCGTCGCCGGCGACCTCCGGCAATCATGCATGAATTTGACATAAATAGATAGTTTACATTTTTCTGAACATTTTGGTATATTATTTGCGTTTTTATGAATTACAGATCAAAAGATATTTAAATTATAATTTTATACAATTTTCTGTAATTCTGGAAATGTTTAAAACTCTGACAACCCGACCCACTTGTCAGGAATTTATTAATTACTGAAACGATTTCTCAAAAAGATTAGAATCCTGACGACCGGGACCCATGTGTCAGTGACACTGAGAGTCAACGGCGGCTCTGCCGAGCTTGCTCTCGCCGGAGGAGAGCGAGCGGGCTCGCGCGCGTGCGCGTATCGCATGCACGGAGGCGCGGGGGAGGCGAGTGGGCGGCGGGATGGACCAAATGGTCACCGGAGAGCTCCGGCGATGCGGTTCCGCGGCGGCGTTCGGAGGCGCACGACGGCAGCGAGCTGCGGTGCACGAGGAAGAGGAAGGAGAGGTCGGGAGGGACCAGGAGGTCACTCTGAGCGCGATGAGATGGAACACGAGGTCGAGGAAGACCGGACGGCGACGCGAGCTTGCTCCACACGCGGTGGCCGGACTCGAAGAAGACGACTCGATTCGTGGGGTTCAGCCCATCACAACTCGCGATACTTGACGCGGATGGAGAGGGCGCGCGGCGGAGCTCCGTGCGGGGTTCGATTCGTCAGGGGAGGAGCGGAAAGGCGGCGGCGCACGTCGGCGGCGGCGGCGGGCTCGGCACCGTGCGGGAGAGAGAGAAGAGGAGGGAGGGATGTGAGATGTTTTTGTAGAAAAGTCCCTCGGTTTTCTGGAAATTGCAAATAGCTCCCTCGCGGCGGACTGTTCAACACTTTCATCACTGTAGCTACTGTAGCTAGCTACCGTGCGCGAGCGCGGAGGGAGCGAGAATTGGCTCGTCTTTCATATTGGTAGTATGTCTCTTTTCATCAGCGATTTTCGGCACTACGGCACTACTCGAGTCGTTTGACAATTGACATGACACCGATTGGCAAATAAAAAAACAGGAGCGTACTTGTATTGACATAACACTTGTAAATTTGATTCTAAATTTCTGCATGACATAGATTTGATAAAGCCGGGTATTCACATGCTTTTCTAATGATAACTTTACAGCAAGGTTACCTTGCTAGCTGGGAGGAAATGGCTGTGCCTTTTAACCAAGCAATGCTATTAGATCATCAATGTGAATTTATTAATTGCATCTCTAACCATGCACCAAGCCATGACAAGTTTGTACATGACCAATAAGCTTGACCATTATCCCAAAGACTAGTACATTGATGTTCCCCTATCTTCCCATCCCAGGACTACTAATGCATGCAGAGCACCGCCGATCATATGTACACATGCCACATTAATTAAGAACTAAAACACCAACGAAGAACACGAAAAAAACGACAGTATCATGGTCAGCTCCAACTAGCACCAGTCCCATACAGCTCCCTATCATGCTTTGACTCTATGACATCTTGACGGTTTCAAGTTCAACGACCTAACAAACACCTGGGAACTAGGCTATGACGAGTAGTGCGCAGCCCTTCTGCTGCCTCGCCTTCTGGATGGCGTGCGTGCATACTGTGGAGAGCCGCAGTGAGCTGGAGAACCCAGAAACGCCGCCGGGGGCCGCTCAGAGACATACGGCTGGCTCGCGACATGGGTAAGGCCGATCGCAACATCGGCGATGATCGGGCGGACATGGGACTGGTCCTGCAGGCACATGATGCTGATCGCGACTAGCTGGTTGAGCGCCACTAATGGGTAGCCGCCCTGAAGCGCTGGATCCGCGAGCCTGTAGAATTTGCTCTTGTCGCGCCTAAATTGTTTTGACTGCAAAATAACAAAAGCAAAAGAAAAAAAAGACATCAGATATACATAACCAAATCTAGTTTCACTAGAGTTTAACGATCCTAACCCTAAGGGCCTGTTTGGAAGAGGTGTATTTCTTGACAGATTATGGTATTTAGTTACAATTTGACTTAAGTACAATAATTTTAACAATACATAGCACGTAAGGGGATAAAATAAAATATCTCGTGTTTGTTAGCATGGATACCATGATAAAGGAAAAAAATACGTCAAGATCATACAAATGTAGTAGGAAAACAGGAAATAGGTCTAGAGAAATGGCGGCACTATCAATTAACTTCACTCTGTTATAACAGGACGCTACTAATTCGAAAGAACTGAAGAGGATGCTTTAAAGTTCAGTTTTGCCGAACGTGATGAGCACTAGATGATGTGCTAATATTTCTGTAAAATTCAGTTCCTGTAAATTTCAGTTTTACTCATAGATGCTGAACATGATGAGCACTACTAGATGGTGTTCTATTGATTATCTAAAATTCATTTTTGGTCATAGATGATAATTATGAGTAGACAAGTAGTTGTTGGTCACATTTCAGGATAATTAACTCTCAAGTGTAACTTGTGCTAAGTATACCTACTCTGCATAAGACTAGCCATGTGTAAACCACAAACTTACGTAAAGAAATAGCAGGTTTTGTTCCATTAGTACTCGCATTCAAATGTTAGCTGGTGAACTTGTTCAGTTAGCCAAAACACACATATAAGCTATAGGAACGAAGCTACATGCATGCAATCAACATCCATTGTAAACTGAACCGCAATGCAGAAGTATAGCTACCCTTTGAATATTTACCAAGTGTCCAACAGTTGCTAGTTCGAATTTAGTATGGTTCAGTTTTGCAAACACCTCTACAAAAATGTAGTCTTTACATAGGGATGCAGACAAGCAATACCAGTACTAACTATATGGACGTTGGCTATTAACTTGCAGAAAATATTAGAGAGAACACAGAATATTGGAAGCATGAAATATGACAAGGTAGAATTGCTCACCCATGTTAGTAAACACTGCTCTGTTTTTGGCCTTGATGCGTCATAAACTCTTCTCCCAGTGATGAGTTCCAACAGAAGAACACCGAAACTGTATATGTCAGATTTTATGGTAAGCTTGCCACTCGCCGAATAATCAGGGGCACAGTATCCATAGGTGCCCATAACCCTGGTAGAGACATGAGTTTTTTCGCCGACAGGTCCAACTTTTGCGAGCCCAAAATCAGAAAGCTTTGGGCTGAAATCCTCATCCAACAGAATATTGGCAGCTTTCATATCCCGGTAAATGATCGGTGGATCTGCGACGTTGTGCAAATATGACAGCCCTTTGGCTACTCCAACAGCTATCTTCACACGTGTGTTCCAGTCGAGTTGTTGCTTGCCAACAGGCACATCTATTCAAAAGTGAAATTTCTATCAGTTGAATGAGGTGCACAGGGTAATGTTTAGCAGAAACTTGTATAAGGTCCATGAAAAATGTTCTATACGGTATAGAAATAACTAAATTGCTGTAGTATCAAACGATGGACCCACAATGTATCCCGAATAGCGACACAAGAAACAGACAATGTGCAGCTCCAAAAGGTTTGCACATGATGCCATGGAAATTCAAACTGAGTTACAAAGCCCATTTTTTAAGGACTGGAGGTATTGGCCTAACCTTAGTAATAGTTCAACACAGAAACAGATTATGGGTGTGGGAAAATAAAGGAACTTTGCAGAAAAGTCCAGACGGTTCACATCATGACCATTACTTTAGTACTACTATCATCATGGAGAACATGTTATTTCATCATTACGAGAAGTTATTCTAGCAGGAAGTGATGTCGTAATATTGCTCTAGAGGGCTCAAACAGCTAACAAACAGCAGCAGCATTGTTTCTTGGATAAGATTGTGGTCAATTTTAAGAAACGTCATATTGAGATACACCAATCTTCAATTACTTTTTTCTAAACAAATGTTTACTACTCTGAATCTTTGGAGAAGGTGGATTTACTTGCGTGAAGATTCACTTGACCACAAACAAAGCTATAGCATGAGGCACAAATTGAAAGGAAAAGCCAAAACATTTCATCAGCATATAAACTCTAGAACTGCACTGCACATCAAGTCTAGAACTGCACTGCACATCAAGTCTAGAACTGCACTGCACATCAAGTCTGAACCTACGTACATACCGAAGAGATGGGTGTCGAGGCTGCCCAAGGGCATGTACTCGTAGACGAGCATCCTCTGGTCTCCCTGATCGCAGTATCCGACGAGGCTGACGAGGTTGGGGTGGCTGAGCGTGGTGAGCATTTGCACCTCCGTCAGGAACTCGGTGTCCCCCTGCTCGCTCTCCAGGGCCAGCTGCTTCACCGCCACCATCTGCGCATCGCAACTGCCCTGAACCAATCGAATCTTTCACCAAAAGAATTTAGTAATTTGCAGAGGGAGGGAGGACAGGAGGAGCAGGATGATTTTGGAGATGCATGGATGTGCTCGCCTGCGGGGAGATGTTGCCCTTGTACACCTTGCCGAAGCCGCCTTCCCCGATGAAGTTGGCGGCGTTGAAGTTGCCGGTGGCCACGATGAGTTCCTTGAAGGTGAATCTGTGCGCGCCGCCGTTCCCCACGTCCGGCGCCACATTGGTCCCGACTGCCACATGCACGGCGGCGGGTTAGAGAAGAAAACACGGACGGTGAAAGCGATGGACGCATGGGAAATCAAGAACCTGAGCAATCGTCGCCGCCGCCGCCGCCGCTCCCACGGCGCTCAAAGCACCCAAAGCAGCAGCAGCCCATCCCCGCGCCGGCTGGAACACTAGGAAGGAAGGCAAGACGTACGTGTCGCGGCGGCGTAGCAGAGGATCACCCAGCCAGGAAGAAGAAGGAAGAGAGGCTACTATATAGTATTAATGCGCGACCACCAAACCCCTCCCGATGGATGCGAGAGAAATCATCGCCGGCATCAGGGGGCGCCTCGCTCACTCGGAGCAATTCGGGAAAGAAAGCCTGGCTTGGCCCGCGAGCTGAGGAGAGTGTGGCTGTGTGAGTGCTGGCATCCCCTTCTTTCAGCCATCTCGTCCGTGATCGCTGGAGGTACAAGGACAAGGAACCTTCGATTAAGAAAGGAGACGAGACCAGACCATCACAAGTCAGGAGGAAAAAGCGCAAGTATTCTCGGATGCTTATGAGAATCTGATTGGGAAGGTGCAGAATAGGCAGCATAGAATTAATTTGGGAGAATTGGAACTACCAAATCGAGTCCCTGCCCTGGTCGGTGTGGAGGGAAATCAAATCAATCGCTGGGGGTTGGATTTGGAAGCCGCGCGTCAATCTCGCGATTTTGTTCTCGCGTCAATCGAGTCACTGTCTAAAACTGTAGAAACAGTATAATTATTCAGATTCAGCTGTTCAAATTCAAATTTTTAAAGAGATAATTCAGAACTTTTTGTCCGGTAAGACGTTTTTCCGAGTGTGCTCGGGATTTCCGGTTCCGAGCGATTTCTCGCCCGGTTACCCAATCCTTTTTTTTGAAACGCGGTTACCCAATCCTTGACACTGGGTAGGTTGTGGATGGTGGTGTTTCCCGTCTTAAGCTTCTAGTAGCCGTAACTTAAAAATACGGGCTAGGTAGGCAAGCGACAAGGAGAGCGGCGATATGGCTCCCTGTCTGATATTTTAAATTTTAAAACTTTAAAATTTAAGTTTCGAAAAAGTTCAAAAACAAGTACGACCTTGTAGACAAAACTATGCACTACGACATTGGAAAAATCTTGATGTGAAATACCATGTATTCTAGCATTAGCAAAAAAGATGAATATGCAGATGTGGGGCATGAACCGTTCATGTTTTTTCTCTCAAAATTTCTTTGATTTGCCTTTTTTGCTGAGCCAATACTACAAGGTATTTCACATTGAACTTTTCCACGATCGTAGTGCATATGGTTGGCTACATCCAAGTGTTTTTTAGTTTTTTGAAACGTATTCAAAAAATTCAAAAAACGTGCTATGTGTAGCCTGGGTGTCAATGTCACTATTCGAGCGACAAGGGCGTTTTCTACACGAAAACACCCACTAGTCTGTCGGACTCCCCGGGTGGGTGACGTTTGCCAGACCCCGACATCTCGCGTCGTGGTGTGATCTGGTGGAAACACTTGCGGCAGGACTGCATGTGGTCACCGGAGGGTTCTAAGTCCTTTCACCGGACTCATGCGACGATGATGGCGACAGCGTCGAATGTATGTTGCCATCAAACGACATTTTTGTGTACTACTTATAGTTTGAAATCAACATCGACCTTAGAGATTTGTGCTTAGATAAACGCTCCAAAGAAAAACTCTACAATCCGTTCATTCCGTTCCAAAGCTGGTGGATGAAAATGAGTGCGTGTTATGAGATTCGTTTGTAACAGGAAAAGTAAAGAGTAACCAAAGATGCATGTATCCAAATTCAAGCACGTATACTATTCAAAAAAAAAATCAAGCACGTATAGATATACTAGCAAAGTGCCCGTGCGTTGCAACGGGTGTATATTAAATGATGCCATCACAAACCTAAAAAATAATATACAATGAATACCACCCAAGCATCTTAGGTTTAACTTTGGTTTCTCTTTATATCCTTTGAGATATATGGTACAATTTTTCTTCAGATTTTGTTCATTTATACTTGTTCCACTATATTACAACCATCTTGAAAAGAAAGAAAAGACCAGTTGACATAGAATCTTTGTTTGCAATATGGTTATCTACAAGTATGAAACATCATACTCATGCAGAAACTTATGAATTTACAATATAATCATTACATGATTGTTTTTGCTAAATTACACCGAAAGATCATAAACAAAATAATCTTCTAAAACTATAGTAACAATTGAGCTCAATTGGAAAATTTCCAGGTTTCATGTTAAGGTTTGAAATCTCAGTGAGGTTTGTAGTGCAAGAAATCTGAGAAATTACTACGTGTTGTAGTTCACAAGGTACAAACGTTTTGCAAATAGAAACACTCGCATAACTCTAGTCGATGGTTTAGTTAGGTTACCTGGAATTTAGTGGGCCAGTAGCTAAAATGTATTCCTAGTAAATTTTACAACATCGCCATTTCATAATCAAGTAAACTATTGCCAAAAGAGGCCCATGAATAATCCAGAAAATATAGGGTACATGACTGAGCCTCAGTTATCACAAGAGCAGATGACTCTGCAAAAGTTGGACGAAATACAGCGCACAACAACGAGAAAGCTGAAGATTTTTTTTGCTTTTCTGCAACTATAGCCATTGGGATAATCCTGCTCATTAGATTAAATTGTGCTACCGGCTCCCGTATGTGCAAGGATCTGTAACACCACACTTGAATCCGTTGTTGGCCGCAATATAGAGTCACATCCGCCGAACTGACAGTAATCGAAATAACTCAGCAGGCAGAGCTTTGCTGTGGAAGAACAGATCGAAATTGACAGGGGCAGTGGGGAGGTCGTCTTGAACAAACCCGTACGTGCGCCAGCCCAGCCGATGGGGGCGCTGCAAGGAGGCGGAGGCGCGTCATCCAGTATTCGAGTAGCCCAGCTATGGATCGAAGCCATGGACCACTTCAGCAAATCGTCAGCACCTGCCCGAGAAGCATCCCAATCACGCAGACCGAGCTGTCCCTCCTCGTCAGGCATCTCCTGGACCAGCATACGGAGCCGAGGGTCAAGGCCAAGGTGTGGAGGCTACGGCGCCTCCTCGTCCGGGCGCCACCTCCTCAACACGCTCTCGAGCGGTACGACCTCGATGCGGGAGTTGCCGGCGTCAGGTGAATCCGCGGTCGGAGGGTGGCGGTCAAGACGGGGGAGGCGGGCAAGACGAGTTGGGGAGAATCTCCCATTACATCAACTCTAGCACACTCTGGCACCTCATAACTAACTATATGAAAGATGGGAAGTTTAGCGAGCTCTCAGCCCACACGCACTGTAGCTAGCTACAGTACTACAGTGTTGAACGGTGCCATGGTGGACCCCACCTGTCAGCCTCACAACGCCCCAGAAATTTATGAAAAACGACAAGCAGGTCCAGAAATTGCCCCGCGCCCCACAATTTTACGAGCGGAAGGACCAATTTGTAATTACAGAAAATCACAACTACTTTTTTGTAAAATCTTCCTCCCAATCCCTCTCCCTCCTTCCTCTCTCCCGCGGCGCCGTGGGTCGCCCGCGCCGCCGCCGCGCCTCGCCGCCGCTCGGTGCTTCCCTCGACGAATCCGCGCCCACGGCAAAGTGCGCCGTCAACGCCTCTCCCTCCTCGCCGCGCGCCGTGTCCACGGATGCCGAATGCGGGCGGGATTCGCCGCCGCCATGGTCGCCATCCTCCGCCACCAAAATGGTCGCCGCCGGCGCTCCGGTGACCATTTGGTCACCAGCGCCGCCCAAGCGCTCCTCTGCACCTTCCCCGCGCGGATCCGCGCAGCGCCGGCGGAGCGAGCGTGCTGGGGCGTGCTCGCCCGAGCTCGGCCGCGCTCGCCATGGCCGCCGCGAGGTGACATCACGTGCGACGCCATCGCGGGCCCCACCTGACGTGGGGGTCCCGCCTACCAATTTTTTTAAAATTTGCAAAAAAGTGCCAAAATTTGTAAAATTCATATCTTTCAATCTATAACTCAGAAAAATGTGTTCAACATGTCAAAATTTCCAGAAAAATGTAACCTATCTGATTATGTCAAATTCACGCATGTTTGCATAACTTTAAATCATGTTTATGAAAAAAAACTAAATAACTAACTTTTGAACTTATATATGGGGTTGACTCCAATTTATTTTGTTAATTCTTCTTGCACACCTAAAACTAAAAAAATTGTACATTTAAAATTGGTGAACATTTTCAAACATTCAAATGACCTTCCCCTAATTATATGGAGGTGAATTTAATAAAAGTTCATACAATGCATCTCTTTTAATTATGGACTTAGATTGAATATTTCAATTTAGAAAATATTTGGAAAAATTACAAATAAACTTCCCCTAATTATGTGGAGTTGAATTTAACAAATACTCACACAATACATCTCCTCTAATTATGGGCTTAAATTGAATATTTCAATTTGGAATTTTTTGGAAACAACCTAAATTATCTTCCTCCAAATATGAAATTCAGATGCGGTTCTTCCAATTTTTAGATTAACTAATTCCAGGAAAAAAACATTGCACAACCAATACTTTGAAAAATAACCATCCGAATAATATAAAAAAATATCGAGACGACCCGAAAAATATATGCTTCCTACTTGTGACAACATACAAACATTTTTCAACATTTCAACTTAGCAGATATTTGGATAAAACCTAAATGCATTCCATCTAAATAAATGGATTTGAATTTGCAAAATACTTATATAGTGTAATATATGCTCCCTACTTGTGAGAATATACAAACATTTTCCAACATTTCAACTTGCCGAATATTTGGATAAAACCTAAATGCATTCCATCTAAATAAATGGATTTGAATTTGCAAAATACTTATATAGTATATTCCTCCTGATTTTGTACATCAAATAAATATCTGTGTAGATTAAAAAATTCCAGGAAAAAAAACATTGCACAGCCAATAGTTTACAAAATAAACAACACAAAAATATAAAAAAATATCGAGATGACCCGAAAAATATATGCTACCTACTTGTGACAATATACAAATATTTTCCAACATTTCAACTTGCCAAATATTTAGATAAAACCTAAATGCATTCCATCTAAATAAATGGATTTGGATTTGCAAAATACTTATATGGCATATTCCTCCTAATTTTGTAAATCAAATAAATATCTGTGTCAAACTACAAACATATTCGACCATTTAAATTTGCTAAAAAAACTGGAGATACACCAGACGACAAATTACGACGAATTCTAACATTTCAAATCACAACGTCCCGGATGGGGTCTACTAAATGATGGAATATAAGATTTGTTTATATTTAATTTCAACGAATATTTTTTTATGATCTACAAAAGATAAATGAAATATGAAATATTCCGAGTTTTGTTTAAACAAAAGAAAAAGATAAAAAAGAAAGTACTATTTCTGCAATGTTCCAATTCCTTAAACAAATGATAATAGAGTCATCTTTTTACAATACTCTGAATGCTTCACATCTCACTTAATAATGGCGTCATTTATCTAAAAACTACAAGTACTGTTTCACTTTATAGTAACTGTAAGGACCCCTCAGATTTACCAGTCCGAGGTGCCCACGTTATGTAAACAGATCACGATCCCAATGATCAGTGCATCGCGATCACATAACCAACATGGTATACAGAGTTACATCATCCAACTCGAATAGTACAAGACTTACATAAATGGTGGTCACACGACCAAGTCTGCAACCATCGTCACGCAGGACGGAATTATCTACGATATAGCGGATGCTTTCGGCTAGCGTCGGCCCTCGTCACAACCGGACGTAATCCCACAGAGCAGTTGACCGGTGACACTCAGTTGGCGTAGTCGTCGGCGTACTTCTCCTCCTCGCCGTACATCTCCTCGTTGTAATCTGGACATTGGAATATCCAGGGACACAGCCATGAGTACAATTACGTACTCGCAAGACCACCACCAGGCTTAAGTTTTCATGGTAATGCAATAAAAGCGTTTTCGAAAACTGGGATAGCTGCTATATGTGACTATAGGGCTTAATTTTCGCAAACGATGCTTTTAGACATAGAGAATACAACATCTCTATATCTTTGTTGAAAAAGGCATTTGGAGATATAATTCTCCTTCTTTTAGAAATGGCAGAAACCATTTCCACGTTTGAAAACACTTTTGTAAAACTTTTTCAAAAGACTAGGATAGGGATGCCCCTTTTTCTTTTCCGGGTTCCGACTGGTTGACTCCCCGAGACCAACCATCTTCTCCCAAATTCCGTACCTCCCAGGTACCTCCTTGATGCCTCCTTTCTCCTTTGCCGAAAACAATTTCTTTTTAAAACATAAAATGCCCATACGCCTAGATCGGGGGCCTTTCCAACCGTCCATGACCGCGGACACGGCTATTCGAATAGTTTTACACTCTGCAGAGGGGGTGCACTTTCACCACACCAAACAGTCATTCCGCCGTGATCAGCCACGGTCCTCATACGACAGTATGCGGTGTTTCGGATAACATGATCAAAGCTTTTCACTATGTCAACCCTAGTACAGAGCCTCCTCTTCAGTGGGTCTGAATCTCCCCGGCACCCAGTGGAGATGGCCATCGTATCGATCCGGTCCCTCCAAGCAACACTGCGCCATGACAGGAGGCCCACTGTTTGCAACCAGCAGCGATCCAGACTCAAACTGGATCCCGCATTTAGATAACTTGGTTCAGAGAGCCTCGCTCTCCTAAGCATTTGAGGCGCTCCGTACTAAGATAAACAAGTTTCCGGCTAAGCCCTACCCATCTCAGGTAATGTGGTTGCACGGGTTAATTGTTCGGGCGGCCGCTAGGGCTGTACTTTGTTTTTTTTCAAAAAAAACATCTCCACCTCCGACTGCTCCCAGCAGCTCGGGTTTTCGTAAACTCTCCGAATGCTCCCAGCACTTCGGGTTTTCGCAAACATCTCCATTTGCTCCCAGCAACAAGGGTTTTATAAAAATTCTTTGTCGCCGATCGCTCCCAGCGACTCGGGTTTTCTTACGAAAACATTTTATCAAATCCCGGCTCCCATCCTAGAGTTTGAGGTGAGATTATAAGGATATACTACTAGAAAATATAATTTTCTTGATAGCGCCTTCAGTAGAAGGGTTCTCAAGTAAAGTCTTACTTTAATAAAAACCTATTATATACTAGTAGATATCCTTGGCCAAACAATATTTTGTAAAATAGTTTTGGGGTGGCAAAATGCCACAAAGGGAATAAAACATGCATTATTTTAGTTTTGAAAACAAAACATGCTTGTAAAAAAAATAATAGGAGTTCAATAGGGTGTTGAGGTGGCTTGCCTTGTTCAGCAAAATGTCCCTGGCCTTGTTCTTCCTCGTAGGCGGGTTCAACTCCCACGTACTGTTCCTCCTCTTGCGGATCTATAGTACCGGAAAAAATTATAAACGGAACTAACGTCACGCTAGGAAGCGGATTGACAACAATCTAAAGTACTTAAACAAGACAGCAAGCATTTTAATACACAAACACCCTCTGAACATAAATCTTAACACTCCTAAACACAAGCAATAAAAGACAATCAATTAAAATAAGCCTTTTTAATAGTGGCAAAGTTGCTGTTTTGAGCAAACATGCACAAGTCCTAAAATAATGCCCCAAAAATTAAATCCTTCAACCACAGTACTCCTAGTAGTTATACCAAACCACAGAAATTGGATTGGCATCAAAAGCTACCACCAATTGGAAGCTAAAAATCCTACAAGTGCTACTGGTCCTAAAACTAAAAGAATTAAAACTCCAGTTCTAGGAACCTCCTGCATGCAAGACTAATTTCTATGCAAAGGTATTGATTTTATCTATCTGAGGAAATTGGATTCACTCCAATAGGACACTCCTAGCTCCAGTTATTTTAGTTTTAGTGGAAAACATACATTTTACCAAATATTATGTACTGCACAAAATACAAAGTATTTTTGGACAAAACCAGCTCTGCATGTTTAGGAAAGCACATAGGCATCACACAAAAATACTCCTAAGCAACATGCACAAACAGATCTAGCACCAAAGAATTAAACTAAGCACCTAAAAATAACCGGACTGAAAAGATTAAAAACTGGAAATAAAAACGTCCACGGGCTGGCCTTGGGCCAGATCTGGCCGTGGCCTGCCCAGATCTGGGCCATGCACAGGGCAGGCCGGCCCATCTGCGCGCGACACGTGGCCCGCGCGTGAAAAATTCAAAACGCGCGCCCCGGGTCGTCGTCTTCGACGTGCTCGCACAGCGAGGTCGCGGCAGAGGAAGACGGCAGCGACGGCGGCTCACCAAGGGGTGATGCGAGGCTGTGGGAGGGGTTGCAGACAGCAGAGAAGATGACGACGGGCTCGGGGACGGCTTCAGCTCCCGCAGGCGACGCCGGCGTCCATGGCGGCGGCGGCCTCGAGCTTCTCGGGGCGGGGATGGCAGCGGCGATCTCGGGCGTTCTCTGGACAAAAGAATGAGGGGGATGGTTAGATCTTGATGAGGGGATTCTAGGGGGCCAACAATGGCGGGAAATGGAGGAGGGGAACGGCGGCCACGGCCGTGTCTTGCTGGCGACGACCTCGGCTTCCTCCGGCGGTCTCGAGCAGCAGAGGTCACGGGGAGGGGCTGGGCTTCGTGGGAGGGTGGTGGGGTGAGGTGTGCGTGCTCTGGGGGACAGAGGGGTGAATGGGGAGGCCGGGGTCGGGTGTGGGGCGAGCTCACCCTCTTCTAGGGTTTTCAGACAAGGGAGAGGGTTGGGGTGACGTGGGGTGCGAGCAGAGGCCAGTAGGGGCGGTGGAGAGGGAGACAGAGAGGAGGTGGTCGGGGTGGACGTGGTGCTGGCCAGTGGGGAGTGAGGGAGTGATCACCCATTGGCCATCTATGGAAAAGAGAGAAGGAGAGTGGTGGAGAGGGAGATGGGGGGCTGACGTGTGGGCCCTAGCTGACTAGGAGGCTCTCTCAGGGCAGAGGGGTGAGAGGGAAGTTGATGGTGAGAGAGGGTAGGGCTGGTTTGGGGTTAGGTTTAGAGTTTAGGCCAAATTCCACTTTTGTTTTATTTTCTTTATTCCTTTTTTTGTTTTAATTTCCCCTAAAGCAACCAAACCTAAATTCGACCATCACACAATACTAAGCAAAAACATGAGGTGGTTGACCTAATGGTGATGAAACAAAAGTTTTCAAGTCTAAAAGACAAAGAAAGTATTTGAGAAAAATTTGCAAGAAAGGACAATTGACCAAATGGTCACCTTATTATGGAGCACTAAAAACAAGCAAGAACTAGTGAGCAAACATTTTTGTAAATTTTAAAGAATGCCACAAATGGAAAATAGCGGTGGTGTAGGTGATGCTAGTGGTTTGGTATTTCCAAAATGAGTAAAGGAAACACAATTGGTAAAGCTCTAGAAAAGCTAAAAATTAATAGAGGAGAAGATAGTCACCTTCTATTTGAAAATAGGAGTTTTGAGTTTCTTTTAAAACAAAATAAAGTAGGAAGGGGTAAACACACCACAATCATAAAAGACAACTTTTAAGCAAGAAGGATCTCCATCTAACCTCACACCTAGGTCGACACATAATAATCTCAAGGGTGAGGAATTCAAGACAACAATTCACATACACAAAAAGTATCAACCATACATAAAAGTCAACACAAGCCATTCATTAACAACACATCAACCAAATTAATAAGCAACCAATTTCCCAAGCAACCCAATTTATTTGTGAGATGCTGCTAGACACAATCATGACAATATTTTAGAGAATAGAACTGAATCACATCTTGATATTCTTTTCCAAAGAATTGGGCACCTAGGAAATATATGAGAAAGTATATTTTATCTCTTATAGTTTTCCAAAAGGAGTGAAAGAGTTTGGCCAAAATAAGATTGGAGAGGACATAAGGATTATTTCTCTTGTCATGACATGATCACAAGATTAACATGACATGTTAAATTAGTCGAGTTCAAAGGTTAGTGTTTTCAGTGGTCGTTAACTCAATCAACAAAGCAGATAAGGTCAAACAGAGAAATCAGGAGTGACACTCAAGCATTAGTGAAACATTTCAAAAAGTTTTTGTTGACTCGGATTTTTGGCTCTTTAAAAACTGTGTTTTTCTGGCTTCCCAAAATTGGGGTGTTACAGACCTTCCCCCCTTAAAAGAATCTCGTCCCGAGATTCCTAAGCGGGGACTAAGAGAGTGCAAGGTTAGTGGGTTTGTCGCTCCTTTATCTGCCGGGATTGTCGATTCTCAACTGAGGTCTCCTTGTCGGAACGCCATCGGATTTTCTTCCGGAAGGCTTTTGGTCTCTGCTGACGGTGTTGTCATGAAGGTCGATGCTGATCAGCATTCTTGTCGAGTTGACTTGAAATACTCCAGAGTTAGGGCGCAAAGGACAGTTTTGTCAAAACTCCCTAATAAAGCTAGCTTAAGTCTTCCCCCCTTAAAAAGGGGCCCTGAAGGGTAGCTGTTGAAGGTATAAGTTGTTGCCGACCTCAATGGGTTGTTGTTCTTGGGTACCACGGCGATCCTCGTCTTGGTCGTAGCTCCTCGGCGCTTGCGGTTGATGTAGACACTGGTCCAGCTGTTGCCGTCTTGAGGGGTTAGCAATTAAATATCCGCCAACAGTCTTCAAGCCTCACAGGGTGTCAGGTCCGTAGACTTGGCTCTCTCCGGTTTTTCCTAAAAAGTCAAAGGGTGCTACAAGCTACTAAAGATGTCTAACTTGTTTAGTGTGTTGTCAACAGCAACAGTCTTTGGGCTTTTCGTCGTTCTTGGCGTCTTGTTAGATATGATGTCTTATCTTGTGCCCACCTTCGGTTTAGCTGACGAACAAGGTTGATGAAGGCTTCCTTGGTTCGTTGACTTCATGATGCCACACACTATCCTTCAGGGGTCGGTTCTATCTTAGTTAGCCTAGAAGATTAGTTAAGATACTTGTTGCTATCTGACTCATGTCGGGCAAGTCGAGTTAATAAGGTTGGCGCATAGAAGACACTTATGACTCTTGCTTCGGGGTGCATCTTGATGTAGGCGATCTTCAGTGCTGGTTGTTTTCGTTGTTGCTGACGTTGATCCTCTTTGTGTGTCACGGCTTGAGGGCTTCATAAAATCTTCAAAAAGTAGTGGCTCTTGGCGTTCTTTGAGTCCTTCTTGTTGCCGTTTGTGGGTCTCGAAGAGGTTAGCTAGTAGCAATTCACTGGTGTTATATGTTACTCTAAAGTTAGATACGCTAAGTTAGTGATGGTATACTGGTAATTCAAAAAGTTAATTAAACTAGACAAGGCTCGTCACATCACGGGGATGGGCTTTCTCGGGGTGGTCTTCTGTATCAGGTGCGGTTAAAAGCTTTCACGTGTCAAAGTTTAGAGTAGAGGCAAAACATTTTAGAGAGGTTTCCTAAAAAAGTTTTGAAATGCATCACGATGCATCTAATGCTAAAAAGGGCCGAAAAGGTATTTTATGTAGGGGCAAAAAGATGTTTAAACAAAAGGGAAGTATGTGCCTAATATGTGTTGCCGACAAAGCGTGCTTGTGAAACATACCAGAAAACAACACACCAACAACAAACACACAAACAAGACACACACAAGCAAAAAGCATACCAGCAAAACAGCACATGAAACACCTATAGTACCAAAAGGGCACTCAACAATCGTGGTAGTCGGGTAATCCAACCAAGGGTCATATCCTACTTTATTCTATGGGTCTTGGTCAATCCTACTGGTTGGAGTCTTCATTTTATCGGCTGGGGCTCCTGCTGGAATTCTTGAGACTGTCGAAATTGCAATTGGAGTGCCATTGTTGGGGTTGAAGTCTTGACAGTGGGACTGCTTCGGCAAGCAAGGGTCGCTTTGTAGCTTGTTTCTTCACTTGACGACCACCTTGATGTCGTATGCTGAAGTCTTGAGACTGAACTTCGCCTTCTCGGTAATAGTTACTTAGGTCTCATTTGGGTTCATCGTCTAGGCGAAGCAAGTTTGAATGGGGACAAGATAGTAGGAAAAATCTTTTGAGATACTTTAAATTGGAGAGACAAGGTCAAGATATTTTTGAGAAACAGAGAAGAGTGGAAACCATATTAGGCTTACCTAGATAAAAATAGATTTTGTGCAAATAGGGTTTTAGCAAAAATATTTCCTTCCTAAGCTAACGACAATGCTAACTAAGGTCTCCTAAGGTCAACGATGGCTCTGATACCAAGTCTGTAAGGACCCCTCAGATTTACCAGTCCGAGGTGCCCACGTTATGTAAACAGATCACGATCCCAATGATCAGTGCATCGCGATCACATAACCAACATGGTATACAGAGTTACATCATCCAACTCGAATAGTACAAGACTTACATAAATGGTGGTCACACGACCAAGTCTGCAACCATCGTCACGCAGGACGGAATTATCTACGATATAGCGGATGCTTTCGGCTAGCGTCGGCCCTCGTCACAACCGGACGTAATCCCACAGAGCAGTTGACCGGTGACACTCAGTTGGCGTAGTCGTCGGCGTACTTCTCCTCCTCGCCGTACATCTCCTCGTTGTAATCTGGACATTGGAATATCCAGGGACACAGCCATGAGTACAATTACGTACTCGCAAGACCACCACCAGGCTTAAGTTTTCATGGTAATGCAATAAAAGCGTTTTCGAAAACTGGGATAGCTGCTATATGTGACTATAGGGCTTAATTTTCGCAAACGATGCTTTTAGACATAGAGAATACAACATCTCTATATCTTTGTTGAAAAAGGCATTTGGAGATATAATTCTCCTTCTTTTAGAAATGGCAGAAACCATTTCCACGTTTGAAAACACTTTTGTAAAACTTTTTCAAAACACTGGGATAGGGATGCCCCTTTTTCTTTTCCGGGTTCCGACTGGTTGACTCCCCGAGACCAACCATCTTCTCCCAAATTCCGTACCTCCCAGGTACCTCCTTGATGCCTCCTTTCTCCTTTGCCGAAAACAATTTCTTTTTAAAACATAAAATGCCCATACGCCTAGATCGGGGGCCTTTCCAACCGTCCATGACCGCGGACACGGCTATTCGAATAGTTTTACACTCTGCAGAGGGGGTGCACTTTCACCACACCAAACAGTCATTCCGCCGTGATCAGCCACGGTCCTCATACGACAGTATGCGGTGTTTCGGATAACATGATCAAAGCTTTTCACTATGTCAACCCTAGTACAGAGCCTCCTCTTCAGTGGGTCTGAATCTCCCCGGCACCCAGTGGAGATGGCCATCGTATCGATCCGGTCCCTCCAAGCAACACTGCGCCATGACAGGAGGCCCACTGTTTGCAACCAGCAGCGATCCAGACTCAAACTGGATCCCGCATTTAGATAACTTGGTTCAGAGAGCCTCGCTCTCCTAAGCATTTGAGGCGCTCCGTACTAAGATAAACAAGTTTCCGGCTAAGCCCTACCCATCTCAGGTAATGTGGTTGCACGGGTTAATTGTTCGGGCGGCCGCTAGGGCTGTACTTTGTTTTTTTTTCAAAAAAAACATCTCACCTCCGACTGCTCCCAGCAGCTCGGGTTTTCGTAAACTCTCCGAATGCTCCCAGCACTTCGGGTTTTCGCAAACATCTCCATTTGCTCCCAGCAACATGGGTTTTATAAAAATTCTTTGTCGCCGATCGCTCCCAGCGACTCGGGTTTTCTTACGAAAACATTTTATCAAATCCGGCTCCCATCCTAGAGTTTGAGGTGAGATTATAAGGATATACTACTAGAAAATATAATTTTCTTGATAGCGCCTTCAGTAGAAGGGTTCTCAAGTAAAGTCTTACTTTAATAAAAACCTATTATATACTAGTAGATATCCTTGGCCAAACAATATTTTGTAAAATAGTTTTGGGGTGGCAAAATGCCACAAAGGGAATAAAACATGCATTATTTTAGTTTTGAAAACAAAACATGCTTGTAAAAAAAATAATAGGAGTTCAATAGGGTGTTGAGGTGGCTTGCCTTGTTCAGCAAAATGTCCCTGGCCTTGTTCTTCCTCGTAGGCGGGTTCAACTCCACGTACTGTTCCTCCTCTTGCGGATCTATAGTACCGGAAAAAATTATAAACGGAAGTAACGTCACGCTAGGAAGCGGGTTGACAACAATCTAAAGTACTTAAACAAGACAGCAAGCATTTTAATACACAAACACCCTCTGAACATAAATCTTAACACTCCTAAACACAAGCAATAAAAGACAATCAATTAAAATAAGCCTTTTTAATAGTGGCAAAGTTGCTGTTTTGAGCAAACATGCACAAGTCCTAAAATAATGCCCCAAAAATTAAATCCTTCTACCACAGTACTCCTAGTAGTTATACCAAACCACAGAAATTGGATTGGCATCAAAAGCTACCACCAATTGGAAGCTAAAAATCCTACAAGTGCTACTGGTCCTAAAACTAAAAGAATTAAAACTCCAGTTCTAGGAACCTCCTGCATGCAAGACTAATTTCTATGCAAAGGTATTGATTTTATCTATCTGAGGAAATTGGATTCACTCCAATAGGACACTCCTAGCTCCTGTTATTTTAGTTTTAGTGGAAAACATACATTTTACCAAATATTATGTACTGCACAAAATACAAAGTATTTTTGGACAAAACCAGCTCTGCATGTTTAGGAAAGCACATAGGCATCACACAAAAATACTCCTAAGCAACATGCACAAACAGATCTAGCACCAAAGAATTAAACTAAGCACCTAAAAATAACCGGACTGAAAAGATTAAAAACTGGAAATAAAAACGTCCACGGGCTGGCCTTGGGCCAGATCTGGCCGTGGCCTGCCCAGATCTGGGCCATGCACAGGGCAGGCCGGCCCATCTGCGCGTGACACGCGGCCCGCGCGTGAAAAATTCAAAACGCGCCCCCCGGGTCGTCGTCTTCGACGTGCTCGCACAGCGAGCTCGCGGCAGAGGAAGACGGCAGCGACGGCGGCTCACCAAGGGGTGATGCGAGGCTGTGGGAGGGGTTGCAGACAGCAGAGAAGATGACGACGGGCTCGGGGACGGCTTCAGCTCCCGCAGGCGACGCCGGCGTCCATGGCGGCGGCGGCCTCGAGCTTCTCGGGGCGGGGATGGCAGCGGCGATCTCGGGCGTTCTCTGGACAAAAGAATGGGGGGGATGGTTAGATCTTGATGAGGGGATTCTAGGGGGCCAACAATGGCGGGAAATGGAGGAGGGGAACGGCGGCCATGGCCGTGTCTTGCTGGCGACGACCTCGGCTTCCTCTGGCGGTCTCGAGCAGCAGAGGTCACGGGGAGGGGCTGGGCTTCACGGGAGGGTGGTGGGGTGAGGTGTGCGTGCTCTGGGGGACAGAGGGGTGAATGGGGAGGCCGGGGTCGGGTGTGGGGCGAGCTCACCCTCTTCTAGGGTTTTCGGACAAGGGAGAGGGTTGGGGTGACGTGGGGTGCGAGCAGAGGCCAGCAGGGGCGGTGGAGAGGGAGACAGAGAGGAGGTGGTCGGGGTGGACGTGGTGCTGGCCAGTGGGGAGTGAGGGAGTGATCACCCATTGGCCATCTATGGAAAAGAGAGAAGGAGAGTGGTGGAGAGGGAGATGGGGGGCTGACGTGTGGGCCCTAGCTGACTAGGAGGCTCTCTCAGGGCAGAGGGGTGAGAGGGAAGTTGATGGTGAGAGAGGGTAGGGCTGGTTTGGGGTTAGGTTTAGAGTTTAGGCCAAATTCCACTTTTGTTTTATTTTCTTTATTCCTTTTTTTGTTTTAATTTCCCCTAAAGCAACCAAACCTAAATTCGACCATCACACAATACTAAGCAAAAACATGAGGTGGTTGACCTAATGGTGATGAAACAAAAGTTTTCAAGTCTAAAAGACAAAGAAAGTATTTGAGAAAAATTTGCAAGAAAGGACAATTGACCAAATGGTCACCTTATTATGGAGCACTAAAAACAAGCAAGAACTAGTGAGCAAACATTTTTGTAAATTTTAAAGAATGCCACAAATGGAAAATAGCGGTGGTGTAGGTGATGCTAGTGGTTTGGTATTTCCAAAATGAGTAAAGGAAACACAATTGGTAAAGCTCTAGAAAAGCTAAAAATTAATAGAGGAGAAGATAGTCACCTTCTATTTGAAAATAGGAGTTTTGAGTTTCTTTTAAAACAAAATAAAGTAGGAAGGGGTAAACACACCACAATCATAAAAGACAACTTTTAAGCAAGAAGGATCTCCATCTAACCTCACACCTAGGTCGACACATAATAATCTCAAGGGTGAGGAATTCAAGACAACAATTCACATACACAAAAAGTATCAACCATACATAAAAGTCAACACAAGCCATTCATTAACAACACATCAACCAAATTAATAAGCAACCAATTTCCCAAGCAACCCAATTTATTTGTGAGATGCTGCTAGACACAATCATGACAATATTTTAGAGAATAGAACTGAATCACATCTTGATATTCTTTTCCAAAGAATTGGGCACCTAGGAAATATATGAGAAAGTATATTTTATCTCTTATAGTTTTCCAAAAGGAGTGAAAGAGTTTGGCCAAAATAAGATTGGAGAGGACATAAGGATTATTTCTCTTGTCATGACATGACCACAAGATTAACATGACATGTTAAATTAGTCGAGTTCAAAGGTTAGTGTTTTCAGTGGTCGTTAACTCAATCAACAAAGCAGACAAGGTCAAACTGAGAAATCAGGAGTGACACTCAAGCATTAGTGAAACATTTCGAAAAGTTTTTGTTGACTCGGATTTTTGGCTCTTTAAAAACTGTGTTTTTCTGGCTTCCCAAAATTTGGGTGTTACAATAACAAAATAAAAAAAACATGTTTGCAAGTTGCAATTTGTGTCCAACATTTGAGCGAATATTCCGATATTCCATAAAATAAAACCAAAATGCTCACCAAAAATAACCGCAGTGTACTCATAACAAATACCAAATTTATTTCAACATTTCAATTTGGCCAACATTTACTTTCCCCAAATGTGGAATCAAATTCAAATGGATTGTTCTGATTTCAATTAAATATTGACGTCGAAATACAAACATGTTTGAGAATTAATACTTTTCCCGACCATTAGGCCTAACTTCCAGCGGAGGCCAGGTTTATTTGTTGGGTTGATGCATATCAGGTCATTGGTCCGTAACAATTTTATTTCCCATAGAGCTACTTAACCGTACAGGCCGCTGGGCATAGCTTTTCGTAGTTTTTTTTAATTTCAGGTAGCGACCAAAAGAAATTTCAGGTAGCTTTTCGTAGTTTTTTAATTTTATTTCCCGCAGAGCTACTAAGGAGAGTGGAAAATGCTAGTTCAGATAAATTGCTTGCCTTTCCTTGGTATAATAAAATACTAACAAGAAACCTTGTGATTTTGGCAGAGAAAACACGGTGCAAGGGATTCCATTGGCATGTACGCGGTACAGTGTTGTGAATGTCACAAATGGCGCACGATTCAAACCAAGGATGAATTCGAGACTGTCCGGTAGAACTTCATCGAGGACCCATGGTTCTGCAGTAGAAGGCCCGGTTGCTCGTGCGAGGACCCTGCGGACGTCGAGTACGACAGCAGCCGCATCTGGATCATCGACAGGCCCAACATACCAAAGCCTCCGCCCAACACCGAGAGGCTAACAATCATTAGGCGTGATCTCACTAATTTTGATATCTGCTATGTCCTTCCAAATGGGAAGCGTGCAAGGTACCCAGGGGCCGTGAGGAAGTTTCTTGACGAGAATCCAGAGTACAAAGACAGCTTATCAGTTGAGAGCTTTAGTTTTGCAGTACCCAGGGTTCTTGAGGATACTGTTTCGGATAGCTCTGCATGGAGAAGTAAGAAGCCTAAACAGCGGGGCGGGAGAAGTGCTTCAAGAGGCAGGAAGTAGCTATGGCAGCAAACTGTCCAGTGTGCATGCTTGAATGATCCTACCTCATCTACCTTGAAGGTAGTCAAAACTCTCTGTGGTGTTACTTTTAAGGATCCGTGGTGTTACTATGAGCACTTGAATGCACTGAATCTATTCCTTTTTTATGCATCAACTGTGGTAAAATTCTTAGATCCATGCCTGAGAAAGGCTGTAGTTTCTTTCCCATAAACACTACGCTCTAATTTAAGCAGAAGTTCATAAAACAAGTGATGGTGAGAGCTCTAAATTCGGGTAGTCAGGAAAACAAAGAGCTGCTAAATGAACCTATGCGCATTATGCAGTGCATGCCTCGCCAGCGTGTGCCTTGTAAGCAAACTTCTGGAAGAACCATTGCTCAAACGTCTGTGCTGCTAGTAGACAGAACCTTTTTTTTTTGTAAAGGTGAGCTCTATGGCTTTACGTGCACAGAACTTTTCATTTCAACATCAGCGTGAACAGACGGCGCTCCAGTGGCCAACCCAATCCACCCCGCACACATCGAAATAAGCTTTTTGCATGCGTTAGGGGTGAAGACCATCGCAAGACACATCTTTGATCTGCGTTACTCTGAGCATTACTCCCACAACGCCAATTGGATATAATTGGGAAAGCAAAGGTAAGCATTCCTTCGAGCAAATCTTGTCAAGCGGTTATCATTCTCGCAGAAATGAGGATGGCAGTAATGGTTGTAATAGTTTCATGTGGCTTGGCCTCCCGATTTTTAATTCCTCATCCATCATTACCACACACCCTTGTCTTGTGTATAAATATTTTTATAAATTCTTTAAATTATCATTTTATGAGCATAAAACATTGATAAGAGTCGTGTAATTCCACATTGTCTTGCCACCTATTCATGAATAAAGATTGGCACTAAAGATAGCAGGAAGTTTCCTAAGACTACCCATAGTGAGGGTATCATAGGTGGTATCATGCATTCCATGCATGCAAAAAGCTGACATGGCACTATATTTAATGATGAGAAAGAAGGTGGTAGTATAATCACTACAGGAATGGCGAACTGTGCCGACGGCCATAACCTGTGCCGACGGCTATTTATCGGGGCCGTCGGCACAGGGGCGTACGAGGATCAGCCGCCCACAAGGCCGTCGGCAAAGAAACGGCCGTCGGCACAGATCTTCTATCCCGACGGCACCCGTCGGGACACAGGAAGCCGTCGGCACAGAGGTTAAGGTATCACCGTCGGCACAGCCGTCGGCACAGGTCTCTACCATTTTTTAACATTTTTACCCTAATCTTCTTTTTTATGTATCTATTTATTACTCTCAATTAAGTTTAATATGTTTTATTCATATTCTATGTACATAGCTTCGTCGAATAGCGGTTTCCACCCACATAAAATAACGTCGCGAATAATTGTCTATACCGGAGCGTCGGAACCCCACCAAAATCTAGGTTGTTCCATACCATATGTATACAAGTGTTTTTTGTGAAGAATGTTTGTAAAACTTTTGTCGAAAATCAAGTTCATCATTTCACATAGCAACAAGTACACATAAAAATACTCTATGCAAAAAGCAACATAGATCAAATTAATATGCAAAAAGTATGACGGTTACATCTTTATTTAATCTCCGGTTACAGCTGGATCGATCGTCCTCATGCCATTTTTATTTAACTAACTTCTGCCTCGTACTAGGCCGCGGGGTGCATCACGGGGAGCGCTCCTCACCCAAAGAGTAGGAACCATCACAGGGTAAATACTCACATGATAAGGATTCCTTTGCATTGCCTGCCATGTATTAGTATACATCGTATCCAACAGATGCATGTAGCGACGGACGTGCGCATCCTCCTCCCTTATACGGCGACGCACCTCCTCCTCGGGGGCCGGCTCCCTCTGGAAGCTCCCTGGCCCACGCGACCTCCACCAAACAAGATCCGGGTCGGCGACTTCGCCCGGATTTCTTACCAAGCTACGCGTTCCGGAAGATAACTCCCAGTGCCAGCCCGGCGGAGCCCAATCCCGCACAGGGCCGTTATTGTCCAACAGGTGTCCGGCCGCGGCCATCGCCGACGTATATGCCCGAGATCTGAAACCAATAGTGGGGAATTTGATCAAACACCTAAGGTACATGCAACCTACGGAGGGGAGGAGGGGATCAGGGAGAAAGGGTACCGTACACTGGCATGGGGACGGACTAGGGGAGGTCCACAGAGGCGTGGAGGGGCGCCGGCGGAGGCCACGGGCGCGGAGAGGTCGTCGAGAGGCGTGGACAAGGCCACTGATAGCAAATCTGGGGTCTGCCCCTGGCCCTTTATATAAGGGGACGATCCGTGTGCTTCTTTCGGATCCAACAAATGATCTTTAGCATCTGAATAAGTAATCTGGTAGAATATATGAGTGAGTAACCTGGGAAACAAAACACACGGTTTCTCCTAGCTACAGCCCGACACTGATTCACGGTCGAATGTCGTTGCATTCAGTGTCGGGCATAGCTAGGGAACCCGAATGTTTTGTGTTTGAGCGCCACTTCGATCCAAGCAGCGGTAAGACGTCTCTGATGATCTACAACCGTCCGGCACAACATCTCTGATGATCTGCAACCGTTTGGAACGGTCGCAGATCATCAGAGACGTCTTGCCGCTGGTTGCCCAAAGATGCCTCTCCGACTGACGCTGGAATGTTTTGTGTGAGTGAGTAACATGTCTGAGGAGTGGCCTATTTATAGGCGTCGTGTGTTTCTTTCTGGCGCTGCTGACCCGTTGGATCAGGAAGAAGCACACGGATCGTGTGTTTCCTTCCAGTTCTTGTGAGCCGTTGGATCAGCGGTGTGTTTCTTTCGAGCGCTTGTGAGCCCTTGGATCAGGCAGAAGCACACGGATCGTGTGTTTCCTTCCAGTGCTTGTGAGCCGTTGGATCATCGGTGTGTTTCTTTCGAGCGCTTGTGAGCCCTTGGATCAGGCAGAAGCACACGGATCGTGTGTTTTCTTCCAGTGCTTGTGAGCCGTTGGATCAGCGGTGTGTTTCTTTCGAGCGCTTGTGAGCCCTTAGATCAGGCATTAGCACACGGATCGTGTGTTTCCTTCCAGTGCTTGTGAGCCGAACTCAAGCTGACCGTGATTCGTACGGTCGTTCCTGTCTCTGGGTAGTAGACAGCGATGATGACGACGATTTCAAGCCATCGTCAAAGGAAAGGCCGCAACCGAAAGTTGTATGTTTTCGGCAAGGCCGCAACCGAAAGTTGCATACAAGTGTGTTGTATGTTTTCGGGCGAACCGGATGGAATCTTGTGTCGATTTGGGGTAGACTTTGGTTTCTGATGTTCCTATGGCCTAACCTAACACAACCAGGCAAAAAAGTCCACTGGCCTACCACCTTTCGACGCACGTCTATGGGGGTAGACGAAAACGTTAGGGTTTTTCCAGCGGATTCAGGGTTTCGCCGAAGCGGGGCCCCGGAGCGTCGGACGACCACCAAAACCTAGGTTGTGCCATACCATATGTATACAAGTGTGTTGTGTGTTGTAAATGTCCAAGAATCTACTCCTAGGTGTGACCGACATCACCGGCTTCACTTTCTCTCTACCAAGTGTGTGGACTTAGAGGTGAAAACTCGCACTTCGGACGAAACGGGGGCAATCTTGTAAAAACTTGTGATAAAAGTTGGTTTCCCATGTGTCTATGGCCTAACCTAACACAACCAGGCAAAAAAGTCCACTGGCCTACCCCCTTTCGACGCACGTCTAGGGGGTAGACGAAAACGTTAGGGTTTTTCCAGCGGATTCAGGGTTTCGCCGAAGCGGGGCCCCGGAGCGTCGGAACCCCACCAAAACCTAGGTTGTGCCATACCATATGTATACAAGTGTGTTGTGTGTTGTAAATGTCCAAGAATCTACTCCTAGGTGTGACCGACATCACCGGCTTCACTTTCTCTCTACCAAGTGTGTGGACTTAGAGGTGAAAACTCGCACTTCGGACGAAACGGGGGCAATCTTGTAAAAACTTGTGATAAAAGTTGGTTTCCCATGTGCCTATGGCCTAACCTAACACAACCAGGCAAAAAAGTCCACTGGCCTACCCCCTTTCGACGCACGTCTAGGGGGGTAGACGAAAACGTTAGGGTTTTTCCAGCGGATTCAGGGTTTCGCCGAAGAGGGGCCCCGAGCGTCGGAACCCCACCAAAACCTAGGTTGTGCCATACCATATGTATACAAGTGTGTTGTGTGTTGTAAATGTCCAAGAATCTACTCCTAGGTGTGACCGACATCACCGGATTCACTTTCTCTCTACCAAGTGTGTGGACTTAGAGGTGAAAACTCGCACTTCGGACGAAACGGGGGCAATCTTGTAAAAACTTGTGATAAAAGTTGGTTTCCCATGTGCCTATGGCCTAACCTAACACAACCAGGCAAAAAAGTCCACTGGCCTACCCCCTTTCGACGCACGTCTAGGGGGGTAGACGAAAACGTTAGGGTTTTTCCAGCGGATTCAGGGTTTCGCCGAAGCGGGGCCCCGGAGCGTCGGAACCCCACCAAAACCTAGGTTGTTCCATACCATATGTATACAAGTGTGTTGTGTGTTGTAAATGTCCAAGAATCTACTCCTAGGTGTGACCGACATCACCGGCTTCACTTTCTCTCTACCAAGTGTGTGGACTTAGAGGTGAAAACTCGCACTTCGGACGAAACGGGGGCAATCTTGTAAAAACTTGTGATAAAAGTTGGTTTCCCATGTGCCTATGGCCTAACCTAACACAACCAGGCAAAAAAGTCCACTGGCCTACCCCCTTTCGACGCACGTCTAGGGGGGTAGACGAAAACGTTAGGGTTTTTCCAGCGGATTCAGGGTTTCGCCGAAGCGGGGCCCCGGAGCGTCGGAACCCCACCAAAACCTAGGTTGTGCCATACCATATGTATACAAGTGTGTTGTGTGTTGTAAATGTCCAAGAATCTACTCCTAGGTGTGACCGACATCACCGGCTTCACTTTCTCTCTACCAAGTGTGTGGACTTAGAGGTGAAAACTCGCACTTCGGACGAAACGGGGGCAATATTGTAAAAACTTGTGATAAAATTTGGTTTCCCATGTGCCTATGGCCTAACCTAACACAACCAGGCAAAAAAGTCCACTGGCCTACCCCCTTTCGACGCACGTCTAGGGGGGTAGACGAAAACGTTAGGGTTTTTCCAGCGGATTCAGGGTTTCGCCGAAGCGGGGCCCCGGAGCGTCGGAACCCCACCAAAACCTAGGTTGTGCCATACCATATGTATACAAGTGTGTTGTGTGTTGTAAATGTCCAAGAATCTACTCCTAGGTGTGACCGACATCACCGGCTTCACTTTCTCTCTACCAAGTGTGTGGACTTAGAGGTGAAAACTCGCACTTCGGACGAAACGGGGGCAATCTTGTAAAAACTTGTGATAAAAGTTGGTTTCCCATGTGCCTATGGCCTAACCTAACACAACCAGGCAAAAAAGTCCACTGGCCTACCCCCTTTCGACGCACGTCTAGGGGGGTAGACGAAAACGTTAGGGTTTTTCCAGCGGATTCAGGGTTTCGCCGAAGAGGGGCCCCGGAGCGTCGGAACCCCACCAAAACCTAGGTTGTGCCATACCATATGTATACAAGTGTGTTGTGTGTTGTAAATGTCCAAGAATCTACTCCTAGGTGTGACCGACATCACCGGATTCACTTTCTCTCTACCAAGTGTGTGGACTTAGAGGTGAAAACTCGCACTTCGGACGAAACGGGGGCAATCTTGTAAAAACTTGTGATAAAAGTTGGTTTCCCATGTGCCTATGGCCTAACCTAACACAACCAGGCAAAAAAGTCCACTGGCCTACCCCCTTTCGACGCACGTCTAGGGGGGTAGACGAAAACGTTAGGGTTTTTCCAGCGGATTCAGGGTTTCGCCGAAGCGGGGCCCCGGAGCGTCGGAACCCCACCAAAACCTAGGTTGTGCCATACCATATGTATACAAGTGTGTTGTGTGTTGTAAATGTCCAAGAATCTACTCCTAGGTGTGACCGACATCACCGGCTTCACTTTCTCTCTACCAAGTGTGTGGACTTAGAGGTGAAAACTCGCACTTCGGACGAAACGGGGGCAATCTTGTAAAAACTTGTGATAAAAGTTGGTTTCCCATGTGCCTATGGCCTAACCTAACACAACCAGGCAAAAAAGTCCACTGGCCTACCCCCTTTCGACGCACGTCTAGGGGGTAGACGAAAACGTTAGGGTTTTTCCAGCGGATTCAGGGTTTCGCCGAAGCGGGGCCCCGGAGCGTCGGAACCCCACCAAAACCTAGGTTGTGCCATACCATATGTATACAAGTGTGTTGTGTGTTGTAAATCTCCAAGAATCTACTCCTAGGTGTGACCGACATCACCGGCTTCACTTTCTCTCTACCAAGTGTGTGGACTTAGAGGTGAAAACTCGCACTTCGGACGAAACGGGGGCAATATTGTAAAAACTTGTGATAAAATTTGGTTTCCCATGTGCCTATGGCCTAACCTAACACAACCAGGCAAAAAAGTCCACTGGCCTACCCCCTTTCGACGCACGTCTAGGGGGGTAGACGAAAACGTTAGGGTTTTTCCAGCGGATTCAGGGTTTCGCCGAAGCGGGGCCCCGGAGCGTCGGAACCCCACCAAAACCTAGGTTGTGCCATACCATATGTATACAAGTGTGTTGTGTGTTGTAAATGTCCAAGAATCTACTCCTAGGTTTGACCGACATCACCGGCTTCACTTTCTCTCTACCAAGTGTGTGGACTTAGAGGTGAAAACTCGCACTTCGGACGAAACGGGGGCAATCTTGTAAAAACTTGTGATAAAAGTTGGTTTCCCATGTGCCTATGGCCTAACCTAACACAACCAGGCAAAAAAGTCCACTGGCCTACCCCCTTTCGACGCACGTCTAGGGGGGTAGACGAAAACGTTAGGGTTTTTCCAGCGGATTCAGGGTTTCGCCGAAGCGGGGCCCGGAGCGTCGGAACCCCACCAAAACCTAGGTTGTGCCATACCATATGTATACAAGTGTGTTGTGTGTTGTAAATGTCCAAGAATCTACTCCTAGGTGTTACCGACATCACCGGCTTCACTTTCTCTCTACCAAGTGTGTGGACTAAGAGGTGAAAACTCGCACTTCGGACGAAACGGGGGCAATCTTGTAAAAACTTGTGATAAAATTTGGTTTCCCATGTGCCTATGGCCTAACCTAACACAACCAGGCAAAAAAGTCCACTGGCCTACCCCCTTTCGACGCACGTCTAGGGGGGTAGACGAAAACGTTAGGGTTTTTCCGGCGGATTCAGGGTTTCGCCGAAGCGGGGCCCCGGAGTGTCGGAACCCCACCAAAACCTAGGTTGTGCCATACCATATGTATACAAGTGTGTTGTCTGTTGTAAATGTGCAATATCCTACTCCTAGGTGTGACCGGCTTCATCGACTTCACTTTCTCTCTAGTGAGTTTCTGCACTTAGCGGTGAAAACTCGCACTTCGGACGAAACGGGGGCAATCTTGTAAAAACTTGCGATAAAAGTTGGTTTCCCATGTGCCTATGGCCTAACCTAACACAACCAGGCAAAAAAGTCCACTGGCCTAGCCCCTTTCGACGCACGTCTATGGGGGTAGACGAAAACGTTAGGGTTTTTCCAACGGATTCAGGTTTCGCCGAAGCGGGGTCCCGGTGAGTCGGAACCCCACCCAAACCTAGGTTTCTCACCTTCCTATGGCCTAACCTAACACAACCAAGTATAAAAGTCCACTGAGCTACCCCTTTTCGACGCCCGTGGAAGGGGTAGACGAAGTCAACCGTCTAGGGTTTTGCCGGAGAGTGGCTCAGGAGCGTCGGAACCGATCATATTCAAATACTCACAAATTAATTCAAAATATTACGTCAGAAATACAGCTGTTTATTTTTTATCTTAACATTTCTACAGATAATAGAATAAAAGAAAAGGATTTTAAAAAAAATCTACTCTGTGCCGACGGCAAAGCCGTCGGCACAGGGCTTGGACCAGTAAAAAAAGAAAATGACCCGGCCGGCCCCGGCCCGCACCAACACACCCTATCGCCACCAACCTCCCCCCCGCACCCAGCACCAATCCGCCGCCGCCGCCACGCCCCCCCCCGGCCGTCCGCCCCGCCACGCCGCTGCCGTCCGCCGTCAAGGCCACCGCCGCCACGCCCCGGCACGCCCCGGCCCCCAGCCCGCCACGCCGCCCATCTCCACCGGCCGTGCCCAGCTCCCGGCCGTGTCCCCTCCCCAGGATCCGCCGCCGTGTCCCCTCCCCAGCTCCTCCCCAGCTTCGCGGCCGTGCTCTCCCTCCCCAGGATCCGCCGCGGCCGTGCTCCCCCGTCGAGGATCCACCGCGGCCGTGCACCGCCCCCTGCCTCCTCCGGCCTCCAATCTCCACGTCGTTGCTGCAGCCACCTGTGCAACCGCAGGTGAGAGCAAAGTTGATTTAGTTCTAGCTAAATGTATAGTGGGCAAATCCATTTTAGTTCTAGCTAAATGTGTAGTTGATTTAATTTTAGGTAGTTGATTAAATTTTAGGTTTATTAAAACAGTGAGCAAATTTTAGGTTTATTAAAACAGTGAGCAAATTTTAGGTTTATTAAAACAGTGAGCAAATTTTAGGTTTAAATGTATAGTGGGCAAATCCATTGATTTAATTCTTCCCCACTGTGTATATGTGTAGTTGATTAAATTTTAGGTTTATTAAAACAGTGAGCAAATTTTGGTGTATGCAATATATGTTGTACAATCGATGTTGTCTCACGTAGGCCTGCTTTTTTTATCTATGCTTCCTTGACTAACCCTGTATCATATGCTTTTACTTAACTAAGTATCATGTCGGAGCCGGAGCGAAAGTTTCGTGGTGTTCATCGGAGACCACGAAGATCCCGACTTGGGCAGCTCAGATCACAGTGGATCACAGGAAGATCCAGCTTGGTACTTTCAGGTGCCCGTGGCAGGCGGCCCGCGCCTACGACTGCGCGGCGGTCCAGCACTTTGGGGCGAGAGCGATCCTCAACTTTGAGGATGAGCGGAGCGTGGCGCATATGTTAGCGCCAGATGGCATGAGGATCGCGACGAAGGCCGAGGAGAGGGAGCACCGGCAGGCAGAGAGGCTGCTCAGGGCGCGCCACCAGCGCGAGGAGGATGACCCCTTGGTCAAGGATCTCCTCCTTGATCCCCAGGTGATGGCGGTCCAGTACCAGGTTTTCAGCGAGAGCCGGCAGCAGCGCGGGCAGGGCGAGGCCGGCCCCTCCGGCACGCAGCAGCAGGGCGAGGACTCTAGCAGCAGCCTGTCCTCTTGTTGGGACCGCTTGGACGACGCCACTGACACCGGCGCGAGTCGAGTTTAGGATGTCTATCATCCTACCTGTCGTACTACTAGACTTATCTTGCTACCTGTTGTACTGCTAGACTTATCATACATGCTACCTATGTATTATTGTGCTACTTGTCTATATGTGTTATGTTTAGCTAATATGGTTACATCGTTCTGTGGTTTATTCTGTTTTATGTTTAATTATTAGGTAAAATGGAGGGATATTTGCTTATATATTTCGATTGTTTGTACTTTTTAGATGACGTAGCTTCCCGCCAGCCAGCACCGTCGGTCCCGCGCGTCGTCGCGGCTTCTCCAGCTGAGGAGGGGCCGCCTCGGTGCCCTTTGTTTTGTCGCCCTCTTCCGGAGCACGTCCTCGACCTTCTCCGGCCACCGATCACGCTTCGAGGGTATAAATCTTTCGCCTCTCTTGCTGCATAGGTTTATTTTGGTCTAGATCACCAAGTCAGTCGCGTAACCCGAGTCAGATCCCATCCGGAAGGGTTACAAATTTATAAATATGCAGGATTGTCCATCTTTGCATATTTATAACCGTAACACTTCCGGGTTGTCCTGTTGGACAGTCCGAGTACGTGTAGATCGGGTCGTGTTCCATGTTCTACCCCTTCCTGAGACGTAATTTCGGCAGCACCTCCCTGTTGTTCTTCGGATGCACACCCTCTCGGCTTGACAAGCTCGAGACGTGTATTCTGAAGAACAGCGGGGAGGTGCTGCCGAAATTCCGTCTCGGGTCGGGGTAGAACATGGAACACGGCTCGATCTACACGTACTCGGGCGGGATAGGCCCTCCTATTAGAAGTGTAGGTGAACCCTTGCATGATGTAAAGATTAAAATTTGACCGTAATTAATCTGGTGACACTAAATCATTTTATTATTACTTGGTGCATATTAAAAGACTGCGTGCTTGTTTCGCTCCCAATAAAGCAGAGGATGGCTGATAATGGGTGGATGTACACTGGCCGTGTCGATAAGATTAAAAGAACAGAGGAGTGGGAGATGAAGACCAATATATTAGTGAAGGAGTTAGGGCGTGGTTCAAAGGCAAAAGGAGTTCGTGGAAGGTGCCCTTGCACTCATTGCAAGAATCGTGACCGTCAAGGAAAGGAAGATATGACTAAACATCTTTGGTTGTATGGGTATACGCCTAACTACGTCACGCATGTCAAATTTGATCAGTACGAACGTCTCAGAGTTGGGGTGATGCGGCAGCGGATCGATGGCAATGAGTACGATGGGTTGAGAAACATGCTAGATGATCACCATGCTGCTTACATGCCGGATTCGCCACCTCCACAGGAGGAACAGGAGGAACCGGGTGAACCGGAGGCACCGGATGAACCGGAGGAACCAGAGCCAACCGCGAAGGCTTTCTATGAGACGATGGCCTCGGCTACGAAGCCTCTATACGAGGGTGCAAACGTTTCTCAGCTCGATGCCGTAGCTCAACTACTAAGTGACAAGTGTCAGTTCTCCACCACCCGTGCAGGCTTTGAAGCTAATCTGACAACATCTGGTAACATGTTGCCCAAAGGGCATTGTCTGCCAAAATCCATGCACGAGACGAAGAAACTATTGGGATCGCTCAGCATGGATTATGAAAAGATTCATTGTTGTCCAAAAGGATGCCTGTTGTTCCGGAAACAATATGCGAATGACAAGTACTGTAGCCTTTGTGGGGCCTCTAGGTATGAGGAGAAAACGCTGCCTGATGGTCGGAAGACGCAGGGAAAAATCCCTGTGAAGGTTCTTCGGTACCTCTCATTCATAAAAAGAATGCAGCGGCTTTTCATGTCCGAGGAGTCTGCCAAACAAATGACTTGGCACAGGAAAGGGAAGAGATACGTCGACGAGTTAGGACGGGAAAAGATGGGACATCCATCTGATGGTGAGGCATGGAAGAACTTCGACTTGAAACACCCCCTTAATTCAGCAGATGCTCGGAATGTCAGAATTGCAATAGCAACAGATGGGTTCAATCCATTTGGGATGTCGACTGCGTCATACAGCTGCTGGCCCGTGTTTGTTATTCCGCTCAATCTCCCTCCTGGGGTACTAATGCAAAGGAAGCACATGTTTCTGTCGCTGATCATTCCAGGGCCCGAATACCCGGGGAAGAATTTGAGTGTCTACATGCAACCGCTTGTGGATGATTTGCACCACTCATGGCACAATGGGACGTGGACATACGACCGAGCATCAAAGAAAAACTTCTCGATGAAAATTTGGTTCCACTATTCCATGCACGACCTACCCGGGTATGCCCTATTCTGCGGATGGTGTACAGCTGGTAAATGGCCATGCCCAGTGTGCAGGAACCAACTTGAGTTCCTTTGGCTAAAGTCAGGTCGCAAGTATGTCGCGTTTGACAAGCATCGACAGTTCCTCGAAGGAAGGCATCCTTATCGAGAAGACCAAAAAAACTTCACGAAGGGCGTAGTTGTGCGTGAAGAAAAAGCGATACCGAAGTTCGATGGTGCAAAAGTTGATGCCGAGCTAAGTGCTCTCGTGCCTGCTGTGGGACCTGGCCCACGATTTGAGGGATATGGTGTAACGCACAACTGGACTCATGTGGCAGGCTTAACGCAGCTAGAGTATTACAAGGACCTCGAACTTCCCCATAACATCGATGTGATGCACACCGAAAAGAATGTTGGAGAGATGATCTTTCACACAGTCCTGAACATTCCTAAGAAGACAAAGGACAATGTGAAGGCTAGAGTTGATGTTCAGAAGCTCTGTGATAGGGAGAGATTACACATGAAGCCTCCTAACCCTCGTCAAAAAAATTGGTTTAAGCCAAATGCCGACTACTGCCTTGATAATATCCAAAAGAAGGAGGCATTCAAGTGGCTCAAAAACATCGCCGTGATGTTCCCTGATGGTTACTGTTCCAATATAAGTAATGGAGTCAATCTTCTTACAGGAAAAGTCACTGGGCTCAAGAGTCACGACTATCACATATGGATTGAGCGGTTGATGCCGGTGATGCTTCGAGGGTATCTCCCCGATAGTATCTGGCGAGTGCTTGCGGAGTTGAGCCATTTCTTCCGCACGCTCTGTGCGAAACAGATATGTCCCCTGATTATTGCGAAGCTGCGTGATCTTGTGCCGGAGTTGCTATGCAAGTTAGAGATGATCTTTCCGCCAGGCTTCTTTGTTCCGATGGCACATCTCGTTGTGCATCTCGCGAACGAGGCACTCTTGGGTGGACCGGTGCAGTTTCGTTGGCAGTTTTGTATTGAGAGAGAGTTTAAGTACATTCGAAACATAACTGGAAACAAAGCTAGGATTGAAGCATGCATAGCTGAGGCAACAATACTCAAGGAGATGGCAGACGCCGTGACAACGTACTTTCCCGATGAAGTTGCCACTATGCATAACCCGGTCACTCGGTACAATGTCGACGAGCCCAAGAATGACCCCAAGCTCCTCCTCTTCCAATGTCCCGGTGGCAAGGCCGGTGCCGGTGAAAAATGTAAATTGACCAAGGAAGAGAAGGATTGCATAATGCTCTATGTGCTTATAAACATGACGGAAGTACTCGATTTCATGAGGTAAATGGTGAACAAATTACTTTGCAACTAGTAACTCAGTTTCGGTCTAATACGTATTTTCTCCTTTTAGACAATTCCAAGATGAATACTGGTTGGGAACGGTGGATCCCGATCCCGCGGAGCTGGACACTCTTCTGAAAGAGGGTGCTCACGGAGGAAAAAAATTTGTGTCTTGGTTCATGGGAAAAGTAATTTCTAACGTGTCCCTCTTACCTTGCAATATGTGACTTGTCCCTCTTATTACACGTAACTAATGCACAAAACAATTTGAACCGTACTTGTAGGGAGCTGATCCCAACGTTGAGATGACAAATGAGCTGAGATGTGTTTCCCAAGGATTTAACCGTACCGTCATTAAGTATGAGAAGTATGATGTGAATGGGTTCCGCTTCCATACAGAGTATCACCAGAATAATCGTCCTGGAGCAAAAACTGTAAATACTGGGGTCTTCACCAAAGGATCCAGAGGAGCCGATGGAGCCAATTACGTAGATTACTACGGAAGGTTACAAAACGTATACGAGCTGACGTTCAATCGTACGAACATAGAACTCAAGCTCGTTGTGTTCAAGTGCCACTGGTTCGACCCATGCAATGGACCACATGTTAAGCCTTCAACCACCTATACCGGAGCCGATGTCTATATTGTGGCTCACCAAGCCAAGCAAGTTTATTATTTGCCCTACCCATGCCAGAAAGAGAACCTCAAGGGCTGGGAAGTCGTGTTCTGGGTATCCCCACATGGTAAGCTACCCAGGCCCTCCGACAACGATTACAACAACATTGACCCTAAAACATACGAGGGAATTTTCTATCAAGAGCAAGAGACTTCGGGCACTTTGACTTACAAATAGGTGGTCTCGAGGACCTCGAGAACAATGCACACACTCGTGGTGAGTCAGTGGTGGATCTGAAGGACATAGATGTGCTCTCGAAGTTTCATGCGGAAAATGACGACGATGACGAGCCTGGCGATGAGCTTCCGCCCTACTACTCACGTGATAGTGATAGTGATAGTGAGAATGAGAACCAACACCCTGATGAGGAGAGTGATGACGATAGGTGACGGTCTATAATGTCTTTATGCTTTAGTAATTATTTTCCAACATGCTTCTTAATTGCATTACGTCTTTATGCTTGGTATCTACATGTTATTATGTCTTTTATTCTTTAGTATTTATTTTTCGACATGCTTTTTCATTGCATATGTCTTTATGCTTAGTGTCTACATTTTATTATGTCTTGATGCTTACTTGTTTTCTCTTTCTCAATGCAGTTGATTGAACAATATGAGACAGGCAAGGGAAGCGCTTCTGGTGGTCCTTCTCCCGGTTCTTCAGCTTCTCCTCGTGTTTCGCCTTCTTCCGGTGCTTCTGCTGCGCCGATCCGACGCTCACCTATTATCAGCCGGGGAGATATGGGGTTCACCCCGTCGCCGTCGGCGCAATAGATGTAGGGCTTTGGACGTCTAGACATCTAGCTATGTATGTATCTACTTGATGATGGTCCTATGTGTGTATCTACTTGATGATATATGGAGCCATTGTGTGATCTTGTTTGTTGTGAATTTGTCGTGATTTTTGATTATTTTTTCTGCTATTTTTGCTGCAAAAAACGAGCCGCTGGAAAAAAAATTCTGGGCGTACCTTTGCCGACGGCACTGCCGTCGGCACAGACCCTTAATGTGACTAAATGGGCGTACCTTTTGCCGACGGCACTGCCGTCGGCACAGGTAAATCCCTGGAGCGCCCAGCTGCCTCCACGTGGCGACGCTGTGCCGACGGCTGGCCGTCGGCACAGACCACTCCACCTCGCCCGACCAATGTGGGCCCCACCCGCCGCTGTGCCGACAAAGTAGGTGCCGACGGTGCGTCTCTGGCCGTCGGAAAAAGCTGTGCCGACGGTTTTCTTCTGTGCCGACGGCCAGGTGGCCTGTGCCTACGGGGCCCTATGCCGACCACCCTGTGCCGACGGTGGCCGTCGGCATAGGTGTGTGCCGACGGCATTGGTTCCTTTGCCGACGGGCTGCGGCCGTCGGCACAGGTGGCCATTCCTGTAGTGAATATGTAGATACCATAACATAACACATTTCAATGCACAATGAGTCTACAAATCTAATAAATGCACTATACATGATACTACACATATGTTACTTTGCACTATGAAGCTTTTTTTTTGCACTATGATGCTAGTAACATAAACTAGTACATGTTACCACTTTATGTTACTTCCCACTATGAGCAGTCTAAGAGTGTCTTATTTAAAAAATGTGTAGCAGTTGACTGAGTGCTGCGTAGTTTAAAGACTCCTCCATGCAAAAAAAAAAAAAACGATATTTCGCGCCTTTGTTAGCAAACACAATGTCTGTATAAAACGAAAACAAAAAGAAATTGTGTTATACCATATTAGAATAACCTTGTCATGAAAACACAAGGAATGTTCTAGTTCAACCTAGTCAGAGATTTTGTCAGTGTCTTATTTCTAATGTGTTGATGATCGGATGGTTAAAATATTAATAAATAAGTTCAATCCGCACTCAAGTATATGTATAATTGTTAGTGTATGTCGGCAGAGGGTGACCAATTTGATTTTAGATAACTTGAAATTTTAGGACAACAGATCCTTGTTTGTAACGATGACTAAAGTAGAACAACCGTATATTTCTACAAAAATGACATATACTCTGTTTAAACACCAACTAATTAAGAATCGGATAGCGACCATGATCAAGAAAGGCTCGTCCTTATCGAGATCGAGCGACTCGCCGGAGACCCCACGACTCTCTAGAAGGAACCTTAATGTAGGACTCGGCGAGGCCAGGTCGAGGCATATGCTAGCACAGGAAACCTTGTCGGAGTGGACAGCCTCCCACATGCCGGCGCACTGCGTCGCCATGGTGTAGTTGGACGAAATGCAGAGAATTAATAGAGAGAGAAAGCAGAGAAGATTCCTTTTGTGTGGCACGACGTACTATAGCACCATGCTTCTACTTGCACAGCTCACGTTTCTACAGCGTTGATTCCTTTTGTCCTCCGGCCTGCATTGATCGTACTCTATCTTCCATTGGTTGATATTCAGCATTTTTTCAGTACACAGCATAATTAACATTTAAAAAAATATTTCATCTTACAAAATACATATAGCACGAAAATGAACTAATTTCCCTTGCAACCTGCTTGGATGAAATCGAAAATGTCTTAAGCATCAATAAATAATAATTTGCAGTTGGAAAGAAAATGTAATAAGGTTATGAAGCATAAGATCTGAATAGAAATATTTTAGTGTCCAATAAGACAAATCTTCATTTCCAGTATCTTTTCGGTAAACATCATAATTAATATGAAAGGAATTTCTTTCAACTTACAAAATACATATTGCACAAAAAGGAATAAATCTCCCTTGCAGCCTGATAGGACTTTTATTGAACATCTCTCATCATGAATAAATAATAATTTGCAGAGATGCAAAAATTTGCTTACCGAGTAGATAAAGGAGTACAAAAATTATATGCATGATTAACTAAAACTCCTTTGTCAGGTTGACTCAATTAAAATGAGCATAAAATGGAAAAGAGTCGTAACTACATAATTGGGGGAAAATATTCATATTAAAAAAAAAGAAAACCAATAGATTTCACCTTCGCACTGAACTAATGAAGTTTCAAGATAATTTTGTGAAGATCATTTTTGTGAAGATAATGTGCGGAGAGCAGATAATGTAGAGCGGCACGAAGTACTCTTTACGGAAATTCATCTTGTGAAGATCATTTTTTGTGTATAGTTGGGAAATACGGGAAACAAATTGGCTAACAGATGACATTTCCATAAGATGCATAATTAGTATAAAAAGAATATATTAGGTTTTCTAATTAAAATTATTTGAAGTTGTTATTTGCGCGGCGACACGCCGCGTCCGTGTGGAAACCTGTACGGGAAAAGAAAAGCAGATAAACATGCATGAAATATATCTGAAACTTTTTATGAATATTATTGAATATTTAATTTTCAGGGGAACAAAAAAACAACAAAATATTAAATACATTTTAGGGAATATTTAATTTGTGCATTGATATGAAAGAAAAATATAATAGTAGTGAATGTCGTAGTAACTGTAATCCTTAGATGATCCTTTGATTTTTCCAAGTCAGTAAGTAAGTAGTAAATACATCGCAAATTATGGAGCTTGAGCTGAACTAGATGAAAGATCTGATTACCACAAAAAAGAAATGAGCGAGTAATAGCACTTATTTCAAAAAATATGGCACATCATCGGATTAAGATACATCAATAAACCAAATCCTTTGTAGATTATACTCCTCGTTTCAATAATTCGCTGGTGCAAATTACTAAAGCATAAGAATAAAACAGTAAATGCAGACCAATCTAATATCTGACCCACTTACGGAATTTTATTACTGAAACATCTGAGGACTACACGTCGATGCAGTGCAAACAATATGGATGGTATGACCAATTAAAGATATTGAAATGTATCCTAGATCATGAAGATCAATTTAAATGGAGTTGGATTGGCCGACTATTGGCCCTTCACGTAGTTACCTGCGTGAAAAGTAAATGGGTTAGGTTGACACTCCAAGTGCAGAGTGTGTAGTAAGTGGAATACGTGTTTTCCCCACGAGGGGTGACTCGAGGGTTTAATATCGAACTCTCGGGAAATCAGTAGTGAAGATTTATCTTTCCTATCCTTCTTTTGGTTACTTACAAAACAAAGTAAATGTTTTGGTACTCAACCTCACCTAGTGGTTGTCAAGCACAAGGTGTGAGAATGATATCAAGATAATATGCAATGCAAACAAGAAATAAATATGCAATGGTGGTAGCAAATGATAAATGATATTTTTGGGTTTTATATGATGAATGCAAGATGTAAAAGTGTTTTTGTATTTTCGGATTTTTAAATGGCAGAAAATGGTAAAGTGGTAAAAGTGGTTGGAAAGGTGTTTCTTATGATTAAAAATGGACCGGGGTTCATGGTTTCACAAATGCACTCTCTCTTTAATAAAGTGGTAGACAATGGAACACTAGAGTTGACATATAAGATTGCAACACAACAGTTTAATGACAAGTTATAATTATATGGGCATCACGTCCTAACATAGAGACATTTTAGTTTATTATTAGTCTCACTTATACTCCACCAAGATGTGAACTAAATCATAACACCTCAGTAATTAAGATAACTCAGAGTATAGCAATAAGTATCATGACATGAAGTCAAAATAAGAACATGCTAGATCTAGTCATGGAGGAAGTGGCAATGGTCACACCCACACCTCCGGTAGCATGGTATTTCCTTTTATCCCTAGTGAGGCAACAAAGTAAGGTAGAGATACCCAAGTGGATCGCAGAACTTTCTCTCACGTTCACTGCATTAGCCACCCCCCGTTACTCCAACTAATGCACACGTTCTCCCTCACACGCTCTCATAAAATGCATTATCATGACAAGTAAATAAGAACGGGGTACATAATATGCATCTACTTTCATAACTGAAACAAAACCATTGCAATCTCAAACATATATTAACTCATAAAAAGATCCACCACAAATGTATTACATAAATGACCGTAATCATGTTCAGCAGCTCATACGGTACTAATTAGTGAAGCTCAAGAGAGAGAGAGATACATAACTTACTTCCACAAACCCATAGTCCAGAGGCGGACTACTCCCTCTTCATCATGGAGACGGTGGAGAAGTCGTTGGAGAAGATGGAGCACTAGTACAGAACGACACAAATGATACCCCTATATGGAAACGGCAGAATAAAGACAACAGTCAGCGCTCACGAAGGCAACGGTTAAAAAAAAATGCGAGGCTATCCACAAGCGAATTCGCGACACATCGGCAACGGACAAATATATCTAACCGTATCCAATATATTAGAAACGGGTGAAATTTTCCATCCGTATGCAATTAAACTCGGCCCATATAAATACTTCTAACCCTACTCCTTAGTCGCCCTCGCACGCATGCGCGGCTGCGCCCAATCCTCTCCCGCAGCCACACACACTCCTTATCCTTTACCTCCTTCCTCTCACATATCTCGGTGCTGCCGGCCGCCTCCGGTGACGAGGGAACTCTCCCCGACGAGATCGGCTCCAAGAAGGGCGCCAGAGCTGTTGATGGAGCGACGGCGGCGCGCTGGATCTTCGCGCAGAGCCAAGCGGCGAACCGGAGCATCATCTAGAGGTTAGCCCGGATCTGGATTGTCGCCCGATTCTCTTTTTCTACCTCGCCCGGATCTCTTTTTCTTGGTTCTTTCTCCACTGGGATTCACACTTCTTTTGCCTCGTTCGGATCTGGTGGTTTCATGGCCTCTCAGATCGGATTTGTTCTCTGCATGCATGCGTCTTGGGAGCGCCGGTGGCGGCGGCCGCGACGCCGGAGTTTCGTAGAGAAGCAGCTATTCTTGTGGATATCATGAGGATGCCTCCGTGGACCTCAACGCCACCAGCTTCGATCCCATCCTCGAGTCCTCGCTGGATCCCTTCATAGTCATCCAGGTACGTACAGCCCATACGATCAGAGCAGCTAGTACTTTTCATGCATGAATGTTTCACATGGAGCACCGATCCTATCAGTTCCCTCTTTGATGTACCTAATTTAACTTCGAAATACAATCTGAATGAACAAGTCGATGACTTGCTTCTGTGTTCTTTCCAATCTTAAAGTTTGTGTGTTCATCGGCCGATTATTTATATACTTTATTCTGCTTTAGATCTGGATTGACTTTCCCGTCCGTGCGGTTGTATAACAGCTGATGATTCTAAGCTCGTGTTGTGTGTGAGATTTAATTAAGTGTACTACTACTGTCTACCTTTTATTACGATGTGTGCAACAGATGATTCTAAGCTCATGTTGTCACTATTCCTTCAATTTGTTTGACTGCAGTTTCTTTTTATCATGTTTTATCCACAGGTGTTGTCTGAAGAACATAGCAATTCTATCAAGACTTCAGATCTACCAGAAGCACGACATGTTGAAATCGTAGTGGTTTTTTTATTTTCTTGGAGAGGGCAACACCTGTGTATCATGAATTGTGTCTTCTGTATTTTACCCATATGTCTCGCGCAAGAATATAATTTATATGTGCCTTGTGAAAGAGTAAAGTAATATGAATTGTCAACTGATTGCTTCCGCTACCGGTGCTGGCCGGTGGCCTGCCATTTTTTTTTAATATATGCGATCAACAATGGAAACGGGAAAAATAACCGTTGCTGATAACTCGCTTCACATCAGTATCGGAAGCGGGGCAACGGATGCTTTCTCCGTTGCCATAGAAGGTTTGCCCCCGTTGCCAGTGTCGTTCTGTACTAGTGGAGACCACGCCGGCAGCGCCCCGCCGGAGTTTCCCCCCTCCAATCTGCAACTCCAGGTCTCTGTTTCGTGGTTTCTGTGTTTCTGCGGCGCTCCTTTCCAGAGAACGTCGGGGGCTATTTTTATAGTCGGTTTTAGGTCAAAACGGAGACGGTGGAGGAAAGATCGACGACAACGGAGCTCCGAGTCCCAAAAGAGGGGGTCCCACGCGACCCAGTACCTAGCCGCGTGGGCCCACTCAACTTTGGCCTCCGCTTCTTTTCGTGCGCTTCCTTGGCTCCTACGCTTTGTTCCTTCCAAAAACTGATGCCCGTAAAATTTAGGTCATTTGGACGTCGTTTGGGTCCCTGAAACATTAAAATATAGAAAAAGGGTTTTCTGACTGTGCAGGGTTAATTCCATAAAAATAGGAAACATACAAATATTCCCAAAATCATTATAAAACAGTGATATAACCCTTATATGATGCAAATATGACTGGAATATAAGTAAAATAATGCAAAGTTCATGTATGCATTTTACATGCATCAACATCCCCAAGCTTAACCTATACTCGTCCTCGAGTATGAAGGTGATAAAACTAACATGGACTTTGCAATTTAATACTATCAATGGATATCAAAGATGATTACTATTGCTACATAGAGTCAAATGATTCATTCTTAAAAGGAGTAGCAATATGCAAGATAGTTTATGAAGTGATATCAAGTATTCAATGCAAGGATGTTCAATGATAATTCACAAAGTGTAACATAAAGAAAAGTACTATGGACCACATGTATGCATAATGAAAAGTAAGAACATCCTATAATGGTCATAGAGTATTGATGAAAATCTGAATATAAAAGGTGGACACTTTGGAAAGATATATATATGAGTAGAGGTAAAGCATGAATAAGTTTCATCTAACTTCTGAACTTCTCTACTTAAGTTAATGATTGTAATGTGGTAATCCTTGGTGTCAAGCTCTCATTCCCCTATCATAGCATCTTGAATGATTAAGTTTAAAGTGAAAGCAAATATGAGTAGTGTGCTTGACAAAGTACAGGTTGAAAGTCTCATGCCCCTTGAATACAAGTACCTACTCCATGTGTTACTCAACTTGGAAAAAAGCAAGTTCAAGTTAAATATCATTGTAAGTAATAATAGTATCATTAAGAGCGTCAACTGGGGTACCTCTTGTCCCAGGATATGGAACAAGCCCATATCAAAATGACAAGACAAACAAACACAATGAACAATCTCAACACCCTTTTTATTTACCATTGGATAGCTTTTTATTGTAAGGTGTATCACAGAAGGTTCACCATAGCATGTAAGTAAATTTCCACCATGAATGATGCATGGCTTAGATTAGCGGCCCAGGCGTCTCTCTAACCATTTATACAAACTCATTTAAACTCACTTCATTTCCACATTTATTTCACCCATGGTAAGCATCCATAAACAAAAGTACATGATATCAACTAAATGAATGAAGTGCATGTTGAAAGCTTGCCATGTGACAGCACATATGAGCTAACTCTCAACCAAAGACATTTGTCAAGCCACAACATCATAATTTTAATCACAATGGGTCATATTTTATTTATGCAATAAAGTAAAGTGTGCATCAAGTTCGAGAGAGCTCTATAACCAACTTTTCCCATAACAATCAACAACATAAGCATTTTCATTCAGAGGTATAGATAACACAAATATCATGATAAACATACTCGGAATAGCATAAAGCTAATAGGTAGATATGGTGGACTCACTGGAAAAACTTTGGTTGAAGGTGTTGGAAACAAGTTTTTGCTTGTTGGAATTTTTGGGCTAGCAAAGGGAGAAAGTTGACCATCTAAATGCATGCATGAGTGTCCATAGAACTAACTAATCCATGTTAAACAAGTAAAATAACATTCAGCATCAAAACATGAATAAAAGATAGCTCTTGATAAAATATTGCAAATTATTACTCATTAACAAGCTCATGAATCATGCAACTATATGTATCTTTTAAAATCAACTCAAACATCCCTTTTCCCAATCTATAATAGCATCCAACATAATTCAACCCAAATTTCCAGTAGCTCTCTCATATATAAATGATAGTGTGGTGGTCTCACAAAATAAAAATCAAACCAAACAAACAAAAAGACGCTCCAAGTTTATGCGATAAAGTGTTTCGATCGAAAAACAGAAGTTAGACGTGTGCAAACCGAGAGTGTGTAGGTCCAGTGGGGTTGTCTTCACATCCCCAAGCTTATGGTCTTCACCATCCTTGGATAGCTCTTGGTGCATCTCCTCTAATCCCTGTGAAAAAACTTCAAAACACCGTTTCTCCCATTTCTTTTCTGTGGGGTGCATTAGTAGTGATAAACAAATAGATTTCTTGCTGCATATAATCCTTGAACAAAAATTCATATGAATGTCCAGAAATGTATAATGTTGTATGCCTACTCATAAACTCAATTGGATCAAAAAGATTCAAGTTAAAAGTTCAAAGCATGCATCAAACAAAATGGGACAGAATCTGTCCAGAAAAACAGCAGCAGCAAAACGTATTTTTCTACCCTACTTAACTTTGTCGAAAATTCCGAAAAATTCATGCATACAGAGGATGAAAAGTTGCAACTACAGTTCAAATATGAGCTCATTCGGAGTTACAGAATAAGAATTAAAAATCATACCGTGCACAGATTCGTGCAGGAATAAAATCTCCGAACGCTATAAGCAACTTTTTCAAACCAAAATGAGTAAAACTTGGCACTTTATTAAAAATTCCAGAAACTAAACTAAACACAAGTCTCTTGTTACAGCAAGAGGACACAAAGAAAATCACAAATAAAAACAACCGGGTTGCCTCCCGTAAAGCGCTTTCTTTATAGCCATATAGCTAGGCTTCTTACTTGATGTTTATTGTGGACGAAGCTCATGAGGGAGCTTGAACTTTGATGGTCCCTCTTCCTTGGGAAGTGTTCCATGCACTTCTTGTGTGGAAACTGAAACTTCACATTCCCTTCTTTTGAATCAATGATAGCACCTGTAGTACGAAGAAAAGGTCTTCCAAGAATAATTGGACTAGAGGTTTTATTCCCCATATCCATGATTAGAAAATCAACAGGCACAAATGTCATATGTAACTCTACCATAACATCACTTACTTTTCCTAAAGCATGTTTAATGGAATCATCAGCAAGTGCAAGTTCAATAGAGCATTTTTCAATTCAAGTATTCATATAGTTCTTTAGATAAAACAGAGACACTAGATCCTAGATCAAGTATAGCATGGTGTGTCTCTTTTCCAATGGTTACTAGGACTTTGGGAATCCAATATCCCCAAGCTTAGGTGGTATCATAGCCTCTTGGTTGTACCTAGCAATCTTTTCTTTTAACACATGATTAGCAATATAAGAACCAAAACCAGCTTGGTTAGAGTTGATGAAGGATCACTTGCAAATTTTTGTAAGATAGATATTAATTCATGCAAGCTACAATTCTCTAAATCAAGCAATGGTTCCTTACTTCAGTAAGCATTTTAACTTCTTCAACTTTCTTTTCCTTTTTAACCCAAACTTGTTGCTTAACAGGAACTTATTTCACATGCTTAAATGATGAGTATTTTCTTATTGAATCACTAACACAAACCAGCTTTTCCTCAATTCTTTGAGGTAAACATCTTTTTCAAGAAATTCCTTCTCACATAATCTTAGTTTATGCATGACATTAACTAATTCATTGTTTATCTTGGGAATAATGTTTTCAGAATAAGATACTAGTTGTTCAAAATCTCTTTACTTGGTAGCTTCTCTAACTTAGTTTCAAATTTATCTTTGGATAATGCAAGTGCTACCGCGGTGTCCTCCAACTTTTTGTTGCTACCCACAAAGATACCAAACATTCTTCTAAGTGTCATGGGTACCACAACCAAGCTACTCCTCTCTGTCGATCCACTAGACATATCTGTGCTACACTTTCTATGTTTTCAAGGTTAAATAAATTAACAGAGAGATAAACTACAGACGGTTGAATTAAATTTCAGGTACGTTGCTCAGTTCTCCAGGAGCCTTCACGTTGAGTACAGGGCCAAAGGAATAGATGTACAATGTCAGGTTAGCGCAGCCTACCATAATGTTGAATTAATGTGAGGTTACTCTTGTGTCTTTCAAAAATTTCGTGTCCATTCCTAGTTAAGCTTGGATCTTAGTAATTCAACTTAGTCTAAGGTTCAAAAAAATAGTTCAACTGAGTCGCATATCGACAAGTTAATGAAAAATACACGCACTTTATATAGATAAATTTGTACTTCAAATCGAAATCTTCAAACATTAATATACTATAAAATCTAAGGATGTCGATGTATCGATTAAGGCTCAACACTATCACCATTGACTGGACCTAAATTGGTATCATGTGTTGAACTACTGCAGGCCCCGCTGTTCGTGGAGACGAAGATGACGTTGGGCGCGGTGGGATACTGCAAGCGGCAACGCCTCTTGTCGTGGCTGACGATGCCAACATCTGACGAGTACGCTAGAGCGGCCACATGTTGGATCGGGCATGGCCTGCTCTGCATGCCTAACCTGCGCATCGGCTCCAATGGTGCATCTGCAATGTCATGCCAGACTGGGTGTTCGATCAGTTTTGCCTCCGCGTGAATCTGTGGTATAGAGTCCGATTCCAACGCCTCAGGACAATGAGAGCATCACGCCCAAGCGTCGTCCATGACAGATGTCTGCCCCCAAACAAGCCTAACCAGTTTGTCCCGCATCGTTTATGGATGTGTATGTATTTTTTTTTTTAGAAAAGGAGGGTGCGATTCCCCGGCCTCTGCATCAACTGATGCACACAGCCATACGCACTTATTATATTAACCAGATCCAGGATTACAAGATACAACATTGAACACAAACTGAAGTCAACCTCTCGACAACAAGGGTCGCTACCACTCTGATGGGGGTGACTAACACCAACGCACATCATCTAAAACCGGAGTACCAGTTCAGCGTACACTCAACGCACACCAAAATGCACGCTTTAGTAGTCGCTGCCGCCATTTTCCACGAACCCATCTTCAGAATGTTGATCAACACCATAACCTTGCAAAACCAGCCGCCAAACCTTCCACGAGTCCCTTCGGCATAGTGCAGACTTGCGGAGAGACGTGAATGCTTCACCTCGATGATGCCTTCAGGAAGGAGACGACACACCAGGAATCGCCATCACCGGCTCCTACCCAAACGGAGACAAGCTTTCACCCGGATCAGCCAATCACCTCCAAACTGCAGCAAGTACACCAGCACGATCCACCGCTCGATCCACCTAGCCACCATCATCCATCCGGCGCCGCTCCACAGACGATGCCCAAGAGGGAACACCACACCACAGCGCCGCCATCGTCCGATCCGTAGATCCTAGGGTTTCCCCGGAGCCTTGCAAGCGAGAAGACGTGGACTGCTACGATGATGCCTTCAACAAGGTAACGACGTCGAGACGTCGCCATCGCCCGCCAAAAGGCCAGCTTTCACCGGCAGCCGCGCCTCCGAACTCGCCGCCGGTACTAGATGCAGGATCCAAGATCCAACACATCCAGCCAGGCCGATCCCTCCGACGGAAGAGGAAACCGCCACCACCATGCCCAGGGCAGGAGACCCGGCTTCCTCATGACGCTTGCCAAGCCAGAGGACGAGTGTCGGCCGGCGATAGTGAAGATGCAGATTCGGCCCGCCGAAGCCATGGGCCATCGAGAGCGCCTCCTCCACCCCTGCCGCCGTCGCCGCCTTCACACCATTCTCGGCCGTCGCTGGCCCGCGGCACCGCCAGTGTGGCCGTCCGAGGCGAGGCGCCGCTGCCCCGACCCGACCTCCGGCCGAGGAAGAAACGCCGCCGCCGCCGCCACGCCACACGGGCTCTGCCCTGCGACGCCTATGGCGACGGCGGCGGGGAGGGTGGCGCGAGGTGGGGGAGGAGGAGCGGGGGCGGCAGGGACTCCCCGGTGCGGCCACCGCCGCCGCACGGGAGAGGGAGAGGGTTAGGTTAGGGAGAGGGCGAGGTGGATGTGTATGTATGCATATCTACCTGGTATTTGTTGGGAATCTATGCCTTCGAGGCAATCATGTGATGATGATATTTCTCCATGTGTTCATTAGTTATTTATATAGTCCATGAACATTATCTTGGTATGTATCAACTAATATGTGAGTTGTTTGTGAAACTATATATTGAATGCCGATTGTTTCCTGACACCATATGGTATGGATATGCTTACAAATTTCTTTTGACTAGTACATGTTGATAAATAACGTCATATTTGGGTGCATTGAACATGGTTAATCTTAGAGCATTACTAGAAACTACTATATGCATGGGTTAAATGAAGCAATGAACATTAAATTTAGAATGCCCTAGCGTTCACGCAGCCTAGTTACTTGCTAGGAATAGTTTCAGGAGAAACTTAGAGAGTAGAATGTGTCATGTTCGTGATGTTAATTCTCTGTGACGTTGGCATATATATTCATACTAGAGAATGGTTCTTTCACATATTGCGGTATGCGTAGGTGGTACTCTGCTGGAATTTCCGAAGGATCCACATACTAGATGGCCGCTGGAATTTCCTCCTCACCTCCCCGCGCCCACGACAGCTTCGACAACTTCCCTGAGGTCCATGTAATTGATCTAGGCACCAGGGAGACAATCGTGAGCTTCCCAGCGAACCACGTGTTGTACGGCTTTGCGGATAGCCCATTATTTTCGGGTGTCGAGAGGATTTCATTGGCTCGTGACCCTCGGTACACAACTCTACCGACATCGTCAAAACTCGTGATTTCGGTAATTTCTGGTCGTTTTCGTGGGCTATATCGCACTGTTTTGGGTCCTGTGAGGATTTCAATGGTCTGTGACCCCCGGAACACGACTCTACCGACAATGCCAAACCTCGTAATTTCCGACATTTTTGGCCGTTTTCGTGGGCTATAGCGTACAATTTTAGGGTCCTGGGATGATTTCAATGTCCCGTGACCCCCTGTACACGACTCTACCGACATCACCAAACTTGTAATTTCCGGCTTTTCTGGCCGTTTTCGTAGGCTATAGAGTACAGTTATAGGGTCCAGGGAGTATTTCAATTGTGACACCCCTCCCTGGAACATATCTCCAGAGAGGCAGTCGTCCCGTGCGCCAGCCCAGGATATCTGGCCGCACGTCACAACAGTGTAACATAATGGAAATCATTACACAATCAGGCACAAGAAGTGCTACACACGGTTTACAAGGCCATCAAGGCAATACAGAATGTCTTGCCAAACATGGCTCAGGACGGGGTTTAACTGGCAGCGGAAGACGACTAAGGCAGCGGCTTGGAGCGGCTCCACTCCACAGGCATCTGGCTGGGCTACTGATCCTAGCACGCTCTTGCTCCATCTCCTTGCTAAGGTAGAAGATGTTTCCTCGCCAGAATCTGGCCAAAACACGAGGCCCGTGAGTACATTATTATGCACTCAGCAAGTATTGCCCCTCACTACAAACAATCCAACAATCATGCAACAAGACATACACTGTAAATAAAATCCTACAACATGGCAAGTGTACTCTAGATACCTGGCATGAAAGTAGCATGGCATTGACAACCAAACAGGTCATGAGCAAGCAACGTGGGTATTACCGGTACAGAGTCCAAGCCAGGTGGGGTTGGATCGTGCACCGGCAATCATACAATGAGCTTACCTGTGACGAATAAACGAGTGTAAAATCTTATAATTCGTGGTTGCTAGAATGAGATCACGTCTCTCATTCAACAACATCTAGGCCTTCAAGCCAACTCTGGCTTTCACAAGTAACATTCCCTGCATCATTTTATTGTTCATTTAGTGAAATCAGGTTGTTCAACTTTCTTTCAAACAAGACTTATGTTAAGCCTCCGGACTCGACGAGGACACACAGTGTGACCGACTCTGAACTGTTGTTCCATAACCTTGGAACAAGGCTAGACATCTAGATTAGACACTCTCGAGAGGTGGCAGATACCACTCACCTAAGTGCACCACACTGAGCCGGTACTTTAGGACGACATCCTTAAGGCGAACTCAGCAAGATACACTCACCTGACCGTTCACTCTACCAAGACACTCCCTGTGTAGCCACCGACATAACTATATGCCTTATGCAGAAGTGAATCCGGCACGTCCCCAACTATGGGCAATGCCTAGCTCCGGAACCTTCGCAAGACTAGCCCCGACCAACTATGGTAACCGACTAGACTTGCCAAAAGGGTGGCATCAAAGGAGGCTCGTTAGGATTACGTAGGTCAAGGCCCGCCCATGTGAGCGACAGTGGCAGTGCGTTCAATGTTCAGATTAGTGGCACTATGGACTGACCCTATCGAAGATTGGAGGGTTGTTTCAATTTATTCAAGTTTCAACACAACAAGTTCCAAACAATAGGGGTTAGTCCAGCGTAACAGTCACGATAAACAAACACAACCACCTGCAAGTATCAGTTTCAACAAACAACAAGCAACACAAGCATAACACATAACAATAACAACATAAAACTTGCATGAACAAATAACAGATCAATAATAACAATAATACCCGGGTGACGGTGGCGGGAGACCCGGCCGGTGTCACTCGGGGGTTAGTGATAAAATATTACCATAAAAGCATAATATTTCCCCCACTTTCTTGGCTGAGGCGGGAGACCCTGCCATTGCCCCGGAAGTGTGAGTGTCATCGTAAAGAATAACCGAAAAGCACTCATAAAAATGAGAGAGCATCCATTCCACTCGAAGGTTACCTCGACATGGTGTCAGCAATCTCGGCAAAAGAACCGCGGAAAAGTCGGCTCCCAGCATCGCAGTCCGGATGGCATATGCCAACCATATTTGACGGTGGGACAAAGGCAACTAACACGAATGCCCCCAACCCCGAGGATCATAAGCCGACATTCGTCCGCACCTCACCTCGGCGTTGAAGAAGTTGAAAAACCAAACAAAGCCCCGCAAAGCGAGACGCACAGTTGTAATAATTCCCCCACTTCCTCGGCTGAGGCGGGAGACCCTGCCATTGCCCCGGAAATGGGAGTGTTGCACAGATACGCATATATAGTAGTGCAATAATAAAAATGCAACATGACATATGCAGCAATACAATGCTCATGTAAAAGTACGGACAACAAACAGACATGTGATAATAACAGTAGACAGGCACAAACAATATAACAATAAGCAGACAGACATATAATACTCGGCAGGCAACAAGCAAAACAACAGACAAACATTGCTGGACGGTTTATAGCAAGGGGTTAGCTTGCCTGCGAAGACGGGTTTCCGCTGGGCTGGGAAGGGTCGAGGTGATTCCGCGGCGTAGGGCAGTGATAGCCCCGTCCCACGGACTCCGGAATGCGCTCACACAAGGGCACCCAATAAAACTATCTTGGAATGAGATGAAACCAGTACTACTGGTTAGAGCTCGTCGAGATACAATTTTAGAAATTTGAATCGGTTAAAACGGACTTACGGTTTGAAAGACATGAGCGTCTGAACAATCAATCAGCAGGAAAAGGAAAAATTTCCCGCGAAAAAAAAAACGAAACGGGCCGTCGGCCACGCGCAGATGGGCCTCTGCGCGCTGCACGCGCGCGTGCCAGCGCCGGCGCGCGACAGGCCGTTGGTGGGCCGCTGGGCTGGGCCGAAACCGCTTCTGGACAGCTGCTTCTGCTGGAAAAAAAAAACGGGGAGACGGGCCGCTTTCGTTGCTGGGCTGGGCCGCTGCTCCGTAACGGATAAAGGAACGGCAACGCGACGAACGGATCGACACCGTGGTCGTCACCATCCTCACGCGGGGAGACAGCACGGCCGATGCGGCTCCTGCGCCGGCCGCTGGGCTCGCCGGCCGGCTGGCCGACGGAGGGGACGGAGCGGCGACGGGGCCGCGGCCAGGAGAGCTGGGGGTGGTGGCGGTGACCGGGGGCTCGGGCGGCGTGGTCCTCTTCCTCTGCGTCGCGCGCAGGAGGAGCACGGGCTCGCCCGGGGGCGCGTCGTCGACGCCGCTGGGGAGGCCGTGGCGCCGGGGAAGCAGCGGGGACGGGCTGGCGTGGTCCACCGCGGTCGGGGCCTCGAGCGGCTGGGGGGGTAGCAGGAGACGGCGACGGGGCTCGGCTCGGCCGTGCGCGGCCGGCGGAGGCGAGCACGGACGGCTCCTCCGTCGTGCTGCCCGGCCAGCTCGGGATCGGTAGAGGGCGGCCGAGGAAGGGGAAGAGACCGGCTCGGGGAGGCTCAGGCGGGAGGAGGGGCCGGTGTGTGTGCTCCCGTGAGCTCCCATGCTTCGGCCATGGTGGCCTCGAGCAAGAACTCGAGCTCCCAGAGCTCCTTCTGGTCTGCTGGTGGAGGAAAAGGAGAGGGAGGGAGTGGAGAGGAGTGAGGGGTGCAGCAGCTCGGGAAAAGGCTGCCGTGCTCAGCCGAGCTTGGCAATGGCGGAGTTGCTCTCCGGTGATTTTTAGGGGCTCCCGAGCAAGCTAGGAGTGAAGCTCCAGGGGAGAGAGAGGGAATGGGAGGGGCAAGGCTGAGGGAAGGCAACGGGGTCCTTTATAGCGAGGGTGAGGGAGGGAGACACGGGAGAACTCCACAAAATATCTACTACGCCACTGTATCGTCGGTGGAATGGATAAGAGGAGGAGCTGTGAACACAGTAACGCACGAGGTGGTACTGCAGCTCAGGGGTTAGGCAGGGTTTAGGGCTAAGTGACGTTTAGGTCAGGCGAAAGCGGGCGTCTAGGGTGCGACACGAACGGCACCGTCGCGTTCCCGATGACTCCGGGGTCCAAACGCGATGGGGTTTTCGCCACTGTTTGCCAAAATTAAAACCCTACAACTTTGGCGACTAACGTTTTCGCAAATTCGAAACTTCGCGCGACTAGAAGTTTTGAAAAACGGTACTGGTCAAACGGAGAGAGGTTGATCGGTGAAATGATCTTGGTCTTACACAACTCAATAAAATCCCCAAAAATTTGGCATGGGTTGTTGTGGTCAGGGAAGAGTGTCCATGAAGTTTGAGGTCATTTGGATGATGGGAAATTAAGTTTCCAAAAGATGGCCAAAAATGACCTAAATGGGAATGATCAAGGAAAAGTGGGGTTCCAAGCTTCAACTTGGGGTGGCATCCTGGATTTGTGCGTCTATGGACCATGTGGTTAAGATCACCAAGTACCATGGTCATTGGAATTCTCTAGGTCTAGGTTTGTTTGAAGATCTTGAAATGGCACTAAATTGGGCTTACACGGGAAGTGGTCTAAATATTGCTCAAATAGATTTGGCTCCAAAAGATGAAAGGTAGGAAATGCCAAAATATGCATTCCCTGAATTTATCAGAATTATTGGGGGTCCCTAGCTTGGTTAAAATATTTCTGGACTAGAAATGGTAGTTTTGAAATTATCGGCTAACTTGGAAATATTGCATTGGAGTATGCAATATTTTTGCATGGATGGTCTTCATATGGTCATAGGGTCCTCTGGTATTTTTGGTGGAATTTTTGGAGACCTAAAAATAGGGGTTCCTTTTGTAGGTGGAGAAAAGGATTTAACGGGGTCGATATTTAGGCTTAGGGTTTTGAGGAAACCCTAGCACCAAAATTTATCCTGGGTGGTGGGGAGGTTCCTGGATTATTGGGGAAATTTTGAGAGAGCAATTCCCAAGTCAAATCATCCGCAAAGATTTGAAGAAAATATTTTAGGAAAAGGAGAAAAGTTTTTCAGGTGTCCGAAAACACCACTAAAATTAGGGACGAAATTTTGGGGTGTGACAGACCTTCCCCCCTTAAAAAGAATCTCGTCCTCGAGATTCGGGGAGTTATACAAGATAAATCTTGAACGATCCATCTATACCCAGTTAAAACTTTTCTACAAAATAACGGATTTTTGACGACCAACAGATCTGCACACAACAAGATTTTTATATGGTATTTCTACCATACGCAATGCATCTAAAAGATGGCATGGCAGGGGCTCACTCAACCAATCAACATAGGATCTACTAGCAGGTTTGTAAAAAATTAAATCTAAAGTTTTGCTCAAGCAGACATAGACATGGCAAGATCAAACAAGATCTACAAGCAAACTATCAATCAACAACCAAAGATTTACGGTTTTATTTTTAGAAAAGCTGTATATCCATTTTCATGTATACACAGGTTTTGAAAAAAATAACGAGGTTTCTTTTCAAAAGAAAATACATGTGCCACCAATATAATTGGCTCACAGACACCGTGGGGTAGGGCTATTCCAAAAATCATTTGCAGTGGTATGGCATAATCATTTCAACCATACCGAATAAGCCAGCACAATCAAACAATTATTAAAACAACATAGCAGAATTTTCTCCACTTGTATGCGACACACAAAACATCCAAGTGATGAACCATGTATAGCAACAAGCAGGTGATTTTTCCAACCTACACACAAGTCAGCAATAAGCAGGCCGGGTACCGTGGAGTACGGTATGAAATACTCCCACTTAATGGCTAACTTGTGCAACACACGCAAAAATACTTTTCTTACTTGAAATAGTCCCAATCAAAGTTTGTGTTAATTTTACAAGCGGGTATATGCATCTGGGTTCACATATACCACTTCTGTTTTTATCTGATCTGTCATTTCTTTAAAACTTTTCAGCGAAAGAAAGGCATGATATTCCGTCACACGTCAACCAAGTGGTTAACAAGGGAATCAGAATATCAAGTTTTAGTACGGCTGATCTGACATCAACCAGCAAACAGACAACTTATACTACAAGCCATCACAAGAAAAACAAACAAACAACAAACAACCTTGCCGATTCTCACCTACTAACGTAAAAGCGCCACTCAGGCTAACTAGACATGGGTTCTAATCCGCTTGGCGGCCTCTGGTAGTCGGTGGAGCTTAGCCGAGACGAAGAGTGGTGTCCACATCTCCATCTCCCGCGGGGTGGGGAATTGCAGGCACGCCTTCGAGGATTATACCTCCTGCTTGGAGGTACTGCTGGACTGGGGCTAGTGCTTGTGTCCCAGAGGCATCAAGACTGGATCCCGGCAAATCACCTGGGAACGGAAGTCCTGTACTCTGAGCTGGCTCAAGGTTGAGGTTGGGTAGGTTCCTTGCTCCACACAGTTGCAGGCGGGTACGACCAAGGTTGCGTCTTGTGGTGAAGAGTTCATCCCTTAGGGATTGGCAGAACTTTGTCATTGCCGCTCCGTAGTCGACCAGCGTGATTACGGCAGGGTCGACTTCCCCTCTAGTGGGAGTTTGGATAGCCTCCACACCATCACGGGGTCTGGCGGGGAGAAGGTGGAAAGCTCGACTTTCCGCCATTGCCGGTTCTGAGTACCGCAGGCGGACGAGACCTTCCCAGGCTGCTACCTGGATGGCTTGAGGAAGGGTGGGCATGCTCCTTCCTTGGATCACGTAAGACTGACTTGTGCCTAACGGGCACGAGCCGATATGCACGTCTGCTCGAAATTCACTCCCGGCAGGCGAGAGTGAGTTCTCGAACACCACATACCGGGGGCGAGCAGGCCTGCCAAGAAGATCACAGACGACTCCCAAAAGCATCAGTGGAAATCCGCTATGATCCTCGGCAGTGGTCTCCAGGACGACCATGGGGTTTGCCATTGGATTATTTGGCTCTGGGTGTAGGATGAGATAAGAACGCGAGATTCCTTTGCGGGATCCTGCTTCAAGAGAGTTTGGGTTGCTAAGGATAGCAGGCGAGGGTGGGGATAAATGGCAGCTAGGACTCAGTTCCATATACTGGGTTGTGTCGGCTCCTTCTCCTGGAAGAAACCGGCGAGCCTCTCTCAGGGATTGGGACAAGTCCTACTGCACCTTACTGTGGACCGACACCAGCCATGCCGGTTAGGCGGAGATGGGTTAAATCCATCGGGCTCACTGTCGGGCAAAAGTAAGGCTGAGCTTTCCATGCTAGGGTAGTCTACAGCCAGCCTGGTGCTCTGATACCATTGTCTGTGACACCCCTCCCTGGAACATATCTCCAGAGAGGCAGTCGTCCCGTGCGCCAGCCCAGGATATCTGGCCGCACGTCACAACAGTGTAACATAATGGAAATCATTACACAATCAGGCACAAGAAGTGCTACACACGGTTTACATGGCCATCAAGGCAATACAGAATGTCTTGCCAAACATGGCTCAGGACGGGGTTTAACTGGCAGCGGAAGACGACTAAGGCAGCGGCTTGGAGCGGCTCCACTCCACAGGCATCTGGCTGGGCTACTGATCCTAGCACGCTCTTGCTCCATCTCCTTGCTAAGGTAGAAGATGTTTCCTCGCCAGAATCTGGCCAAAACACGAGGCCCGTGAGTACATTATTATGCACTCAGCAAGTATTGCCCCTCACTACAAACAATCCAACAATCATGCAACAAGACATACACTGTAAATAAAATCCTACAACATGGCAAGTGTACTCTAGATACCTGGCATGAAAGTAGCATGGCATTGACAACCAAACAGGTCATGAGCAAGCAACGTGGGTATTACCGGTACAGAGTCCAAGCCAGGTGGGGTTGGATCGTGCACCGGCAATCATACAATGAGCTTACCTGTGACGAATAAACGAGTGTAAAATCTTATAATTCGTGGTTGCTAGAATGAGATCACGTCTCTCATTCAACAACATCTAGGCCTTCAAGCCTCTAGCCAACTCTGGCTTTGTTCTAGCCAGCTCTGGCTTTTCTCTCTAGCCAACTCTGGCTTTCACAAGTAACATTCCCTGCATCATTTTATTGTTCATTTAGTGAAATCAGGTTGTTCAACTTTCTTTCAAACAAGACTTATGTTAAGCCTCCGGACTCGACGAGGACACACAGTGTGACCGACTCTGAACTGTTGTTCCATAACCTTGGAACAAGGCTAGACATCTAGATTAGACACTCTCGAGAGGTGGCAGATACCACTCACCTAAGTGCACCACACTGAGCCGGTACTTTAGGACGACATCCTTAAGGCGAACTCAGCAAGATACACTCACCTGACCGTTCACTCTACCAAGACACTCCCTGTGTAGCCACCGACATAACTATATGCCTTATGCAGAAGTGAATCCGGCACGTCCCCAACTATGGGCAACGCCTAGCTCCGGAACCTTCGCAAGACTAGCCCCGACCAACTATGGTAACCGACTAGACTTGCCAAAAGGGTGGCATCAAAGGAGGCTCGTTAGGATTACGTAGGTCAAGGCCCGCCCATGTGAGCGACAGTGGCAGTGCGTTCAATGTTCAGATTAGTGGCACTATGGACTGACCCTATCGAAGATTGGAGGGTTGTTTCAATTTATTCAAGTTTCAACACAACAAGTTCCAAACAATAGGGGTTAGTCCAGCGTAACAGTCACGATAAACAAACACAACCACCTGCAAGTATCAGTTTCAACAAACAACAAGCAACACAAGCATAACACATAACAATAACAACATAAAACTTGCATGAACAAATAACAGATCAATAATAACAATAATACCCGGGTGACGGTGGCGGGAGACCCGGCCGGTGTCACTCGGGGGTTAGTGATAAAATATTACCATAAAAGCATAATATTTCCCCCACTTTCTTGGCTGAGGCGGGAGACCCTGCCATTGCCCCGGAAGTGTGAGTGTCATCGTAAAGAATAACCGAAAAGCACTCATAAAAATGAGAGAGCATCCATTCCACTCGAAGGTTACCTCGACATGGTGTCAGCAATCTCGGCAAAAGAACCGCGGAAAAGTCGGCTCCCAGCATCGCAGTCCGGATGGCATATGCCAACCATATTTGACGGTGGGACAAAGGCAACTAACACGAATGCCCCCAACCCCGAGGATCATAAGCCGACATTCGTCCGCACCTCACCTCGGCGTTGAAGAAGTTGAAAAACCAAACAAAGCCCCGCAAAGCGAGACGCACAGTTGTAATAATTCCCCCACTTCCTCGGCTGAGGCGGGAGACCCTGCCATTGCCCCGGAAATGGGAGTGTTGCACAGATACGCATATATAGTAGTGCAATAATAAAAATGCAACATGACATATGCAGCAATACAATGCTCATGTAAAAGTACGGACAACAAACAGACATGTGATAATAACAGTAGACAGGCACAAACAATATAACAATAAGCAGACAGACATATAATACTCGGCAGGCAACAAGCAAAACAACAGACAAACATTGCTGGACGGTTTATAGCAAGGGGTTAGCTTGCCTGCGAAGACGGGTTTCCGCTGGGCTGGGAAGGGTCGAGGTGATTCTGCGGCGTAGGGCAGTGATAGCCCCGTCCCACGGACTCCGGAATGCGCTCACACAAGGGCACCCAATAAAACTATCTTGGAATGAGATGAAACCAGTACTACTGGTTAGAGCTCGTCGAGATACAATTTTAGAAATTTGAATCGGTTAAAACGGACTTACGGTTTGAAAGACATGAGCGTCTGAACAATCAATCAGCAGGAAAAGGAAAAATTTCCCGCGAAAAAAAAAACAAAACGGGCCGTCGGCCACGCGCAGATGGGCCTCTGCGCGCTGCACGCGCGCGTGCCAGCGCCGGCGCGCGACAGGCCGTTGGTGGGCCGCTGGGCTGGGCCGAAACCGCTTCTGGACAGCTGCTTCTGCTGGAAAAAAAAAACGGGGAGACGGGCCGCTTTCGTTGCTGGGCTGGGCCGCTGCTCCATAACGGATAAAGGAACGGCAACGCGACGAACGGATCGACACCGTGGTCGTCACCATCCTCACGCGGGGAGACAGCACGGCCGATGCGGCTCCTGCGCCGGCCGCTGGGCTCGCCGGCCGGCTGGCCGACGGAGGGGACGGAGCGGCGACGGGGCCGCGGCCAGGAGAGCTGGGGGTGGTGGCGGTGACCGGGGCTCGGGCGGCGTGGTCCTCTTCCTCTGCGTCGCGCGCAGGAGGAGCACGGGCTCGCCCGGGGGCGCGTCGTCGACGCCGCTGGGGAGGCCGTGGCGCCGGGGAAGCAGCGGGGACGGGCTGGCGTGGTCCACCGCGGTCGGGGCCTCGAGCGGCTGGGGGGGTAGCAGGAGACGGCGACGGGGCTCGGCTCGGCCGTGCGCGGCCGGCGGAGGCGAGCACGGACGGCTCCTCCGTCGTGCTGCCCGGCCAGCTCGGGATCGGTAGAGGGCGGCCGAGGAAGGGGAAGAGACCGGCTCGGGGAGGCTCAGGCGGGAGGAGGGGCCGGTGTGTGTGCTCCCGTGAGCTCCCATGCTTCGGCCATGGTGGCCTCGAGCAAGAACTCGAGCTCCCAGAGCTCCTTCTGGTCTGCTGGTGGAGGAAAAGGAGAGGGAGGGAGTGGAGAGGAGTGAGGGGTGCAGCAGCTCGGGAAAAGGCTGCCGTGCTCAGCCGAGCTTGGCAATGGCGGAGTTGCTCTCCGGTGATTTTTAGGGGCTCCCGAGCAAGCTAGGAGTGAAGCTCCAGGGGAGAGAGAGGGAATGGGAGGGGCAAGGCTGAAGGAAGGCAACGGGGTCCTTTATAGCGAGGGTGAGGGAGGGAGACACGGGAGAACTCCACAAAATATCTACTACGCCACTGTATCGTCGGTGGAATGGATAAGAGGAGGAGCTGTGAACACAGTAACGCACGAGGTGGTACTGCAGCTCAGGGGTTAGGCAGGGTTTAGGGCTAAGTGACGTTTAGGTCAGGCGAAAGCGGGCGTCTAGGGTGCGACACGGACGGCACCGTCGCGTTCCCGATGACTCGGGGGTCCAAACGCGATGGGGTTTTCGCCACTGTTTGCCAAAATTAAAACCCTACAACTTTGGCGACTAACGTTTTCGCAAATTCGAAACTTCGCGCGACTAGAAGTTTTGAAAACGGTACTGGTCAAACGGAGAGAGGTTGATCGGTGAAATGATCTTGGTCTTACACAACTCAATAAAATCCCCAAAAATTTGGCATGGGTTGTTGTGGTCAGGGAAGAGTGTCCATGAAGTTTGAGGTCATTTGGATGATGGGAAATTAAGTTTCCAAAAGATGGCCAAAAATGACCTAAATGGGAATGATCAAGGAAAAGTGGGGTTCCAAGCTTCAACTTGGGGTGGCATCCTGGATTTGTGCGTCTATGGACCATGTGGTTAAGATCACCAAGTACCATGGTCATTGGAATTCTCTAGGTCTAGGTTTGTTTGAAGATCTTGAAATGGCACTAAATTGGGCTTACACGGGAAGTGGTCTAAATATTGCTCAAATAGATTTGGCTCCAAAAGATGAAAGGTAGGAAATGCCAAAATATGCATTCCCTGAATTTATCAGAATTATTGGGGGTCCCTAGCTTGGTTAAAATATTTCTGGACTAGAAATGGTAGTTTTGAAATTATCGGCTAACTTGGAAATATTGCATTGGAGTATGCAATATTTTTGCATGGATGGTCTTCATATGGTCATAGGGTCCTCTGGTATTTTTGGTGGAATTTTTGGAGACCTAAAAATAGGGGTTCCTTTTGTAGGTGGAGAAAAGGATTTAACGGGGTCGATATTTAGGCTTAGGGTTTTGAGGAAACCCTAGCACCAAAATTTATCCCGGGTGGTGGGGAGGTTCCTGGATTATTGGGGAAATTTTGAGAGAGCAATTCCCAAGTCAAATCATCCGCAAAGATTTGAAGAAAATATTTTAGGAAAAGGAGAAAAGTTTTTCAGGTGTCCGAAAACACCACTAAATTAGGGACGAAATTTTGGGGTGTGACATCAATGGCCCTTAACCCCGGGTACAGGACTCTACTGACATCGCCAAAACTTGTGATTTCTGGCTTTTCTGGCCGTTTTCGTGGGCTATATAGTACAATTTTAGGGTCCGGGAAGGATTTAATTGGCCCGTGACCCCCTGTACAGGACTCTACCGATATCGCCAAAACTCGTGATTTCAGACATTTTTTGGCAATTTTTTTGGACCATAGCCCACTATTTTCCGGTTCGGGAGGATTTCAATGGACCGTGACCAACGGTACAACCGACCCGGCATGCTCAAGGTCATCCGCATCGTCTACCGTTTTTTCTACTTTGCTGAAGAAAATCAGACAAGCGAGATCCTCACGGTAGACCATGACGGTGGCTCCAGGTGGATGCAGACCAAGCCGCCACAGGCTAGGGTCTGTCACTCCAATGACTGCAGAGACGGAATCACGGTCAATGGAATCTTGCACTTCCTTTCTGAATCACAGGATGGCATACTTTGCTTCAACCTCGAGTGCGTGGAGTGGACCACAATCTGTGGATCATCAGGATCATCAGGATGTCAATGTCTCTCATCTCCCTCTAATACTAACCAACCACCGCCGCCGCAGCCCCCCGCTCTGCTCGCCCTTCGCCTTCGCCATCGCCATCGCCGCATGCCGCAGAGGGGACGCGCAAGAGCTGCATCGCCACGGCCCATCGTCATGGCCGCCGAAGACACGGAGAAGAGGCCCGTGTCGGTGGAGGAAGAGAGGGAGGAGGGAGATATCGAGGACGACGACTCCTCCTCGGCCGCCCCGCGCGGGGCGCTGACCCACCCGTAGGAGCACGCCTGGACCTTCTGGTTCGATAACCCGCAGGGCAAGTCCAGGCAGCAGGCTTGGGGAAGCACAATCCACCCCATCGACACCTTCTCCACAGTTGAGGACTTCTGGAGGTACTATCCTTATCCCCTTTCCTGGGACTCGTGGCCTGGGCTCTTGTCTCGTGGCCTGGAGGACTCTTGTCTCATGGCTGGGCTTACATGGGCCACAAGAGAAGGTTCGTCCTTAGCCAATCACATCGTTAGGTTTTATCACGCAAATTCTTTATATCGCCCCGCGGAGATGCTTCCCGCTTGCGTCGCCTGAAGGGACGCGCGCGTCGTCGCGGGGTGGGCCGGCCCAACAGATGATTTCTTGTTCCTTTCTTCTTTTTCTTTTTCTATTTCATTTTTTCTTTTTCTTTTTCTTTTTCCTGTTTTCGTTTTTCTTTTTCTTTTTATTTTTCTTTTTATTTTCTGTTTTCTTTTTATTTTCCTTTCACGTTTTCTTTTTCTGTTTTCGTTTTATTTTCTTTATCATTTTCTTTTTTATAACGATTTTCATTTTTTTTTCATTTTCTTTTCATTTTCATTTTTGTTTTCTTTTTTCTTTTCGTTTTCTTTTCTGTTTTCATTTACTTTTTTTTCATTCTTTTAATTTTTCTTTTCCTATTTCTTTTCTTTTCTCGTTTTTCACATTTTATTTTCTGTTTCTGTTTTTGTTTTTCATTTTCTTTTCTTTTTTCCTTTTGTTTATCACCACCATTTTCTATTTTTAAAATTCATGCAAAAAAAGTTTTTGGTCACCCCCGTCTTCTGTTCACTTTTCAAATCGTTCAAAAATAGTTTCTGTTTCACCGCTTTTTCTGTCCACTTTTAAAAAAATTCAAAAAATTCTGTTCACACTCCATTTCTGTTTATTTTTTAAAATTGTTCAAAAATAGTTTCCGTTCACTAGCATTTTGTGTTCAATTTTAAATTCGATCCAAAATAATTTTCATCAAAATAATTTTCGTTCACTTTTAAAATCGATCACAATAATTTTCGTTCAAAATAATTTTTGTTCACTTTTAAAATCGTTTAAAATAATTTTCGTTCAAAATAATTTTCGTTCACTTTTAAAATCGTTCAAAAATAGTTTCCGTTCCACCTCTTTTTCTGTTCACTTTTAAAATCGTTCAAAAATAGTTTCCGTTCACCTCCATTTATGTTCATTTTTTAAAATTGTTCAAAAATAGTTTCCGTTTACTAGCCTTTTCTGTTCAATTTTAAAACTGTTCGAAAATAATTTTTGTTCAAAATAATTTTCTTTCACTTTTAAAATTGTTCAAAATAATTTTCGTTCACATTTAAAATCTTTCAAAAATAGTTTCCGTTCCACCGCTTCTTTTTCACTTTATAAATCGTTAAAAAACAGTTTCCGTTCACCCCCATTTCTGTTCATTTTTGAATATCATTCAAAAATAGTTTCCGTTTTTACTAGCCTTTTTGGTTCAATTTTAAAATCGGTACAAATTAATTTTCGTATAAAATAATTTTTTCACTTTTAAAATCGTTCAAAATAATTTTCGTTCACTTTTAAAATCATTCAAAAATAACTTCTGTTCATAAATATTTTTCTGTTCACTTTTTAAGTCTGTTCGAAAATAATTTGTGTTCACCGACTTTTTTTGTTCACTTTTAATATTGTTCAAAAAAAAATTCGTTCACTTTTGAAATCGTTCAAAAATAACTTTCGTTCATAAATATTTTCTTTTCACCTTTTGGAATTGTTCAAAAATTTTTTTTTTTCTTTGGAGTGAATTATTTTCATTTTTTTGTCTACGTGCGTGTATTCAACGTGGGAGGCTGGGAGCGAGCTAGCTCAAGGAGCTATTGATCCGCAATTCCGCATGCATGGTCCAGCTAGCTAGTTGTTTTTTTGAACAAGAGTTGCCCCGGAGGGGCTGGAGTTTTCATTTACGCGGCTTGTACAAAGTTACAAGGAGGCCCCCAAAGAAAAGGAAAATTACAATCACGTCCTCCAGGATAACAAACAGGACCTCAAGATAAAAAAGAAAAAGCGATCAGGTCATTCGTCTTCGCCGCCAGCAACCACATACCTCGAAGCCAGGGTGCCACCGCCTACCGAGGAACAAGCCACTTGGGACGACGGCGCCGGAGTCTCCCCTGCCAAGATCGAAGATCCTCCAGCAAAGGAGGAAGAAATACCTCTGGAAAGCTCTCCAGAGCACGGAGTCGCGCCTTCCGCTATGGATAGCCTCGGTCGCACTTGGCCGTGGCTTGGGACCTCCGTGAGTCGATGCAGCTCCGCCAGCATGCACCATCGCGCGCACCAGCTCCGTCTGCGCCCCTTCATCAGGAGGAATCAAGGGAACATCAGCAGCTCTGTCCTCTCCGTCGCCATGACAGCAAGAACAGGAGCTTGTCGCCCCTAAATCTACCCAGCACAAGAACACATCGACGATTCCCAGAACCAGAAGCCACCCTTCAAGCTTATTAGAGAAGGAGGGAGCAGCGCCGTTACCCTCAGCATACGGCTCCGTCCACCGGAGCACCGCTAGAAGGAGAGCGAGCGCCGCCATCCCGCAGACCTGGCCTGGTCGAATCAGCGGGCAGGACCTCATCAGCATAGCGCCATACACCACACGGGATAACTCAGCAGCAACGAAAGCAAACCTACATCTACTACCTAGTCTACTGCTATACAAGATGGGCCGGCTCCCTACACCATCTTTGCACCAGCCAGCGTAAGCGCCGGTGGCGAGAGCGGCCGGATCTGGGCAGCACCTACGGTTGACTCTCAACGGGAGAAGAGGGGCGGAGGGAGAGGGGAAAGTCCGGTTTCCAGCTAGCTAGTTCAATGATCAATCCATCCGCATGCGTCCAGCCAGTACGAAACAGTCGTCGCGCCCACGTGTCCACGAAGGAACAGTTCGGAAATTCGTCCCCGCCAAAAAAAAAAGTCGTCGCCACGTCAGAAATTTGGAACAGTGCAGAAAAGTCGTCACCACGTAGGAAGCAGTCATCGCGTTGGACGAAGCAGTACGGAGCGTTCGCCGCAAAGAAAGAAACAAGACGAAGCAGTCATTGCGCTTGTGCTAATATGGGCCGGCCCAATTAGTCTTCCTTGTAGGCGACGTGGCCTTGAACGGTCGCCGTAAGGCGACCTAAAGAAGCTCCCGGGGAATACCCCCAGCGCCGCCACTGATGCACGAGAGGGGAAGGAAAATCGAGTCGAGCTTGGGACGACAGACTGCGAGGCCCACATGTTGGCATGAGCGGTCGAGGGCAGAAAATGGAGGCAGAAAATTTTGGCAGAAAACGGAGGTTTCACCAGCGTACCTTCAACTCCCATTTATAATAGTAAAGAAATTGAACAGGAAAAGGAAGGACGTACCTTTCTTTAGTACTTTCCTCACCATCCAAGACGAAACCTATTGGTTTTGTCATGGGCCATGTCGAAACGTGGCTTTCGTCCTGGCCCATGACGAAACCACTGGTTTCGTCTTAGCACATGACGACACCGTGCTATTTTCGAATTTTTTGAAAAAGCGTGCTAGTTATCAAATACATGTTTGTAATAATATTATTTACAAAAAGTTCTTTGGACCACCTAGCGATGACTACAAACACAGAAGTAAGCCGAAGGCGCGGCGCTGCCCTCACCGTAAAGCTTGTCGTAGTAGAGCTTGTTGTTGTAGACAGACGGGGAAGTCGTCGTGCTAAGGCCCCGAGGGACCAGTGCACCAGAGCAGTAACCATCGCCAATGATGTGAATCGTCGATCGGAAGAGACATACCTGCAACCACACGAACGAACACAAAAACGGACTGGATCCCAGTGGATCCGCCGGAGACACGCCTCCACGTGCCCTCTGTTAGCGCTAGGCGCACCACCGAAGCGAGGATAAGACGGGGAGGACCTTCTTCTAACTTCAATAAGTAGCCGCCTCCTCACCATTTTGAAAAAGACACTGAAAACCTAACAACGGACATAAACCCTACCGGCGAGAGGCCGTGATCCGCCACGCCTCCAAGGCCCTAAGGCCACAGGAGACAGAGTGAACCAGCGGCATCGCCGGCGAGGAGGACAAAACCCTAGATGGGTTTTACGATCACCTCACATAGCCTCTATCTCCTCGTGACCCTCACGTACCGTTTCGCTCACTCGAACATTTTTAGATTTAACTCTATGGTTGTCTAGTGATGCGGCTTACAACAGCTTGTTTGGAACCCCAAGCGAATAGCGTGAAGCAACGTAGTAGCAAGTTTCACTCAGTTAAGAATCAAGGTTTATCAAACCAGTATAATTTGGAAAAAGGCTTCAATAAGGTGCCAGAAAAGAGTTTCTGATGGGAGAAGTCTTCTTCCAGCGTGGACTTGCACACAAATACAAACACTACAGTTTGTCCCAATGATTCAAGAAGGTTGTCAATCTTTCCGTCTTGCTGAATATAAATAGATTAAACATATGGTTTGGAAAATAATAATAAAAGTGAAAATATACAGTGAGCTAGTAATAATAAAGTGCGTAAGAAACCAGTTCAATTAATATAAAAGAATTAACTGGGGGCCATGATTCACTAGTGGTGTCTCTCCAATAAAATAAACATGCGTGGTAAACAAATTACAACTGGTCTTCTTCTCTTGTCGTTTCCATATCTCTACTGGACATGTTCTCCTTTTTCAGCCATGTCAACGATAGTTCTCCGCCACTGTCAACGGTGAGGATGATACATGGATTATCATAGCCACATCGAATGAAGCATTGTGGTGCGACCATCACGATCTTCTTCGTGGAGACGTGGCCCGTCTCAGCGTTCACGTCAAGGGTGCAGAAACATGACATAGTAAAGTTGTAAAGGAGCCAATGCACCATGCCGGGTCGCGCAAGCACATCGGTCTCGTACACGCGGACATTTTTCACTAGATGTACGGCTCCAGCACCGTTCACCGGACGAGAACATATAGACATCGATACTGTACTCCACGTCGACGACTAGCACTCTGAAGCGCGGCATCGGCTGTTGGGGGCCGCCGTTGTCTGCACCGGTGAGAATAGCATATGTGATGAAGCCTTGATCATCGCGCCGATCCCGCAACAACTCACTGATGCTAGCGAGTGGGTCCCGCACTAGAGGCGGCAACAACTCAAAGGTGCCGGTGAGTAGGTTGCACACCGCCAAGTGGACGATTATCGAGTTCGGATATGGGAGGCGCATGAGGAGGAGGCCGCGGCGCGAGGAGACATGCACGGTATGGTCGAGGATGCCGGCAGGTGCAGCCGGGACCAAGGAGCCGAGACTGCGGCGACCAGGCCCATAGCCGACCGTGGCGCTGGGATGAAGCACGGCGCAAAGACAGGAGCAGGCCCTACTTCTCTAGCTAGGTAGTGCTGCTTCTTGGTGAAGAACCCCGCGAAGGAGCGGGATGCGCTCGTGCCCGGCGGCCAGCAGCGTCGGAGGAAGGCCCGCCGGATCGGCCACGAGGCGGCACCACCGCTTGCACGCTGTGGCGCAGCGGAAGAGGACGGCCGGACCGCCGTCGTCCCTGACGCGGACGAGGATGTCGAGGAGCATGTCGTCTGCGAGCGGCACCATCTTCGTCGCCGTCTCTACCGTGGATCTTTTTTTGAGCGGGGAGTCTTCCATCTATCTGCTGTCGATAGCAACTCGACCTGCTGTTTTAGGCGGCGAACAATTAGGTTTGGAGACATATATATTTATACTAGCAAAATGGCCGTGCGTTGCAACGGGTACAAATATTTGACACTAACATCAAATTGACCCTTGAAAATATATTGGCCACACCTTGATCTCTTACAATTCCATTGTAGGTCATACACCAATCTTTATGAAAAAGAGATCCACTTATTTTCCAATCTTATGTTTTTATATCATGTATATCAAAAAGTTCGGAAATGAGCACACATAGATTATGAGTCAGACAGCAAAATCATTATGACAAATTTGTTCAATCATACAAAAGATCACTAACAAAATAAATCTTGTGAAATCGCCAAAGAATTAGGTTGAAGAAGCAAAGGAGGTACAGTAAGACATAAACAGTAACCTAATTGTCAATCAAAGAATTAATGAATTATGCATGCATAAAGCTGATCAAACTGAAGAGTAAAAACTGTTTTTTAACCAATATCATTCACATGACATTCTTGCACTATTCCACCACCTATGTATTCGTTGTCATATCCATATAAAGAATATGCATGTCTCAGCAAATTATTTATATTTTTAGCAAGTTTAACACATCGCATTGCTTACACATGCAGGGCAACTGCATACAACCAAAGTACTGGAGCATGTCATGGGTAAATGGAAAAGACTCGGTTGTCCAGTTGATTTGCATCGGCAGTTAATACATCATGTCCCTTTTGCAATCAGTTGGGCCTTGCAATTCATGTATTACCTACCTATATAGAACGTAATATATTGTCAGTATTTCTCTATATGCAATATGTAGACCGCATGCCTGCAATATAGTCAGTAAAGACAAATGGTATGTGAAAGCTCAACGGATAATCACTAACGACTAAACTGCCATTGCTAAACAATCAGGGTACATGTTATATGAGTGACGAAAACTTAACTTCAAAGGAGATAATCTGTACTGCAGATTGCTCTGAATGCAAACCTGGAGCAGGCTGGCCCTGTAAAGACCAAAGACTGTGCTGACCTGGTTTTGCCATGTTGGTTAGGAATTTCATCGAGCATGATCCATCCAACCCTATCTTCAAGCCACTTCCTGAGCCATCACGTTTGGAGGGTTATCTCGTAACCAACCAGATCTCCAGTTACTGCAACGTGGCGGCGAGCAGCGCCCGCAATAGGGAGGAGCTACATGGGTTGTTGATGGTCTCGGCGGCCGGGTAGCGGCCGGTGTAGACGGCGGTGGCGCAGATGAGAAGCACGCAGCTGGCTGCCAGCAGTGAGCCGCCCACTGCTGCACTCCTCCACAATCCGCTGCTGAAGCGCCGACATCTGCGCCGCCCACTGCAACTCGGGGCGAAGACGACCCGCGCCGCCGCCGGATGATTTGGGGCTGGGGCATGCGTGCTGTGCCCGCGTCTACATCCACGGCTTCGACGGGGCGGGCCGCCGCCGGAGGATTTGGGGCCGGCATGCACTCTGCGCAGCCTCCCGGCCGGCAACGGGGAAGAAATTGATGGTGGCATGATTCGAGGCACGGACAGCAGCCAAGTTGACAGAAGATGCAGCCACTTAGTTGTCGGGGAGGTCGACGTAGGCGTAGCCCTGGTCGCGGTACTGGCGGATGATGTCGTTCTTGATGTCCCGCGCCTCCACCATGGCCCGGAACCCCTCCATCACGTTCTTGAGCCCCTCGTCCGTGATCCCCGTGCGCCCGATGGCCTCGGCGTTGTAGTCCGGGACCGGGCTGGAACGGGGAGGCGACTTCATGAGCTTGTGGATGAACTCCTTGCTCACCAGCTCCATCATCTTCCCGCCGTCGCCCGGCTTGAGCTTGGGTTGGGCCAGGGCCTCTTGGCCATAGAGCGCCTCGATCCCCTCGATTTGGTGGGCGAAGGACTCCTCCGGCTTGAAATCCAGATCGATGTCCGTCAGGTCTAGCACGTCCATCTCCTTCTCGGCGCTCAGCTCGACGACCTGCTCCCACTCGTCCTTCTCGGGGCTCAGCTCGATGACCTGCTCCCACTCGTCCTTATCGGGGCTGGGCGTCTTCTCGAACTCCCGGCTGAACAACCGGGAGGTGGTCGGCGCAGGCATGATCATGACCTCCATCGCCTCCTTCTCTTCCTCCTTCCTCCCTTCTAAATCTGGCCGGATCTAGATCTAGAGGAGACGGGGTTCTTTTCCTGTGAAAATACATCAGACCGTTTTTTTCACTTATCGGTGGCATGGTGGGTAATTAGCGCCATCTTCAAGGGTAAAACCGGATATTTATACTAGCTAAACACCCATGCGTTGCTATGGGAAAGAAACACATGTTATAGGAAAACGACATGTCTAGATAAAATAATCTTTTTGTTTTTTCTGGTTCCTCATTTTTCTCAAATCCACTGCTCCGATTTTGTATCTTTACAGCTCACTGTTTTTGTAGCTTTACCCGCGACCGTGTTCTATGTACACTAACGCAAAAAATGATGCATTTGCGTGGTAGATGAACTCATTGTTCTTATTTTGCACTTACTGCTACAAAGTACGAAGATGATTCATTCAAGGGCTAGTTCAAAAAGACACTTGATTATTTCCTCATGTGTCATAGGCCTAGTTGAAGTGATTTGACCAGCGAGCTTCTGATTTTGGCCAGTGGACGCCTTCGAACGGTGACGTGACGAACCAGGTGCGGCGCCAGAAGAAAAGCCGCGTACGAGGAGATCGATGCTAGCCGGGCTGCGGGCTGCCTGCACCACGATTCGCTAGCTGGGCCGAAACCACATCCGCACTTATCTTCGGATGGGCTGTGCTAGCGCGACGTACGCGTACGTTTCTTGTCCACATGATTGCGTACGCGTCCAGGTTTTTTCACCGATCGTGTCCGGTTTTCCTTCTGCTTTTTTACCGATCGTTTGTGGTTTGATGCGCGATCTAGGACGTACGCGTACCATGTCGCTAAGCGGTATTATATAGTAGAGATATACGTACGTTACGTACACTCCTATATTATTTTTGATATGTAAAACAACTTTATTACAAAAAACTGTTGGGCAAATCGCCCATTACAATATCAGTGACATTCGCTGGTAGATCAAATTCCCACACATGCATCATACCAGAACTGCATCAAGCACCTATCTTAGCTAGCTCATGGGCAACACCATTCACTCCTCTCTTACAATAGATAACCGAACACTTTGAAAACCAAGTACGACATTGGATCTTCAAATCTGCGATGATGGCTGCAGCCGGCGAGAAGTCTGCACCAGAATTATTCATAGCATACATAATTAACTGTGTATCTGTCTCAAAGACAACTCTGATAGCTCCTAGGCTGGACGCCAAATTGACCGCTTCCTCGAGCACCTTGAGCTCAGCCATGAAAGCATCTTGGATTCCATCAACTCGCCCAGCTGCCGCCGCAACAGGATGGTCTTGTTCATCACGTGTGCAACGACGTATATTGATTGTAAGGTTGCGTAAAAAATAATAATATTGATTGCAAGGTTGTGGACCCGTCTCTCCAATCCACGTAACTAGATAGCTTAATTTGTTTGGGGGGGGGGGGGGGGGGGGGGGAGAGCATGTTATCAGTGACTCTGAGACGTGTGTTGTTAACGAGATTAGTAATCAGTCCAGACGTATCTTTGCTGCAAGAAGCTATTATCTGGTCATGCATACTTTTTTTAGATGAAGGGGGGTTTATTACTTAAAAGGTTTAAGTATTACATCCAGACTCAGCATAACAAAGATGCACACAGCTAAAACAAGTACAGAAGTTCGAAACATAAACAGGGGCGAATAACATATCATAATGAGAAATTATAAAAACGCCTATGATGATAGAGGGCAAATCCGCAAATTATGCTGCCATCCATGTTGGGATAAAAAGTCTCTCGCCGTATCCTCCAGTCTGGTACACACCTCCATAAACAGGTCTCGATGCCCCGAACGTTGCAACTGAGACCACGAACGGAGCGTAGCTGTACTCCTGTAGATAACCTGCATAAGAGAACAATTTTTATCATTGAAAATCTTATCATTCTACATAGCCAAAAAGACCATATAACGGCAAGCGCTGCCACCCTAATAAGTTGTTTGAACCTATTGTCTACCCCATTCAGTCAATTATCAAAAATATTGGCAATGCTTTTGGGTGGATATAGAGAAGAACCTATTTGGATGATTGACCATATAGAACTAGCAACATTACATTCGAAGAATAAGTGTTTGATAGTCTCGTCCTTATGACAGAAGACACACTTTTTACTTCTATACCAATTGCGTTTTGCACCGTTGTCTTTTGTAAGAATTACTCCTCGACGAAGATACCACGCAAAGACTCAGAATGAAAGGTTTTTCTAAAGAGTGGCGTGCTATGATCCATAATTTCGTTTCCAGAGGAAGTGTCGCCATCAAAGTTAATGATGATGTTGGTCGATACTTCCAAACGAAAAAGGGATTACGATAAGGTGACCCATTATCACCTATAGTATTTAATATAGTTGCTGATAGTCTAGCCATAATTATTGAGCGTGCCAAATTGGATGGGCAAATCGAAGGGTACATACAAGTGCAACTTTGTGATCAACTTCCAGATAAGATCCTGCGGCTCAACTAGGCTCGTGGCATTATCAATTGCAGGTCCTTCTCGGAGCCTTAACCAATTACATTGTTTCTTCTGAATTTCACAAGCCATCTTCTATGATCCTTTTGCATAAAGTCAGTATATGCTATCTGAGATTACGTTCATTTGCAGTTCTTGACATATATAGTCACTTAGCTACGTTGTTACTATGCTAATTTGTTGTCTACATCTGGCCGACATGCATCTTCCTGCTGTAAACCTTTGGATAATAGCTGCCGCCAGTAACCTGTCAGAAACATGAAAAACTGAAATGAAGAAGCTTGATTGGTTTGGTTCGGTGTCTGTACGAGGACAGAATGGCTCCACCCTGCCACGGGACATGTCAAGCTTATACATGATGCATCAAAAATATTTATCCGGTGAGCATGGCCGATACATTATGCGCCCTAAAAGCTGTTCAAATACAGTAGCGACGCCAGCAGATGCCAATTCTACCGGTATCGATCTTCTTGGTTTCCAGATCGGAGCATTTCCCCGAATAAGGATCGTATACATGTAAGCTATAATGGTAGTAGTAGAGCAGCTTTCCACCAGGACCCATCACCCTCAGGCCTTGTTTGGTACGAAGGGGTGGGCCGGTATTTCCAGGGAAAATCCTCTAGTGGATGAAAAGCCCCAAAATTCCCCGGAGGCCTGTTTGGTAGGCCGGGTGGGGGTTGGGCCAGCCCGGTCGAACCCAGGCAAACCGCCCCGTCGCCTCCTTCCTCACGACAGGCACCGTCGCCGCCACCTCCTCCCCGTCGTCGTGCGCCACCGCCGCCACCTCCTCACCGTCGCCGGGCGCCACCGCCGCCTCCTCTTGTCACCAGGCGTCGCATCCACTGGCTTTTTCCCCGGTATGGATAGCCTCACCTTCTTTCCCCTCTTCTCTTTTTCGAAGCTCGGCTCCCTCCACAGCCGCCGGCCGGCTCCGTTCCCGCCGGTGACGAGCAGCAGCGCTACTTCTCTCTCTCTCTCTCTCTCTCTCTCTCTCTCTCTCTCTCTCTCTCTCTCTGCGTGGCGTGGGTGTGGGTGGGGCGATTGAGAGGATCCAATGGCGGAGGAGGCGACGCCCTTGCTGCCAGCTATCGAGCCGTTCAGCCGCTTTCCGGCCGGCGCAACCGCGCCGCTCCGACGGGACGCCGTGGCCCCCTTCTTGCTAGCAGCAATCCCCCAATTTATACTGGAGAGAGTCTTGCTTTTGGGGGTTTTCTTGCCCGTACGTGCGCGCGTCGATTTGTTCTGGCGAGAAAAGAAACCAAGCTCTTTGCGGAACATGTACTTCGTTGTGCTCGTCAAATGCCCCGATCTGAACTAATCACCCTCTATCTCTCTCTGTTGCGATCGGACGGGCGTGGCGGCAGCTCGCTCTTGGTCACGACGCCTCTGCTTTGCTTTGCTTCGCCTGCGGCCTGCCACCGAATCTCGTGCAAGAAGGATCTTGACAACGTTGGTTTGTGTTTCCCACAAGATGAACGGCTGTTTATGCGCTGCAGTGTGCGTACAGAGTTGCCTGCTTGAATGTTCTGCTAGTGCTAGTGCTTGTTGTGAATTTGGCAGTGCTAGTGCTAGTGATTGACGGAGGGTATAGTTTAATTTGATCTCGGTTGCTTGCTGCTGCCAAGATCCTATGTGCTTGAGCAATGGACATGTAGCACCCGTAGTTAACTCAAACAAAATTCGGTGTAACGATCCTATGTCCATGTGCTTATGAATGTTCTGTTAGTGCTAGTACTTTTTTGACGCTACATAGCGTTTCCTGGTACTTTCTTATGTTCATGTGCATTCCTGTTTTCCTGGTACTTTTTTGTGTCACTAGCACAAGTAGTAAGAGGAGGCAAATAATAAGTTTCTTATGTTCATGTGCATCATATGTTCTCCTGACAATCAACCTCTGTTGTCTTTTTTCACTAGTAGAAAACGGCTCATCCGTTTGGCCCATTTGTCCCGGCCATAATTAGAACCGGGACTAATGGGGCCATTGGTCCCGGTTCGTTAGGAACCTTTGGTCCCGGTTCGTGTTACGAACCGGGACTAAAGGGTGCTCGCGCTGGGCCCGCCTCTGCGCATGCCGCGCTGGGCGCGAGCACCCTTTAGTCCCGGTTCGTAACACGAACCAGGACCAAAAGGTTCCTCTATATCATCTTCCACCCCGGCTCCTCTCCATTTCTCCTTGCTCGAAACTTCACCATTTTTCTCCTCCATTTCCTCTCCCTCACTCAACTTAATCCCCATTTTTTTCACCATTTGTCAAGATTGAAGGCACCCCATCTATTCAAGGGTTAGCAACTTCATCCTTTCTTTCGGCGTTGCTACTTTAGCTCATTTCATTGCTAGTTTAGCTCATTTCATTTTTGAAGTGCTTGCTAGGTGTTTGATGAAATGACTAAGTTAAGGAGTTCATTTTTTTATATGCATTTTGAGTTCAAATTAATTTATGATTTGTGGGTTTTAGTGTCGTCTCGTCCCCATCCTCACCGCCGTCGATAGCCGCGCCATCCCGTGACCGGCACCACCTCGGTGAGACTCTTTTTTTTATCTTTTATTTTAAAGAAAAATTACTTGTATGATTTAAATGCATAGTTATTTCTTGTATAATTTTCTTATGTTTTTTTATACGTATAGTGTCATGGTTTTGATATCCGCCCCCGTCGGCCCTCGTCCGGTCTATGATTCGGATGTGCTATATTTTTATAACTATTTGTTTCATTTCGTGTTTATAACAATTATACCTACCAACTTGACATAGACGCTTTTATCTAGAAGGTAGTTGAACCGGAAATTTCAACCAACCCTATTGTCGAGTTTTTTGTAAAAGTAAACAATGATTTGAAAGCAAAATTGAAAATAAGTGAAGATCTTCGTCTCCAATGCCTAGAAGAGAAGATGAAATTGAAGTTCAACCTTGCCGACATCGTCGATGAACACGAGTTCAAGCTTGCCGACGTCGTCGATGCTCACGAGATCAAGATGGATGCAATGCGCTTGAAGATTAAAAGATTAGAAAATATGCCATTAGTCAAGAGGCTTGGTATCATTATGCTGTTGGTTCAATAATTATCTTAGTTGCGATTTTGATCGCATTTGTTGTTGGATTTAAATTCTTTAGATAGTTGTATGTTAGTTTCAATTAATGTATGTTTTATGAGAACTATGTATTACATTTGGTCACTACTCTACTTTGATTTTAATGTGATGAACTTGTATTAATTAATTTCGTCACTATTATATATTCATGATGTAGTGTAATGGTTTTTGATATATTTATAAAATGCAGATGAGCCGGCAATGGATGTACAGTGACCGACGCTGTCCCGACTATATTAATGGCATGCATAGTTTTCTCCGTGTGACTGAGAAAAACAAGCCGTCGAATGGTTTTATTTCTTGTCCATGTAGTGTTTGCAAGAATACGCAGGATTACTCTACCTCAAAAACTATTCACGTCCACCTGTTGCAGTTCGGTTTCATGTCCGGTTATAATTGTTCGAACAAGCACGGAGAAAGAGGGTTATAATGGAAGAAAATAAAAAAGAAGAGGATAATGACAACTATCCTACGTTCACTGAAGACGGTGATACTACAATGGGGGAAGACGAAGCTGAAGAAGAGCCCATTGTTGATGAGCCCGATGATGATTTTGGTCGGGCCATTTTTGATGCACAGATAAACAGCGGAAGTGAAAACGAGAGGTTAAAGTTGGAGAGCATGTTAGAGGATCACAAAAAATTGTTGTACCCAACTTGCGAAGATGGCCAGAAAAAGCTTGGTACCATACTGGAATTGCTGCAATGGAAGGCAGAGAATGGTACATCTGACAGGGGATTTGAAAATTTGCTGAAAATAATATAGAAGATGCTTCCAAGGGATAACGTATTACCCCCCAGTACGTACGAAGTAAAGAAGGTTGTCTGCCCTCTAGGATTAGAGGTGCAGAAGATACATGCATGCATCCATGAGTGCATCCTCTATCGCGGTGAGAAGTACGAGAATTTGAATGCATGCCCGGTATGCGGTAAGTTGCGGTATAAGATAAGGCGAGATGACCCTGGTGATGTTGAGGGCGAGCCGTGCCACAGGAAGAGGGTTCCTGCCAAGGTGATGTGGTATGCTCCTATAATACCACGGTTGAAACGTTTGTTCCAAAACAAAGAGCATGCAAAATTGTTACGATGGCACAAAGAAGACCGTAAGAAAGACCTGATGCTGAGACACCCCGCTGATGGGTCGCAGTGGAGAAAAATCGATAGGGAGTTCCCGACATTTGCAGCTGACGCAAGGAACTTAAGATTTGGTCTAAGTACAAATGGCTTTAATCCTTTCGGGGAGCAGAGCTCCAGTCATAGCACCTGGCCTGTGACTCTATGTATTTATAACCTTCCTCCTTGGTTGTGCATGAAGCGGAAGTTCATTATGATGCCAGTGATGACCCACAAGTATAGGGGGTGTATCGTAGTACTTTCGATAAATAAGAGTGTCGAACCCAACGAGGAGCAGAAGGTGTTGACAAGTAGTTTTGATCAAGGAATCACTGTAAATACTAGCAGACAAGTTTTTAGGGGTTTTTGATATTGCAGATAAATAAAATACGTGTAAATAAAAGACAGTAATAATAATTGCAGCAAGTGGCCCAATCCTTTTTAGAGCAAAGGATAAGCCGGTTGGTTTACTTATGATGGCAAAATGTTCTTGAGGACACACGGGAATTTCGTCAAGTGCTTTCGCTTCCTACAGCTGATTAATCTTTATTGTTTTGATAAGTGTTGTGTGGGTGAACCTATGCTAATGCACTGCCCTAACTTGGACTAATACATACTTGTGATTAAACCCCTTGCAAGCATCCGCGTTACAAGGAAGTAATTAAGATAAATCTAACCACAGCCTTAAACTCTGAGATCCTACACTCCCTCATGCACCGGTTTACTAACGGGGGTTTAGGTTTCTGTCACTCCGGCAACCCCACAATTAGTAGCCGAATACACAATGCATTCCTCTAGGCCCATAAAGGTGAAGTGTCATGTAGTCGACGTTCACACGACACCACTAGAAGAATAACACCACAACTTAAATATCAAACCATTAAATATTACTCAACATAGTTCCACTACTAACAGCATGACTTCTCCCATGTCCTCAAGAACTAAACGAACTACTCACAAGACATCATATGGATCATGATCAGAGGTGATATAATGATGAATAACAATCTGGACATATACTTCAATTCACCGATAAAACTTAATAGCATCAACCACAAGTAGTAATCAACACCGGGAAAGTTTCCCCTATGAACTACACAAAGTATAACCCTAGATGTTACAGCGGAACGGAGTGGAGCGGTGGAGATGATGGTGACGGCGGTGGAGATGATGATGATGATGATCCCGATGAAGTCCGCGTGATGACGATGACGATGGCGATGATTTCCCCCCTCCGGGAAGGAATTTCCCCGGCAGATTTCTGCCTGCCGGAGAGCTTTTTCTCTCTCTGTGGTTTCCGCCTCGTGGAGGCGGCGGAATATTTCCTCGATGGCTCCCCGTCTTAGGGTTTCTGGGGGATGAAACGCGAAGGGGGAGCGCCAGAGGTGGGCCAGGGTGGCCACACCATGCCCCGGCGCGGCAGAGGGGGGCCCGCGCCGTGGGGTGGTGTGGGCCCCTCGTGGCCCATCTCAGCCTCCCCTTTTGGCTGGCTCCGGCATCTGACAAAATAGGAACATCTGTATATTTTCCGTGAATTGTTGATCTTCAGAAATAGGGTGTCTTGACGATGCTTTTTCCAGCTGAATCCTGACTCCGGCAGTTAATTCTCCAATAATCATCAAACATGCAAAACAAGATAAAATAACATAAGTATATCATCCAAATATGAAATATATCAATGAATAGCAGTAAATTATGATATAAAATAGTGATGCAAAATGGACGTATCAACTCCCCCAAGCTTAGACCTCGCTTGTCCCCAAGCGAAAGCTGAACTCAGTAAACAAGACCACAGGTTTATGGAGTGAAGCGTCGATAATAAAGAATACGGACAAGAAGCATCAACATGTATTAAACACAAATCATTTTAGACAGCAACTTCCCCTCATATAACTTATCTTGGAACGAGTAATGGAAATCACAATAAAGGTGCATAAAGAAAATCATAGTTTGGTGATGGCAAACTTCGTTCTTGGTCAGAGAACAATTAACAGATTGTACTTATCTTTCGAGTAGAGTCCTTATATCGGAGCTATATTGCAGAACTTACATGCTCAATTATCACAATTTCTTTACAGTCATTGATAACTTTCAAAGTTATATTCCTTCAGATAAAAGACTTGTGCAAAACAAGGATAACAAACATGATTGATAATATTAATTATAGATGGTTGAATCACAACAACTCAAATGCTTGCTTAAGAAAGAAGGGAATAGGTTTACTGACTCAACATAAAAGTAAAAGAAAGGCCCTTCGCAGAGGGAAGCAGGGATTAAATCATGTGCTAGAGCTTTTTAAGTTTTTGAAATCATATAGAGAATAAAAATATAAGTTTTGAGTGGTGTATGAGAATTGTCAACGAATCAGAAAATGGAAAGTACAATATGACCCCTGCCAACCAGACTTTTAAGAGCGGCTCCCATGAAGGACGTTATTTCTACCAGCAAGGCAGATCATCCCTCTTCTCTTTTGTTTACACATGCAGATATTTCACTGTTTGTCATTGCTTGACTGATAAATCAGGGCAAAAATGTGAAGAGAATTAAGCGGTTAAAGTTGTAATTAATTGGGACTGGGCACCCCATTTGCCAGCTCTTTTTGCAAAATTAATGGATAAGCGGATGTATATGCCGCTAGTCCGGTGGTAAAGTCTGTTTGACAGTTGACATAAAGACATCCACCCCGTCCTCATGAGCTAGTAAACAGTGACACAAATAAGGAGTAGTACTTTTGAATAGTTTAAAGGTAGCACATGAAGTATTTACTTGGAGTGGCAAGGAAATACCACATATAGGTAGTTATGGTGGACACAAATGGCATGGGTTTTGGCTCAAGGTTTGGATGCACGAGAAGCATTCCCTCTCAGTACAGGTTTTTGGCTAGCAAGGCTGGGTAGCAAGCATAAGAGTGGAGGGATACAAACAAATATAAATGTAATAGAAACAATCATGCAATCTTCCTTGTAAACACAAATAATTTTAACTTGAGAATACTAAGCTCATGAGCCAACAAGAAAGAAAGATAATGAGATAATGTATCTACATGCAATCCCCTCTTTTCTACTTAAGCCTCAAAGTATTGTTGCTACTGACCAATGCTAAGTTTGCCAAAACCAAATAGATTTACTTGATGCTCCCAAAGTGATGCCAATACTAACAACAAGATCATTCATATGACAGAAATTTGCAAAGTAAAATAAAGTGTGCAGAAAGTAAATGATAAAACTTCTCATTAATATTCCAATAACGGCAACTCACACCAAGGGATACATAGATAACCAACTAAAGGAGAGATACTTCCACACTGCAAACCATCCTATATGATAACTTCTCTACTCATGATATGACTCGACTGAAAAGTAAAAGGTAAAAGATAATGGTGATGATACCGCGGCACTCCCCCCAAGCTTGGAACAAGCTGAGGGGATGCCAATACCAATGATGAATTACTCCTTCGGTGGTGATGGTGGACGAGACTCTTCATCATCAAATTTCCAAGGTAAGGCTCCCCATCAGCGAAGGATGAATTGGTCTCCATAAACCTGAAACTCGCAGCAGAACTCATGCGTTTGAACCTAGCTTCATTGGTTTTGGAGATCATAGATTTGTGCTTGCAATTTGGACGTGGTTTGACTGAGTATGAAGATATCATCCCATAGCTTGCTAGTCTCCTTCTTGTGTTCAGCAATAAGCTCATTAATAATCTTGTGGTTGATCTCCACTCCGCGCTCTATCATCTTCTGGTATCGGAAAACTTCATGCTCTACTTCTTCTAGTCTGGCCTTCACGTCCCCTTCAGCCTTGGGTCCCCTAACATCTTCTTGAACAAGCTCTCCATCCACGAGCCGCAGCTCTTGTGGGTGCTGCTTCAACTCGTTGATGTACGGGTTGACGACGTTCTTGAAGAAGGTATCCTTCGGAGCCTCGGACGAAGACATTGTTCTAATCTTGGAGCTAACCCTGGCAGAAACAGCTCGAAAACAAAACACGACGAGAAAACGATATACGGACCTCGGGGATCCGGGGGTTATATAGCAAAAAGTTTCATAACAAAAGGAAAGTCCAGGTCGAAACCGGGCTGGAGACGGGCTCCGAGGCGCCCACACCATGCCCGGCGCGGCCAAGGGTGGGCCCGCGCCGTGGGGTGGTGTGGTGCCCTCGGGCACCGTTTCCTCCCCGTTTTCGGCTCGTAATTTTCCATATTTAATAAAAACAACAAAAACATAAGTTGGGAAGTTAAACGCGAACTTTTTCTTACCAAAACTGTTACCTATTCGAAAACAGACTCTGCAGTTTTCTGAATTTGACTTTTAATAAAATCTTCCGGAGTCACTACTTGAATAATATCAACGTCTTCGTTATAAGAATCCCCAGAAATATAATGCTTGAGTCTTTGACCATTAACCACTTGAGATTTGTCACCATCAAGCGAAGTAATTTTGATTGCACCTGAACGGTAAACCTCTGAAACAACATAAGGTCCTTCCCATTTCGAAAGTAATTTACCTGCAAAAAATCTGAGACGAGACCTATACAATAGAACTTTCTCACCAACATTAAACTCTCTCTTTAGGATTCTCCTATCATGCCATTGTTTCACTTTCTCTTTAAAAAGTCTAGCATTTTCATAAGCTTCACTTCTCCATTCATCTAAGGAACTCAAGTCAAGTAACCTTTTTTACCGGCAAGTTTAAAATCTCTATTAAGTTCTTTTACGGCCCAATAAGCTTTATGTTCTAATTCTAGAGGTAAATGACAAGCTTTTCCGTAAACCATTTTATAAGGAGACATACCCATAGGATTTTTATAAGCAGTTCTATAAGCCCACAAAGCATCATTAAGCTTCCTAGCCCAATTCTTTCTAGATTTATTAACAGTCTTCTGCAAAATAGATTTAATCTCTCTATTTGATAATTCTACTTGACCACTTGTTTGAGGATGATAAGGTGAAGAAATTCTATGATTAACATCATATTTAGCAAGGGTTTTTCTAAAAGCACCATGGATAAAATGAGAACCACCATCAGTCATGAGATATCTAGGCACACCAAACCTTGGAAAAATAATATCTTTAAGCATTTTTAATGATGTCTCACCATCAGCACTAGATGTTGGTATAGCTTCTACCCATTTAGTAACATAATCAACAGCAACAAGTATATGAGTATAACCATCAGAAGGAGGAAAAGGACCCATAAAGTCAAATCCCCAACAGTCAAAAGGTTCAATAACAAGAGAATAATTCATAGGCATTTCATTGCGTCTAGTTATATTACCAACTCTTTGACATTCATCGCATGATAAAATAAATTTTCTTGCATCTTTAAAAAGAGTAGGCCAATAAAAACCTGATTGTAAAACCTTTTGTGCAGTTCTATCTCCAGCATGATGTCCTCCATAAGCACTTCCATGGCATTTTCTCAATATTTCTTTTTGTTCAAATTCTGGAACACATCTTCGCATTATACCATCCACTCCTTCTTTATATAAGTGTGGGTCATCCCAAAAATAATGCCTCAAGTCATAAAAGAATTTCCTTCTTTGCTGAGCTGTAAAGGTTGGAGGCAAATACTTGGCAACAATAAAGTTAGCATAGTCAGCATACCAAGGACTTTCTCGCGAGCTTACCTTTATCACAGCCAATTGTTCATTTGGAAAACTATCGTTAACAGGAACAGGATCATAAGAAATGTTTTCCAATCTAGACAAATTATCAGCGACAGGATTTTCAGCACCTTTCCTATCTACAATATGCAAATCAAACTCTTGTAATAAAAGCACCCATCTTATAAGTCTAGGCTTAGCATCTTTCTTTTCCATAAGGTATCTAATAGCAGCATGATCGGTATGGATAATAACTTTCGAATCAACAATATAGGGTCTAAACTTATCACAAGCAAAAACTACTGCTAAAAACTCTTTTTCAGTAGTGGCATAATTCTTTTGAGCAGCATCAAGAGTCTTACTAGCATAATGAATAACATTCAACTTCTTATCTACTCGCTGTCCAAGAACAGCACCTACAGCAAAATCACTAGCATCACACATAATTTCGAAAGGTAAAGTCCAATCAGGAGGTTGAACAACAGGAGCAGTGGTTAAAGCCTTTTTTAGAGACTCAAAAGCTTCTTTACAATCATCATCAAAAACAAAAGGTACATCTTTTTGGAGAAGATTAGTAAGAGGTTTTGAAATTTTAGAGAAATCTTTAATAAACCTTCTATAGAAACCGGCATGACCGAGAATACTACGAATACCTTTAACATCCCTGGGACAGGGCATTTTCTCAATTGCTTCAACTTTAGCTCTGTCCACTTCAATACCTCTTTCAGAAATTTTATGTCCAAGAACAATCCCTTCATTAACCATAAAGTGACATTTCTCCCAATTAAGAACAAGATTAGTTTCCTCACATCTCTGCAAAACTTTATCAAGGTTTTGCAAGCAGTTATCAAAAGAAGTTCCATAGACGGAAAAATCGTCCATGAATACTTCCACAATTTTTTCACAAAAACCATGAAAAATAGCAGACATGCATCTTTGAAATGTAGCAGGAGCATTACACAAACCAAAAGGCATACGCCTATAAGCATAAGTTCCATAAGGACAAGTAAAAGTAGTTTTCTCTTGATCTTTCGCTCTAACAGCAATTTGTGAAAATCCAGAATAACCATCAAGAAAGCAAAAATGAGTTTTCTTAGACAACCTTTCTAACATTTGATCAATAAAAGGTAAAGGATAGTGATCTTTCTTAGTAACTTTATTAACCTTTCGAAAATCAATGCACATCCTATATCCAACAACTACTCTTTGAGGAATAAGTTCATCATTTTCATTTGGCACAACAGTAACTCCTCCTTTCTTAGGAACACAATGCACAGGACTTACCCATTTACTATCAGCAATAGGATAAATTATACCAGCATCGAGGAGTTTTAATACCTCATTTCTTACCACTTCCTTCATTTTAGGGATTAGACGACGCTGGTGCTCCACAACAGGTTTTGCATCATCTTCCATGTTGATGGCGTGTTGACATATAGCAGGAGAAATCCCTTTTAAATCATCCAAAGTATATCCGATAGCCCCTCGGTGTTTCCTCAACACTTCCAATAACCTTGCCTCTTCAGTACCTGAAAGTTTAGAACTAATAATAACAGGATATGTTTTCTTATCATCAATGTGAGCATATTTAAGGTTATCAGGCAAAGGTTTTAAATCAAAAACAGGATCTTCTTTAGGAGGTGCAGGGGTACCCAAATCTTCCACCGGCAAATTATGCTTAAGTAATGGTGGTTGATGAAGAAAGATATTGTCAATTTCATTCCTTTCCTCCATAAAGACCTCACTTTCGTGTTCCTCCATAAATTGCTGCAAGGCATTGTTAGGAGCAATAGCAATAGCAGCAAGTTGTTCAATTTTCGGTCCTCATTAGGCAAATCAGTTTCATAAAGTTTCTTACCAAACTTAGAGAAATTAAACTCATAAGATTCTCCATTAAATTTAGTGTAAATTTTCTCTTTCTTACAATCTATAATAGCACCACATGTATTCAAGAAAGGTCTACCGAAAATAATAGGACAAGTTTTACTAGCTTTAGAACCAAGTACTAGAAAATCAGTAGGATATTTAGTTTTACCGCATAAAACCTCAACATCTCTCACAATACCAATGGAGAGATAGTTTCCCTATTGGCAAGTTGAATAACCACATCAATATCCTCAAGTTCACAGGGACTAATTTCATGCATAATTTCTTTATAAAGTTCAAAAGGAATAGCACTAGAACTTGCACCAATATCACATAAACCATAATAGCAATGTTCTCCTATCTTCACTGAAAGCACAGGAACACTTGTTTTCCTAGATTTACCAGGATGCGAAACAATATTAGAAGCATCTTCACAAAAGATAATATGTTCTCCATCTACATTTTCAGTTACCAAATCCTTTATAATTGCTACTTCAGGTTCAACAGTTATTTGTTCATCAGGCTCTAAAGGTTTCTTGGCACTTTTATTAACCACACTAGCTATCAGAGAATGTTGCTTGACTTTAACAGGAAAAGGTATTTTTTCAATATAAGGTTCTGGCAAAATGTGATCAACAGTATGAACTTCAATACTTCTGCCAATGGCCGAATTGGTTTTATCTTTATAAGGTTCATGATATTTATTCAAATCCTTCTTAGGCACATCAAGATAAGAGGCAAAAGCTTTGTAATAATTTGCAACAACTTGAGAATCAAGACAGTAAACAGCACTAACATTACGGAAATCATCAGTCTCCATAAAAGATTTAATGCATTCATAATCATAATTTATACCTGACTTTCTACCTTTGTCGTTCTCCCATCCTTCAGTATTTTCCTGAATACGGTCAAGAAGGTCCCATTTAACTTCTTCTTCAGTACGTGTAAATGATCCAGAACAAGAGGCATCCAATAAATCCTTATCATGAAGAGAAAGCCTTGCATAAAAATTATTGATAACAATATTACTTGGGAGCTCATGAATGGGACATTTGAGCATTAGTGACTTCAATCTCCCCCACGCTTGGGCAATACTCTCTCCATCATGAGGCCAAAAATTATATATGCGATTTCGATCTTGATGAATCTCACTAGGAGGATAGAATTTAGAATAAAAGAGAGGTACAATTTCCTCCCAGCCAATAGATCGGCCATTCTTCAGCATCTTATACCATTCCGCAGCTCGGCCCTTCAATGATATAGAGAATAACTTCCTCTTGACTTTTTCCATTGAAATACCTGCACACTTGAACAACTCGCATAATTCATGTATAAATAGTAAATGATCACCAGGATGGATGGTTCCATCTCCAACATAGCGGTTATCCATAACACGTTCAACAATTTTCATAGGTATTTTAAATGGATCTAATTCAGCAGGCGGCGGTTCATCTACTACCTTAGCAGTGGCAGTAGTATTCCCAAATAGGGATTCGAATGGAGATCTCTCCATAATAAAATAAAGCAGCAAGCAGAAATAAAAACAGCACTTACAGTAAAGGTTTCCCTTACCAATTCCACTTACCAATAGCACTTCACTCCCCGGCAACGGCGCCAGAAAATAGTCTTGATGACCCACAAGTATAGGGGGTGTATCGTAGTACTTTCGATAAATAAGAGTGTCGAACCCAACGAGGAGCAGAAGGTGTTGACAAGTAGTTTTGATCAAGGAATCACTGTAAATACTAGCAGACAAGTTTTTAGGGGTTTTTGATATTGCAGATAAATAAAATACGTGTAAATAAAAGACAGTAATAATAATTGCAGCAAGTGGCCCAATCCTTTTTAGAGCAAAGGATAAGCCGGTTGGTTTACTTATGATGGCAAAATGTTCTTGAGGACACACGGGAATTTCGTCAAGTGCTTTCGCTTCCTACAGCTGATTAATCTTTATTGTTTTGATAAGTGTTGTGTGGGTGAACCTATGCTAATGCACTGCCCTAACTTGGACTAATACATACTTGTGATTAAACCCCTTGCAAGCATCCGCGTTACAAGGAAGTAATTAAGATAAATCTAACCACAGCCTTAAACTCTGAGATCCTACACTCCCTCATGCACCGGTTTACTAACGGGGGTTTAGGTTTCTGTCACTCCGGCAACCCCACAATTAGTAGCCGAATACACAATGCATTCCTCTAGGCCCATAAAGGTGAAGTGTCATGTAGTCGACGTTCACACGACACCACTAGAAGAATAACACCACAACTTAAATATCAAACCATTAAATATTACTCAACATAGTTCCACTACTAACAGCATGACTTCTCCCATGTCCTCAAGAACTAAACGAACTACTCACAAGACATCATATGGATCATGATCAGAGGTGATATAATGATGAATAACAATCTGGACATATACTTCAATTCACCGATAAAACTTAATAGCATCAACCACAAGTAGTAATCAACACCGGGAAAGTTTCCCCTATGAACTACACAAAGTATAACCCTAGATGTTACAGCGGAACGGAGTGGAGCGGTGGAGATGATGGTGACGGCGTGGAGATGATGATGATGATCCCGATGAAGTCCGGCGTGATGACGATGACGATGGCGATGATTTCCCCCCTCCGGGAAGGAATTTCCCCGGCAGATTTCTGCCTGCCGGAGAGCTTTTTTCTCTCTGTGGTTTCCGCCTCGTGGAGGCGGCGGAATATTTCCTCGATGACTCCCCGCGTCTTAGGGTTTCTGGGGGATGAAATACGCGAAGGGGGAGCGTCAGAGGTGGGCCAGGGTGGCCACACCATGCCACGGCACGGCAGAGGGGGGCCCGCGCCGTGGGGTGGTGTGGGCCCCTCGTGGCCCATCTCAGCCTCCCCTTTTGGCTGGCTCCGGCATCTGACAAAATAGGAACATTTGTATATTTTCCGTGAATTGTTGATCTTCAGAAATAGGGTGTCTTGACGATGCTTTTTCCAGCTGAATCCTGACTCCGGCAGTTAATTCTCCAATAATCATCAAACATGCAAAACAAGATAAAATAACATAAGTATATCATCCAAATATGAAATATATCAATGAATAGCAGTAAATTATGATATAAAATAGTGATGCAAAATTGACGTATCAGCCAGTGCTCATCCAAGGTCCGAAACAACCCGGCAACGACATTGATGTGTACCTGAGGCCATTGGTTGAAGAACTTTTACAGTTGTGGCGTGACGAAGGTGTACCTGTGTGGGATGAGCACGAACAAAAGGAATTTGACCTACGAGCGTTGTTATTTGTAACCATCAATGATTGGCCTGCTCTTAGTAACATTTCAGGACAGTCAAACAAGGGATACAATGCATGCACGCACTGTTTAGATAAGACTGAAAGTATATATTTAGGTAACAAGAATGTGTTCCCGGGTCATCGTCGATTTCTTCCAAGTCAGCATCCCGTAAGAAAGAATGGCAAGCATTTCAAAGGTGAGGCAGATCACCGGACGAAGCCTACCTGCCCTCATGGTGATGTTATATATGACATGGTCAAAGATTTAGAAGTAATCTTTGGAAAGGGTCCTGGCAGTCTATCTGTTCTGAATGACGCTGACAACCACGTACCCATGTGGAAGAAGTGCTCTATATTTTGGGAGCTACCCTATTGGAAAATCCTAGAGGTTCGCTCTGCCCTCGACGTGATGCACATGACGAAAAATCTTTGCGTGAACCTGCTAAGCTTCTTGGGCGTGTATGGGAAGACGAAAGATACACCGGATGCACGGCTGAACCATCAACATATGCACGAACGAGACGACCACCTTAATCCAGAGAAGTATCAAGGTCCTGCCAGCTACGCTCTTACCAGAGAAGAGAAGGAGATCTTTTTTGAAGTCCTGAGCAGTATCAAGGTTCCGTCTGGCTTCTCGTCGAATGTAAAGGGAATAATAAACATGGCAGAGAAAAAGTTCCAAAACCTAAAGTCTCATGACTGCCACGTGATTATGACACAATTACTTCCGGTTGCATTGAGGGGGCTTCTACCGGAAAATGTTCGAGTACCCATTGTGAAGCTATGTGCATTTCTCAATCCAATTTCTCAGAAGGTGATCAATCCATTAACTCTACCAAGTTTACAGAAGGATGTGGTCCAATGTCTTGTCAGATTCGAGTTGGTGTTCCCACCATCCTTCTTCAATATTATGACGCACCTCATAGTTCACCTAGTCGAAGAAATTAACGTTCTCGGTCCTGTATTTCTACACAACATGTTCCCCTTTGAGAGGTTCATGGCAGTCTTAAAGAAATACGTTCATAACCGTGCTAGGCCAGAAGGAAGCATCTCCAAGGGCTATGGAACAGAGGAAGTCATTGAGTTTTGTGTTGACTTTATTCCTGACCTTAAGCCGATCGGCGTTCCTCAATCGCGCCATGAGGGGAGACTGCGTGGAAAAGGAACGCTAGGAAAGAAAGCAATAATATGTAAGGACTGAGATTCTTTCAATCTAGCAAACTACACAGTTCTACATAATTCTAGGTTGGTGGCTCCGTATATCAAGGAACACATGAATAGTTTACACTCTAAATGCCCGGTGCAGCCTGAAGAATGTATTGAAAGAGAACACATGAAGACTTTCAGCGGGTGGTTGCCCCTGCATACATCCCGATGGTGGCTCCTGAGTGCCCGCATATCAAATGCACCGTCGGAGGTGCGGAGGGCGTACGAGCGCGCGTGGTCCAATGTCCCCGACCCTGACAAGGATGCGTACGCCCCAGGGGTGGCGTGGGGATCCGCGCCCGCATACGGCGACTTGGCCGCCGCAGGAGGCCATTGAAGCCTCCTTCCAGTCCATCCGTGACAACCGTGTACAGCGAGCCAGGACTGCCTGTTAGCTCAAGGCGAAGGAGCATTCCGAGCTAGCTTGGGCGCTGAAAGACTCATCCTCCATGGCTCGTGCCGTCCGCCGCAAACATGCGCGAGAGCCAGGCGGCCACGAACGGGGCTGGTTCCTCCCGGCGCCGTTCTCCCTAATCCTCCGGCCTCCGAGCCAGCAAGTCTGTTTATGTAGAAATGTAGCTGTGTTATGAAACCTTTTATGTAACTGTGTGGGGATGTTGTTAAGATGTTTTAAAAATAAACAGATAATTATTACAAATTTTTAGACAATTAAATCAATAGATATAAAAGAAATAAGAAAAAGATATGATTTTCAGAAATATTGAAACATTTAAATTAAATATATATAAAAAGAAACTAGAGCAATAAAACTTCAAAAAGCATGTGAATCAAAGTATATAAAAGAAATAGAAAAAGAAAACAAAAAAAGAAAACAGAAAAAGAAACTAGGAAGAAAAATTAAAAAGCCTTTAGTCGCGGTTCGTGGCTGGAACCGCGACTAAAGGGTCTTTCGTCCCGATTCGTGGGTGGAACCGGGACGAAAGGACTGTTTCGCGCAATATGAGGTGGTTCCGGCCAAAAAAATTCACAACTCCTCTTTTCTCCACGACGCCGCCGCCCTCCCTGCCGCCATCGCGTCTCTCGGCGAAGCCCTGCTCTGCCCTCCGCCACGCCTCCTCCATCGTCTCCGAGCCAGGTCCGCGCGCCCGCTGGGCCCCCTCCGTCTTCTTCCTCCTCTGCCCCCGCGCGCTCCGTCGCTGCGCGGATCGACTGGCCGGAGCCGCCGCGCCTCCATCGATCCCCTCAAGTCTCCGGCCCCCGCCCGTCACGCCCGCCTCCGACGTCTGCCCCCACGCGCCCAGGTCGCCGTCCGAGGTCTGCCGCAGCGCCGCCGCCTGTCTGCGCAGGAGGTCAGCGCCTCCCGTGGTAGAATTTTTTTGTAATTAGTAGAATTTTTAGTACCATTTTTTTGTTAGTAGAATTTTTTTGTTAGTGTTAGAATTTGTAGTGTTAATAGTTAGTGGTAGAATTCAGTACCATTTTTTGTTAGTGCTACAAGTTTTTTGTTAAAACTGAGGGAATTTTAAATTAGTGCTATGAATTTTAAAATTGCTATTAACTATGAAAATCAGTACCATTTTTGCTATTGTAGTTGCTATGAAAATCAGTACTATGAATTTTACATGCTTTTAAATTAGTGCTATGAATTTTAGTGCTATGAATTTTAAAATTGCTATTAGCTATGAATTTTAGTGCTATGCTTTTAAATTAGTGCTATGAACTTAGGGAATTTTAAATTAGTGCTATGAATTTTAAAATTGCTATTAGCTATGAATTTTAGTGCTATGCTATTAAATTAGTGCTATGAACTTAGGGAATTTAAATTAGTGCTATGAATTTTAAAATTGCTATTAGCTATGAATTTTAGTGCTATGCTTTTAAATTAGTGCTATGAACTTAGGGAATTTTAAATTAGTGATATGAATTTTAAAATTGCTATTAACTATGAAAATCAGTACCATTTTTGCTATTGTAGTTGCTATGAAAATCAGTACTATATATTTTACATGCTTTTAAATTGTATTTCTTGAATTTAAATTTGCTAAATAGTTGCTATAAATTTGCATTTTAAGATTCATATTCTTTTTACAAAATTGATTGCAGGGACATTGAGCTATGGATCCAAATTTTCCGGACACCTTCGGCAGAGACGAGGAGCGTGAAGAGCAAATGGATCCAACTTGTCCGGACGTCGCCGCCAGAGACGAGGAGCGTGAAATGCGAATGCTTCAGATTATAGCAGGACGTGCACCCGCGCCTGTCTGTGAAGAAGATGGGTAACTGGAGAAGATTACGGCTCCCAATTTCTGAACGACTCTGGTGAGGGAGTTGAGCAAGAAGAAATTTGCAGAGAGGAGGAAGTGCCCTTAACAAACTCCGGCGAGGTATATTAAGCCTCTGTTGATCGATCACACTAGATGTATTATTTGAGTTGTATTGCAGTTATTAACGAATCATTTTTTCTTTTAGCCCTCCGGATTGAGCAAATCATCCGCAGCTAAAGGGTCGAAAGGGTCGAAAGCAGTGTCGAAACGAGGCCCGACGAAGCCGTTGAAGGAGGGTCAAAGGATAGTGATCGACAGAGTTAGTGATAGTGGCGAACCGCTGGAACCCTTAGAGTGCCGCCGTAAATTTATAAATCAATGCGGAGTTGTTGTTAGGGACTTGGTCCCGATCACCCTTGAAGAATGGCATACGCTGAAGGACGACAACAAGCCAACTACTTATGTCGACGTGAGAATAAAAGATTTGTGTTGGGACACGCTCTTGACAAAGGTCAACCTACCGCCAGGTCTACCCCTGCCGTTGAAGGAGAAAGTCAAGCAGTGGACTCTTATGAAGATGGCCGAACAATTCCGGACCTGGAAGAAAAATTTATGGAAAACTTATGTAGAGGCGGAGGAACAAGATCCAGAATTCACTGGACCACTAGTGAAGATACAACAGCAGTGGCCCACATTTGTGAAGCAAAGAAAATCGGAGGCCGCTGTGGCCCGATCGAAAACAAATAAGTTAAATGTTGGGAAGAAGGAATATCACCACACTTTGGGGGCAGGTGGCTACAAGGCAGCCGTGCCTAAGTGGGAAGCCTTTGAAGCACAACTGCTTGATAACGGGATCATTCCACAGACAGCGGACTGACCCGAGAGGTCCAAGTTTTGGTTGTTCGCGCATGGGGCAGGGTTGGACCCAAAGACAGGGCTGATTGTTCCTCAGGGAAGATGGAAGGACAAAATTAAGTATATAACCCAAGAACTTGTGGACGCAATAGATAAAGTTCGAAGGGGAGTGTACGTGGTCGACACAGAGAAAGACGAGCTGTCACTCGCACTCGGGAATCCTGAACACGTTGGACGATTACGAGGCTATGGAGCCAGTGTCACCTTGAAGCAAGGTTTTTCGGAAGACGCTCATACTTATAGAAGCCGTCAGAGAAAGAAGAAGCAGGAGTCAGACCGCTTATCGGCATTGGAACACAAGGTGCAGCTGCAGCAGGACCAGGTAGACTCAATTAGTCAGCAAAGGGCATCTCAGCAGCAGCTAGAAGGTCCTGAAGTCGAAGCCGCCCCATCTGATCAGCGGAAAAGCAGTGTGGGTTCCACGTAGCTAGAACATTCTGAATTCGAACCGCCGGCGGCTCACTACCCCGTGGATGATATCACGGAGAAGACAGTTCTCTTCTTTCTTTTCACACGGGCAACAATTGGGAATAAAACTGACCATGAACATGAGTTTCAAATGTAAAAAAAAAGGTCTGAAAGACTTATTCTTTTTTTTAAGGAGGGTAATAAAATGTATGGCTGTTTTGGCTCGCAATAAAGCTAGGGTCCTGATCGAGCAAGACTACGTCCTATCTATCTACCTCTCCAAACACAATATCTTGAGTACCTATGATGGTGACTACATCTGCTGGCATGTGATGTTTGGACATAGAATCGAGTCCTTGTGAATGGGCAAAGCCAGGTGCTCTTATTTTACAACGGTAGGGACGATTACTCCCATTACTGACAAGAAAGACACCAAATTCACCTTTAGGTGCTTCAACTGCGGTATAGGTAGAAGGAGCTGGTACGGAAAAACCTTCTGTATAAAGTTCGAAATGGTGAATTGAGGTATGTGAGCTACATATGTCAATGAAGAACATGTCGTTCAAGGTGGCGGTCGGCTATGCTTTACCAAATCAATCTGGAGCAAGCTACCATCTCGGCGGGATTCCAGCTGGCTATGCTCGTGTCGGGGTGGATGAAGTTGTGCCGTTATATGCTAATCTGGACCTTGACATTCCTGGAGGTGACGGCGAGAAGACACTGGGAGAAGTCGAGAAGGGTATCGCTCTCTGGAACAAGAAAAACATCGTGTTTCCAAACTTGGCGCCAAGGCCACCGACTCCTCCGAGTAGCAGTCCCCCGGCGCCGGGTGGGAGGTCAACGCCACCTCAAGATCCATCCCCCGGCGCCGGTTGGGAGCCCAGCGCGAGACCATCGCCCGAGCCGTCCCGTCTGTCAGTTGCTATTGTTTGTAAGTGATTTATTTCTGCAATTTAATTAAGTCTCTAGCTCAGCTCGTTCATCTCGTTCATTGCCTGTAATTATCTCACTATATTCTTTTGTACGCTATTATGCAGAATGAAGATTGTCGAATGCAGAGAACGCCGCATCTATGACACTGGGTTCATTGACCTATATTATATTCATGAAGTGGCCGTAAATAACCATCCCGCGGACACAGAGGAAAACTTGCTCCGGTTTTTAGTGAAACAAAATACCTGCGCAGAAATACTTTTTCCTTACACCTTCAAGTGAGTGTTACTGTACCTTCTACATATTCTATTTTGCTTACTCAATGTTTAGTGTAATCGATGAGTCATGGACATATAAACGTGCGCAGATTCCACTGGATTCTGCTAATCATTAGAGTTGACCAAGGAGTCGTTCTAGTCATGGACTCGTTAAGGAGAGATATGGACGAGTACCTCAGCTTGCAAGATATGCTCCAGAGGTAATTTCAATCATTATCGCTCTATATGGACCTCTTTCATTCATTTTCTGATATCAAGTAATTAATAACTCCTTTAATCATTTTTTTTGCCGGGCAGGGTTTGAAAACCGTTCATCGTGAAGGTTGCAGGGGATTGGAAACCGGAGCTGTATTTTTATACCACCAAGGTAAGTAGTACTATATATATAGGTCCGCGCAACTCTTTAATTCTAGTTTCAATACCATTATCATGCTTGATTATTATTTGATTAAATTCTATTTTTTGTAAAGTGGTGTCTGAGGCAGCCACAAGGGACTAATTTATGTGCATACTACGTTTTCGAGTACATGCGCTCTTTTGTCAGTGAGCGGAATAGAGATGTCACAACAGCTGAAGTATGTATACACTATTCGCAATTTTTTTTACCATATTGTGTTGAGTTCCATTCATAAATTATTTTATGATGATTTCATATATATATATATATATATATATATATATATGAACAACTCACATATTCATATTGATCTAGATGAATCGAATGCGGGACCAGCTCATACCAACGAAGCGCCTAAAAGCAATTCAAGATGAATTGGCGGGATTTTTGAACTCGGCGGTCCTGAAGAAAACCGGAGAATTTTATCACCCTAATAATTATTTTTTGCCTCCCATGTAATTGACGTGATCTCGACATGAGAATCGCATTAAAGCAACTTGTATGTGTCTATGTATATATGCATCAAACGTGTTCTCGATGTAGTAAAACTTTATGTATACGACTTGTTTCTTTGCGTAAAGTGATCTCCATACAAAAAGAATTAAATGGAAAACACAAAATCGAAACCCCTAAAAAATAAATAAATAGAAAACAAAAACCCTAAATCTTTAGTCCCGGTTGTTAACACCAACCGGGACCAAATCGTCCCCGCCATGCGCGCCCCTCCTTTGCCACGTGGATGCCCATTAGTCGCGGTTCATGGACACCCGGGATGAAAGCCCCCCCCCCCCCCCCCTTTAGTCCCGACCCTTTAGTCCCGGTTGGAAAACTGGGACGAAAGGCCCTCTGGAACTGGGACGGATGGGCCATTTTTTACTAGTGTTTAGTGGAGGCTGCTAAGGTCAAGGCTGCTTCCAAGGCATGGTACAAGGCGATGATGTCAACATCTAAATTATGTTGTGTTTCATGTCAGACAACAACTACATTGTTCTAAATCATGGGTTGTACTGTCACAAAATTGTAGTAACTGTGATTTGAACGTTTTGGTGCCACGCACAGGCTCCATTTGCTGCAATTGCCATGCGGTTTGCTGTCACAAAAGGAGTTCAGGTAGTTCTACATCTGGTGCTTGCTTGGTGCCAAAAGGAGTTCAGGTAGTTGAACATGTGATTGCCACGAACATGCTTCAAATGTTGCTGTAAAAATTATGTGGAAAGAATCTGGATGCAGGGAATTGTCGAATGTTAATTCTGATGTTGCTCCAGTGCCGCTATAAAAAATTGAATCTTTTTAGAATCCCTGTTGATTTGCTTTACATGCTGCTTGAAAATGCTAAGATTAATCTGTATACCAAACCCTGCCTACCAAATGGCATTTTTTAGCAAGGGGGGTTGTACGGGATTAGGATAGAAGAGGTTTTGAGAGGTTTTGAGGGGATTGGGTGAGTGGAGGGGTTTCACCCAATCCCTGTGGGGATTATCCCCACTAATCCCCTCAAAACTTCTAGTACCAAACAAGCCCTCAGAGGCACAAGGTCCGTCGGAAGAAAGGCCGGGATGGTGTACGCCTTGACCCAATCGTCCTTGCCAGTGTCAGCCAAGATCCACAGGTTGGCTGTGTGCCGCTTTGCATGGGCGATGCACAGGGCGCCATTGAGCTTTGCCAAGCGAATATCAGTCTTGCACCACGCAGCTCCTTCTCGCGGCCCGCGGATCACCGCCGTCCACTCCTCCATCTCGAGGTTGAAACGGAGTATGTCGTCCTGCCATGTGGAGGACAGGAAGTGTAGGACGCCCTTGACAGCTGCTCCGTCATTGCAGTAGTCCCAGACCTTGGACAGGGGCGGCCGTGTCTGCCTCCACCCGGAGGCGTCTCCTAATGTGAGGACCTCGCATGTCACATTCTCGTGACCAGGACTGAGAGACCGGGACATGATGCGGATCACCTTGTGCACGCCAGACAAGGCGGCACGGCCAAAGCCGAACAACGTAGTGACATGGTTTGCGGCCTCGATCGTTCTGCGGTAGGTCACGATCGTCTCCCCGCTGGTTAGATCGACCACACGGACGGCGGGGGACTCACGATGGCCTGAGGTGAAGAGGACGACGTCGTTGACGCAGGCATGAAGCTTCCAAAGGCCGTATAGGCTAAGGAGTCAACGTAGGACATTGCCCCCAGTGTCCATGATCGTCACCGATGTGGTGTGCCTCCCACGAGCAAAGGAGTTGGTCGCGGCGACAAGGAGCAGCTCGCCGCGGGATCTGTGCATGGCGAGGAAGGTAGGGTCGGAGACGAGGGCGTGCCAGGACATGCACACATACCGACATCGGCTCAAGGAGCTGAACGGAAGCCATGAGAGGATCTCGAAGATGACATCAATGGGGGTGGCAGTAGATGCGTGCTGGCCGCGGCATAGCCACGGCCTTGTTCTGTTGCCATGGCAGCGCTGGCGTGTCCTCATGAGGGAGGCCCAAATATAGACCTTTAGTACCGGTTCATGGCTACCCCTTTCTTCTCTCGATCAGTTCATTCCAGACCGACGACGCCACGAGAAGGGAAGAAGGAAACACGCGCGCCGCCAGGCTGCTGGACGGAATCCCTGCCCACGCCCACGTCGTCGCGCCCCCTCTCACCGGCGTTGCTCCGGCGACCTCTCTCCCCGGCGCGGCTCCTGCCCACGTCGCCGTCGACGCGCCTCGGCCCCGCGGCTCCGCCCCCCTCTCACACCGGAATCCGACGCGGCCGTCCAGTACTCCGGCCGCCTCTACCTCGACCTCGCTCCGGCGCAAGCAGAGGCGCCGCGCGCGCCGCCGTAGCTCCGGCCGGCCTTAAGGTGAGAATTTCATTCTCTTTTTTTTGTTATTCTAATTGCATATAGTACTAGTTAATTTGCATTGGGGTTTATTTGTTAGTGTTAGCAAATTAGATGTTAGCAAAATTTGTGTACGAAATTTTAAAATAGTGTAGGAAATTGTGTAGAAATTTTAAAATAATGGAACAAATTTGTTATTTAGGCAATTGTGTAGGAAATTTTAAAATAGTGTAGGAAGTTGCGTACAAATTTTAAAATTGTGTAGGATTATATACAGTAGCAAGTAATTAGCCAATTTTTGTTAGTGTTAGCAAAGTTTTTTTGTTTACTGTTAGCAAATTTTTTCTTGTTAGTGTTAGCAAATTAGATGTAAAAAAATTAGATGATGGAAAAAAATTGTTAGAAGTATACAAAATAGAAGTTAAGCTAAATTTTTTGTTAGTGTGTAGAGTTTAAAATTGTTGTTTAAATTGTTTCTATGAAAATTTGTTGTTTAAAATGAGTTTGAAGATTGTGTTTTTAGTTTATTTTTCTCAGCGACGATGTCTCTGTTGGACCAGAGGGCCGATGTCCGGGACTGGGATCTGCCGGGCTGGCACTGGGAGGTGCTACCTTCCGGGACGCGCAGCTTGGTGAGGAATCTGGGTGACGTCGTCGACCCGGATCTTCTTTGGTGGCAGTCGTGTGGGCCACGCTCGGTGCAGAGGGAGCCGGCCCCCGAAGAGGTGGTACGTCGCCGTACCAGGGAGATGGATGAGCACGTCCGTCGCTACATGTATTTGTTGGATAGGCAGTATAGCAATAGCTGCTCATTTCTTCGGAGGGTTCCTTATCATGTGAGCTATGATGCTGTGAGGGTTCCTTGTCTTTGGATGCGCAGCGCCGGCGGCTCAGCACCCCGCGGCTCAGGACCCGGTCGAAGTTAGTTTGAGAGGTTCATGCATGGGAGATGTATTAGTGATATTATTCATGATATTATTCGTGATGTATTAGTGATATTATTCGTGATGTATTAGTGATATTATTCGTGATGTAATCTTGATGCTATGAGTTTTAAATTTGCTATATAATTGATTGCAGAGACATTGAGCTATGGACGCCCCCTTCAGAGACGACAAGAATGAAGACCTAATGCAACAAATTTATATGCGAGTGCCCGTGGAACAAATGCCGGTGGAGAAGATTCCGGTGGAGAAGACGATGATTTCATCTCACAATTTCTGAACGACTCCGGTGAGGGACTTGAGTCTGAAGAAAAAGAGACGACTAAGTGCCCTTAACAAACTCCGGCGGGTGTATATATTAAGGTTGTGTTGATCACTAGATGCATTAATTGATTTGTATTGCACTTATTAACGAATCATTTTTCTTTTAGCCTTCCGGATCATCGAGCAAATCTGCTAAAAAGCAAGGTCCTCGAGGCCCGACGAAAAGGTTGTCGGGCGAGGCTCCAAGGTTGCCCATCTATAAAGTTAAGGATAATGGCGAACCGCTGGAACCCGCAGAGAACTGCCGTAAATTTGTAAATCAAGCTGGAGTTCTTGTTAGGGACATGCTACCGATCACCATTGCAGAATGGCATAAGCCGAAGGACGACAATGATGGAGCTAGTTATGTCCACGAACATACAAAAGATTTGCTTTGGGAGACGCTCATGACACACTTCAACCTACCGCAAAGTCTCATGGAAGGCAAGAAGGAGAAAGTCAAGCAGTGGACTCTTAAGAAGATGGCCACACAATTCCAGAGCTGGAAGAAAAAATTATGGCAAAAATATAAAAATAAAGATCCAGATTTCACTGGAAGACTAGAGAAGATAAAACATGACTGACCCGCATTTGTGGCGTATAAAAAATCGTCTACCGCTATGTCCCGATCGGCCATAAATAAGGTAAATGCTGGGAAGAAGCAATATCACCATAGGTTGGGGACAGGTGGCTACAACACTGCCATTCCTAAGTGGGAAGCCTTTGAAGCAGAACTGCTTGCTAAAGGGATCACTCCACAGACAGCGGACTGGCCCGAGAGGTCCAAGTTCTGGTTATTCGCGCATGGGGCAGGGTTGGACCCACAGACAGGGCAGATTGTTGCACAGGGAAGATGGAAGGATAAAATTGCAGATATCATTGTGCAGCTTGTAGATGCAATAGATAAAGTTCGAAGGGGAGAGTACCATCCCAAGAGAGAGAACGATGAGCTGACACTCGCCCTGGGGAATCTTGAACACTATGGACGATTACGAGGCCATCCCGGTAGTGTCACCTTGAAGGGAGGGTTTCCGGAGTGCGCTGACAGTTATAGAAGCCGTGGGAGAAAGAAGAAGAAGGAGTTAGACCGGTTATCGGAATTGGAATGTCAGGTGCAGCGGCAGCAGCAGCAAATAGACTCAATTAGTCAGCAAAGGGCATCTCAGCAGCTGCAGCTAGAAGATCCTCAAGACGATGCCGTCCCATCTCAGGAAAAAAGCAGCGTGGGTTCCACGCAGCTAGAAGGACCTCCATTCGAACTGGCGGCAGCTCGCTACCCCGTGGATGATGTCACGGAGAAGACAGATTGTGAGCTACATATGTCAATGAGGAACATATCCTTGAAGGAGGCGGTCGGCTATGCTTTACCAAATCAACCGGGAGCAAGCTACCATCTTGGTGACATTCCAGCTGGCTATGCTCGTGTCGGGGTGGATGAAATTGTGACGGGATTTGAAACACTGGAGCTTGAGATTCCTGGAGGTGAGGAGGAGAAGACACTGGGTGATGTCAAGCGTGGTTTCGTCCTATGAAACAAGAAATACATCGTCTTTCCAGGCTCCTTGCCAAGGCCACCGACTCCTCCTTGTAGCAGTCCACCTCAGCAGTAAAGTCCACCCCTAGCCGAGAGGGACCCCAGCGCGAATCCATCTCGATCTCTGCCGCGTGAGTAAGCGCCCGTTAAGTGGCTCCCGAGGAAGCGCCACACCGTTTCGCCGGTTAGGAAGAAACCTAGAAGGGAGAAAACACCACCGCCTCTTGAGAAGTTACCTTGGGAAAGGACTGACGAGGAAATCGCCGCCATCTCGAGGGCCGAGGTGGTCGCCCATTTTGCACCGAAAGTGCCCGAGCCACCAAGGCAGAAAATAGCTCCGGAAGTCGTTGTGCGTTGCATTGATGCTATATATAACCCTCCACCAAAGCCGCCATCAGACTATGAACGTTCTATTGACAAGTCATATAGCAATAAGTCGGAGGAGCCAAAAAAAGGGAAACAAGTTCCCTAGCTCGGAGAACAAGACGCACAATCGGTCCCCCCGCTCAAGGTGTTTGACGACAAGGCCGCTCAAGGTTCTCAACAACACATAGGTTCGACAACGGATTACCCCATCTGCGAGCTAGCATATCAATATGTTGCCGGGGAAAATTTGGTCCTGCGGGTCAAGTCCCTAACAACAAAAATGTGTCAGCTGTATAACTGGTACAAGAAAGTCGCAAAGGAAGGGACAATCAGTATCATGGTGGCAGTTAAGGAAGAGCACTACTTCCAAGAATACGCTGTGTGTGTTGAGTTAACCGAACTTTTTCAGTTATACAATCTCTGGGCCCTAGACAAATATATCATCAGTTGCTATTGTCTGTAAGTGATTTATTTCTGTAATTTAAGTCTTTAGCTCAGCTCGTTCATTGTCTGTAATTATCCTCACTATAATCTTTTATGCGCTATATTATGCAAATTGAAGATTTTCGAATGCAAAAGGGATGAAATCACGGACATTGGGTTCATTGACCCGGATAAAGTTCATGAAGTCACCATAGAAGATCCCTTTATAACAAGGAGACACCGGAGATTTTGCTAAGCTTTTTTAAGCGACAACGTGATAAAAAAGAAATACTTTTTCCTTACAACTTCAAGTGAGTGTTACTGTCTTGTACACATTCTATTTTGCTCACAGGCCAGATGTTAAGTTTTAACTGATGAGTTATCCATAACTGATGAGTTCCACTTTATTCTTCTCGTCATTAACATTCACGCTGGAGAAGTTGAAGTCCTTGACTCATTAAGGAGAGATCCTAAATAATTCAAGACCTGTTTTGATGTGCTCACAGAGTAATTTCAATTCTTATCGCCTCTTTCGTTCATTTCCTGATATCAAGTAATTAATAACTCATTTGTTCATTTTCTTTGTCGGGCAGCATTTGGAAATCGTTCATAAAGGAAGAACCCGGTAAATGAAAACCGAAACTGACATGACGTTTGAACGACGTAAGTATTACTATCTAGGTCCACGCACCATTATCATACTTGATTATTGTTTGATTGAATTCGATTCTTGTGCAGTCTTGCCATAAACAGCCACAGGGGATTGATTTATGTGGATTCTACGTTTGCGAGTACATTCACATGAGGACCAACGAGAGATTCAACAACTGAAGAAATAAAGATGTACGTAAACATTATTCACAACTTTATTTTGTTACCATCAGTTGTGCTGAGTTTCATTCATAATGGTTTTATTATGATTTGATATATATACACACAACTCATGTATTCATTTTGATCTCATTCTTTTAAAGTTGGCAAGAAAGCGGAACGTGCTCCCAATACAGGACGGGAAATTTTTGTTTTTGCCACACAAGTTTTTGCCCATTTTACTTTTGCCACTCTAAATTTTGAAATTTTGCTTTTTCCCTTTTGAGTGGCAAAAACGAAAGCAAAACAACAACAGTTGGGGCAAAAGCAAAACAAAATTTCACCATTTTCATTTTGCTTTTGCCCCACAAAGGGCAAAACTGATGTATTACCAGGAACTGAGAGGGCAAAAGCAAAATGTCAAAATTTAGAGTGGCAAAAGCAAAATGGGCAAAAACTAGTGTGGCAAAAACAAAATTTTCCCATACAGGACCGCTTCAAAGCAATTGTGGAGGAATTGACGGGATTTTTCCTTGCGGAGGTCATACCTAAATTCGGAGAGTACCACTATGATGCAAAATAGTATGCCTCCATGTAATAGTGATCTCCATGTAATTAAGTACTTTATACGAAAACGTGATCTTCATGTACTACTTAATTTGTATGTGTTATATATATGCATCACAACGTGATCTTATGTAATTGTATGTGTTTATATATATATGCATCAACTTGATCTTCATGTAGTAATAATTTATATATACCAAAACGTGTTTTTGGCGCATCGACGTGATCCCCGTACGATGAAACCATCCGATACCCCTAAACCCCGCCTAAACCCTAAACCTGAAAAAAATCGAAAAGAAAAAAGGGCCTACCTTTAGTCCCGGTTCGTGTTACGAACCGGGATTAAAGGTCTCCAGCCCCGCGGGCTCCTCTGGGGCCACGTGGAGGCCCTTTAGTCCCGGTTCGTGAGCAACCGAGAATAAAGGGGGGGGGGGGGGGGGGCTCTAGTCCCGGTTGCCCAACCGGGACTAGAGGCCCTTTGGAACCAGGACTAGTGCCCCGTTTTCCACTAGTGCGTGCAACGACGTATATTGATTGTAAGGTTACGTAAAAATAATAATATTGATTGCAAGGTTGTGGACCCGTCTCTCCAATCCACGTAACCGAGATGATCACGTCAACGAGATAGCTTAATTTGGGGGGGGGGGGGTAGAGCATGTTATCAGTCACTCTGAGACGTGTGTTGTTAATGATGTATCCGTGATTAGTAATCAGTACAGATGTATCTTTGCTGCAAGAAGCTATTCTCCGGTCATACATACTTTTTTTTAGATGAAGGGAGTTTTATTACTTAAAAGGTTTAAGTATTACACCCAGACTCTGCATAACAAAGATGCACACAGCCGAAACAAGTACGGAAGTTGGAAACATAAATAGGGGCGAATAACATATCATAATGAGAAATTGTAAAAACGCCTATGATGGTGGAGGGCCAATCCGCAAATTATGCTGCCATCCATGTTGGGATAAAAAGTCTCTCGCCGTATCTTCCTGTCTGGTACACACCTCCATAAACAGGTCTCGATGCCCCACACGTTGCAACTGAGACCACGAATGGAGCGTAGCTGTACTCTTGTAGATAACCTGCATAAGAAATAATTTTTATCATTGAAAACATTGTCATTTGTACATAGCCAAAGCGACCATATAACGGCAAGCGCTACCACCCTAATAAGTTGTTTGAACCATTGTCTACCCATTCAGCCAATTGCCAAAAATATTGGCAATGCTTTTGGGTGGATATAGGGCAGAACCTATTTGGATGACTGGCCATATAGAACTAGCAACATTACATTCGAAGAACAAGTTTTTGATAGTCTCGTCCTTATGACAGAAGACACACTTTTTACTTCCATGCCAATTGCGTTTTGCAAGGTTGTCTTTTGTAAGAATTACTTCTCGACGAAGATACCACGCAAAGACTCAGAATGAAAGGTTTTTCGGAAGAGTGGCGTGCTATGATCCATAATTTTGTTTCCGGAGGAAGTGTCGCCATCAAAGTTAATGATGATATTGGTCGATACTTCCAAACGAAAAAGGGATTACGATAAGGCGACCCATTATCACCTATACTATTTAATATAGTTGCTGATATGCTAGCCATAATTATTGAGCGTGCCAAGTTGGATGGGCAAATTGAAGGGTACATACAAGTGCAACTTTGTGATCAACTTACAGATAAGATCCTGCGGCTCAACTAGGCTCGTGGCATTATCAATTGCAGGTCCTTCTCGGAGCCTTAACCAATTACATTGTTTCTTCTGAATTTCACAAGCCATCTTCTATGATGCTTTTGCATATAGTCAGTATATGCTATCTGAGATTACGTTCATTTGCAGTTCTTGACATATATAGTCACTTAGCTACGTTGTTACTATGCTAATTTGTTGTCTACATCTGGCCGACATGCATCTTCCTGCTGTAAACCTTTGGATAATAGCTGCCGCCAGTAACCTGTCAGAAACATGATAAACTGAAATGAAGAAGCTTGATTGGTTTGGTTCGGTGTCTGTACGAGGACAGAATTGCTCCACCCTGCCACGGGACATGTCAAGCTTATACGTACATGATGCATCAAAAATATTTATCCGGTGAGCATGGCCGATACATTATGCGCCTTAAAAAGCTGTTCAAATACAGTAGCGACAGTTGAGAGGATTTACTACGGTCCAAGTGCGAGCCAGCAGATGCCAATTCTACCGGTATCGATCTTCTTGGTTTCCAGATCGGAGCATTTCTCCGAATAAGGATCGTATACATGTAAGCTATAACTAGTTAAATTTAGTGCGGCGTCACGCCGCACCCTTGCTGAAAATATTATGTTTTATTTTAGTTGAGTTATATATATTGTAAAGAAAGGCGGTAGTTCTAAATCGTATAATGTGCTTAGCTGAAATTCAATTTGGAAGCAATCCATAATTAGAGTAAATGAGTTTGCATTTTGTTGAAATATTCATTGAATCAAGTTTTTTTTAAATGGGACTACATAATTAGAGGGATTTAAGTTACATTGCTTGCAAATATGTTAGGTAAATTTGAATGATCAAATACCGGCTTAGATGTCATGTACCTCTGTTTGCTACTTTTCTTGGCTTTTTGGAAAAGGTTTGGAAAAACTCAGTAAGTAATCCACGTTTCCACTGGAGTTTTCTCTCATACTCCACTCATGAGAAACATCCTTTGAATTGGTGAATTGTGGAGTCGTTTGAATTGAATGTTTGAAATATTCATTTTTGAATTTTGGTCATATTACATGAATAGTCATTTCAGAATTTAATAATTTTGCAAAATTGTTCAAATACCGTAAATCAATATCTATAAAGTGCTCTAAATTATGTAAAGCATGCTCTATTTTAGAATTTGATTTCTAATTTGAATGTTGTGGCCCTTCATGAAAAATATTATGTATGATTTGTTTTCTTATTTTAGTGGCACAATGTATATTGTAAGTAGGTTTTCGAGGTTTTGGTGTAATGCATTGTACATTTGGCATCTGATAACAAAATTGACATAATATGGTTCAAGTTATGGCGGGGGTACCATAAGAAAAAAATATAGATGGATACTTATGATATGAACAAAATAGATGCGAGCCATTAGAATGTGACATAAAGAATTCCAAAGAACTATTCGGTTTTTTTTTTGGCATTTTGTATCTATGATTTGCATTGTTGTAGCTAATAAGTTCAATAAATTTAATTCTTCTGATTTTTTGAAATATATGTTCAAAATTAGGAAGAAATGAAATATTTTGGAGAGAAAGAATTATTTGGGGAAACATGTTTTTTGTGTTCTTTTTTTTGTATACATGATTTGCATTATTGTGATTCATGGGAATGAAGATTTTATTGAGTATGTCAATTATTGAATTATATTTTTTAACTTGCAAGGAAATTATTCGTGAATGTTTTTCTTTTTGTGCATGTTGTATGTATGTTTCGCATTATTGTAATTAATAAACTGATGCGCTTGTTTGGTGAATTTAGAATTTCAAAAAAACGGCATTTAAAAGTAGTGAAGGTTTCGAAAAATGTTGGAACTTTCAAATTTGAATTTTGATCGGACGTCGTTAATAGTCAGTGTTTATTGATGTGTTCATGCTTATATTTTTTGGGTGTAGGAAATTCAAATTTGGAAGTGTCCATGTCCAAAATGTGTTCAGATTTTGCTGTATCGAAGCAAAAAAAAAAAGGTTTATATTTATGAATTGTTTAATTTCCAAAAGTTGGTAAAATAGTAAGATTTGGAAGAATTGTTAAATTTTTAACTATTGAAATTTGGATGTAGTGTTTTCTTGTGGTAAATTTCAAATTTGATTTATGTGCATTTAAGGATCCTGTAGGTTTGGAAAATATTGAATTTATATTTGAAAGGTTATAAAAGTTAAAAAAAAAAGAAAAGTAAGAAAAAAAACAGAGGGGAAAATTCCAAAAGTCGGTGAAAATAGTTAGATTTGAAAGGCAGCTAAAATTTTGAAATATTCAAATTTGTGTGATGCTTTTATGTGGTAAACTTCAAATCTTGAAAATGTCAGCATTTTGAAGTTGCGCAGATTTGAAAATTTTCGAAGTTGTATTTAAAAAGTTATAAGAGTTTTTAAAAAAGAAAAGCAGGAAAAAAAACAGATGAAAAAAATGGAAAGGGCCGATCCAGCTGCGCAGCAGCCAGCCCGACCCAGCAGGCGGCCCAGCTGCTCGGCCCAGGCTCGCTGCATCGTCACGCAAACGTCACCAGCGGCAGAGGCCGTGCTTTGCCGCGGCGGCGACGGCGGCACCGGCGTCTAACCACGGCGAGGCAGGTCGCGCGCGTGGCCGCGGCGAACGCGGCTGGTCGCGGGGTACCCGCAACTGGCGGCGCCGCCGCTTTTGGATCGCCGGAGCGGCGGCTGCGCCGTGCGAATGCGGCGGCGACCTGCGGACACGCCGACGACGATTCCGGCGCGAGGCGGCCGTCCTAGCACGCGCTTGTCAGCGGAAACGGAGAGGGCGTGGTGGCGAATCCCGCAGTGGCCGGCGATCTGAACGGGGAAGAGCGGAGCAGCGGGGGCGCGGCGCGGCATCGCCGGCGAGCTCCGCGTCGCGCGTGAGGAGAGAGGGAGGGGGATCTATGGATGGTTTTGCTCAAAGACCCCTGACGTTTCAACAATTTGCGAATAGGTCCATTGCTTCGTAAAATCGTGGACCGCGGAGCACGTGCTGGATTTATGAGGGGCCTTTTTGCAATTGTGTTGCGGAGATGCTTCTCTGTCCGTTGGATTGAAATTGGACGGCGCAGATCGCGGTACTGTTCAACACTGTTCCTAGTTACAGTGCGTACTGTTGCCAGGAATAGTGCACGATCGCTCTCAGGCCGCGAAATCGCTCAGCTTTCATATAGTTAGTGATGGTAGTAGTAGAGCAGCTTTCCACCAGGACCCATCACCCTCAGAGGCACAAGGTCCGTCGGAAGAAAGGCCGGGATGGTGTACGCCTTGACCCAATCGTCCTTGCCGGTGTCAAACAAGATCCACAGGTTGGCTGTGTGCCGCTTTGCATGGGCGATGCTCAGGGCGCCATTGAGCTCTGCCAAGCGAATATCAGTCTTGCACCACGCAGCTCCTTCTCGCGGCCCGCGGATCACCGCCATCCACTCCTCCATCTCGAGGTTGAAACGGAGCATGCCGTCCTGCCATGTGGAGGACAGGAAGTGTAGGACGCCCTTGACAGCTGCTCCGTCATTGCAGTAGTCCCAGACCTTGGACAGGGGCGGCCGTGTCTGCCTCGTGACCAGGACTGAGAGATCGGGACATGATGCGGATCACCTTGTGCGCGCCAGACAAGGCGGCACGGCCAAAGCCGAACAACGTAGTGACACGGTTCGCGGCCTCGATCGTTCTGCGGTAGGTCATGATCGTCTCCCCGCTGGTTAGATCGACCACACGGACGGCGGGGGACTCACGATGGCCCGAGGTGAAGAGGACGACGTCGTTGACGCAGGCATGGAGCTTCCAAAGGCCGTATAGGCTGAGGAGACGTAGGACATTGCCGCCGGTGTCCATGATTGTCACCGATGTGGTGTGCCTCCCACGAGCAAAGGAGTCGGTCGCGGTGACAAGGAGCGGCTCGCCGCGGGATCTGTGCATGGCGAGGAAGGTAGGGTCGGAGACGAGGGCGTGCCAGGACGTGCACACATACCGACATCGGCTCAAGGAGCTGGCCGGAAGCCATGAGAGGATCTCGAAGACGACATCCAATGGGGGTGGCAGTAGAGGCGTGCTGGCCGCAGGCATAGCCACGGCCTTGTTCGGTTGCCATGGCAGCGCTGGCGCGGCCGGCTTGATCGGACAATTTATTTTCTATATATGGCAAGCCAAACGGGAGAAAGCGAGATCATCTATCTAGAATTCTAGAGTCGTACGTGAAGCCACACAATCCAAATCGTAACGTATTGTGATACTAGTCTAGAAACATACTGCTTCTACTACGGAGTAGTTGTACAACAAAAGGGTGCAGACTTCCTATTAATGATCGGACACCATACCCAAACGTACAGCAAAGCCCAGATGGCTCTTTTACGAGCACGCGAGCGCTCGCTCGATCTGACTGTGCGCACTGTGTTCGGTCCGTCCTCCTTTTCGTTACATGCTAACGAAGACTTGTATTGTTCCGCACATGGAGCGTGGTAGCGTGGGGGGCATGGACTCGCTAGTACGGAGTACATGGCTGCATGCACATGGGGCTGGCCTGGCTAATTACTCTATTATGGATTATTTATTAATCTTGCCGTCTAATCCATGCAACTCTTTCGGTCGGTAGAAAAATAAGTATGTTACACTAGCTTTTTTACTTTTTTCTGTATACGTGTTATATTAATTGTTTTCTTTTTTTCTCGTGCGTGCACCTAGTCTCTTTTAACTTTTTCTGCCTACACGGCTGCATTCTTTTGTTAACCTCTTAGCGCTAGAATCTAAAGATAATTAATTGGTCTTGAACCCAACACCTAAGAGTTCATATAGTGGGTGTTTTAGAACACGGACTTGCGGCTTCCGAGCACCGGTGTGCCGGGTAGAATTTTTTTTGAAAATTTTGAATTTGATTTTCAAAAAACTCCAAAAAAATAGTTTCTATGATACATATGCACATTTTCTACTTATGTGTCAATTTTCGGTGCAAAAAAAGTCATTCGCCAAGCTATATAAAAAAATTGGGTACAAAACGGGGAAAATAATATGTTGAATCTCTCAAAAATTTTCTTTTATGCGTAGCCCAAAATATTCGGTTTTTATGGACAAACCTTATAGCGTTCATACGTCATGTGTATATATATTTTTCCACCAATTTCAGATTTTTTTTTGAAACATAGAAGTATGGTTTATCAAATAAAAAAAAGGCGCACTGGTGCTCGGAGCCACTGAGATTTTCAGTGTTTTAGCCTTTCTTTTCGGCGCATGCAGCGTGTTCCTCCCTCTTTTTTGCTATGCAATTTTTAGTATGGCCTGATAACATGTTTTCTATATGATTGGCAATATCTTAATTGGTCTCCTCAGCGACAACTTGTATGCTAGTTTCTTGCTAATGCATTTTTTATATCCAGATCTGATAACCATTTTGCTATGTGATTGGTAATATCCTACTAGGTCTTTTCTCATCGGTAACTTGTATGTTATAGTCTTTATCTTTTTTTAATATCCCCACCTGATAAGTTGTTTGTTATGTGATCGGTAATGTCTTACTAGTTATTTCACATCGATAACTTATATACAGTGTATTGGTAATAAATGTTTAGTTCCCCACCTGACCACTTGTTTGATATGTGACTGGTAATATCTCTATAAGTCCCCTCATCGGTAATTTCTATGCTAGAGTATTCGTATTAATTTTTTTGTATCCCCACTTGATTACTAACTGTTTTGTGGTCTGTAAGGACCCCTCGTACCGAAGTCCGAGGTGCCCACGTTATGTAAACAGATCACGATCCCAATGATCAGTGCATCGCGATCACATAACCAACATGGTATACAGAGTTACATCATCCAACTTGATTAGTACAAGACTTACATAAAGGGTGGTCACACGACCAAGCTTGCAATCATCGTCACGCAGGACGGAATTAACTACGATATAGCGGAAGCTCTTGGCTAGCGCGGCCCTCGTCACAACCGGACGCATTCCCACAGAGCAGTTGACCGGTGACACTCAGTTGGCATAGTCGTCGGCGTACTCCTCATCTTCGGCGTAGGTCTTCTCGATGAAAATCTGGACATGGGAATATCCAGGGACACAGCCATGAGTACAATTACGTACTCGCAAGACCACCACCAGGCTTAAATTTTCATGGTAATGCAATAAAAGTATTTTCGAAAAATGGGATAACTGCTATATATGACTATAGGCCTTAATTTTCGCAAAAAATGCTTTTAGACATAGAGAATACAACATCTCTATATCTTTGTTAAAAAGGCATTTGGAGATATAATTCTCCTTATAGAAATGGCAGAAACCGTTTCCACTTTTGAAAAAAAAACACTTTTCTAAAACTCTTTCAGAAACACTAGGATAGGGATGCCCCTTTTTCCTTTCCGGGTTCCGACTGGTTGACTCCCCGAGACCAACCATCTTCTCCCAAATCCGTAGCTCCCAGGTACCTCCTTGATGTCTCCTTTCTCCTTTGCCGAAAACAGTTTCTTTTTAAAACATAAAATGCCCATACGCCTAGATCGGGGACCTTTCCAACCGTCCATGACCGCGGACACGGCTATTCGAATAGTTTTACACTCTGCAGAGGTGGTGCACTTTCACCACACCAAACAGTCATTCCGCCGTGATCAGCCACGGTCCTCATACGACAGTATGCGGTGTTTCGGATAACATGATCAAAGCTTTTCACTATGTCGACCCTAGTACGGAGCCTCCTCTTCAGTGGGTCTGAATCTCCCCGGCACCCAGTGGAGATGGCCATCGTATCGATCCGGTCCTCCAAGCAACACTGCGCCATGACAGGAGGCCCACTGTTTGCAACCAGCAGCGATCCAGACACGAACTGAATCCCGCATTTAGATAACTTGGTTCAGAGAGCCCCGCCCTCCTAAGCAATTTGAGGCGCTCCATACTAAGATAAACAAGTTTCCGGCTAAGCCCTACCATCTCAGGTAATGTGGTTGCACGGGTTAATTGTTCGGGCGGCCGCTAGGGCAGTACTTTGTTTTTCAAAACATCTCCACCTCCGACTGCTCCCAGCAGCTCGGGTTTTCACAAACTCTCCGAATGCTCCCAGCACTTCGGGTTTTCATAAACTCTCCGAATGCTCCCAGCACTTCGGGTTTTCATAAACACCTCCATTTACTCCCAGCAACATGGGTTTTAATAAAATACTTTCTCGCCGATCGCTCCCAGCGACTCGGGTTTTCCTCGGGAAACATTTTACCAAAGACCAGGCTCCCATCCTATAGTTTTGAGATAAGGATATAAGGATATACTACTAGAAAATATAATTTTCTTGATAGCACCTTCAGTAGAAGGCTTCTCAAGTAAAGATCTATTTTTATAAACCTATTATACACTAGTAGATATTTTTGGCCAAACAATATTTTATAAAATAGTTTTGGGTGGCAAAGTGCCACAGAAGAAATAAAACATGCATTATTTTATTTTGAAAACAAAACATGCTTTAATGAAATAATAGGATTTCAGTAGGGTATGGTGAGGTGGCTTGCCTTGCTCAGCAAAATGTCCCTGGTCTTGTTCTCCCTCGTAGGCGGGTTCAGCTTCCACTTACTGCTCCTCCTCTTGCGGTTCTATCGTACCGGAAAAATTAAACGCGACTACCGTTAATTCTAAGTAGCGGGTTGACAACAATCTAAAGTACTTAAACAAAACAGCAAGCATTGCACAAGGCACTAAATTAACACTCAAAAGCAGACAACTTACTTAATTAAAACAACAACAAATAGTAAGTCCATATAACTAAGACAAACAACAAACATACCTAAGGTAATATACACCACAACCCTAATAGTTAAAAAGGTGGTTTTAACTAAATCCTGAAACAAAACTCCGCTTAGGGTGATTGGATCATTTAACAAGGGCTGCTACATTAGTTCAGGAGATACTTCAGACAAAAGTATCTTATTATGCACGCAGTAACACTAGCACTTAACACTCTCACAAGCAATCATGTTACCATCTCAAGAGACACCTACTATCCAGTAACTAAGCAACCAACAATGGTAACACCACTGATCACACAAGTTTATGAGTAAGAGCTAAAAAGGTGCACTAGGCTTATTTAATAGGACACTACAAGAAAGACCACTTCAACAATTAAACCAAACAATCACACGTTGAAGTATAGCACACAAATTCACCCCACAACTTCATCTCAAATAAACACACACTCATTGACAAAAAGGATCCTAAAACAAGTGTAACCTTTTGGGTAAGGTGAATTAAATTTAGCACCAGAGTAGATTGCTCTAAAATGTACTTAAGATGTTGAATATAGTTATAAATGGTTAAAATAAGGCTCTGGACTTAATTTTGGTTAAACAAGCAAAGGCACCCAATTTGCTTAAAAACAGGAATTTAAAATAACAGTTTTACTAGTTGTAAAAGTCCTGTTTTGGAAAATAAATCACTACTCAAGGAATATAGCTCCTAAAAATAAATCATTCTACCACAGTACACCTAATAACCAAAGGCAGCTATGAAAATTGGATTTGCATCAAAAGCTATTTTTAACAATGAATTAAAAATCCTCAAATAGCTACTGGTGTCAAACTTAAACTTAATAGAACTCTAGTTTAACAAATCTCCTGCATGCAAGATTAATTTCTAAGGCAAGGTATTGATTTTATCTTTCTGTAGAAATTGGATTCACTCCAATTGGATACTCCTAGCTCAAGATATTTCAAAAATACTATAAAATGCCCCTTTTAGGGGTTTTAATGTACAACACAAACTATAAAATATTTTTATGCCACACTTGCTCTGCATGGTTAAGAAAACACACAGGATTCCTACAAAATTTATTCCACTGCAAAAACCCTAATAGATCTACCACAAATTAATTAAACTAAACAACAATATTACACAAAAACTAAAAATGGTAAAACCTAGAGAAAAAAAGGTCTACGGGCCAAGCTGGGCCAGATCTGGCCGTGGCCAGCACGGCGCTGGGCCGCACGGCCAGACCAGCCCAGGCCAGCGCAGCACGGCACCCTCCCACGCGTACCGGTCAACGACCGACGCGATTCAAAGGGGGCCGTCGATCCGGAGATCGATGGTGCTCCGTCGTCGTCTCCCGCGCGTCGCTCGCACGGACGCGACCGAGAGAAAGGAGGGGGGCGCAGCGGCGGGATGCTCACCCAGGGGACGTGTGTGGCTGCGGGAGGGGTTGAGGTCGGAGGAGAAGGCGATGGCGAGCTCGGCGGGGTCCTCAGGTGGCGCATGCGTCGACGGAGTTCACGGCGGCGGCGGAGTTGACTTCCACGGGTCGAGGATGGCGCGGCGAACTCCGGCGGTCTCTGGACAAATGAGAGGGGGGAGGAGTTAGGTCTCGTCGAGAGGAGCATGCCGGGCCAAAAATGGCGGAGAAAGGAGGGGTGAATCGCCGGCAATCCTTGCTCGACGCCGGCGGTTGCCGAAGTTCAATCTCCTCCTCCCGGGGAGCTGAGGGCAAGAGCTTGGGCGTGGCGTCGTGGGTGGAGAGAGGTGGTGCGTGGGCGTGCTGTGGAAAAAGAATGGAGGGCAGGGGAGCTCGGTGTGGGCTGGGGGGTGTTTGTCTCCTCGGGCTAGGGTTTCGGACCAGGGGGTCAAAAGAGGGGGATGGGAGCGATGCCACTGGCTGGATGGGCGGTGCAGGTGTGGGCAGGGTGGAGCTGGTCGGAGGACGTGGTCTGGCCAGTGGTGGAGAGGAGAGTGAAGCTCCATTGGCCGGTTTGAGAAAAGGAGAGAGGAGAGTGGAGGAGAGGGTTGGTGGGGGGAATGACAAGTGGGACCTAGCTGACTAGGACACCCTCCTCTGTCCAGGGATGAGAGGGTGAGAGAGGGGTCGATGCCAGAGAGGGGAGGGCTGGGTTTTAGCTAGGTTTAGTGTTTTAGGTCTAAAATCCAAATTTTTTTTCTTTTCTTACAAACAAGTCTAAATAGGTCGACACAACGAGGTAGGCAAACCCACGAGTGGGGTGACCTAATGGTGGTGGAACAAAAGTTTCCAAACCCAAAAGACAAAGGAGGAATTTTAAAATATTTGCAAGAGGTGAAAAATGACCAAATGGTCACTGATTTGAGTAGCCTCATACTCTAGATGATAAAAGTGGTTAAACAAGGTGTTAACAGCAAACAAAAATAGGTTTTGAGAATATAAGTGACAAGGACCAACTTGGCTGAATTGCATGTCAAGAACAACTCATGGTTTACTTAACATGATGCCCAAGTTTTGCTAAATTTTAATAAGCATGAAGATAATTAAATTTGATTTAATCAAGCAAAATTTGTATTTGTCTTACTATCTAAGTATACCACCAAGCCAATGAGTTCCAGCAAAACAATAAGCTCACACAATCCAAACATAAACATAATGTTGACTCATTAAATCACTTGCTCAATTTCAGTCACATAATTTAATCATAAGCAGAGTGTCTCAAACAACCAAGCAATTGAACAAATAACCAAACTTGAAGATTTAAACAAATATATACTTTGTGAGGTGGTGATCAATACAATACTGACAAGATTTTGGAGAAAGAAGGTTAGACCACCTCCTAGTAATAGTTTCCAAAGAAATATTAAAATAGGAGTTTTTGAAATAAGAGTGGCTAAGACTAGCAACACCTTAAACTCAAAATATATGTTAGGACTTATTATATGGTCCTTTATAGTGTTGAAATCATATAGCTTTTGGAAATAATTTTATTTTCTCAGATGAATGGTCTTTGGGTAGATGCTAAGATCAAAACATCAGGGTAAAAGAGGTTGGGTAAAAAAATAAGATAGGAGAAGATTTATGGACGGTTTTACTTGGCATTACTTTGATCACAAGGGTCATTTTATAACTAGGTTGAGTTTCAAGGTTGATCACAAGAGAGGTTATTCACATAATCACAAACCACATCAAGTCAAACAGAGCAAACATGAGTGAAACAAAATCAATAAACAAGACAACTCAAAAAGTTTTTGTTGGTTCCAAATTTTGGGTCTTGATTTAATGAGTTTTTTCTTGCTTCCAAAATTTGGGACGTTACAGACCTTCCCCCTTAAAAGAATCTCGTCCCGAGATTCCTAAGCGAGGGCTAAGAGAGTGCAAGGTTAGGGGTGTTGGATGCTCCTTCACTTCCGAGGTTGTTGATTCTCCACTGAGGTCTCCTTGTCGATACATCATCGGATTTCTTCCGGAAGGCTTTCGGTCTCTGCTAAAGGTGCCGTCATGAAGGTCGATGCTGACAGCGTTCCTGTCGAGTTGACTTCAAATACTCCAGTGTTAGGGTGCAAAGGAGAGTTTGCCAAAACTACCTAATAAAACTAGCGTATGTCTTCCCCCCTTAAAAAGGGGCCTTGAAGGGTAGCTGTTGAAGGTATAAGTTGTTGTCGACTTCAATATGTTGTTGTTCTTGGGTGTCACGGCGATCTTCGTCTTGGTCGTAGCTCCTTGGCGCTTGCGGTTGATGTAGACACTTGTCCATCTGTTGCCGTCTTGAGGGGTTAGCAATTAAATATCCGCCAACAGTTTTCAAGCCTCACAGGGGTGTCAGGTCCGTAGACTTGGCTCTCTCCGGTTTTTCCTAAAAAGTCAAAGAGTGCTACAAGCTACTAAAGGCGTCTAACTTGTTTAGTGTGTTGTCAACAACAACAGTCTTAGGGCTTTTCGTCGTTCTTGGCGTCTTGTTAGATATGATGTCTTCTATTGTGCCCACCTTCGGTTTAGCTGACGAACAAGGTTGATGAAGGCTTCCTTGGTTCGTTGACTTCATGATGCCACACACTATCCTTCAGAGGTCGGTTCTATCTTAGTTAGCCTAGAAGATTAGTTAAGATACTTATTGCTATCAGTCTCAAGTCGGGCAAGTCGAGGTTAATAATGTTGACGCATAGAAGGTACTTATGACTCTTGCTTCGGGGTTCATCTTGATGTAGACGTTCTTCAGTGCTGGTTGTCTTCGTTGTTGCTGACGTTGGCCTTCTTTGTGTGCCACGGCTTGAGGCTTCATAACATATTCAAAGAGTATCAGCTCTTGGCGTTCTTTGAGTCCTCCGTAGTGCCATCCGTAAGAGAGACTTCCGTTGGCACCTATTTTCTTGTCTCGGTTTGGTAGGTCTTGAGAAGGTTAGTTGATTAGCAACACGACAAATTGGTGTTAGGTGTTACTCTAAAGTTAGATACGTTAAGTTAGTGATGGTCTACTTGTAATTCGAAAAGCTCATTAAATTAGTCAAGGCTCGTCACATCACGCGGATGAGCTTTCTCGGGGTGGTCTTCTGTATCAGGTGCGGTTAAAAGCTCTCACGTGTCGAAGTTTTGATCAGAGGCATAACATTTTTAGAGAGGTTTTCTAAACAAGTTTTGAAAAGTATCAAGTTGCATCTAACGCTTAAAAGGGCCAAAAAGGCATTTTGTGTAGAGGCAAAAAGATGTTTAAACAAAGGGAAGTATGTGCCTAATATGTGTTGCCGACCAGGTGTGCTTGTGAAACATACCAGAAAACAACACACCAACAACAAACACACAAACAAGACGCACACAAGCAAAAAGCATACCAGCAAAACAGCACATGAAACACCTATAGTACCAAAAGGGCACTCAACAATCGTGGTAGTCGGGTAATCCAACCAAGTGTCATATCCTACTTTATTCTATGGGTCTTGGTCAATCCTACTTGTTGGAGTCTTCATTTCATCGGCTTGGGCTCCTGCTGGAATTCTTGAGACTGTCGAAATTGCAACTGGAGTGCCATTGTTGGGGTTGAAGTCTTGACAGTGGGACTGCTTCGGCAAGCAAGGGTCGCTTTGTAGCTTGTTTCTTCACTTGACGACCACCTTGATGTCGTATGCTGAAGTCTTGAGACTGAACTTCGCCTTCCAAAATTTGGGACGTTACAAGACAACTCAAAAAGTTTTTGTTGGTTCCAAATTTTGGGTCTTGATTTAATGAGTTTTTTCTTGCTTCCAAAATTTGGGACGTTACATGGTCCATGGATACGTGCGCGTATGTATTGTTTCCATTTGGATCATTATCAGCCGATCAGCAGCGTTTATCGATTTCCTAGCTATGCCAGCTGTGCTGAACATATATATTCCCTGTTTTATTTACCAGATAAGCATCGGTAAGCAGTGGAAGGAATTTCTGGAATACAAGGACTCTATCGGGTTCATCGTCCATGTGAGTGGCACTTTGATTTCCTCTCGCGTCACCGCTAGCTAGCTGTGGCTGACACGGTTCTCTTTCTGCTTGCAGGAGGATGCAAAGGCGAAAGTCCTCAAGAACCGCTACACGGTCTGAGCTGGCTACTCGCTTCGATCCTGGGAGCACGCAGCAGGCCGGCCTACTCTTGCAGGCCTACATGCATGTAGTGGCCGGTTGCTCCTTCCGGAGGTTATATTACCGTCTGTTGCTGTGAATTCCTTGGAAGGCATAATCTAACATGTTGCGTTTGTCTGTCGTTGCTGTACTCCACAAGTTAAAACATTGTATGAGAAGCGAAAACTCGTTTTGCTCCTGAGCTGCAGCGTGCTTGCTATCACGCTCGTTTACTTTGCTGATCCGATCCATTCTGTGCTTCGTATGCAAGACGTATACTTCCCAATGCAAATATTGGAAGTGATACGTAAATATCATCCACTAACTCGAAGCTCGAGGGAAATGGTGTGTGAAACAAATGCATAAAGTCGATTGCACCCACTAAATCGACCGACATATTGGCACAATTTTTTGACTATGTTCATGCAATTATGCACACAAGAGGATATCCCATTTTGAACTTGAGTTTGAATTTGACCACCAGGGCCAACTATAGGCACACACTACAGGAATGGCCACCTGTGCCGACGGCCGCAGCCCATCGGCAAAGGTCCCAATGCCGTCGGCACACACCTATGCCGACGGCCACCGTCGGCACAGGGTGGTCGGCACAGGGCCCTGTAGGCACAGGCCACCTGGCCGTCGGCACAGCTATACACCGTCGGCACAGCTTGTGCCGACGGCCAGAGACGCACCGTCGCCACCTAGTTTGTCGGCACAGCGACGGGTGGGGCCCACATTGGCCGGGCGAGGTGGAGGGGCATGTGCCGACGGCCAAGCCGTCGGCACATAGTTGCCACGTGGAGGCAGCTGGGCGCTCCAGGGATGGGCCTGCCGTCGGCACAGGTGTGACCATTTGGTCAATTCAAGTGTCTGTGCCGACGGCATTGCCGTCGGCACAGGTGTGCCCAGATTTTTTTATCCAGCGCAGCTCCTTTTTTGCAGAAAAAATAAACAAAAATAATGACAAATTCACAACAAACAAGATCACACAATGGCTCCTCCATATATCATCAAGCAAAATGCTATATCATCAAGTAGATACACACATAGGACCATCATCAAGTAGATACATGTCTAGACGCCCAAATCCCTACATCTATTGCGGCGACGGCGACGGGGTGAACCCCATATCTCCCCGGCTGATAATAGGTGAGCGTCGGATTGCCGCAGCAGAAGCACCGGAAGTAGGAGAAGCTGAAGCACCGGGAGAAGGACCACCGCTATGTACCGGTGTGATGCGAGGCGAACCCGTCGAGGAACTAGGAGAAGCAGAAGGATCAATGTGTGGGTCCTCCGACGAGCATCCCGTTTCCTACATGTTTGAGCAAGAGTTAGCAACTGCGAGGCAAAGGAAAGCAGTAACCAGTGGTTTGGGATCAAACTTACCGGGGTTCTTCTGTAGTAGGAGAGAGCGCACACATCCCTCGATGGCATCCGTGGAGTCGTACCCGGCTCCGGAGGCTCGTCCATAGGAGGGGCTACCCGCACTCCAGTGGTGAAAAAGTTCAGCACCGACTGCAAGATAGTTTAGATGTCAGGTGTTGCAAAAATAAAGGTTCAAACTAGGGAAGTGGGACTTGTCATATTTGACAAAAGTAAAGGTTAAAACTTACAGCTCGGAACAACTTTTGATACTCGGTCCAAGGCTTATTCATCTCCTCCCACTTGGCAAAGGCCACCTCATACTCCGCATGAGCGGCAGCGTAGGCTTCCTCAAAATC